>JAJTUV010000020.1:0-600000 GCA_021653895.1 Mastomys natalensis | reverse complement strand
TTTCCCTCTCAACATTTCTCCTCCCTGGTTTTCCTTATTTGTCTGTTGAAATGCTACTTCATTAGTGAGGCATTTCCTGTTCATCCTAAGGATGAGTGAAAGCTTCTACTCCTCCAAATACATTCTGTCTTTCCCCTTATTCTGCTCATCTCCCTACACTCTGCATCAGTCTATAACACACTGTGTTTTCTTCTTTGTATACTTAAAGTCTCACAGTGTTTTGACATTCGTTAAATATATTTCAAGTGAGTGGGTGCATGGGAGAAGGGCATTTGAAGAAATGCATTAATGCATCCAAAATCAAGAGGAGCTTGGAACCTATACCCTAGAAGGCACAATTCTGAAAATCAGATGCAGAAGAGGAGGAACAGAGGGGAGGGAAGGGAAAGGGATGGGAGAGGAGTCAAACCAAATCTAAAGGAATATTGAATAGCTGTCTTGACACTGTTGAAGGATTGTCCTGCAGATGAAAGCAAAGTCAGTCTGCATTTGACATTATTGGAGTGGCAGCATGGTGACTAAAAACAGAAGTGAGAAGAAGGTAACACAGGGTTGCATTTAAAAACATAAGATTCCAGCTTGGAAGCTGGCTTCGGATGATAGAAAACAGGCCAGCAGCAGCACCTAGACAACTGCAGAGACAGACACCCACCCACCTACCTTGGTGGAAGTTCTTGCAGATGATTTTAGAAGTGAGTTCCAACTCCAAAATCCCAGAATGATAACCTGATTTTGCACTAGGAAAAATGTCATTATTTCATGAAGTGTGGGTAATTCTGGTAGTCCACTTTTGTGATGATATCTTCACTGTGGAAGCACCACAAGAACAGATAAGGTTAGGAAGTTCTTAATCTTGGGATCAAGCTTTGAAGATAGCCACAGTTTTAGACAATTATTCTTGGGTATACATTAAATAGGTAAGTCCTCATCCGATTGACCAGGATGACAGTCCATCCTCTTTTAAATATATTAATTCTAGGTACTTTCCAGCTCATGGGAACTAAAGGAGAGATATTGAAGGGGGAAGGCATGTGTGTGTGCACACACACTTATATTCTATTGTTTTAAAGACTCAGTTGCAGAATGTGAAGGAGACTGGAGAGGAGTTGTTCTGTAACTTCATGTTAAAGGAGAATCACATTAAATCAAATTCTTCCTTATCATAAGAGTTCAGAAAGGAGGAAAGAGCCATTTGGGCCAGGTGCCCAACTTCTTCTCTTCAAGTGTGTAAAATATAAGAGAGCTCGTAGCTTAAAAATTCAGGATGAAACTTATTTATTCAGATACTGTTACTGTGACACCTGATACCAACTGCTCCCCAGTCCCAAAGGCGTTGTAAAGCACTTTATTGCACTGTGCTTTGGTTCATGAGAGTAATTTTTACACTGAATGATTATCACTGAGGACTAATTCCAAAAATAAGGAAGCCTGTGGGTGAAGACACATCCCTGTGCTTGCCTGAGCTACTCCATTTTCATTGTTTCAACATCATGGCTTATCTTTTGGGTGTTGAGTACCTGAGACCAGTGGAGGCACATGAAACATGATACCCCAGCACATTCTGTATACATTACTTCGCCTTTTGCTAAGCATATCTTGAATGTAGTTTTGGAAGTTGTTTAGTGAGTTGAGTGGAAAGCAACAAACAGTACTGGTAGAGTCAGATTTAAAAAAAAAAAAACCCAGCCATTCCCATGTACTGGCTACATGTTTAAGCAGATCTGTGTTGAGTTTCCTTGTACAGGCTAAAAAAAAAAATTAGTATGTTTGATATTTTCCAGAATTTGAGTCAAGATACATGGTTGGACTCTAGAAAGATCTGAAACTCAGAGTTTGTGTGTCACTTACCCCACCAGCCCCCACCCCCCACCCCCCCCACCCACCCCCCACCCTCCTCTTCATCATCTCCACTTAACCTGTCCCTTCCTTTGAGAGAGGAACTGGATCTGCTGTCAGCATCCTTTCCCGATTTCACAGACCCCACAGAACAAGGTGGGGACTGATGTCTTTTGCTCTGCAGTTTAGATAACAGAATCGGGTTTCACAGACAACTGGAAAGAAGATAGAGATAGCAGTCTTGCTTTCCCAGGCTTCACTCCCTAAACTTCTTTTTCTTTTTTTTTCTTTTCTTTTTGCTACAGTAGTGAGGGTTGACAGAGCTCCTTAACACAGTTAGTGGTAAATGAAGATTTCAATAATGACTCACAGGGAAAAATTACACCCTTGCTTTCCATGTATACTTCATGAGAACCTTTGGCAAAGGGGCCTCTCAAAATTAATCCCACAGCAGAATCCTTCCACCTTCTTCCCTTCATCTCTTCGGCAGTCTTCCCAAGGGTACTGGCTACTCCTTGAGGGCTTCACCTTGAATAATTAGAGACAACATTGTGGATCTGAGTCTTATACTGAGCCTTTTCTTCCTAAACTTAGCAAAACTTTCTCTTTTTCTTAGATGAAAATGTAAAAAGAAGCAGTCTCAAAAGTGGCGTGGAGGCTGTCCCATTTCTCCCCCAAATTAAGAAGGAGCTGGTCATACACTTGAATGCTGACATAATAAATATTCAAAGGCTCTACGCCTGCATCTTCTACAGAACACACATTTTTACTCCGACCTTAAATTTTTGAAACAGTTTCTATGGCTTTAAAATGTCTGTCTACCTAATAGTTCTACAGTTTCTTTCATTAACTCATCTTCAGAGTCATGCATTGAAACATCTTTCAGCGGAAAGAACATGTTTAGACAAACTGTGCCTAAATCATTCATTTCTACAAGAAATACAACCAAACGTCTAATAGATGCCTCTAGACCACAGATACCTAATCCCAGGACCTGATATAACAAGCAAAAGCAAAAACTGCCAGACTAAAGGAGCCTCAAGCTACAGCTACCTTCTTTAAAGTTCAAAGTGCATCTTAGCACTTTAACAGACTGTGGACATCCTAAAAATCAAGATGTTAGTTTAATTTGCTTAGTTATTTTTCAAATATTTGGTTACAGAGCACTTCTAGTATGCATTGACTATGAAAATTCTTGATCAACTGAGTCTCATTGTACACAATTTGGAAATTGTGCTGCAAAATGTTATTTAGATCATGTATGAAGATATGGCACAGAAGTATAAGTAAAAGTTTTCTAGAAGACAAAGAGACATCATAGTAGGTAGGGATGGGGAGAAAAAGATGGTACAGGGATCTAGAAAATATATGTCCAACATACTTGTAAGAAAACTTGCAAAATAAATTTAACATATTTTCTTCTCTAATGCATTTGTACATCAGAAAATAACCTTGATGTGGAAATGTAACTGAGTTTACTCTATATCCATCCTTTTACAGGATATGATAGTCAACTAACTATATCCACCTGACTGGGTAGGGAGATGCCCAGAGAGTGGGTAAAACATTGTTTTGGGTTTGTCTGGAAGACTGTTTCTGGAAGAAATCCACACTGGCATTTACCAGTAAGTCAGGTAAATAATGCCCTTCATCTGCAATATGGGGTGTGTGTGTGTTTAAACTACTAAAGTGGAAATGTTTTGAGAGGCACAGCCCTGTACTCTCTTCTTGAGCTAGAATGTTGTATTACATATTTAATCTCAATTGATGTGTGTGTGGGGGGGTGTCAACTCCACCTTTGGTTATTCAGTTCCCAGATAAATGACAAGAAACTTTAATAATTATAATAAGCCTTAATCAGCACTAGAGCTGGGCACATATCAACCCTCTAAGCTATTAGAATCTACTTCCCTATTAACAACTCCCCAGTTATAACTTGCCATGTTCCAACTGGACAGCTCTTAACTCCAACTGGCTAGCCATGTTTGCATGGATTTACCTATTCCAGGGAAGCTTCCTCCTGTTTCCAACTTCTCCCTCTTCTCCATGCCTCCCATTCCAAACCTGGTAACCAAACCACCTCTGCCTTTCTCTTTTCTGCCCAGCTATAGGCTATAGGCACCTGTATTCACCAATCAAGGAGCATCTCTTGGGTCTACAAGCGGATTCTCTCATCAGGGCAACCAAGCCTTGAGGGCTAGTATTTAGCATTACAATACATAACAAAAGACCAAACCTCAACCCCAGAACATCTACCTTCTCCTCTCCCTAGACATCAGAGGTCCAGTTCCCTCAGTTTCTTAAACCTCCAGACTCTAAGACTTAATCAGTTCGTGTTAGTCTCCTATAGACTCAGGATTATACACTAGCTATGCAGGTTCTCCACTCTTCAGAAGACTGTCTGTGGGACTTCTGGGATTGTACCATTTAAGGGCACAAAACCAAAATCATATATATGTGCAGGAGGGGTATGTATGTATGTATTCTGTTGACCTTGTCTCTTTAGTGCTCTGACACACAGAGACATTTATGATTCATTTCTAGAATGCTAGTTAAGTCTCCAAGTGCCTACTGGGTTCTCATAAGGAAACCTAACACATTCCTGCTTACTTGTGGTATTATATTGCTGGCTTCTTCTGAATCGATTTCAGTCCAGCGTTGGGAATAGCAGTTATAGACAGTGACTTCTATTTTTATTGGATATTGTATTTATTTACATTTCAGATGTCATCCCCTTTCCCCATCCCCCCCCTCCGGAAACCCCCTATCCCATCCCCCTCCTCCTTTTTGCTTTATACCATTTTAATTACATGCAGGTATTAAGGTCAGTTCTAGGTTGAGGAGGACAGCAATTAATACTGATAATTTTCTTTTTTTCCTTTATTGAAAATAGATTCTTTTCTCATACAATATATCTTGATTATATGTAGTTGCCCTTCCCTCTATTCCTCTCTGTTCCTTCACACATACTAACAGGAGTCTCCCTTTAGCCATCTCCTCTGTACCCTCCCCTGCTTGAACCCCTTGATGTATTTAGACTGCCCCTCCTCCTGACATTCTCATTGCTCTTCCCAGGGCTCTAGGCTTGAGATTCTCATTTCCTTCTTGCTAATCCATATAAAGAGACACAAATTCTTTACACCACATGATAATTACTCATGCATTTTTATGGCCTCTTTTTTTCTCTTCCCACACATTTTTCTCATATAAACACATGGTTTTTAAGAGGTGTGAATATGAGTTTGTTTTGAATTTAGACATTCTTTCTTTTTTTTCTTTGTGAAAGTAGATTGTTTTCATATAACATATTTTCATTAAACTTCCCATCCCCCAATTCCTCCCAAATTCTCCCTACTTTCCTCCCAAATTCTCCCTACTTCCCCTCTCACCCAAATCCACCTCCCTTCTCTCTTTTTAATCCTACCCACAGTGTCAAGTATTAAAAGCTACAATTGATATTTCAATTGATATTTCAACTTTCAGCTTTCATAACTACATTTACTTTAACTGGAATAAATCACACATGGGACAGAAAATGTTGATTGACATCTAGAGTTGTCTGTTTGCTTGGGGACAATGTTGTGTACCTAATGAATATGAATCTGATGCTTTTGTTTATAGTTTGTTTAGCCATCCAGGGTGCTGTTTACATATACGGTATGTTCCTACGTACCCAAAGCATGTCCACCTCAGGGTAGAAAACACTGTGCTGTTCAGTTACTCATCAAAGTCTCTCCTATTTCTCTGCCATTAAAGAGAACCCAGTGAGTAAGTCTTGAGTGTAATTTATGCAGAGGTCTGGCTCTCTATGGAATTTACCATCCCTTTAGCTTCAATACTTGTCAGTGTTGAGTGATTACAATCATTCCAGATGCCAACAATTCCTAGTAAGACCCGTGACTCTCTGCAGCTGACTCTGGGTGGGGCTTCCTCTAAGCACATGTTCTTCATTCTACAGGACAAGCCCATTTTAATCCTTTCATTATCCCTCGCACAAAGCCTTCCCAAACCTGGTACCATCTGCAAATGGGATGCATATCTTTTACATACTGGGCACATGTCTTTGGGAGGGGCCAGGGAAAACATTGCTTAATTCTTACCATACCAATGAAAACTCTATTCCTTTCTCTCTGACTCAAGAGTATGCTGAGATACAACTGAGAACAGATTAATGGTAAATTTGAGTGGGCTCTTAGCAACATTTTTTATAAAATAAAAGATAGTTTATGTACCAATTTGGGAGTTTTATTATCAAAATACCCCTTAGGAATCCACCTATGGAATATTGAGATGGCATGTGCTGTACTAACTGGCAGCCTCTGGCAAGGTGAACACAAAGTCATCGTGAGTTGCTGAACTTCCAATAAAATCACTGGTTTCTATGGTAAATGAAGCTCTGCTATCACCACACCAACTCAAGAGGGCATTTTCCCCTTAGAAACTAAGGCTCTAGTAGGTACCATAACTCTTTCTAAAGCTACTGAGTACTGGTCAGGCTTTCTCAAAACATCACTATCCGACTATACAAAGTTCTTTAAGGAAGCAAACACCAGTAGTCCCCACATGGCCTGCTTACACGTTCCTGCTAATTAACTGATTTTTAAACAGAGTATTTCCTTTTCTTCTTGTGTTGCTTTCATTCCATAAAACACAGGAATGTTCTTGCACAACAGTCCAGTGACAACATTGGGTTTAGCATCCTTTCTCAAGCAAGTTATTTAAGCTACCTATCAATAGTTATATCTGGCTAAACATTTGATTTTGTTGTTCCATGAAATTAGTAATGAAGTACCTAAGCATATTTATAATGTATGGTTTATGTGACCTGAAGTCTATGTATAATGATGATAGACTATTATACTATTTAATAATAAATGAATGATTCATAGCACCAGTGAAGACCTATAAATGAATAACAAGGGCAAGTGAAATGTCACTTCCTTTGTACATACAAAGGTGTGTTAGATAAGTATATTTAAATGTAGACATTTATTGCCAATTATTCATGTTTGATCATTTAAAAGAGAAGAGGAAAAAGCATTATGCAAAAACTATCAGAGGGAGAATAGATTTTTGTCTTGAAAATCTTGAATGGCTTTCACAGTTAAGACTTCTGTAGATATTGGAGGCAGCAGTTAGTGTAAAGGCATTGATAGCACATTTCTGTCTGAGAGAAGGTCCAAAGAGATGAGCAGGGATGGAACTTGGGAAGGAGTTCTGATCCAGAAAGAGAAATTGATGTGCTGTTCTTGGCAGTTTCTAAGCAGCATAGGAAACTCCTACCATCACAGACAACACCCAACTAAGACCATCCCAGTAGCACCTCCATAAAACCTATGGAGATCATGATCCCTTTGGAGTTCCACAGTGACCAAATGAGAGCTAGTCAACAAAGAATCAGGCAAAGGAACAACCCTAATGGAGCGCTGTGACAATGCCTATAATCTCTGTGTACAAGAGTGCTGAGGCAGGAGGATAGACTTTGTTTCAAAAATAATTTTTAAAAGAAAAATGAGAGGATGAGGAAGGAAGAGGGTAGTGGGGAGAAATAGAGGAAGAGAGAAAGATAAAAGGAAAGAAGGAAAGAAGGGAAAAAAGAAAGAAAGAAATAGACAAGCTCTAGATATCCAGGAAGTCCTCTGGCCTCAAGAGAACATGGATGAAAGGTAATTAAGAATTCACTCTCAAGATTGGATATGAGAGTAACTTTAAAAATATATATGAGAATTGAGCTGGGCCTTATGAGAAAAAAATAAGAGAATTGGGATGCACACCATTTATATTAGTACTTGGGAGGCAGAATCAGGAGGATTTCTGTGAGTTCACAGCCAGTTTGCTCTATATAATGAGCCTTAGGTCAGCCAAGACTACATACATAGTTAAAATTCATCTCAAAATCAGACAAAGAAGGAAAGTGAAAATAATTTTAACGATTCTATTATTGTACCCCCTCAACTTAATTCTTTGACTCCCTAATGCCCAGTACCTCAAAACTGGATTGTATTTGAAGTTAGACCTTGGAATAGATACCTTTTAAAAAGTTACTTTTTTAAAGAGAGCACACAGATGAACAAGTTTCAGTATGATATTTTTATACACACGTTCTATTATGTTTTGATCCATCTCATTGCAAGAAGTAATTTAATTAAAGAGATAATGATGGTGGGTCCTAATCCAACCTGATGGCATCCTAAGGAGAAAACATGTGACCATAAAGATAGCAATGCTCAAGCCTTCCAAGGAAGTACCACAGGAAGACATAGCTAAGGATGTTCAACAAACAAGGGACAGAGCCCTCAGAGGAATCTGTCCGCCTCTGCTCTCAGCTCTATCTTAGACTCTCCTAAAAGTATAAGAAAATACATTTCTCATCTTTAAAGCTACTGATATTTTGTTATGGCAGCACTAGCTAGATAATACAAAATTAAACTGTCAAAACTTTCTTCAAGGGAAAATGTCAAGGACCCTTTTACTTATTCTCAGTGGCTGATACTCATGGGAAAGACAACGCAAGCCATCAGCGAATGACCAGAATGACCTGGTGGAAGACAGAGACAAAGGAGGCCTTTGTACCTCCATCTTTGCTGTTCACCTGAATTACCTTCCACCTCAGAAGGACAGAAGAATGGCTAGTCTTTGCTGATAAAGGTGAAGGTTAGTGGGAAGATTATAGACCAGATCTTAGCTGGTCTGAATGTGTCTCTGTGATAGATATCTCCTCACTCCAAAAATTCCTATTTCAAAATTCTAATTACCCCAAACCTCCAGGTGTATCTGTGTTTGGACACAAGGTGCTAAGAGAGGTAGTTATTTAGTGAAGTCAGAGGGGGCTTTAGTTCAGTGTTTGGTAGCCTTTACAAAAGAGAAATTAAATATTAAAACACACGCAAAGAGGGAGATGTAAAACTAGAGAGGGAAGATGGGCAACCACAGGCCAGAGGCAGATATCTTGGTAGACATTAGCTCTGATAACACCCTGATCTGGGACCTAGCTTCCAGCATTGGGAGAAAGTGTCTCTTTTTCACTGAAGTTTGTTGTGGGTTCTGCTTTGTTTTACATGTCTGGGGACAGATTTCCAGGACTGCAGGAGACTAGCCACAAACCCTGCCATTTGTTCCTAACCCCTCGTCTGAGGTATTTTGTCATGGTAGTCTTAAAAAAATTATGGTCCCATCTTCTGGCTCAAAGTTACCACTCCTCTTGATGGTGTTTATGGGGTGTGGGTGACTGCCTAGATGTGGGAAGGGTTTTCTTTAGCAGTGCCATGCATAAAGCTGGAAGATTTGCTAACAAGTATAACCATCCTAAGTCTACTGTGCAATGTAGATAGTAACAAAGTCAAGGACAACATTAGGCTATAGACACAACAAACTAGAACTTATTTACAGTATGGAAGGAAGAGAAATTCTGCCATTTATGGGACTTAGCTTGTGAAAAGAGGACTCTGGAGGTAGGAATAGCCAGATATATTTTAGAGATATACAGTGTAGAGATGATTACTCTGCTCTGTTACAAGGGATCAAAATATGTGTGAGATCTGTAAGTAGTAAGGAGAACTTTCTAGGAACCAGATATTTCAGAGCTAGTTATCCAAAGATAGACCGGCCTGTATGGATGGCTACTGAGTGTCTCACAGTGGTCTTACTAGGTTCAGATTGCCAGAGGGATTTCTGTAGATATCTGGTTGGTTTCTTCCCTGAAGATTTTTTTTTTTTTTTTTTTTTTTTGATTGTCTGAGACAGGGTCTCACTGTGTAGCTCAGTTTGGCCAGGCCTGGCCTGCCTCCGCCTCCATTGAATTTGAAGGCATGTACCACCATGCCAGGCCTTTCCTCAAGGATTCAAACTGGAGATGTTGCTGTACTTCCTGGGCACAGGCTTGGGAAGATACATCACTCAGGACAGGAAGTGATATTACAGTAGAGGACAGGACATTGTAAGGTGTAGAAAGTCAACAGAGTCTCTGAGTGGCGGTGAAACAGGAGAGATTATAGGGGATCAGGTAAGAGGGATTGGTCGTCAGGTAAAAGTCTGACAACGTAAGCAATCCAGAATCCACACATGTAAGAAAGCCAGGTGCAGGGACACACACCTGCTGTCATCACCTCATCCCTAAAACTAAGATGAGAGATGGTGACAGATCACCTCAAATTTCAGCCTGGTAGCCTGGAGGACACAGCACAGAAGAAATAACAATATGGACCCTGCCTTAACAAGGTGAAAGGAGAGAATAGATCACTAAAGTTGTTCCCTGACCTCCACATATGAGCCAGGGACTATGCCTGCTTTTACTCTCTCATATACACTACACACACTGTCTAATTGGTTTCAAGCACTTCCTGCTCTTGTAGAAGACCTCAAGGGCCCCTAAAACCCAGGCTAGGCAGCTCACAACAGTCTATAATCCTAACTCTTGGGGATATGACTCCCTCTTCTGACCTTAGTGAGCATACTCACACTTGTGGACACACACATACACACACACACAGAGACAGAGATGGGGGGAGGGAGAGGGAAGTTTTAAGTAGAAAGCAGGGAAGCTCTTTCTGGCACAGTCCTGAGTTGCCCATTTCCTCTGACCAGGAATGTGAGTGGGATGAACTGCAGCCGTGTGAAAGGAGACTGCTAACGCTAAGGATTTCTGTTTTTATGGGTTATCATTTATCACTGGATTTTAAAATGTACCAGCTTTTTTAAAAAAAAAAAAAAGATACTTAGCCCCTCTTTTTAAACTAAATCCCTGCTTCTTTCCCCTGGCACATATGGGCCTGCTCACTGTGCTCTATGTTCAGAAGAGCTCAATATAATATCCTACTGCCACAATCTTTTAAAAGTCTCATTTTGGACAAAAGGTCTCAAGATTTCGTTTTCCTGTAAGATCTCTCGAGACCTGGAGCTGCGTCTGTTCTCTCCTCATCTCCTGGGCGCTCAGGTTCCTTCCTGTTCGCACAGACAGGAAATCATGATAATAGGTAAGTGTATTTGGAAAGTGATAATTGAGCTTCACTGTCTTGTTTCTTTTTGAGATCTTTTCCTGTGAATCTGACTTTGTGTCACCTTCATGTTCTGATGTTTCTGTTCTCCAGCTTCCTTTTCCCAACTATAGACGCCATGAAAAGGCTGATGGGGGTGAGCCTTCTATGTATGGAATAGCCAGTCCCTCTGTGGTTAGGCTGTAGTCCTGACCTGTAAATGGTAGGTCGTAGTAATGGCTTCCTTGGATTTGTGTGTGTGTGTGTGTGTGTGTGTGTGTGTATTCTGTAATGTGTGTGTGTGTGTTCTGTAATGTGTTTGTAAGTGTATGTGTGTCTGTAAGTGTATGTCTGTGTGTCTGTAAGTCTATGTATATATGTCTGTGTGTATATGTGTCTGTAAGAGTATATGTGTCTGTGTGTATGTGTATATGTTTGTTGTGTTGTGTATGTGTGTATATCTGTGTGTGTGTGTGTGTGTGTGTGTGTGTGCGTGTGTGTGTGTAAGTATGAGTATATGAGGGCTGGAGAGATGGCTCATTGGTTACGAGCACTGACTGCTCTTCTAGAGGTCCTGAGTTCAATTTCCAGCAACCACATGGTGGCTCACAACCATCTGTAATGAGATGTAAAAAGACACGCCCTCTTCTGGTGTGTCTGAAGACAACTGTAGTGTGCTCATATACATAAAGTAAATAAATAAATCTTTTTAAAAAGTGTGTGTATGTATATGTAAGTGTATGTGTATATGTGTATCTATAAGTGTATGTGTATGTATGTATGTATGTATGTGTATGCCTTTGTGTGTGTGTATGTGTGTGTGTGTATGCTGGAAGTCATCCCTAGATGATGTTTTTCAGATGCTGATGCTGTCCACTTTTTTTTTTTTTTTTTTTTTTTTTTTTTGAGGCAGGATCTCTTTCCTCTTGCCTTACCCAAGAGTCTCTCTCTACCTCCTAAGCAGGTGCTAGCATGGCTGACATTTTAATGTGGCTTCCAGGGATGGAACTCAGGTCCTCATGTTTGGACAGTAAGTCCTTTATTGACTGAGCTACCTCCCTGTCCTTTCCTTGGCTTTTGCAGGCAATGAATACCTTAAGTAATAAAAGCAAACATCACATAGCAAATATTTGTTGTTATCTGTTGAGGACATTCAAAGGACGGACATTCAGGACAAATACAAAAACGTATTTGTAGAGTTTGGGCAGATGGTATGTAGGCAAGCTGGAAGATCAACGCTGACTTCTCCAAAAGGAAGGTGTGGAGGCAAGTCCTCCCAACACACTCACGGGATTCCGTGCCCTGGGAAAGAGCAAGCCTTCTAGCTTGCTTTCTATTGTAGAGTTATAAAAAGAAAGTCATGATCCTAAGCAACTGAGGACAGAGTTTATTAAGCTCACACATTCTGGTCACAGTCTATCGTGAAGGGAAGTCAGGGTAGGAACTCAAGGCAGGAACCTGAAGTAGGAACTGAGGCAGTGACCATGGCAGGAGCTGCTTACTGGGTTTTCCCTCCTGGCTTGTTCAGTCTGCTTCCTTACACAACTCAGGACCACCTTCTCAGGGCTGGTCTCCCACATCAATTAATAATAAAGAATATGCCCCCACAGATTTGCCTGCATGTCAATTAAATCAAGGCATGTTTTCTCAATTTAGGTTTCCCCTTCCCAAGTGATCAAAGCTTATGTCAAGTTATTAAAAAAAAAAAAAAAAAACAAACCTAACCAGGACGCACATCAGGTGAAGGAAAAGGCTGTGGCCTCAGAAGCCAGAAAAGCAACTGGTATTATCCCCTGTCTCCTTCCGCTTGCCTAGGGAGAGCCAAAGCTTGAAGTCTGAAGCCACATTAGGTCGGGAGGGTGGTGGTGGTGTGGAGCATATCTGGATGGTTCTAGGCAATTCTAACCCTGGGAAGTTTGTGTTTGATCTAGCAGAAAATGGCTTTATGAAGGTTCATCTTTCTGGTTTAGAGCAGCTCCGAAAAAGAACGAGAGCAGAGTTCCAGGAAGAAGTCCTCGGTGATGGAGATGGAAGAAGAGCCATCTCTCAGTATCTTTTCTGGCCTAACTTTGATCTCTTCTCCATCTTAGATTTTACCTCCCTGTCTCCTTCAATTGCAGATGCCGGTCTCTTTCTCTGAAATTATCCAAATCAAGCAAACATACAATACCAAACAAACAAAAAAACCACCTCCCATCCCCAACTCCAACCACAGAGAAAAAAATGGGTCATCCTGAATCCTCTGTCCTTCTCTGGTGCATTCGACAAAAATTCCAGGTTGCAGTTGTGTGTGGAGGGTGCCCTCCTACAAAAAAAAAAAAAAAATCCCATTTCTTTTGCTAACGTTCTCGGTCTCGCTCCACCTCTCCAAACAGAGAAAAGGAACTGCGGATAAAAATGCATGCATCACAGCAGTAGCTCCACAGACACAGTCTGGAGAGGCCTGCGGGGTCGGGTGACTCAAGCTCTCGGGGACGAGCCGAGAGCGCTCCCGACTTCCCTGGAACCTGAACGTCCTAGGGTTCACCTTTCCCCGACTGCGGGCCACTTTCCCTGACCCAGATCATCTCTCCCTTGGTACCCAGACCCCATCCGGGAGCGCGGGTCCCTTAGCTGGTGCCCAAGACGCCGCACCTGTGGGCTCCCGGTCGCCTCCCGTTGCGCTCCGGCGCAGCTCCCCGGGGCTCCGCTAGGGGTCTCCCTCGGGTGGCGAACCGGGTGGGCGGGATCAGCTGACTCTCCCGGCTGCGAGCCCCGCCGCCTCGCTCCGGCTCTGTCAGTTTCCTCGGCGGCAGGAGGCGAGAGCACAGGGAGCAGAGCGAGCGCTGGGGCCACCGGAGACGGCGGCGGCGACGACGACGCGGACACAGCCAGGGTGCGGCGGATCTTCCACTCGCACACAGAGCACTCGGTGGCCCACGCAGGATCACGATGCTGCCCAGCTTGGCACTGCTCCTGCTGGCCGCCTGGACGGCTCGGGCTTTGGAGGTGGGTGCCGCGCCTTGGGAACGAGACAGGGGAGGCGGGTGCTGGGAGGAGGCGATCCTCCCCAGCAAGGAGCTTGAAGCTTGAGACACTGGGGACTGTCACGGGTATGCTCGCCGCCCCCGCCTGCGGGCGCCCTACGCTTCGGCGTCCCTGGCCCAACCCTGCCCGGGGACGCGCCGCCGGACCGAGGAAGAGGGAGCGGGCTAAGGCGCTGGGCTCCCTATATCCGTGCCAGCCAGGAGCTGGAGGGCGAGGGGACGACCCTGAAACATAGACCCAGACTCCTCCCTGCCTTGAGAGCGGGTCTCCGGGATGCGAGAGACACCCGACTGGAGGGGGAAGGGGACACGTGTGGAAAACCGAAAGCGCAGCGCCCTCAGGATTAAGTGCCCTGCGAGGAAATCACCGCCCTTCCCCATCCTCGGGTCCTGGGTTGGAATTGGGGCAGCCCTGGATGCTGGGGAGCGCCTGGCTCACCTCTCTTCCCACCCCCGCCTGTCTTGACTGCGAAGCTGGGCTTTTGCTCCTGGCGGCCGCGGGCGGCGGCTGCCTGCGCAGCGACCCTCTCCCGAATCGGCGGGCGCGGGGTCGCGCACCGCCTTCCTTTTGCAAACTTTGTGCATTTCCGTGTCTCCCTTTTGTGTAAGTTCCAAGTGATGCGAGGGATCGGAGAATGCGGTTAACCGCCACGGTCCCTCAACCTGGACGTCCGGGACTCTCCAATGCACCTCTAGTTTCTCCCTGACTCTAAGAAGGTCCCCGGGAACAAAAGCCGCGACACCCCGCCCTCGCCGTCCAGGGCGCGGTGGCGGAGCCCTGGTAGTTGGTGCGCCACCGCGGCTCCCTTCCCCGCGCTGCGCGTCTACCCCCGAGGGCCTGGGGGTGCTGCTGGGGCCCCGCGGTCTCCTACCCCCGCATCATCACCACCTACTGGCAATCCTGTGCGGGACTGCAAAGTCCTCGCGAGAGAGAGAGGGAGACAGGGAGAGAGCCCAGAGTGAGGCGTGCGTCTGGAAAGGGCAGTGCCGGGTGGTGGGGAGGCTGGGGCTCCAGTGCATCAAAGGAGGTGTTTGTCTGATTAAGGTGCGGCCTCCTCAGGGGCAGTTCTGGGAACTCTAGCTTAGTCACCCTGGTGGGCGCAGGATGCTGGGGGGGTCCTCGGGGTCCTCTTTTTTTTTTTTAAATAAAAAAGGGTGCAGATAAAAGGATTGAATAGGGTGAAGATTAAGACGGAGAAGATGGCGCCTCTGCAGTGCAGCAAAGAAAAGCTGTGTGTAGGCTGCAGCCTGTGAAATCCACCCACCACTAGGTGTATAACAAGTCTTCTCCATTCATCCAACTCTCCAGCCTTCAGCAAAAGGCTTGCTTTTCTTTTTACCCAGAGATGCCTGGAAGTTGTTTGCGTGGCAGCTGGTTTTATTTCTCTTCGTTTGTACCCTCTTCACCATCTAAGCATTTGCCAATATCCCTTCCCCATCGTCCTCCTCTTTACCCCACTACCACATAGTAATTTTCCCCAAAAGCAATTTCCAGCCGAGTGTTTTCCTATAATTTCGTGGGGACTGTCCAGGCTATCACACTAATATGGGTTTTTATTTATTTAATTTTTTTCCTTTTTAGTTCTTAATTGACAAGGTCATTGAACTTTTATTTCCTCTGATTTTTTTTTTTTTTTAAACCCACAAGTGGCTTCAGAATCTGAAAATCACCTCAGACTGGTTTAAACAGGTCTTTTAAGAGTCTTAAGAATTTAGTGTTCCATTTTTTTTTTCAAGGCCATTTAATCAAGAAAATTCTGATTTCTCTGATGACCTAAGATTTTAATTGTGTAATCATTCGGTTTTTCAAATTGTCTTGCTGTACAAAAACACGACTAAGTAATTAAAGGAATAACTTTAATTTTTGGAGCTCATGTCAATACTCAAATATTTACTTTTCTAGAGCATTTTTTTTTTTAAACTTGTATAAAAAGAGTCAGGGTGTCGGCCAAGATGAACCGGATTTATGTTTTGGCTTGTGCGATTGTATGTCCTTTTTCTGCCAAACATTTGGAGATTATCCTGCGGTTCTCGTCACCTTTAAAGGGTGAATGGGAGCACTCCATGAGTGCCTTTTGGTGAATCACTGGAAGGATAGGTAATTCACCCTAATGAGGCTTGACAGACTTTGCAGCTCTGTGTCCACTGAAGCCACGGAATTAGGAGTTGGCTGCCTTTTGTAAATCACAGAAAATCCGTGTGCTGCAGGTGGCTCTGCAAAAGAATCCATGTGTACGAGGCTAATGATGATGGGGCCTCATCTTCCAGGGAGTTGGCGTTACCTGGTTTGGCTTTTTTTTTTTTTTTTTTTTTTTTTTTTAACTGGTATGTTGAACAGAGGCATTCATTCATTAAGCAAACAGTGATGGACTCATCTTGTTTGCTTGTGTAGAGCTGATAACTATCCACTTGCCTCGGTAGTGCTGGTTCCTTCACTGTCTGGAAACCTGCTGGGACTGTTCTGGAAACCGTGCTGCTCTGATGGTAGAAGCCTACTCATAGAACAGCGAAGCTGAGATTTTTTTTTTTTTTTTTTTTTTTGATGGGGATCCTTTGGGAGTCACCAGTTACTCCTTGTCGGTGGGAAGCCATGATACTGACAGGCTATAAATGCTTCTTTCTTGTTACCCCAAGGGATATCGTCCCTCATTACACTTGTAAGGCTGCAAGCAATTAAAAGATGGAACCGAGGAAATGGAAAGATATATACAGATCACAAAACTAAACTCGAAAATGTGGATTTAAATTAAATAGAGAAAAATGGCATCAATCAGCTACTGCTTTGAAGGAAGAAGTTACTTTCATGGTTAAGGTTTTTAGTTTTTAGTTTACTGTTTATGACACACCAATTTTCTATATCTCTGTGTTAAAGAAGATTATCAGTCCTCTTACATATAGAAGGGAAGAAAAAGGTGCTTAATAAAATAATAGACATTATTTTTGCAAAGGTATTGTCTTGGGATTTACAGGGCATCTTTGTTTAATATATTTCTTTTATAATCTCTGCCTTTTATGTCAAGATGGACCTGCACAAATATACTTTAAATATCAAGCTTCCAGAATGTAATGTTTACTTGACTGCCTATATTTTATTGCTCACCCCCACACTGGGTACAGAAGTATGCAGGATGAATAAGGCATGCACATAATTATAAAATAGGAGTGCTATGTGCAAAAAAAGAAAGTACAGATTAGGCAAAGAAAAATAAGGACACAGTAAGTGGGGTACTGAGAAAGTGTACCAGGATAAAGACCTATAATTAAAAAGAGTAAAGGGTGAGAGGACTAGATAACCCTGGGACATTTCCTGGTTGTAAGTTTCCAGCCAGGTTTGTGTCTTAGGTCTGGGGAATGAAGGTTAAGTACTTGCATAAATTCTGTTTGCTCATACACAGACACCAGAGTGTACATGCAGGGCCTTTGTCTTATCTGTGTTCCCTATGCTTGCTTTAGCCAGGCACAGATAAGGTTTTACATAATGAAGGAGAGAACGAGTGTGGAGTTCAGTTTGATTCATCTCTCCTTATCTGTTCATTAGGGAAAATTTTGATTTATTTTTCAGCCAAATCCTGTCTCTCCGTTCTGATTATCTTTACGTAAACACAAACCATCTCTTCCTTCACGGAATTTCCATTCATCCAGGGAAGACAGAAAATAAACAGAAACTATGGCAGGTGTAGGCAAGACTCTGGAGCTGGGTGAAGAATTAGAAGAAGGAGGTCAAGGCTAAAAGCAGCCTGGGAGGTATCCCTAGCATCATCTTAACCAGGGGAGTAACCACAAAAAGGAGCTTCACTGTGCAACTACCAGGAGGGAAGGGAGAAGCAGGAGGCAAGGGAGAAGCAGGTTTTCAAAGTGCTTCCATAAGGCAGGTTAACCGAGAGTTCTCATCTTTGTTTGCACATCAGGATCGCTGAGTGTCTGTCTGTCTGTCTGTCTGTCGCTCCCTCCCTCCCTCCCTCCCCCTCCCTCCCTCCCCCTCCCTCCTCCCTCCCTCACTTGCTTGCTTTTTTTCTATGTTTCTATATGTGTCCTTGGGATTTCATCTGAATGATAGGCAAATGCTCTACTGCTGAACTACGTCCCCATCCCAAGGAATCATGGAGATTAAAACAAAACAAGAAACAAAAAAGTTCAAGGGTGTTGCCAGAGTTCCACCTAGTACATCAGAAAGAAGTCCCTGAGAACAAGGCCTGGACATTGGCATTAAGGGAAGAAAAAAAAATCTCTGGGCAGTTTTAAAATAGAAACTGTGATTTTGAGGGCAGTTACAGATGGACCAATTTGAACCACATTCAGGATTCATCAAGCTGTTCTGAAAACAAATGAGCCAAGTAATGGCGTAGAGGCTAGTAGCTATGGAAGAAACAGGGAGGAGGACAGAGAAAAGCTCAGGTCTCTGATTCAGTCCTCTGTCTCTCCTTAAGGCTGGTGCTTCTTGACATTACCTCTGTAGCCAAGACTGCAGTCACATTCCACTCCCTGCGTTAGATGACCTTGTGGCCTTGCAGGAAACTTGTCTCACAGAGCACACACCTGCATTTGTGAGGGCCTGGCCAGCAGCTCGGCTCTCAGCTCCTAAGCCCTAACGTGGTTATTTTTTTCTTCTGTTGTTTGTTTGTTTATGCAACTGTGACATCATTTCCCTTTCATAGTGGGATCCTAGATACAAACCACGGAGTGTAGACTGATAATTAATACTGTCTTTTGCAAGAGTTTGTGAGTACTGTAACCTTCTGCATCTTACATTTCGTGACCTAACCTCATGAGTGTGTGGGAAAGATGCAGGCTAAGGTGGAGGAGTGAGTTTGCTCCCTAGATGAGTAGCAAGTATAAGCAACTATACATATTATATTACAGTGTCAGTTTGCAAATGGAGGCATTCCAGAAGAGGGGGATGTGACAAAGCTCTTTCCTTAGTTTAACATGGATTTCTTTGAAGAGAGACAAATATTTATTATGAAAAAATGTTGGGCGAAATTTTTTTTTCTCCAGATTGTTCTGCCTAGGAGGTTTGACTGGTGCCACCTTTGGGAATTGGAATGTCCCCAACACTGGATTAGAATGACTGCTGTAGTAACTTATTTAAAAAGAGATTTTTTTATGGGGGGCAGCTACTAGTTTTAAAGAAACCATTCATCAGGGAATAGCTAGCTATTACAAAAGAGGTTACAAAGAACCTGGGTTCACATACATTCGGTCCTAGCTGCAGTAATGAACAAGGAAGATATTTTCTTTAGATTTATTTTGTATGGCTACTTTTTTATTTTTTGAGATGATCTGTTCTGTTTTTTTTGTTTGTTTGTTTGTTTGTTTGTTTGTTTTTTAAACTTGACAGAAACTAGTGTCACCTGGGAAGAGGGACCCTCAAGTGAGAATTATCTCTATCAGATTGACCTATAGGGGTGTGGTATTTTCTTGACTTATGATTAATGTGGGTTGGCCTAGACATCTATGCGCAATGCCACCCCTGATCAGGTAGTCCTTGGATGTATAAGAAAGCAGGCTGAGTAAACTCTGGAGATAGTGACCTAACAAACATCCCTTCTCCTGTTTTAGTTCCTGCCTCCAGTCTCTACTTAAGCTCATATCCTTGGCTGCCCTTGGTGGACTGTAACATGTAAGATGTAATAAACCCATTCCTCCTCAGGTTACTTTTGGACATAGTTTTATCAGAATCCAAATTAGGACAGGATCTCTATGTGCCCTTGAACTCCTTGCTTCAAGTCATTCTCCTGCCTCAGCCTCCTGAGTAGCTGGAAGACAGCATCATACTACTGTGTCTCTGTGTGGCTATCCTTTGAAGAGGTATACAGGAGAAATTGAGCTAGAACTAGAGTATATCATGACAAAAGAAAGCAGAGAATGCTTTACAAATTTATTTGCATTACTATTTAAAAATTATGTGTGTGTGTTTATATGCACATGAGTGCAGTCACACCGGTGGAAATTACAGGCCTTTGATCTCCCTGAAGCTAAAGTTACAGGTGGCTGTGAATCATCTGAATTTAGGTCCTATGGAAGATCAGAAGTACTCTTAAGCCCCTCAGCTCTTCAGGAGAGAGATTTTTAAAAAGCCCCAACTCCTTGTGGAGAGAACTGAAGTGAACATTTGTCATATTGATTTTGATGTCAGGTATATTGTTAGGCCAGTAATTTGAACCATTGGGTGTTTCTCGGATGTCTAGACAAGGCAAGCATTTCACATTGCTTTCTGTTGCGGTAACACAGTACCAGAGACAGCCAACTTAAAAAGAGGAAAGGTTTATCTTGGTTCACAGTTTGGGAGGTTTCAGTCTATGATTGGTTGACCCCATAATTATGGGCCGGTTGTGAGGCAGCATAGTATGGCCAACTGTTCCTGTCATGGTAACCTGCCTGGAAACAAACAGGAGAAAAGAAGAGACCAGCATCCCAAATTTCCAAATAATCCCCACCTCATTAATGTTTCACTGCCTCCTGACAGGGGCCCTCATGAGACTAAGCCTTTAATACATTGGCCTTTGGGTCACACTTATGATTTAAACTATAAAAAACATGGATCCAGAAACCAAATGGGGGTAAGGATGCTTAAGCATGCAACTCAGAGTGCTGTATACCCTGAGATATCGACAATGGTTCCGTTTCTGGGCTTTTGTAAAATGTGAATAATAGTATTTATCATTGTCAAGGAATAAATTATTTAAATAAATATCCTTAAAACAAGTAGATACATTGATATGTATTAGTATGTACTTGATAAATGATAATAACTAAGCATTGCTACTTTTATAGGAGGGAGGGTAGAAATGAATATATTTTTCTCATGCATAGGTACAGAAATCTAAATAATCTTCATGATATTTCAGTTATTAGAGTAATTAAATCACTTATTGTCTAAGTAAGAGTAAGAGGAACTTGGCAGTTTGTTTTCTGCAAGGTTGAATGAATTTACCCAGGCATTACACAGACCTATAATTCCAGCACTGAGGAGATATCAGTGGAGGATTGCAGGTTCAAGGCTCACTTGGGCTACATTGCAAGACTATGTAAAAAAAAAAAAAAAAAAAAAAGATTTAAAACACAGCACAGGTAAAAGGTTTTTTTTTTTTTTTTTTAAAAATATCATTTATTACATATGTGATTTTCTATTTCAATTGGATTTTTAAAAATATTAGAATGATTCCTGTTCACTGGAAAAACATTACAGAAATGTGAGGGGTTTGTACAAATAGAAATTGCTCATTTTTAGTGCTATGCATGCTAGCAGTTTTCCATGTGTTTAACATTGAGCCAGTTTCTGAACTGGCCTGATTATTAACACAATTATTCGTTGGACATCTTTGGATTTGTGTGAGGAGCCTGTGGACAGGCTTAGTTTAGATTTCAGCTAAGCCTTTTCAATAAAAATGAATAATCAGGCTTTGTCATCAGAACAGAATTAGAAGATTCAAATGCCAGCCAAAGAATGTCAATCCTAGCATGGGAGGCTACAGCAGCTTCACTCAAGACAGGACATGAAGGCAGCCTTCAATCAGACTCAAAATAAAATGAGTTTATATAACTGCTGTGTTAGGCTATCATGTCTTTTACCTATGTCTCAGTTAAAAATATATGACATGCAGAAAACATCATCAGACTTACTCATGCACCATATTTTCTCTGTGTGTCAAAATTAGTCTAATGATATTTGAAACTTTTAGTAAATAAAACTTAAGACTTTGTGGGTAAATTCTGGTTGCAAACAGCATGGAAGGATCAAGAAGCAAAGGCCTTAGGACTCCAAGTGGGTTTTTGTTAACCAGGTGTGTATTTATATTTGGATAGAGGTTGGTTCTAGTCTGGCTGGGAATACAGAATCCATATTTAGGACTCACCCTGTTCAGAGTAGTTACAGGGAGGAAGGCCGAATGGTCTCAGACCTTGGGTGCTGAACCAGTGAACACACATAAGAAATGAGTAAATGGAACACATTAAAGATGTTTTTGTAGACTATCATCCTGAGCCAAGTACAGCAATGGACATGGAACAGGACTGGAATCTCTTCTTTTTCAGGTGTCCTGTTTTTTTCCTCTCCAGCTCAAAAGATATTTCAGATTAAAAATTTCACTCAGAAACAATAAAAAAAATTACTTTGTTTTGGTGATTTCCTGGTTATGAAACTGTTCTTTGTCTGACTTTTCCTCCGTCAGGGAATCAAATTTGTACCATGCCCTCGTCTTCTAGAGAGCGCATACTGTCTTTATCTTCACTGAAAACAGTAAGGCTTTCTAAATGATAGTGATAAATTACTCTTCCACCTCTCTAGACACTTAGGAGAGTAAGAGATCCGTCATAGAAAGTCATTTGTGTTAAGTGAAGAAATGCTTTATCGCTCCTGTCCCTTGCTAAATTTCAAAGCTTCTAAATGACACTCATATATCTTAACCCCATGGAGACGTTCTGCAGGACAATAAACATGAGACTTAATCTTACCCTGGAGGTATATTTGCGTGTTTAAGATGTGCCCTTTCAGGCCTAGTTACCAACATCTCATTTGTTCAGGTTTGCTTTGTCTCCACAACCTTCTTTTTAAAATTAATTAAAATTAAAAATGTTTTATAAACACATTTCTTGGTGGTTTAAAAATTATTGCTGAATAAGTTTCAATGTGTATATTTATTGTGTACAGGACTGTGCTGCATGAGGGCATTTTCATGCAAGTATATACTGTATGTTGAGGATATTCTCCCCTCTGCTCCCCTCTGCTCTCCTCTGCTCCCTTCCTCCTCCCCTCCCCTCCCCTCCCCCCTCTCCCTTCCCTTCTCCTCCCCTCCCAGTTTCTTCCAGTTAGCTTCCTTGGTTCCCCGAGAGAATTTCACTTCTACTTTCATATCACACATACTTATTTTTATATATCCACATAAGATCTAGGAACCCACAAACGAGAACACATACAAAAATCCATCTTTCTGAAATTGGCCTAATTAGCGTATGCTTGGTTATTTCCAGTTTCCTCTTCTTTTATTTTTCAAGCAATATATTTCATTCTTTATGACTTAAAATACTCCACTGGGCATGCAAACTACATTTTCTTTACCCACTCCACTGTTGGAACCTAGATTGGTTTCGTAACTTAAGTTATTATGGGCAATTTAACATTGTTTAGTTATTATGAACATATCTAAACATTGATATGTCTGCACATACTTAATTGGTATTTTACAATAAAATTAATGAAGCAATATAAATTTATTTTTGTTGTTGTTTTCTGTGCTTTGGATTAAATTTGGGCCATGTGCATACTAGGTAGGTACTCTACCACTGAGCCCTATCACTGACACGAAATTTCTTTTTAAAGGATTGATCATCGGAGTTAGAATGCAGTCCATTGAGTCTCATCATGGTGTGTTCATAGCAGTGCATCTCACTTGTTCCCCTACTTAGTGGAACAAAACCCCACTGCATTCATTTTTTTTAAAAAAAAAAATAGAATGTTATTATCGCTCAAGACTTGGTGGTTAATCCTTGTGTATTCCTGTTATTGAATGATTTTCAAAAGCATGATTACTTTTTTTAAAAAACAAATATATCAATAAGTAAGTTGTAGAGTATAATTTATAGACAAAATAGACCAGGGTAAATAAACACCATTTCTTAGCCCGTTGTAGTTTTTAAATCATTTGAAAATGCCCTCATTGTTTTTTAAATGATACAGAATTTTTGAAATCTCAGCTTAGGATTTTGAAGAATTATACTACAATTTGCCATATAAAACATCACATTTTATAGCAAATATTCCCCAACATCATAGTTAATCGCTTATTATGGCATGTTTGCAACAAGTATAATATTACCTCTACAATATATTAGTTTGAGATGAAAAGTTCTTTAGACACTCCAATAGAAATGAAATGTTCAAATATGAAGATTAATTTTAAGAATATTTAATTCTCAGATACTTGTATATTAAGTTAACTACACTTAATATTAAAGTCTAATTTCTTCAGAGAAGTTGCTGGCTAATTTTTCGTTAGCTGGTATACTAGTTACATTTTTTGTTGCTGTGACAAAATACTGGACGAAGGCAACTTAAGAAAGGAAGACTCCCACACACTTCCCACCCTCCTTCAAGCGCTGGGTATTGAACTCAGGGTTAGTCTCATACATACTAGGCATGAAGGCAAATGCTCTTCAAACTGAGTGTCAAACTCAGCCATGAAGGAAGGTTTTATATCTGCTCACAGGTTGAAGGTACAAATAAGCCCTCATGACTCATAAAGTCACAGTAGCGGGGACACAAGACCACTGATCACCTTGCATCCCTAGTCAGGAATGCAGAGAGATAGATGCCGGTGCTCATCTGGCTTTTTTTTTTTTTTTTCTGTCACCTTGGCATGGCAACCATGTATTGCTACCACCCTCTTGAGGATGGTCTTCCTTCCTCATTTAAACTCTCTGGAAGCACACACATAGACATACCCAGAGTTACACTTTCTGATCACTCCAAATCCTATCAACTAGATGTGGAGATTAACCATCACATGTAGAGACACCTGGATTCCCATGGGTATATTTAGAAAAGGAAACCTAGCTTTTTCCTTGTTCCCCAGGAAGCAACAAGTAGTCAGTTGAATAAATATGTAGGTAAGAGGTAAAGGAGAATTCTACATGGAAGGGTGCTGTGTGTCAATATGGGTAACATATATTATCATATATATTGTATATATTACCATGTATACGTATACATATGCATATGCATATACGTATACATATACGTGTGTGTGTGTGTGTGTGTGTGTGTGTGTGTGTGTGTGTGTGTCTGGCGAGATCACTACCCTGAGGTAAACTGAGGTATCTGAACTATTTACAGTAACATGAAAGAACAACTATAGGCTGAGATCTGCTTTGAGGCAGTTAAATACTACAAATGAAAGTGGGACTAGGGGAATATTAGGAATATTAATATTGATTGCAATGTGTCATTAATGACAACACCTTGCATCCAGAACTAAGTACTTGATAAATACTTTTGGTGAGTACTGTAGGAATCCTGTAGTGATCAAGGGTTGCATGGTTTGGTGCATGGTAGATGGTTTAGTGGGGAAAGTGATTTCTGCTCAAGCCTCATCTGAGTTCCCATCCCCAGAATGCATGTGAAAGCTGGGCACATGGCACATAGCTGTGACCACCATGCTGGAGGGGTAGGAGAATCCTGGAGATGTACTGGCTGGCTAAAGTCCAGCAGAAATCTGAGCTACAGGGTCAGTGAGTGACCCTGCCTCAAAAGTAATGTGGACATGATAGAGGAACATCACTGTCACCTGACATTGATCTCTGACCTCTACACAAACATACAAGTTTAGTGGACTCTCTCTACACACATATTGCATACACGAAAAAAAAAAAAAGAAGAAGAAGAAAAGAAAAAGAATACATGCATATATGTTTGATCCTGGATAGTTGAGGCAGTTTCTCTTTTATGTTTTAAAGATTATGAACAAGGATAGAAAGAAAAAAGCCTTTGTCTTAGTCAGGGTTTGTATTTCTGCACAAAATATCATGACCAAGAAACAAGTTGGGGAGGAAAGGGTTTATTCAGCTTGCACGTCCACATTGCTGTTCATCACCAAAGGAAGTCAGGACAGGAGCTCACACAGTCAAAAACCTGGATGCAGGGGCTGATGCAGATGCAGAGGCCATGGAGGAATGTTACTTACTGGCTTGCTTCCTTGCTTGCTCAGCTTGCTTTCTTATAGAACCCAGGATGGCCCTCTCACCTCCCTTGATCACTAATTGAGAAAATGCCTTACAGCTGGATCTCATGGAGGCATTTCCTCAAGGGAGGCTCCTTTCTCTATGATAACTCCAGCTTGTGTCAAGTTGACACACAAACCCAGCCAGTACAGTCTTTTAAATAAAATTTGCTTTCAGCTTTTTCTAAAAGTTTATTAAAGAAAACTTTTTATAAATACTAATAATACTTTATTTTTATAAATACTTAATAATCTCATTTGTTCACAATTCTTCATAGTTGGTATCTTCCCATCTAAGGCATAGTCCCTCCCCCTTTAATCACGGCAAGATTTTTCGGCGTGGCTCTGGCTGGCCTCAAACTCACTATGTAGCTCAGGCTGTTTGTAAGTATCATTCTCCTGTCTCAGCTCTTGAATTCTGGGCTTCAGCCCTGACCCACCATTCCAGCAATGTATTTCATCAGTCTCCTGATTTGTTATGATAGTCTCAGTGGAAGTTCCTGGAAATGATTGTGTTTGAGTAAGGTAGTAGGCTTTAGAAAGACAACACTGTATATTGGAATTAATTTATATGATCGTCAAACTGAAAATGACATCATCTTTGTCATCTTAGTATGACGACTTATTTACTTATTCATGTTTGCCATTTGATCCCTGGTATTTCCATTTGAATGTAGTGTAAAGATGATCAACACTGGTTTAAAGATAGTGTGGATTCTATTACTTGTATTTTTGTTTAATTTTTTCTTGGCACATGAATGATCAATCTAGGCCTTATTACAGAGGTTTATATTACTCCAAACATACACTAAACTTCTACAAATATTATACCATTAATAATGAATTTACTGATTTCATATAGCACAATTTATCCTAACTAAATTGTGTTCAAAATTTTAATTAAAAATTATTCCTACCTGATGGTTAGAAAGTAATTCCAACAAATTCCAAAATAAATCCAAAAATTCCAATAAATTAAGAATTTACCATAAGTTATTGATGTCTTAACTCTAATTAGATATTTCATTTTTCTATCCTAACTCAGAAATAATTTAAGTAGACATATTTAAAGACATGAACACATAATACATGCATACATTATTTTTTTAGAAATTGCCAAATTGTAATTTCCTTGGCCAGCACTCAGAGGCAAGTGGATCTCTGAATCTGAGGCCAGCCTTGTCTACAGAGTGAGTTCCAGGAGACCAGGCCTACACAGAGAAAAACTGTCTTCTGAAAGCCAACGCTACTTTATGCCATTACGTTGACAGGCATTGAAAATTTTAATGAGGCCATTATGATTAGGCTCATATCTTTCTCCTGTTTGCTCAGGCTTGTTTTTAATGTTTTATGTCAAGTGTTAAATCTTTCTACACTGAAGGGTTCAGGAAATTTAAGATTGCTAAAAAGTAAGAAGAACCTTAAGATAATGTAGGTGTGTTGGGTGGGGAAGGTTCTGGAACAACCAGTAAAAACTTTTTTTTTTCTCATTTTTTTGAGACAGTTTTACTATGTAGTTCTGGCTGTTCTGGTTAGTACACTATCTCTATCTATCTATCTTTCTATCTATCTATCTGTCTATCGATACATACATACATACATAAAATACATACATACATAATACATACATACATACATACATACATACAGGCTGGTTTTGAACTTTGCCTCATGAGTGCTGGGATTAAAGGCATGTACCACTACAATTCTGCCTAATAAAGTCTCTTGATGTGTAAGTGGCTTACATTTTGCTGTTAGTTGAAGAACTGTGAAGGGCTCTACTTACAAGACTGTAATGGTAACAGTGTAGTGTTATTCAGTAAAGGATGAGAGGAGAGAATCTCTGAGGAAAACCTGCTGGACAAAGGCATCCCTACCACTGAGTAATTTATTAACATGGCTGTCAGAGATGTCCAGGACCAAGATAATGAAGGATGAGGCATCCTAGAGGGGATACTGGAATTTATTTACTTTGCAGATGTTCTTCTGTTTTTAGTATATCTTTATCAGTTCCTGGAGAATTTCATACCTGACTACAATGGTTTTTTGATCATATTCACCTTGTCTTCCTCTCCTAACTTCTCTCAGATCTACTCCACTTCCTCCTTACCCCTCCAACTTTATGTCCTCTTAATAAAAATATAAGCCACCAAGTACAGTTTGTACCAACCCTATACCCATGGATGTGGGGCCATCCCCTGGAATGTGATCTGCCTGCTAGGAGCCACTCCCCTAAAGAAAACAAGCTCTCCCTCTTCGGAAGCCATCAACTGTCAATAATTCTTCAGCCAGGAATGAGATCACGAGCCCCTGCCCTACCAGTACTAGAATGTTGACTGGCTTGTGTAGCGGATATTTTCCTGCTACATTTGCAATAAACGTGGGTCATTGGGAAGTATGAAAGGCAGGTGGAGTGAGGAAGGGGAGGAGAGAGAAGGAGGCAGTAAGAGAGAAGATGGTTGTGGATATACGCATGTCTCTAGCAGTCTAAGGTAGTTATAATATCTAGGTTAGATGATTGGGCAACAATTCTAATCGTGAGGGCATCTTGTTTATTGAGCATTTCCAAATATATAAATCTATTGGATAATCTTTGAGCATTAAGGGTTTTTATTCTACCAGGTACCACGGGCATAGCGGGAATGGTCTGGACTCAGCCGAGCATTGTGGACAGCATGGTGGATTGGCAGAGCCAGCCACCACTCTGGCACCTTGTGGGTGCAGGTCTGTCTAGCAGCGGCGCACTGTTTTTCCAGTCAGAGCTGGCAGCAGGAACATGGTGCTGCCTGGGAACAAGCCGACCGGCGCTGTTTTCTAATTCATAGCTTGATCTAGTCTTTAGCTTCAGCCTGCTAGTTTTTTTTTTTTTTTTTTTTTTTTGTTTTCGAGACAGGGTTCTCTGTTCTGGTAGTCGGGGCTGTCCTGGAACTGCCGGTAGACCGTGGCCTCGAACTCAGAAATCCGCCTGCCTCTGCCTCCAAGTGCTGATTAAAGGCGTGCGCCACCACTGCGGCCTGCTATATGTTAAGACTGCAGCAGTCTTGTCATGTTTAGAAGGCACCATTTTACTTTGGTCCTTCAAAATGTCTGGCTATTAAAACCATTTGACCCTCTTCTGTAGTGGGTCCCAAGCCTTGGGGTGAGGAGTGTAGTGTGATAGGGAAGTTCTATTTGTGGCAGAACACTATACTGGGATTGTAATAAAGAGTGTGGGATCAGATTCCTCTGTTCCTTTGTATTTGTGTTGCATTGTTTTGCTTTTGTGAATTGGGCTCGGAGGTTCGATTTGTCTGCTTGTGAACTTCTGAGGGTCATGTTGGAAGGACACAGATGGGAGGAATTCAGTTTGTTGACAGTGTTTCTCATGTGTGTGGGTTTCCAGTTGTATTTTATCGATTTCATAAATAACTGATGAGATGAGAGAAAATGCCATTATCAACCTCTTTCCTGGAGAAGAACAGACTTTTGATAAAATATTCCAAGGGTTTCTTACCACATGTTAAAATGTTTATAATTTTGAAGTAACCTGGCCTATTTACTAATTGCTCATTGACTCATACATATCAGAGTTTAAACACATACCACACAGTCCCAAGTCCCTGATTCTGTTGTCAGCCATGGTGCTGAGGTAACTACTGAAGTTTTAATGGGATATTTGAGTTTGGATATCACATGGTTCTATACCTACTCCACAATCACTTAGGGAATTCGAGCATGGTTCCAGTGATGCTGACATTGATAGGAAGCTATGATCTCTTTATGACAACGTTACTACACATTACTTTCCCTTCCTTGTTTACATTTTTTTTTTAAATAAAGTCAATTCATGGTCACGTACAGAATGGCTTGTGTTTCAGCAGGAGCCCAGTCTCTGTGATGCTGTATATAGAGAAGTAACTCCTTCTTGTGAATTCCACAGTCTAACGTAGAAGAAAAAAGTAGGAAAATAATTAGGCATACTATGTCAAAGGCTACAATAAAAAGAGGTATGTAATGTCTTCATAGATGTGCCTGAGAGTCTTTGGACAATCTTTGAGGGTGAATAGGAAGTTAGCCAGAGCAGATGGGGTTCCCAGAGATGAAGAACAGCAAGGTGGTAAAGGTTTATAAGTAAAAGTCCTAGCATCTAGGGGATGGAATGAGAGGTTTGTGGAAGGGTAACTGGGAAGTGGGATATCATTTGAAATGTAAAGAAATGAAATGATTAATAATAAAAAAGTAAAGCCATTATTATGTGGATATGGACTTAGGGTTTCAGAAGCCCTTGATGAATTTGAACTTCATTTTCTGAACAACAGTGTACTTTTACATGTTCTAGAAACTGCAGTGGTGACTAATAATTATAATTCATCTAGATTTAGGAGCTTTAATGAAAGATCTTGTCAATGTCTGCTTAAGCTTGACCAGTTTGTCAACCTAGCTGCAAGGGAATCAGGTAAATGTGTTTTATTAGCAGAGTACACTGTAGCCAGGAAAGTCATTTCAGAATCTATCATTAGTGTTATTATTTTTTTGTTTTGTTTTGAGTCAGGCCCTCTCCATGTAGGCTACCCTGGAACTCACTATGTAGACCATTCTGGAATCAAATTCCCAGAGATCTTTCTGCCTCTGCTTCCCAAGTTCTGCGCGTATAGGCATCCATCACCATGCCTAGCAGGCTCTGTTTTTAAGGACAGAGGAGTCAAATATTTGCAATAGGCTAAAATTCTGTAACACAGATAAAATTTCTTATTTTAAAGGTAGTAGAGAAAGATGAGAAGACCAATACATGTTCTCAATTAACACATTAGTCTTCACGAGCAATTAGAGGGCAGTTTTGGAATTTTCCCTTCACTTTTCTTACCTGCTAGCTAACCACATGGAAAGTATTTGTGGAATGAGGGAGGAGGAGGTGGAGAAGGCTTTTCATTTGTATGTGGAATCACGTACAAAGACCAAGAGTAGGTCTGATTGAATTCAGAGTGTGTTTGGATTCCTGAGGAATATTTCCAACTAATGTAATGGGGGTTGGGGAGTAATTTCAGGTTCTGGGAAGAAATGGCGGTGGCTGTTTCCTTTCCCTTTTTGGTAAGCTGTCTCTTATTCATCTAGAGACTGTGTTGAATGTTTTCTTTGAAAGGAATAGCAGGTGAAATGAGCTTTGAGGTTTTAGAAAGGAGCACAGTATTTAGAACCTCGTCTGAGCCAGGACTGCCCATCATATGACATCACTTTTCTACAACTACAGAGCTTTTTCACATCTGTTTATACTCAGCCTCTCTTACCCAGAGTGGAAAGATTTATGTAAAAGGAGAAAAGAAATCTGAACGTATGTCTTGCATCTGTGAAAATGAGGACGCCGGCTTAACATCCATTTGAACTACATACCAACTGTCTCATCATTTCAGTCATTGTAGAAGTAGCCAAATGAAGATATGTCCCTGGAAATTAGAGATGAAGATGTGGGGAAAACCTACAGTTCTACAAAGGCTTGACATGACCATCAACATTAGGGAGTGTGTGGAGGGTCTGCCATAGACATTTGAGTACGCGGGTAAAGGTTTCATTTAAAATGTCTCAATGATTTGACATAGTGCACTCTGTGTGATACAAACATCTATCAAGGTTCCTCAAAAGTTTCTCTTTGTTTTATTTTCTAAGTTAGTTGGAGTTTTTCACTCTCTTAAATGCAGATGAAAGCCAAAGGAACCTGTATAAAGGTATATTGATTGAACTCTGTCCTGGATTCAGAATATGACATTATTTTTAGACATAGAGGTATATGCTACCAATTTGCTGCTGGTGTGAGAAATAAGAAAAGAGAAGCATGCTGGCTTCATAACAACTGTAATTATATATATTGTGGAAATAGAAGTCCCATGTCCACTGTGAGGAGCCAGGAATAGCACCGTTCCATGCAAGTGTTCCCTGGAGTCATTTGATCTCAACAGTTCTCTGGCCTGGACTGTCCAATAAAAGTATCGTCGAACTATTAAAATCCAATTTGAAATTTCAAGTAGTCACATAAAAATGTAAAAGAGGATAGAAGTCAGAGACAGAGTGCATGTTTAGCATGTATGATACTCTAGGTTCTATCACCAGTACAGATTAATAGATGACAAATGATGTATAGATTGATGATAAATAGATAGATAGATAGATAGATAGATAGATAGATGATAGATAATTGATTCCTTATCAGTAAGTCCAAATATCAACATGTAACTCACATAAAGCTAGTTATAAAATAAATATGTTGCATGAATCTTTATATCATGTCTTTAAAGTTTTATCTGTTGTGTGTATTTTAATTCAAATCAGTCATAAGTAGCTGCCACATTGGACAGTGGAGCCTTACAAGAATGTCCATTTCCACTGTCTCACAAAACAGCTTCAGTTTTAGACTCTGCCATGACTTTCTAAACCCTTTCATTTAACAGATAAAGATGACAAGATCTAGAGATGCTGGGTTGCTTAGAATCACATGACCATTCACCATCAGAAGCCCCGCCTTGTTGTCTGACTTCAATCTCCTTCATCATTCTTCCTTTCTGTAGGTCCACGTTGCTGTAACTACTCAATACTTAGGGATGTGAGATTGTTGCTGTTGGTTAAAATTGAGCCAGGATTCTTAAGAACATTTGCTCCACTCAGAAAAGCCACTGTTTGATTTGGTGAAACTGTTTTGAGTAAAGTAGGTAGAACTACCAGGCACTTCGACAATTCTCCGTGAGATAGTCATAGGAGGTGATACCGGGTACAAGGGCGAGTTTATGTTTGTTGGCATTGTTGTGGGCTTTGTAGGAGGAGTGCATGACTTTGAATTTTGATTGAAATGCTAGCTGCCTGCTTACAGGAAGGGAGGTAAGCTGTTACCATGCAGAATTTATTGTATAGTTGTGTGTGTAAGCATACACATGGCGAATAACTTAATACTTAACTCTTTCTGGAAAATATATATATTTTTTCTTGTGTTGGAAAGACTCTGTATGTGTATGTGTGTGTTTGTGTAAGGGTGTGAATGTGCTCCTATTTCTTACTCAGTTATACTTAAAGTATGATGATTTTTGACAAGTTAATCCCAGTGCATTCCTGGCATGTAAAGTATTTTCAGAATGTAAGCCTATGTGGAAATTCATTGGACTTGGTATGACGGGTCTGGGCAGGGGAGTCACAGTGTGATCCAGTGGAGGGTTCCTAGTTGCCAAGTGTTTGTTCTTCGTGTGAAAACATGCTCGATGGGTGAACTTTTCATAGCTGGAAGGCGCTTATTTTTCATCTTCCCTAAAACATTTCTCAGCCTGGATGTGTTAGACTGAGTAAGAGAGCTTTAGAGAGAGTCACATTTATTCATGTGACTTAGTTCAGTGATCTTAGATTTACAGTTACGTTCTTCTGTCTGAATGTTGGACTAATTCTCACCCATGTGCCAGGCTTGACTCACAAAGGAATTACCGACCTTTCAGGATATTTATTTTATGCGTTTGCTTTATTTCCTGGTGCAAGTCATTGGATTTTGCCTATGGTGGTTTATGTGGCTATACTTAGAAGTTTTATAGCTTGTAGCAATCAGGTGAAAGTACAGGGATATGGCTGAGTACTGTAGTTTATGTCTGTAATCCCAGCCAGAGGCAGGAGGATCACCAGTTCAGGGCAACCTGAGCTACATAGGCAAACTGAAAAAGAAAAAATAAAGAAGATTCCTCCATTTCCTTTGGCAATTACACACGAATATTTAAATTCTCACTGTACAGTTTTAAGTCAGTGCCCTTCTCCCCTTTGATAGTTTGCATAGTATGCATTAGCACATGAAACAAAAAATTTGAGCTGTAAGATGCTTACAGGACTCATTTTGAAATATGTTTAAGTTGGACAGATTCGGAAAGAATACAAATCTAAGTTAGGATGGCCGAGGCCTCCCAGCTTCTTTAGAGGGTGATGTAGGAGGATTGAGAGCCCAGTCTGCTTCGGTTGGAGTGGGGCAGCCAGCAAGGGCCGTGCAGCGAAACGTGTCTCAGAATCAACAAGTAAAAATGAAGAGGACTGAGGTGATAGCAGAGAGACAGAGCATTTGCTTAGCCTTCGTGAGGCCTTTCAGTTAAGATCTCTAGAATCCTGGGAGAATAAAAAAATAATTGTAAGTTCATTGTGGGAAAGTAAGAAAGAGTGTACGAAAGCATGTGCTCTGCCCACATTGCCTGTTTTTGTTACATCATATTTGAAAGCATTTTTGTAATGGTGCCACAGATTTCATTTCATATCTGGTTTGTTTTTTTTACGATTAAATTTCAGCTATCATAAATTTTTTGTAATTATAACATCTAATGAATGCATTCGTTTGTTTAAAGCAATTAGAGCAATTCACTTGTACATGTGGGGCTTTTTGTTTGTTTGTTTTTTAATATTTTAGTAAGTCCATGTGCTAAGTATGTGGTGATACTCATTTATCTAGTGATCTAAGCTGCTGCTGTGTTCACCCTTCAGCTATAATATGTACTTAAAGAAAATGAGATGAACAGAAATCATAAAGATTAACAGGAATTAAACAAACAAACAAAAAAAAAACCCTAGCCCGCTGATTGAAAGAAGTAATACCCTCCCCTCACCCCGCACATTGAATAGCTCTGTGGGCACTCGTGGAGGTAGAAGTTTGTCTGTAAGAAGCTGTTAGACTTGACAGGCAAACAGCTGCGCCTTCAGTGTAGGCATTAGTGATGTTGCTTACCGGTTTCAGCCGCTCAGTGCGAACATGGTTGGGTTGTATGATTTCACAAATGTAAATAGAACATCCTCTCTTTCATTTCCTTGCTGCTAATGTCTTGCCTGGTATTATGTGGATAAAGAGAAAGTTACAAGCATTAATTCTCGGAAGTTCCCAAAGGTAAGACTCGAAAGCCACCCAAGAGTACTATATTTATCTTTAAATTCAACAATGAGGTGAAATGCTGTTTTCAGAGGTCATGGTGTAGACTCTGGAGCCCACTTAGCCAGACCTGCGTCAGCTTTATTATGGGGCTGCCTACATGTCCAGTTTTATACTCTTGTGCGTGTATTAAATAGTCTGTTGCTTGTTTACTTATTTATTCTGTTGGATACTATGGTTGTGTTCTGCCATTGAGCTAGACCCCCAGGTCCAGGTTCACTTTTAATAAGATAATACTATAAATATATAGTGAATAAATGAGGTATAGGTCACAATAAATTAATAAAACGAATTTTCATACCATCAGCACAACAGGAATTATCAAAGAATACTTCAGTGTAATAGGCAAAGTCAATTGTTGAGCCCCAACTCTATGTGAAGAAGAACTCAGATCCAGCCATGGGGAAAAAAATGAAAAGAAGTGAAATGCCTGATCTCCAGCTAACAAGCCAAACGCACCAATCAATACATCCTGTGACACTGGGGATTAGTTTGGGTGTGTTGGGGGAGGTTATATAAGCAAGTGAGGGACCAAAGAGACAGAGTCAGTGCGAGTGTTAATGGGAAAGGAGACCAGGCACTTTGGTGTATGGATTGTTTTGACCCCAAGGCAACAGAGAAATAGCAGACACTTGAAGCTTTCACCTACTCCCTTTCTGCCTAGTTGTGGCTTACTTTTCCATCTTTGGTGGTGTCAGCTGTATCAGGAAGGAGTTTATCACAGATCCTGTGCACATGGCACTGACCTTAGTCTACATAAGCAAACCCTTGGTTTCTTCCATATTTTTTCTTTGCTCCATTCATAGCTGCTCTTAGCAGCTCCAGCTCTCGGCACCTCTACATTCTTTGTTGATTGTTGCTAAACGATTTGGAAGCTCTGTGTTGTGGAGTTCTCCATAGCCTGTTTAAAAATATTTATGTTAAATACAATTTGTGCATCCTGGTAATCTGCCTTTGACAGTTCTGTTTATAGGGCTACACACAAGATGGACAAGAATGCAGATGAGGAAGCATTTGTTTTTTTCTCTCTGCAGTTATTCAAGGCAGAGGGGATGGCAAATGCAGCCTGTGGGTAGGACTTTGCCTGGGAGTAGTAGACTCTCACAGATAGCCCACTAATCCTGTGTAACTTTTCACTGATGACCGAGATTGGTGAGTTCCTACAAAACCCAGTAGAACTCACAGAGTTCCTGAAGAATGTATGTTTTCATCAGAAGGACTTTATGACCGATGCCTTGGTCAAACATTTCAAAAGCCTCCTAGGCTGCATAACAGTTTAGCCTTCCATTTGCATGTTAAAATTTAGGATAGGAGAAATACTGGACTATTTTATAACCATTTCAAAGTCTGTGGGGGAAAGGAGAAAGGAAAGAATTTGCATTATAGACCTGGTGATCTGTCATGTCAGATGGTGTGATTTGTTAGTTTTGGGATAAACATTATTCTTTATGGTACATGTGGAAACCCTTTTCGTGAAGAAGCCCCTTGCTCCTGGCGAGAATGATAGTAATTAATAGTAGATACACTTTCTAGAAGTCAGGTGTGCTCAGAAGTGTGTTTCATGTAATCCCCAGCTGAGGGGGGAATTTAAGATTGGACCACATGAACAGTCTGTCCTCAGTGCCTTCTGAGTCACCCCTGCCCTTCCTATGAGCTAGAGGACGATGGGTGGAACTCAGCTAGGAGTTCCTGTTGGGCCAGACATCCTCTCCTTGAGGAAGACAGCCTTGGGGTGGGATGGACTGATAAGAAGGCAGGCATGCAGTGAGTCCTAAATCATCAGTCTGTTCTCCACTGTTCTGGATCCTCCACAGATCTGCCACAGGAGGAATACTGAGGAATTAGACCCCCTCCCCCACCTCCATTCTCTGCCTCTTTTCCCATCACTTCTTTTCTAATCATCTAATTCATCGGATCTCAACCTGTGGATCATGACCCCATTGGAGGAGGGCAGAAGATCTTTTTGCAGAGATTGCCTAAGAACATTGGGAAAGTACAGATATTTACATTATGATTCATAACATTAGCAAAATCACAGTTATGAAGTAGCAACGAAAATAATTTTAGAGCTGGGACTCACCAGAACATGAGGAACTGTGTTAAAAGGTCACAGCATTAAGAAGGTTGAGAACCACTGATCAAAGTCCTTCCCTTTATCTCAGCTCCACATAAGGGAGCCCTCAGTAGATCTAGGGGATCCTCCAGATCATAGATTTGCAGATCATTGCAAGATCCAGATTATGGATTTGGGTCATGACTCGCACAGCTCAGTAGAAATGAGGCTGCAGAAGAAGAACGATTTACTTTCTTAAGCTTAAATTTCCATATCTACAGAATATTTGTTAATAGTGCAGTTAGGAGAAATGCTGAGTTAAGAATAAGTACAAAGATAACACATAGAAGGTACTGGATGAAGGATTAAAATGGCTTTTTTTTTTTTTTTTCATTTCTCTGCCCCTTTGTAACAGCCCTTTTCTGACCCTTCTATACAGTCCTAACTGTACAGGCCAGCAGCACGTTCTCTTTTTACAAATGCAGGGGCTGAGAAGAGCCCATTTGCTCAAGATTCTCGTCTTATGTTTCAGCTACTGTCAAGTAGCCGGAGGGCTTCCGCTCAGTTGTATTTCTTCCTTGGCTTTACCTGTGACCAGGTTGTTAAGATTTTCAACAGGGCTTCCTTTCCTTGCTTACTCATCCCTTTGGTTCTTGACTTTCCTGAACCCTACAGAACCTCGTTAGAAAGGAATCTGAAGAATGCTGCTCAGAAGGAGGACCACTTTCCTGTCCTTCCTCTGATTCTCCACAGTTGAGCAGGCACCAGTGACAGCCCTGTCTGCCTGACCCTAGAGATAGCCACAGAATTCCAGGCTGCTTGCTTTCAAAGGGTTCCACTAACCCCTTTGAAAACAAAGGATTGCTTATCACATATCAAAGCATACCAGCAGGGATAATTGAGAGATCTTCTGACAGGTCATGTGGTTTCTAGCCTATGCCCAGGCTTCTAAAGCAGGTAATGCTCCTGCCTCAGGTAGCATTTCTGTCTCCCAGGATCTGTTCTCTGTGTGTGACTGTACTGTAAGTGGGCATGTCAGTTCACGATCGACAGTTTATTTCTCTGCCCAGGTCCTCAGAAAATACATTCACAAAGAAAACATCTTGTACTTTGGATGGTTTCAGGTGACTCTGATATTTCATTAATTCATGAAACTTGAGTTGAACACAGCACCACCCAGTCTCTGGTTTAGGAGAGGTGCTTTTTGTTGATATTAACTGGGTTAGGGTTAAAAGTTTTCAAGACGAGCCCCAGACTGCAGGAGGGTTTTAGATTATAGAGGAACAAGCCTTCTCTTCTCGCCATTGCTTTGCCCTGACCCCACATGTGTCAGGCCCTATCATATGTTAGGCTGTGTGATCCTGTTACACCCACATCCTGTTACTGGATCCAAGTACTTTGAGGCTGTATTAACACAGATTAATTGAACAGTTGCCCTGTGAAAACAGATGCCCTTCGCTGCTTATTTCTAATAAATCGTCAAGCCATTTAAAAGACTTCCCCTTGAAGAAGTCACATCTTCCAGAGAAGCTGTAGCAAAAGTGGAATGTTTATGTCTCAAATTAGTGTGCTATATTTAAAACCAGTGGCCTCGGCCTGACCAGGACATGATCCTCCACTGCTTAATGAAACTGCCAACTCTCCCTCTGAATTATATAGTGAGGTGGGTTATACTTTCTGTATTCCAACCCAGAAAGCTGTTGAAAAGAACTGACCGTGATAAGACATGAGTCTTCAGCTATTTTATATTTTCTTTACAAATGGAAATTATAACTGACTTTGAAAACATGAAATTGGGTTTGTCTCCCCTGAACCCAAAACTAAAATTTTAGTAACATTTTGGTTACCGGATATTGTAATAAAATACTCTTTGCTTAAGATGAAGGTATTTGTCCAGTGACATTCTGAATTAGAGCAAATTGAGAATGTATTATAGATAACGTAATATGAAACCAGGAGAGCATTCTCTCTAGTTGACAAAGATGTGCACAATACGAAGATCCAGGTATTGATCTGATGCTGTTCACAGACTGAGAAAGGCCGAGCAAATCCTATTTCCAAGTGCAATTCAAGTAAAATTAGGTTCACGAGACTACATCATTTGCCCTCCATTGTAGTAAATAATAAGGTGGAGGTGGGAATCCAGGCTGTTACTTAAAGGAAGTGAAATGAGCCAGAGAGATGGGCACCCCATGATCTCCCAAATGGAATCTAAGCACTTGAACTTGAAAGAGTAGACACTAGATACCAGTCGATGGGAGAGACGGGAGATGTAGGTCAAAGGGTAGGAATTCGCAGTTAGACATAAGTCATAGAGAGCTGAAGTGTAGGCATTGTCGCTGCAGTTAATAATAAATATTATATTCTTGAAATAGGTTTTAAGTGTTCACTCACACACATACAGAACAGTATGTGTGGTGATAGGTAACTTCGTTAGCTGATTGTGATAATTGCTTAAAATTATATAGATCAAAACATTGTCTCGTGAATGTTGAATAAAATAATTTTTATTTGCTGGGCATAGCAAGTTGATCTATAGAAAGTAAGCATTTGTAGTCCCAGGTGGAAGTCAGCGTCATCCTCAACTACAGAGCAAGTTTGAAGGTGCTCTGGGATACGCAGACAGGACAACTGCTCCAAACTTAATATGTATCTAAATAAAATGATAAGAATTTGTATATTTGCTTATCAGTTTTGAGGCGGCTCCCTTTATGTAGCCGTGGCCTGGAAGTCTATATATAGACCAGACTGCCTCATACTCACAGAGGTCCTCTCGCCTCTGCCTCTTGAGTGTGGGGAATAAAGGCAGACGTCATTATGCCCAGTTTGTGAGCATGAAAGCCAGGGCTTCATGCAGGCTAGGTAAGCTCTCTGCCAGCTGGAGATGTGACTCCATCTTCAGCCCCTAATTCTTAATTTTCAAAGGTTTTGTTTTGTTTTGTTTTGTTTTGTTTTGTTGTTAAATACAGTCCCACTATGTAACCCAGGGTAGCTTTGAACTTGATATTCTCCTGCTTCATTTTCCAAGCCAGGATTCTAGGCCTGTGCAAAAAATTAATTAAATTAAAAAAATAAAATAATAAAAAGTTAATGTCTGACAAAAGTTAGTTATTTTTGAGGGTGTCTTCATTATGTACCTTTCTTTTCCTTCGTTAAACATTAAATATTAAATAGTTTACTTTAAAATCTATTCCTCAGAAAGATCTGAACATGCATTTTATGAAGCAAAACTACTTTTAGATTCATTTGTGTTCTGCAGCAGCTATTAATTTTGGAGAGTATGGAATATAATATAATAACCATTTTTTTTTAAAGTTTTGAGACTGGGGTCTCGTGCATGTTACGCCTATGTCCGACCCCTGAGCTATACTTAGAGACCTCTAAAGCTGTGTTTGATCTTGAATTAAGATTTTACAATGTCTTATAACTTCCTATAACTTATGCTGATCTTTAAAACATTATTTTTATTTCCAAAGATCTAATATTTGACCCATTTATTAAGTTTTACCTATCCCTAAATTTCAGGTAGGACTCAGTTTAACTACTTTTCTGAAGTGATGCTATTTTCATTTTGATAGGGTAGCATCTATGATATTGAAATGGTCCAGCAGAGGAGTAGACATAGATGTGGTGCAGATTAGTACACACTGTGCCATCTGTTAGGTCCTGTAGTCACCAGAAGTGATGCTCTTACCAGAGTGCATAGAAGGGTGTGGCCAGGGCTGTGCATGGTGATGGTGCAGATTTTGAAGTTCCTCTGTGTGCCTAGCATCAGGCTGTGACACTTGACTTTGCAAGATGGATTGTGCTGGGTTAGGAAAAAGCTTAGTGATATTTTTCAAGCCCTTTAAGAGGCTAGGGCCTATCACCAATGACACTAAAAAAAAAAAAAATAAAAAAACATTGTAAATATTCACAGAAGTTCTTTGCATATTCTCTCTCAGGACACAGCAGCTAGTAATTGTCCCCAGGTTGTCTATGTAACATCATGATGTACCATAAAAAGATATAGTGCAGATTTCTAACATTTTCCTGAGGCCCAGAAAAGCAATTTGCTGCCTTTCTGGATTACTAAAAGCTTTATTTGTAAAACTCTTGATGGGATAACTTTATGCTACTTCCTTTTCACAAACCCACCTTGTGCCTCATTTGTAAAGGGAATGAAGTCCCTAACATGGAGGCTTACAGTGAGAACATCACATAGGCTTCGTATGTATTTGTCATTACTGATGCCGCTGCAAGCCAGTGTTCATGATTGGCTCCTCTCACTTTCCTTTGCCAGATGTCCTCAGTGGCTCTCTGTTGATGTTCACGGCCATGTTTATAAGGGACAGCATGCAGCGTCCTTAACCCTCTGTCTTCAGGATCAGCTTTATCCTACAGTAAAGGAAACAAATCACCACCAATCCCTCCATGCAGATCCCACAGTAGGACTGTGAGAAAACTAAGACCAAGGAACAACCTCATTCAGATTTCTTGCTTTTTTTTTTTTTTTAATAGTATGGTTGTACCCAACTAGTAGGGAAAAAAAAATGAAGAAATCATAAAAGCTGTTAATTGTAGAACATTAAAATAAAACCAAAGTTGCTTTGTAGCATGTACAAACCCCAGAAGCTCATATAATGACTAACAGGCATCATGGCCACCGTGTAATGGTTATGACAGGTAATTCCTTCCCATTTTAGTAACATTCTGTTGCTCTTCTGCCTCATCAGATTTCTGTGCCTTTGCCTTTTGTGTTTATTAGATCCTAGGGATGATGCATACAGTACCTGCTGCCATTTTGCCAGGCAAAATAGATTGTAGAGTTTAATGGGAAATCTGGGAGTTGGCATCAACACCTTCTGTAAAACAAACAAAAAAGAAACAAACAAACCTTTTAAAGTTGTTGGTTAGCATTGAATAATAGATTTCCCACATGGATCACTTATACTCTACTAATTCTAAGCCAGATTCTGTAGCTCTGTTGTCTGTTTAAATCTGAATTTTTTTTCTCTTGACTCTGTCTGCTTTGTCAGTGCCTAGTGTAGAAAAAACGGAATTTGAGCCTTACATGGATCCAGGCCAACAGTTCTTTTCCCCACATCCGGATACCAGGCTTTGCCTTTTACAAGAAAGGAAACTGATTTTCAGTTCCCAGGACAAAACTCCCTCAACTGTAGTTGCCCATGATTGGCTCAGAGGTTTGCATGGTCTATGTGTGTAGACAGGGCATGGCTTGCTGGAAGATGGGTAGCTCTGAATGATAGTTGACTCATTCACTCACCCCCCTCCCAACCTGGGGATGGAAGCTCTAGCCTGGACCAGACTCTGGTCAGTGTTTGTTGATCTCAGGGAACATTCCACAGCTGCTGATGTAATTCAAAATGACTGGAGCCAGCTCTTCTGAACTGGTTAGAAGGCTTGCCTGGACTAGTTTAGATGACTGGCTGACACTCAGTTTATCAGCTAGGTGAATTCTGTGAAGTGGGTGTTGTTTTCAGCCCCTCCCCTTTCATGCTAAGGGGAAACTGTCCTCTTATCTTCTTTTTGCAAAGTATGCTGTTTATAAAACCAAATTGGTATCTTTGAGGGTGTGGGAGTGCAGCCATCCCCATTTACTTACACTGGGAAGGGTATACAGAAAGATCAGTAGGTCAAGTCAGGCTCAGATATGGAAGTTCCAAACCAGGCCAAGATACTTGAAATGGTGTCTCAATAACCCACAAAATAAAATCAACAAAAGTAGAGATGCGGTTTATAAACTACGTGGCTGCTATTTCATCTGGTATCCTATTCAACATAATTCTCACAGCTCTTAGAATTCCTTTTGCCTAAACATTTTTTTTTCTCCTGAGCAGGGTCTCAGACCAGAGCCCTGTGTGCTAAGTAAATAGTATAGTACCAGTGAGATCTATCCCAGGACTGAAATGTCTTTTTTTTTTTCTTTTAAGATTTTATTTATTTTATGTATATGAATACACTGTAGCTGTCTTCATGCACACCAGAAGAGGGCATCAGATCACATTACAGATGGTTGTGAGCCACCATGTGATTGCTGAGAATTGAACTCAGGACCTCTGGTAGAGCAGTCATTGCTCTTAACCGCTGAGCCATCTCTCCACCCCGTGAAATGTCTTTTTAATGAGAGATTTCTCGTGAAATGTATACTGAGACGTTTGTTTGTTTGCTTATTTTTTTAAATGTGATTTCAGAATCAGATAATTTGTGAGACTGCCCATGGTATGAAAAGATTAGTTTTCATAGTCTGGGCGTGGGCCAAGACCTATCAGTTTTTTTCTGATAGAAACCCAAGACCAAGGACTGCTACTGAAAACTTACTTATATGATCTGCCATCTCTTAAAAAGATTTTTTTAAAACTTACATAAAAAAACAACCTCAAGCAACCAGGCACAATGGGCACACCTGTCACCCCAGTATCTGGAAAGTGGAAATCAGGAGTTCAAAGTCATCCTCTGCAACATACGAAATCCCAGAGAACCCTGGACTAGCTACTTGAGACTGTTTCAAAACCCACAGCAGAGAACCAAACAAAAAACTCACATAAAAATTAGACCAATAGAGATAGGAAAAAGGCCACAAGATACCAACATACATTTTAGTACTAATTTTAAAAATATCCTTTAGATCCACAGAAGTACTTATCAGATAACTGCAGCTTAGGGACACCCGAGTTTACTAGGGAAACCATCTGTTTATGGGACAAATAATGTATTTGCTTTCATCAGGAAGATCACTGGGGTAAGCCATGACTCAGATCCACTAAGGGAAGGGACAGAAATAGGACTCCTATCTTTTGTATCTCTGGGATGGCGACCAGAGAGGTTGTTGTTGCTATGTAGGTCCTTTTTTAAAACTCCAAGTTGTAAATATAGAATTTTAGAAGTACACAGTCATGACTTTAGAAAAATGACAACAATCTAGAATTTCGAAAGGAGCTTGTGGCTCCTGAAGCTCTTCCTGATTTGGTGTTCAGTTTCTGTTTTACCAGGTGTCCTGACCTCCAGAGTGTGCCTCTTTCGGAACACGTCAATTAAAAATGTACTTGTTAGTGTAGCAATCGTGAGAGCATGCCACGGCAGGGCTCTCTCTATAGGTGAGAAGACAACGTTGGAGAATTGATTCTCTCCTTCCACCATGTGATCCCCAGGGTGGAACTCAGGATGCTAGGTGTGTTGGTCAGTACCTGAGTTATCACCCCGACTGCAAATCAGAACTCTTGGTAGTCAAAATCTAAGGGGTGGGGGGGTTTCATTTAGTTTTTAAAAGTCAGTGTGTTTTTTCAAGCAAAATATAGATTAGATGTAAACCACATTATAAAAGAAATTTTAAAACCCTCTTTGTTTTTTATTGAAACCTTTATTTCTCTATTTGGCTTACCTTGGAACACCAAGAAAAGATCCAAGTTTCCCAGAAGACAGTTGAAATCCAGTGTTCCTAAGGACTCCCAGTCTGGGCTTTCTTTTTGGAAGCCATTTTTTTTAATAATCCCAGATTTGAAGATGAAGAGATAAGCTGACTGGCCTTGGAGTTAGGGCCAAGGCTTAACCAGTAGCTTTAAAACCAGTTTGAGTTTTTAGAAACGACCAAGCCAGCCAGACAGACTGACACATGCCTTTAATCCTAGCACACAGGAGGCAGAGGCAGGTGGATCTCTATGAGTTTGAGGCCAGCCTGGTCTACAAACAAGATCCAATACATCTAGGGCTGTTACAAAGATAAATTCTGTCTCAAAAAAATCAAAAGAGAAAGGAAGCAAGCAAGCAAGAAGAAAGGAAGAAAGCAAGCCACCAAGCTTGCCTTAGGTTCAGTGTCTTGATCAGACAAAGAAGTAATCTGTGTTTGTTGCCACTTAGCTTTCTGGGGAGGAGAACAGGGATTATATATATGATAGATAGAGATAAATGGGTAGCTATTTTAAAATCCATTTTTTTTTGTAATTACTTATATATCAAACTTGTGTAGGTAGATACTGAAGATGAGCTATAGAAGCCAGATTTCTGTTTTATACATCAAATTTCAGTTCTTATTAGGAATAAAGCAGTAGCCTTATTGAGAACCTATGTGATTTGCTTAAATGTAAAGCAGCATTCCTTAGAGCCTTATGGCTTCAGGGTGGAGCTTAGTGGTTACACATTTCTTACTGCCTTAGTTTTCTGTTCTGTGATCCTTGAGATCCCTTTGGCCTGTGGCAAGGCAGCATAGCATGGTGGGAGTGCTTGGGAAATGGAGGTTCATTCACCTCATGGCTATGACTGGATAGAAAGAGGAAGGAAAGATTGGAGTCTCCACATCTTCATTAAGGACACAGTCCCAATGACAGGAAGACCGGCAAGGGAAAGATCACTGCTGTGGAACTCTTTCTCAGAAGTAAACCCAGAGTTCCCCCACCAAAGCTTTAATATGAGGCATGTGCGATGCACTTCTGCCTTGGTAGAGCTAAAGACAGGAAAGGAGATAGGCAGAGGAGCCTTTGTACTTTTCATGTCTTCCAGCCAACGCTTGCACTTACCCTCCAATAGAACACTCACCATCTAGACAAACGAGGATGGTTACGGCTGAAGCATGAAGTTGCTGAGTAAGATGATACCTTCCCTAATTATTTTTTTATCCTGGTACATGGCAAAGAAAATGGAAAAATGAAAATTTGGTTGAAAAAAAAGTCAAAGAAGCGTGTAATTGGATTGGGGCTGGGGATTGCAGTACCGTTCAGATCACTTGCTTGGCTAGCAGTGCCCTCAGTTTATTCCTCAGCGTTGGGGGAGTGGGAAGGGCATAAAAACAATTAGCCTGCTTTTGCATTCTATGAAGGAGGAAATGCTGGAGACTGAAGGTCACTTAGCAATTAAGATCATGCTTTACACAGTCATAAGGACCCAAGTTTGGATCCCAGTGTTCATTTAACAGCCTGGGCTTACACCCATAATTGTAACTTCAGTTCTAAGGGGTCAGAGACAAGAAGACCAGTGAGCTTTCTGCCCCGCACAGGGAGCTTTCGCTCTCCACACCCCTAGCACATAAAACATCTCAGACTCAAGGAGGGACCGTGCCTCAAGGAATAGGCACAAAGTGCTGGAGGAGGAGGGCAGATGCACACCACACATACACGTGTACTCACACATAGACAGGCAGGCAGGCAGGCAGGCAGCGGGACAGACAGACAGACAGACAAAAATAAAGAAGTCTTTTAACACATTTAACAAAGAATATGTTGTTCTTGATGCTTGAGACAGGGGTATCACAAGCTTAAGGCTAGCCTGGGCTTAGATTTTGTCTTTAAAAGGAAGAAGGTGAGGCTTAATGAATAGAAGTAATTTTCCTCCAGGCCTGATGACTGATGACTAGAGATGGGTCCCTGAGACTTGCATAGACCGACACTGTAGAAAAAGAACTGACTCCTAAAAATTGTCCTCTGACCTCCATACATGTGTCTTAGTATACTCTGAACATGTACATTCTGTTGCTATCTCTGTCTCTCTCTCTTACATACACACATACAAATAAATAAATAAACAAATAAACACATAAATAAATAGAGAAATCAAATGTAATCTAAACATTTTCTAAAAGAGAATATTTCCTTGGATTTTGTTTACATATTTTTTGACATAATTCATGCATATAGTTCACACATCATTAATTAGGAAGTGACTTAAAATTTGTCTGAGCTTGAATTTGCCTCTAAGTTATGGAGGTCATAAGGCATTCATATTTATGTCTGGTTTTCAACATGAACTTCCTGGTAGTTTGGTCAGATTTCGATTCCTGAGTAAGAAGTTGGAAGCCTCAACAGATAATCATATTAGCCAATTCCACCTTTCTGAAAAGCTAGGATCCTGAGGTAGGCTAATCTTGGCTTTATCCCTGGCTTACTAAGTGATTATGCACAGAGATTAGTTCTAATAAGGGATGTCTCTTACTGTCTACTCCTTGGAAGTATGAGTACAAAGGTCTTTAAAAACTCTGGAGCTAAGCATTGTGGTTCTGTCAGGGTGGCCTGCGGGAATGTTAAGATAGGTGATAGGCTGATTCTGAATAATGAACTTATTGAATAGAGGACAGTACATTTTTAGTTTGAGTCTATTGAGTGCTTTGGACATGTAGGCTTATTAAATGTCAAATTATCTTGACTCTGAGAAAATAGAGTTTTAGAGGAATCTTTATAAATCTTGGGTTAAAAAAAAATGTATTCTCATTTTGAATTCTGACAAGAATTAACAGTAGACCTGAGTCATAGAAGAAGATCATCACCCCTGTAGTGGAGGGACCCAACTGAGACAAGTGACTGTGTTCCCCTGGAGTCACATTGAGAAACTTAGTGTGAAATGCAAGTTGTTTTATAAAAGAAAATAGTTGTGCTTTCTATTATAATGCCTGAAAATCCGTGGAAGAAAGATTTCAAGGAAGGATAGATGGATATTGAGAATATTCTGCTTCAAAAAATAGCTCTTTCTTATTTACCTGTTTAAAACAATGCTTTATTACCTGCTTATTCAATTAATCTACAACAAGAGTTTTCTAATTTGCACTATTTTTTCCTATTATATATGTGTGTATGTATAATATGCATGTGTGTTTTTACATGCATGCATATATATGTGTACATGTGTGCACTTGTGTGCAGGGAATTCACATGTGGGTTAGCACATAAAGTTCAAGGTTAATGTAGGGAATCTTCCTCAATCTCTCTCCTGCCTTGTTCTCTGAGAAGGTCTCTCAGTCAATTCCAGATCTCCCTGATAAGGCTGGACTTTGACCATCTTGATGGGATTCTCCATCTCTACCCTAGGAGATTGGAATCGTAGGTGGGTAGCCATGCCTACTTGACATTTACATGGGGACTGGGAGGTGATCTCTGGTTCTCCTGCTCTGCATCTCCCAAGCTGGTGATTCACAATTTTTTTTTTTTTTGCTGTTTCATATTTACAATTTTTTTCATGTTGCTTCTTAGAATAGGTTAAAAGAGAAAGAAAAGAAAAAGAAAAAGAACAAACTGAATCATTGTCTAGAAGCTGGCAAAGACTGATCCCCAGATAATGCAGACCTCACCCTAGGGTCCAGAAATTCTTGATGCAGATTCAAGACAAATATCAGACCATATCTAATCAAATCCTAAGGATCGATGATGATAATAGTTGTTGTAGTGATGACGTGGAGAAAAACATTGCCAACCTCACCATGTGGGCTGGCAGAAGAGCTGCAAGGTGAAGCATGATTGAAGGCTATTGGTCACTTGCTCTTAAGCCTAAGTCCACATTGTTCTAAGTTCACAGAATACTAGGCAGCTATCTTCAGCTAGATGCCATGAGAAGACAGGTTTCAGACAGTGTGCACTCCTATAGATTCAAGTTTCAAGTGGGACTTTTTTCCCCTGCCAGTTCTATTAGAACCTGGTCAGTTGCCTTTACTCTCATCACTAATACTTGGCAGTTCCTATGAAATATAGGATAAAAATAAAAAGCAGAAGCAAATGTGTAGCAAAACAATGGATGGGCAGACACTGTTACTTCACTTCCTGTGTTTCTCTACATTTGAAAGATCCCTGCTGTGCACTCCAAGTCAGCGGATTAGAGACAGAAGGTTATTCTTGTCATGTTCAAAGTCAAGGTCACCACTAAGTTCCAGTTGTAGGACAGGAAGAGAATTTTATTGTGAGTTATCTATCTATCTATCTATCTATCTATCTATCTATCTATCTATCTATCTATCTATCTATCTATCTATGTAGTCAACCAGATCCTATTGGTTGGGGAATGTTTTCTCTTACTAGTTATAGTTCGTTTTTCCTCTTATTTTAATGGTTAATTAGTTACCTATAGTCGAAAATATGTGTAACAAGATTGTGTCTCTAATCTGTTACTGATTAGTCTACTGATACATCCCCTGACTAATCAAACATAACAAGCAATTAGCACACTGAAAAGCAATCTGGATCTAGCATTACACAAACAATTATGTCAGTGCTGACATCAAAATCCAGCTAGAGTGGTAAAATAATTGAGTGTGTGCATAGAATCTCTTTTTAAGGCTGCCAGTGAGTTACAATGATCAGGTTCTTAAATCTTTTAGTGATGTTGAGTTTCAGCAATGAAATATAGTGAACTTTTAGTGTAGATTAGATTGAAGTGGGAAGACCAGTTACCTATCTATTTACTGTTCTTGGCACCAGTCAATCCTTAGGGTCATTGTATAAATATTTAAAATTATGTATAAACACTAAAGGGAGGGATCTTGTCTGAGTTACCACAGATTATTTTTCTTAGAAGTGGTTTGAGGATTCAATTCAAAGAACTATGTGTTGTGGCATAATTTAATGGTTCCCCCCCCCTTCAAACAAAGTAGAAATAACCTAGTGTTTATGTGTTCTTAGTAAGCACTAAGCCAGAGGATTCTGTACTTACAGAGATGAGTAAATGTGGAGAATGCTGAACAAATTAGACAGAAAGCATAATTGCATAGCAGGCCTGTGGTAAATGAACAGTGGAAAACCGAGTCTTTAAATGTAAGGAAGAACTGATACTATCTTTTAAAAATAATATTTTATGCATCCAGATAATCTAACTCATTATATTAGGACAGTGTTCTTTTTATAGATTTTTTTTTTTTTTGTCTTGAATGAACTTTTGCTGCAATGTCTAACTAAGCTATTTTAAGGCTGAACCTTATCCAGAACTTGAGTATGTGGCATTGCTAACAACTTCTCTTTTCCCTTTAAATGGAGGCTTCTTTGGTGTCCCTTAAATATCATATGTGAGCCGGGTGGTGGTGGCGCACGCCTTTAATCCCAGCACTTGGAGGCAGAGGCAGGCGGATTTCTGAGTTCGAGGCCAGCCTGGTCTACAGAGTGAGTTCCAGGACAGCAGGCTAACAGAGAAACCCTGTCTTGAAAAACCAAAACCAAAACAAACAAACAAAAAAATATCATATGTGAAACATAATTTTTTATGATGAGTAATATCTTATCTTGATGAGATTCCTTTTTAAATGTCCCTGCTTGCAAGAGGAAGCCTTCATTTATGCCTTGTCATGTCAGAATTTTGAGATTCCAGACTTGGCCATCATTTCATGTCAAGGTCATAATTATACATCCTGTTTATGTTGCTAATACTTTTCTCTCTTAGGAGAACTGTTGGATCTTTAAGTTGACTTGAATTCAGTGACAATGTTAAGTCAATATCATTAACTAGCTTTTTGAGTCAGAGGGGCTTGCTATGATTAAGGCTTTTTCTCTAGTTTATCATTCATTTTGTTTGTATAAAATATTGTCCCTTCACATTTAAGTTGCACACACCATAATAGGTACTTTCTTATTTCCGTAATGATTTACATACAACTTCGTTTACAGAACTAACAATGCCAGTTTGTCAATTTTCTCTTAGAAAAAGGAGCCAGTGTATTCAAATGCCTAGCTGAATACATTGCTTTCTCCTCTGGTGTCTTTAAGAAAGAAAGAAGTTGATAGAATCCCTGTGAATAGTGATATTGTTATATTATTGATAGTGAGTGTGGCATGAGTAAATAGTGCAGTATTTTAGTTCATGGACCCTTTCACTATTTTATTGATAATGTAAATTTATATTGCCCCAGGATAAGGGTACTCAAAGGGGAAAAATAGAATTTCTTTTTGGTAGTAAATTCCCATCTAAAGGATGGTTTTAGCTGCTTAAGCAGGGTCCCCCCCTACCCCCCCCCAGACTTCAGATTTGTTGTTTTCTATGGTGGTGAGGAAGGAAGGAAGGGGGGCTGCTACTAAAAATAAGAATTGCTCAATCAAGGTGAAGTCTCTGTTTGAGAGTTTTAAGCTCACATGCTTGTGCTGTCCAGACTTGAATGACTATGGAGACCGGAATTAGCCTTTAGCATAGTCTGGGCCAAGCAGCTGAGTCATTTCTGGATACATATCTTAATAGTTTGGAATATTTTAGTGAGGTAGGAATACCTAGAACAGATCTTCTTCGGAGTTCCCAGTTGTATAAAACTCAGGGACGACCTTGACCTTGATTCTCAGGACTGATTCCAAGCATTAAAGAAGACATGCTGGACGTAGTGGTCATGTCTGTAATGCCAGCACTCAGGAGTCTGAGGCAGAAGATTAGGGGTTCCTGTTTTCTGAAACTCTGGCTTAAAAGTGGAAAAAAAGAGTTAATAGTTTTGGTGTGTTGCTATAGTCAGCTCCAAGACACACTTGCCAAGGGCAAGCTTTTCTAAAGGAGAGGGGTGTCCCTCCCTCCCCCCTTTTCTCGGCTCCCCTGTTCTTCTGTCTCCTCCCTCTCTGGGAGTCTTTTCATTCTTCCATTCCCATTCCTTCTATCTTCCTCCCCTCCATTCCCCACCCCTCTTTCTCTCCTTTCTTTTAAAGGCTCTCTCTGTGTAGCCCAGGTTAGCCCTGCCCGTATCCCCCTGCTTCACTTAGCCTCCATAGTCCAGTGCTGCGATGAAGGAGTATGCCCAGCACCGTGCTCAGCCTCTTGCTTTTCTCAACAGGAGAAATTCCTTCCCGATTTTTCCTTTTCAGTTCCTTCTTTCCTTTGGACATCCCACTCCTGATTTGGCTGGGGATCAAACCTAGGGCCTTGTACTTAGGTTCTGTTACTGAGCAACAGAGCAGCATCCCTTTGTCTTCTTCTCCCCTCCTCTCTGTATTGTCTTTATTAATTAATTTATTTCCTTTACATCCTGGTCATAGCTACCCTCCTCTCCTCTACCCCCCAGTCCCTCCCTCTCACCTCCCATCCTCACCATTCTCCTGTCCTCCTTTCCTCCTCAAAGAGGGGGACCTCCTACAGATATCAACCCCTTCGCATATCAGGTTGTAGCAAGACTAGGCCCATCTTCTCCTATTGAGGCTAGACAAGGCAGCCCGGTTAAGGGAAAGGGATCTGAGGCAGACAATAGAGTCAGATACAGCCCATTCCCGATGTTAGGAATCTCACATGACGCCCAAGCTGTACATCTGTTATATACGTGCAGTGAGGCTAAGTCAGGCCAATGCATGTTCTGGGTTTGGTGGTTCAGTCTCAGATGACCCCTTTGGGCCCAGGTTAGTTGATTCTGTAAGTTTCCTTGTGGTGCCTTGACGTCTCTGGCTCCTTCCATCCTTCCTCCCTCCCTTGTTTTGTTTTGTTCTATTTGTTTTGGTGGTTCTGAGGATACATCCCAGGACTGGACACACATAAGTGTATCATCATTGAGTGTAGCTCTCACTTCTCATCAAAGAAGTTTTCCTCTGCAGAGACCCTTACAGAAAGTCACACTTGGATAAAAAGCAGAAAACAGCCAATCATGGGGACCCAGGTCTAATGGACCCATCTACAACACATACATCTCCTGCACCCAAGGCTTAAGGAATGTCTCGGAACCGTGGCCAGATGTGAGATTATGTCTGCTAGAAATAACAGAGACGCTACACCTAGGAAATGTCAACTCTATGGCCACCTGAACCAGAATACGACCACTAGACATGATAGGCAGAAGGCAGAAATTTCACAGTGGTCCCATCTTTAGACAAAGAACTATGGACAAGTAAGAGATGCTAAGAGTGTGAGATGGAGTCTTCACTAGGGCTGAGCCCCTTAATTAGTTACTTGTTGTCTTGAAAGTCAGTGTCAGGTAATTACATAGAAACCCTAAGAAGCTCTGTGATCCTCAAATAAGGATGTTTCTTTCACATGTCTTTTTATAACTTTTGGCTCGATGTCATCTGTGACTGTATGAGATGCCACCGTCAGAAAACTTTTCCATGCATTAAACAGCAGTGTGTATCCTGTGTTTTAAACAAAACAGAGAGATGTCCTGCCTGCCTTGTCCTAGGGGTAGAGATTTCCTGTGTTTCACTCTGTCCTGCTTTCCAACTGGAAATTTAGCCAGTTGGCCTTGGTATGATATTTGCCATGTCATGTGGTACCCATTACCCTGGCAGTATTTACCAAATAGTAAGATTCTGGCCATTACGTCATCTTTTTACTTAGCTGCTGCGGGACATGCGTAACAGGCAATGCTACTTTGTAAAGCTCTCTGAAGCCTTCTCTTTATAAAAGGAGTATGCCATTCAGGAGTCAGGCTGACCTCGCTTACACAGTGTGAAACGGGAGGTGATTTGTGTTCTCTACTATGAAATCAGAAGGAACCAGTGCTCTGTATTATGGACACAAAGCACTAGCTTGTCCCTCCCTGCAGGAGTGCACTTCAGCAGATTCTGGCATTCAGAGCTCCTGTGCGTTCTCTCCTTGTTCTCATTCACTAATCACCTTTACTTAGTGCCATTTTATTAAATTTTGCAAGTGTGGTTTTGGAACCTAGAGATGGAGTTTAAATATATGCACCTATCATCAGCCATTTCATATTTATTTTGTAAAATGGAAACTTTTTTTGGAGAGGGGAGGCAGAGTCTTTCTATACAGACCAAACCAGCCTCAAACTCAATGTTCTTTCTGCCTCTCCCTTCTGAGTGCTCAGGTGCCATCTATGTGCCATCCTGCCTTGCTGTAACTTTTAACAAACCATCTTTGTTCATTTTACCTGTATAGTGTAAAAGGCAAAACAGACCCAGACAAATTAAAAAAAAACCTTGACTTTCACCCTGTATTAGGCCCTTATAAGATCGTTGGTTTTGTTTTGTTTTTGTTTTTTTTCCTTGTAAGTTCTTGAATTTTATTTACATGCACATTCAGATTCTTACAATTGACCTCTGAAACACACAGGCCTTTGCAAACTCAGATTTTCTCAAGCCTGTTTACTTTGTGTCCCCTCTCCTCATTTGTCTTGGTGGCTCTTCTGGAGCTTTATAATAGCACTCACCACTCATGTTCCCTGTAAGGATTCTTTTGGTTTTGTTTATTTTACTTAAATACTAGTTAAGTTTTGATTGGTCACTCATTTCAAATGTCCTAGCACACTGTAGCATGCTGTTCACTTCAATTGTGGCTATTACTTCAACTTTGTAAAAACCTGTTGCTCTGTATGGTAACAAGATACATGTGTAACATAAAAGACACCTTCTAAAACTCTTTAAACTTGTCTCTTTATAAAAGGGACATGTAATGGAGGGGTCTGGATGAGCTCTCTCCTACTGTGTGAATAGACTTCCTGGCCAAATACATTTGGGAAAGCTTGGTTAAAGGTAACTCAATACTTCTACTCTCCAGATACCCTGAGGGACCTTCTCCTCATGTTTGTTAACAGAATGCATCCCCCCTCCTTGAAATGACATTTTCTATAAACTATTTTTTAGAACATTTACTTAGGAATTAAGTAAGGTATATAGTCATATCTTTAAAAACTTCATACACCACTTGGCTGTTTTTTGTATAGATAACCACCTAATAATTGTTTTAGTAACTTAGTATTAATGAGTTTATACTAAAACTGTGTCCATAAGAGACGTTCTTTATAAGAAACAATTTTACTTTATTTTATTATTTTCTGAATCTTGGTATGAAGCCTTGAACATGTCCCCCTGTCTCAGTTTCAAAACTACAGACATGGGTGCCCAGACCTAGGACAAAAATTGCTGTAGCTACATAGATGAACCAAGACAGCCTTAAGAGTTTGAACTGTGCTCCTTCACCCCATTTAGAGTTAGTGATTCACTGCAAGTAAGCTGTCAAGAATGGAAGTTCATCAACCACGTATTAGCCACCGGAGCTCACATTGCCGTTAAACTGTGAATTAAGAGCTTGCAGATGGTTTAAAATACCACATGGACTTGGTGAGTCAGCTCTGCCACACTGCACTTGCCGCTCCGTAGCCGGGAGTGACGACATATGAGCTGCAGAGTCCTTACTAGTTTGTCTCTTAGAGACAACTTGGCAGGCAGATATCTTGCAGATAAATGAGGAAAGATTGTCTATTTCAAGTGTCATAAGTAACATTCCTTAAAGCAGTGTGTCATATCTGGTTATACAGTCAGCATTTTCTTTGGAGCAGAAAATCTCCTCTCAGGCTCCCTGAGTACACAGCAAACATCTTTGTGCGGGTAGCATTCAGGAGACTTCAGTCACTCTGCATTTAGTAGCTCAGTGTCTGTGGATGGGTCAAGAAATTTTGTGTACCCGAGTACGTTTCTTTTTTCTTCTTCCTGTTGAGTACAAGCTTGGTCAATCTGGGTAGCTTTTTAAAATGCTGACTATTCATTTCCTGTGTATTACTGAATTTTAATTTTCATATAAGGTTGGGCATTAACTATTTTAGAGAGAGAGAAACTAAGGGTGAGAATCAAAAAGCTCGGGCTGGAGAAATGGCTCAGCAGTTAAGAGCACTGACTGCTCTACCAGAGGTCCTGAGTTCAATTCCCAGCAACCACATGGTGGCTCACAACCATCTGTAATGGGCGTCTGATCCCCTCTTCTGGTGTGTCTGAATACAGTGTACTCATACACATAAAATAAATAGATAAACCTTTAAAAGAAAATGAAAATCAAAAGGCTCTCTTTTCAAAGTTCAAATGCTAAATTCCAAATATGACCTTTTCTCATGATGCAAACACACCCATCTCTTCCATGATTGTTCTTTTCTCCAGTTCCTACAACAACCCTGAACCAATACTCTGAGTTTCTAGATATAGGCAGTGATGGATTAGACTTGACTAAAGATGCAAGACCTGGAGAAGTTTCTGGAAACTTTTTTTAATCTATATGTTTTCATAAGGGCTTTGCATAAGATAATCAAATGATGCAAATAGTATGTGTGGTATCATTGTTACCTCAGAACAGTTAAACAACAGTTTCCAGTGACGTAGCTTCTCTGACTTGGTCTAAGGCACTTAAAGAAACAATGGTTATTTGGAAGTCTTTAGTGACAATGAAGATTTCAACTGGCTGTGCTGATCTTAGAATCAGGAAGCACACTAGAATGTGATCCTGTGAACTTGCTCAGACGCAGAGACCAGCCCATTACCTACAGTTATGTAGGCTGCATAAGATCACCGCAACAGTTCTTGACTGATAAATTTTAAGTTGATTTTCATAGAGTTTTCCAACAATAAAGGGTTTGTGTCCATTACTGTATATAATGTTAATTATAACCCTTAATACTGTGTATCATGAATAAGGATTACCCTAACTGTTACCATGTCATTTATATCATTGGATTCAGAGTGGCTCTCCTAATGTATTTGGTATGTTTTATCTTTGAAGTTACTGTGTATTGTAGAATTCATAGTTATAAGTTCACATTTGTCTTTGATAAATTATTTCGTATATACAAAGAAGCCAGTCTCTTGGACTCAACCTTATTTGAGTCATGTTGTATTTGTTTTTGATAGTTGAAAATTGACAGATTTCATCAGCTTACACAATGCTTTAACCATTTCCCTAAGTCTAAAATGCGATTTTGATGTATTTGTTAGAAATACAGAGATCAATGATAATGAGTTTCCACAGGTAACAAAGTTCAGAATTTAAACCAACAAACATTAGAGATTTTCTAGCCAAGTACTTCTTATTCTCTATTTGGAGAGGTTTATCGACAGAGGGTGGCCTGTGTGGGATCCCTGACTTCTACATCGTAGATACAAGCAGGGGCACCTATATTGTGATGACCAACTATCCCAGTAACCTTGAGTTTGCACATGGAAGCAATTCTGGAATCAACGTGACTTCAGAACCATGTGAGTTAGCCGGTTGAGAACCACTGCACGGTTGAACCACATGGGTGGAATCGGTGGTAAGTGTTCACTGAAAACTACACTGTGGGTGTAAATTCGAGTGTTTCTGGGAGCTGAAAGCCCGTCTTCCTGAGGATTTGAGAAGGATGCTCTTGCTAATTACTGCCTCAATTTTTGTTACTTAGAATAGTATAAAATGATGTACAGAGAACTCCTGAAGTAAAGAAGGAAGCTATTGTAATACATGGGCCATCATTTTTTAAAATCACAGCTGTGCATTTTGCTTGGTTTATTTGAACAAAAGTGTGTATGTGTGTGTATGTGCGCGTGCACGTGTGCAAACACTCTCTGGATAGATTACTTAGTAGAACTTAAATCTTCCCATCACCTCTCATACTCCAGAGAACGATGTAGCTTGAGCCCCATATCCATTTCAGGACTTACTTCTCTGTGGATCTGTCAGAACATCCCTGAAGAACAGGGAGTACACAGTGACAGTGGAGGTTCCTTCCCCCGATCACACAGGAGTACTATTCGGCTCTGTTAACAGTTACTTGCTTTTGAGAAGCAAAATGAAGTCTCTCATCACTCAAGACAATGCCTTGTGGGTGGCTGGCACTGCTAGACTGACTCTGAGAAGTCCACATGTGCTGTGGGTCTCATAGCAATAGAGGCAGAATAGGATGCCTGCTAATATGTTCAGAAAATGTTTACTTGAGTCGGGGATATTGGTACTTTCCTTTCTCTCCTGACCACCAATAGCACTGGCTCCAACTTGCTACCCTGGTGCAATTTGACACTTAGTGGTAGCAGACAAGGCACTGCCAAATTCTTCACCACCACCACCACCACCACCACCACCACCACACCCCCCCCCCATCACCACCACCACCACCACCATAAAGCAAATCTAACTGAGATTTTTAACATATCAGAGTGAGCTGGGCATCAGGGGCTCTCAGCATGCTCCAGTCCCTGCCTGTTAGAGGATATGGCTGGCATACCCCTCCCCCTGAACTCTCCAGCCCAGAGGCTGGCCTACCCTTCCCCTGTGGCTCTTTTCTGTATGATCCAATGGTCCTTTTGTGGCCTCCTGACCTTTTGTTGTCCTGGTCTCCCCTCTCCCTTCACCACTGTCCTCACATGGCCTGGGCTTATCTTTACTCTGGACTCTCACAGATATTTCCACCTCTGGCTATGCTCTCCTTCATATCTACAGTAAACTTTCTCCTCCACTATAGCTAGGAGCAGTCATGTGCTCCAGTTTCCTTTCTTACATTCATTCTCCTGCAATGCAATTTACTTTTGTAGAGGATGATAAGGGGCCGGCTCATCCTCTTACACCAAGGAGCATCCTTCTCTTCTGGTTTTGGCTGGGCACTAGTTCCATGTATCTTCATTTAGTACATACTCAATGCTGCCTAGTTGCTCACCCTGAAATGCCGTGACTCTTTCCACACTCTTGTGCTTCTTTTCTGCTTCAGTCATTTCTGTGCCTAATCCATACAAGTGCCCCTGTTCTGTGGTGTGTCCATTGACACACCACCATCCTACCTTTCTTTACTCTCTCAGTGCTTTCTGTTCATGAGGTGAGTCTTGTCTATGCCTGTACCATTAGATTGGATCTCCTCACAGTCCCTGTCTCTGGCTATGCTTAGTGCCTTGGAAATGTTTACATGATCCTAAGGCACCAAGCCAGAACTTCCCTGAAACTTTGCCTCCAACTGAGACAATTCTGTTGTGCCTGTTGGAAGTGGCCTGGGCTCTGTAGCCATCAGCACCGAGTTTGGCTTATCTGTCAGCAGCTGGTTTCTGTATCATCCTCAAAGTATTTTCTGTTCACTAGCTTTTCTTTCACTTCAAGTGTTAGGTTACCGGTCAAAATCTCTGAGGATCTCTTTGTGTAGCTGAAGGCTTTTTAGATGCAAGAACTAAAACAAAACAAAGTAGCTGATTGGGTGATGCATTTACAAAGTATGGCTGGCCACGGTGTTTGTGCAATCCTTGGGATCCAGTAGGACAAGCTGATGTTACTCCTCTCAGGACTGTGCTATCAGAGCACCAGGAAGTGAACTGAGCTGCCTGACTCAGAAATCCCCTTGCTTTTTTGAGCTATTGCTTTTAGAATATTCTAGGAAGAGCCTGAGGTCAGGCCAAGTTCAGCTGCAAATGGTGGTGGCCTACGAGTGAATTCTGTGCTTTCTTTTCTCCACTTGTTCCCACTAAGAACATCTAACATATCCCTCAGTCGGGGCTTATTTTATATCATTCCACACCTTTGTCATTATTGACAATTTCTTTGCATTTTGATTTTTATGTTATTATTTTTTTTAATGCCAGGCATTCTTTAGCTCTTGTGTTTATTGTGGGAGGGAGGCAGGCCGTTGTAGAGAGAAGGAAGTTGTCTCAAGTGGTGGAGTAACTTTTATCTTGTTTGTATTTTACAAACTAAATGCAAGCCTTCGCTCTGCACTTGCAGTGTTTAGCCGGATGCTCGCTGGCGATAAAGACTTTCTGCTTTTATCATTGTCGACTTCAAATTGCCCCCATAACACAAAATAGACTGTTGTTATATCCCTTTCAGAATTACAGTTTTCCCCTTAGCATTGTGGTTCTGAGCACCTTTGCTGCAAAAGGAATGGCAATTTGAGAAAGGTTTTTTTTTTTTTTTTGGATATGGCTGAGGGCGATAGAATGAGAGAGCATCTTTGATAGTGCCTGACTTTAAGTTATTTAAGAAGGATTGTCTCCCTGTGCTTATCAAGCACATAGCTTGAAACAGAAACCTTTGAGTATTCTTTGCAACCCTGGAGAAGAAATAATCTTGGTTTACCCTAAAAGAGATAAGGTAACAGAAAACTACTTGAACAATGAACAGGAATGCTGTTAAAAGTTATCTGGATTTTCACATCAACTCCGTATTCGCTCTTAATCTCTGTTGTGCTCACAAGGCAGTTTCTGCTACAACCCAAAGCCCTGATGATAACAATACCATGAGAGTTATAAATGCACAGGGATGGTAGATAGGTAAATGTTATGAAGCTTTGGACAGAACTAAACCAAAGCATATAATATAAATATTCGTTCTGCTCATGTAAAAGAATGCTTCATGTTCTCATCCTGAAGAACTCTCTGTGATTCTGGTAAACATAGAAAGGGGAAGTCCTAAGGCCACAGATTGATGCTTAAGTGAAGACCCAGATTCACTGCAGTCCTGTCTGAGTTGGCCACTGGTTTCTTTGTATCTTTACATGAATGTGTACATGTGTTTTTTGGAATAATGTGTGGCAAGAACCCTCACTGGGTCTGCTACACCCATTTGAGCATATATTGCATTCACATTGAGAACTGTGGCCATAGTGACATGTTTGCTGATAAAATTTGCACACAACTTATCACAATTAGTATAGGATTTTCTATTCATATAACTAAATGTAAAGTCTGAATAGAAATATAGTCTACTTAATAAACATTGTTTCCATGTTCGAAATATTTCCTTGTAAGTATGTACTGGGCAAAACAAAATGTATGCAACTGAAAAACAATCATGTAGCCACAAAATTGTGTCTTTGCAGAAGTCTAAAAGAAAAAGACTCAAAAGAGGGCGATGTAATTAGTCAGTGCTAAAACTTGGTAGCAGTTGACCGACATCTCCCTACAGGCTTCAGTGCTTGTGCTTAGAACAAGATTGCCTTATTTAGGTTTTTTATTTCCAGATCTAGGTGTAAGAACCAGCATCATATGGCTCATACACCATTGCTGGCCTTAAGTCATGTTACACATTACACACTGGATGTTTATGGCAGTTCTGGCTTAGAAGGCAGCTATTCAATGCTGTGAGTAGTTGAGATTTTCACTTGCTAAAGGAAGGTACGAGTCAAGTTAGTTCAGTGAGTGACCATGTCACCAACTAACCAACTAACCAACTAACACAGTTGATTACTGTGTTCCCTGTTTTTCTTCTGGCTTCTTTTGTCTTCACCTTCCAAGTGCTCAGACCCTACTTATGGCTAGTGCTTATCCAGATTCAGGGGACCCGAGCTAGTACACAGTGATGCAAACGGAACAGGTACTTACTTATTTGCTGGGTATAGTGTGGTCCGAGGTCTGATAGAAAAGATGACAGGAAGCAAATCTGAAGGTAAATTTACCAAACACAAGTTTTCGTTGTTATTTATTTTCAAGCAAAAGCCAATTTATAAGCGAGGTCTGGTTGGTTTGTGGTAATATTTTGACTTTTGGTTATGACACTCATTTTTTTTTCAAGGCTCACTTTTAATGACGGTTCTTAAATGCTTTAACCTCCCTTTTGGTCCACCACCCACCAGATATAGTGGAAAAGGATACAGAGGAAGTGGACCTGTTTAGATATGGTTCTTTGGAGCAACTCCCTTTTGTGTTGTCTGGAAATCAGCAGTTTAGTTCACAGGTTAACAGGGCAGCTTGATCCACTCACAAACACTTCATGGATACACTAGCAGTCCAGTTCGGTAGAGTCAGGATACCAAACACTGATCAGCAGTGGTAGCTCTACCTATCAGAGATAACAAGGCCTCAGCCTTGGCTCGAGTCAACAGGAGGAACCAAGGCCAACAGGAATGCCAGGAAAAGTTCTCAGCTGTGCCTCACTCAATGGAAAAACAAAGATCAGCGAAGACGAAAGACCAACAAGCGTTGCACAGCTAGCTCTATAAGCAAGTCTAGCTCGGCCTCCATCACTGTCCGTTGAGTCCTATTTATAGGCTGTGTGGGGCAGAAATTGAGGCTCCCCAGTAGCAAGTGTCTTAACTGGGAGATTCATATGAGTTTTATCTTAGAAAGTTTGACTTTGGGGTAAATGCTAACCTCATATTCTTTCTATACAAATCTTTTGACGTGGCTCATTTTTTTCATATTAACCACTCTTATTTTCATTCTGGTCTCCTGTGGGGAAAAAAAAATGTCTTGCCTCTAGGGTTTCAATTGATTTGACAAAGTACCTGCAGGAATAAACTTCAAAGGAAGATAAGGCTTATTTTGGGTCTTGGATCTGGTGCTATAGACCTGTTGACACAATACATCATGTTGATCAGGACGTAAAGGGGCAATACGAGGTCTTAGTAGTTGCTGTTGTGTCTCTTTTCCCTTTTAGAGGTATACTGAATGTCTTGACTTAGCACCTGTTAAGGATTTTCCTACTTAATGGCAGTGCCACAGACTGGCAGCCAAGCCTTGGACATGAACATTTAGGGGATACCGCAGACTCAAACTATGAGGATTACATTCTCTTAACTGTAGGGTTTCCCTGTATGTGAATGCATCATTGTAGATTCGACTTGATAAAGTAAGATTACTGGGGATTATCTGAGCCTTTCTGCTTGGTGGAGTTTGAGGCACTAGCTGTAACTTTTTTTGTCTTGAACTCTCCAAGTCATGATTGCCATAAGGAAAAGTATTTGGTGACTCCAACACTCTGAAGGCAGAAGTAGGTAGATCAATGTAGGCTTGCTCTACAAAAACAGCCTGGGCTATACAAAGAGACCCCCATCTCAAACAAAACAAAGACTTATTCAAATCAGAATACTGGGGTCCCTAAACCATCTGAGAACATGTCTGCCTTTTGAAATAAGGCAGCATTTTAGTTGTTTCTATTAAATGTGTGCCATAATAGTTTCTCTTGCCACGATAAAATGCTGTACAGTCACAACGCACTCCAAAATTTACTTTCTATGTCCTACCTCTCTGGAAAGAATGTCATTCTTACAGTATAACAGCAAAGCCCTGATCGCTAGCAGGAGTTTGTCTTCTCAGCAATTGGGAGGTGGAGGCAAGGAGATCTGAAGGTCAGGGTTGTCCTCAGCTACTTAGAGAGTTCAAGGTCAGATTGGGCTTCTTGGGGTGGTGTCAAACAACACACAAGCAAGTGACACCACAAACTCAAATCCAAATAGCTCAGGGAGGGGCAGAGAGCATCAAGAGTGCTCTAGAAACAGAGAACAAAAAGAGTTAAAAATCGAAGATATTTAAAAAAAAAAAATACACGGGTGGAAACCTTAAGAGGACAGTTACAGCCAGCCGAAGAAGCTCAACTACAGGCCTCCAATCCAATCTGATAGAATTTGAAGTCTTTCCCTAGGTGGAGGACAGGTTTTTGTTAGGTTAAAATATTTCAAAAGATGTTTATCTGTTACTCCAGTTGTTAGGTCAGTTACAAAGAGGGCAAGTTTGGCTCTTTATCAGGGCTTAAACTAGCCTAAAAGTAATAATAAATTGTCATTAAACTAGAGCATCAGCATCATTTCAAACTGAATGTAGTCACTGAAGTTTTTATCAGTGTTATCAGCCTGTGTAAAGAACCACTTTCCAGGAATTCTCCCTTGCAGCAAGCAGTTAAAATTCTAGACTTTAAAAAAAAAAGGGGGGGGGGAGGGGGGCATGGTGGGAGAATAAATAGGCATTGGTTGGATTACAAACTAACTTTGAACCTAATACTTGGGTTATCTCACAAGCACTTCTGTTTTTAAAATTCCAACTTTTAATCATTTCTATTTCGTTAAGCAGTTGAGCTGCCTGCCTTTCCTAGGCCTTCCTATAGTGTAAGCTTTCAGCCTTGGTTATTAATCTCGTGGGTGTTGAATAACAAACGTTTCTTTTGATAGACCTCTTGATTTCCTGCTGGGCATCAGCAGGGAGCATGCTTCACTAGCCTTGAGATGAGATGGAGTTTGGGGTCAACTTGAGAACACCTGTGCCTGCAGCACACCATTTGAAGAGCTTTGTGTCAACAGAGGCCTTGAAAAGCTAAGAGCTCTAACTTGTAATTTGAAGCTATGTCAGCAAGTGACTCCAAAGAATGACAAGTTTCCAGGTGTGAAAAATACATACATTAAGTCTGTGAAAGGAATTATTTTTCTCCCTCCCTACTCACTTTTGTGACAGATCCTTTCTAGGTGGAACTCAGGCGCCAACAGGGTTGTACTGTAAAGATACTGTGGATTGCTGTGACCACCATGATGGTAATTTGAAGAGCAGGAATCTAACAGCAATCATGATTCAGTTTTCTGTATGGATTTGGTGACAGTTCTGTTCTTTTTCACCACCCACATATATGTCTGCTTTTGACAGACAGTGGCCAACCTCTCTTTGCCTCTGACACTCTAGCCATGGATGAAATCTTAGTCTAGTCCTGCTCCAAGTTGGCCTAAATGATTTTTGCAGTTCTTTCCTTTCTGAGATTGTAATTTAAAGTCTAGTTTCCTGTGAGTGACAGAATGATGGTCTGCATATGTCATCTGTGGATGATCCATTAGAGAGACCTTCCCTCACAGAGTCTTGTCTTTTGGTTAGAGAAGGAAAATTTGCCCCAGGTGATTATTAATTCTTAAAAGGAGTTCACAGACAAATTTCCTAGATTGTCATTATGGAAATCAGTTCTTGACCTTTGAAAGGGGAGGAGGTTTTCAGTGTTGAATTTAAAAAGCAACTTGGAGTATAGTTAGTGTGTGTCTGTGTGTGTGTGTGTGTGTGTGTGTGTGTGTGTTGTGTGTGTGTATGTGTGTGTGTGTGTGTAAAATGTAATTGAACTATGCTCAGGTTATAAGCAAATAGTATTTCTGCAAGGAAAACCAAGGACAGGATAGAAATAGTATCCGTCTTTTTTTTTTTTTTAAGAGCTTATACAAGAATCCCACCCAAAGAAGAAAAAAAGTACTAAATACTGCACCATATGAGTGAGTTATTCAGGCTAGTGAGAAGCCTGTTTGGATGTAGAAACCAGATGGTCTTCATTAGCCAGAAACCTTAAAACGACATAAATCCGCAGATGCGGCCAAGCTACGGATCCATGCCCTGTCTTGCCAAGCTGGACTTTTTAGCCAGGGAAACAGAGAGCTCCTTGTTCAAGCCCCTCTTAGCTGGGACTGGAGTGAAGAATGCTGCCAAACTCGTTCTATAAGGAATTTTGATCTTGATAATGAAAAGGAGAAAAAGTTCTTGGAGAAAAGGAGCGCCCTGTTTGAAAGGCAGAAAGAGAGCTTGTTCCAGAAGCTGCCTCTTCACTTCATTGTAAATGGTAGCGGTTGGCTTCCACATTCATCCTCTGCAGATAGGGTCAAGTCAAGTCCATATGTTTGCCTTTATTTTACCTGTGCCAATTTAAGCCAACTTCTAGCTGCAGTACCAAGAGGAGAGTCCACTGCATTTCTCTACTCTCTGTGCTGTGGCTTGAGAAACAACAAAACCAAACTGTTTTCTCTGATAGCAAAGGTTTGTTTCCAAAAAGTTTGGCCGTGTTTTTAAGAGTAATATTTCTGTGGCTCCAGCTCAGCGTTTTGTAAGTAGCCTCTTTGCTTTTGAAGCCATGGCTGGACACCCAGCATTTCAGCTGGTTGTTTTGTTTGTTGGCACTGAACACTGTTATCCCTCCCACGGGAAAAATACCTCCAGTTTCAGGATGGCAGGAACAATCCATACAGGTGATTTTCATACACAGCCACCACAAAACCACCACTCCAACCATGAAGAGTCTCCTGTGTACAGGGTTCTAGTCCATACTATTGTCTTGCAGTTCAGAAAAAAAAAAAAAATAACCTGATGGTCCTAATCCCACCAGTTGAGAATAAGACCACTACTATAATTTTTGAGCCAAATCTGAGGCAAGATTTTAATTAAATACCGGCCAGGATGATAGACTCTAGCCAGGTCTATTCCTAGGGACCCAGGAAACAGTGAAGAGTAAGTAACATTTTGCAGATGTTTAGAAAGGCAAACCATGAGGCCACCATATTTCCCATCAGGTCCATCCAGGGCAAGCGTATATTCTGACGTACTTCCTGCTTTTGAACCTCCTGTCTACATCCATCCAATTTGGGGTAAACGTACATTCTGCGGTAGTTCCTGTCTACATGCATCTGGTGAAGTTGAGTCAAACAAACTTGTTTAGGGGAGCAGCTTCCAGCATCTCAGGAAGTATCTGTCTTTGGCCAAGGGACTTACAGGTTACAGGCATTTTTGTTTAATGGATCTCTTAGACACAGTAAGTAAAAGTTAAAACATAACTTTGGCTCTCACGACAGTTAAGTGAAGTGGTTTTCCACTGATCATATTCTTCACTTACTAAGCTGCAACTTACTAAGTGTCTTTTCTATGTAGGGAGATATTTTTGAAAGTGAGGAGTAGATCTTTCAGTTGACTTTGAGAGAACACGAATCTGACAGCAAATATATTCTAGGATCCAAAGACTTCAATTTTATGAATGAATGTTCATACTCTCATGTTTTAAGTAGGACATTGCATGGGATTTATTAAGCTTTTTCTTAAGAGACTTTGTTCAGGAAAAGGAGTTTGAATAAATCTGTTAGGATTGGCATGGGACAGGAAGGTATTATATTCTGTGTAGCCCCATTATCTGATGGTACTGCCCTCTTCTTGACTAGATTCTGAGGCTGAGTTGCTTTTAGTAACCAGCCTGTTGATAGATGCAGATGAGGATGCTGCGGGTTGTCTTGTGATAATTAACTTAGGTGGGCTACAGGCAGAATTGAAAGGCTTCTGGTTCAGTTTGTATGTTTGATCTAGTTGCTTCTTCAATATACAGCAACAGTTGATCTGGGAAAGAGTTTCTCATGAGAAGCATGGTTTTTTTTTTATTTTGTTTGCTTGTTTGTTTCTTAAGTACACATTTGTAAAAGGTAGCAAGATGTTGTATAAAAGCAATCCTGCTGTTCACAGATCCGTTATTTACTGTAACTTTGGAGGGACTAGAGTTGAAGTTCCCAAACTGGCTGTACTTTATGGAAATACAATATTTTGTTTAAAACCTTTTCTATCTATATATTGACTTTTATACTTAATATCTGTATCAGTTGCTTTTCTTGATGCTGAGACAGAATATCTGGCAAAACCAGTAAGTACAGCAAGGTGGCTCTCTTCTCTCTGAGGGTAGCATCCATCATAGAGGGAATGCCATGGAACCAAGAGAATGAAGAGCTGGTTGTGTCAGGTACATAGTTAGGAAGAGGAGAGAGATATATGCTGGGATCAGTTTATTATCTCCTTTTTATTCTGCCTGAGATCCCAGCCTATAGAATGATCCTGTTGGTATTCAGGGAGGGTCTTTCCACCTCAGTTAAACCTGTGTGAAATAACCCGACAGACACACCCCAGGCTTGTTTCCACGGAGGTTCTAAATGCAGCCAAGTTGATGATGAAGAATAACCATTATAACATTAAATCCCCTTGGGTAGAAAACCTGAAGAGAACATAGGCATTTATTTTCTAATCTAAACTCCCTTTGTTGAGCTCACAACATCATCAGGAAATTACAGGGCCATAGTCAGGTTATTTGAAGAGATGTGGAAAGGATCTCTCTGTCAGCACATGTATTCTACAAACAGGTGCCATTAAAATAATTTTAAAGGTAAGAGGGAGGGTGGCATAGAGAAGTGTGAAAGAGAAAAGGAAGTTCAGGAATCACACATAGAAAAATGAAGCACAATTTATTTGATAGGTTTAATTAAAAACCAAACAAATGACCAGATAGTATGTCAGTTGTTAAAGGACTTGACTGGTTTTGGCTGCTCCATCTGTACAATACTAGGCCTATCACCAGGTAGTTTGGATGTGTGGGGCCTCCTGGGGCCCAACAATTTGCTGAGCTATTGTTAACTGTTGGATTGCGAAAAGGGGCGAAAGGGAAGATAACTTATTGCCATTGGCTGTTCACCAAACTATGGACCAACAGGCTTCTATGGCTAGTTCCAACCCCATAGCTATGCAAATGGCCTGGGCTAGCTTAAAATCAATGAGGAATAAAGCAAAACAAAGTGGCTTGAATGTGGGGAAGAAGCTTGTAGAGAGAAGAGGACGGGACAGGAGTGGGAAGAGCATTACATAGGGTCAATGTGGTTTAGTTAGGGTCTCTATTGCTGTGAAGAGACACTAATCACTTCAGTAACTCTTATGGAGGAAGACATTTAGTTGGGGCTGGCTTCCAGGTTCAGAGGTATAGTTCTTTATCACCATGGCTGGAAGTATGGCGGTATACAGGCAGACACCTTGCTGGTAAAGGAGCCAAGAGCTCTACATCTGATTTGGCTGACAGAGGGGAGAGAGAGTCACACTGGGCTGACTTGAGTATCTGAAACCTCAAAGCCTCCTCCCAGTGAAGCACTTCCTCCAACAAGGCCATGTCTTCTGATAGAGCCACTCCTGGTGACCAAGCATTTAAGTGTATGCACCTATGGGGGCCATTCTTATTCAGACCGTCACAGGAAATGAAAGTAAGCACAACACACTGCATATGCGTGTGAATGTGTCAATGAATTTATTTAGTCAATTCAAAAAAAAAAAAAAAAAAACCAAGAAACCAAAACCTCAAATTAATCTTCTGATTGTCTGGCTGAATGCTTTGATCCCCAAGGTACATCACCAGCTAGCGTTGTTCTGTTGTAATTGTGTATCTGCAAAATGGGAGGGCTTCTTAGGCAAAAGGAAACAACAGCTGTGTCATTAGGATGTCCTAAACTGTGGATGGAATTGGAGGATTAGGGAAGGATTGTGACATTTCATTGTGACAGAAGCCAACAGCAGAGACTTCTAAGGAAGACAGGACTCACATGTTGCAAATAAGCCCAGTGGGAACAGGCCCTAAGGAAATCCTCCTTAGTTTTTCAGACTGGAGTCATATGGAACCTTTGAGAGGCAGGCAGGTCAGGGTGAGAGGTGTAAACCAGGCTACAGGGGGTTTAAGGACCAAGTGAATGGGCCAGTGAGATGGCTCAGCAGATAAAGGCACCAGCAAGCCTGACAACCTGAGTTTGATGCCCTAGGACCCACATGGAGGGAGAAATTGTTTCACCTGCGAGTTGTTCTTTAACCTCAACATATTCACCAGGGCAACTGTCCCCCCCCCTCCACACACACCTCTTATCCTCGCATACACAAAATAAGTAAAATTTAAAAAGAAGCAAGTGGAAAATGTTGGCAGCCACTGTTTAAAAATCACAAGATGATGTAATGTTTGTGACCAGTGAAAGAATATGCAGACAGACAGGAAGGAGTGGCTGGATCGGATTTACTGCATGTTTTTTACATACAGGGACAGATGGAGAAAGCCTTCATTCCTTCCCATATTGCTGAAGGCCCTTTCTTCTATAGCACAAGCCTTAAATACATACTGACCGGTCCTTTCCGGATGCTTCTGACCGCTTACTATAGGAGCATGGACAGAAGTGAGGAAGTGTGTTTGTTCCTCATTTGCTGCATTCAGCAGAAGAGCTCAGAGGCTGTTGAGGAGAAGAGCAAAATGTCTTAGTGTTTCTTGTTGTGTGACAAGTCGCCTCAAACTTAATAGCTTAAAATGACAAACAGTTCCAATTTCAGTTTCTGTGAACAAGGAACTTAGGAGTCCTTCTAGGTGGTTCTGCCTCTGGATCGCTCTTGAAGTCGCATTCTTATTGTCAGCCATGGCTGTACCCAGAGGTCATTGGTGTCACTGAGGTATAAGTTATTTCCAAGCTTGCTGGTGTGGCTCTGAAAGAGGTCTGACCTTCTTACTGTTGATATTCATACCTGGGACAAACAGCTGAGATACACATATTTAACAAACAAAGTGGATCTGGCCTCTAGATTCTCCCAGCATCCCTCAGTCCCTACCTAGTACAGGGCAATGGTTGGCATACCTTACCTCTATGCTGAACTTTTTCCAGCCCAGGGGAGGGACTTGCCCTCCCCACAAGAAGGTCTTCCCTACACAATCCAGATATTTTACACTCCCTCCCCCTCCCCCTCCCTCCCCCTCCCCCTCCTTCTCCTTCTTCTTCTTCTCTGTTCTCCCCCTCTCCTGTCCTCCCTTCTTCCTCCCTCTCTATGTTCACAGATCCTTTCTTTTCCACCTCTTCTCTATCTCCTTCTGCATGGCCACTTCCCTGGCTTCATTCCTTAGGACCAGTGAACTTACCCAAGAGCTGCCCCGCCAAAACCTGCCTTAATACCTTAATTTGGCACGAATTGGCTCATTTTGTCAGCTGAGATAACCTATCACTTACTATTGCCCAACAATGAATTAGCCTTAATGCCATGACCTTACTTTTGAACTTGCACATCCCCATTTCTGCCATGGTTGGTTTGTTGCATAGACAAACTAATGCATTGTGGGAAGGGACTGTCCAAGGTCATGGTTTCCAGGAAGCAGGCAGGATCATGGGGTCTTTCTTGGGCCTTGACTATCCCAGGAGAGAACTTGTTCTTTAAATTCTCATTGCAGATGGAAATGCAGCTTCCTGCATTTGCATTCACTAAGAGAGCTCACCTGACTGTGGTAGTGAAGAGGCCTTGAGGAAATAAAAGGGGAAAGGATTCTGAAGTTGATGATGAAATTCTTTTGATGACGTATTCACAAACTTCCATAGAAGTTCTGTAACTTCTCTTTGGTTAGGGATAAGATGCCAAGGTGTGCTAACAGTGGAAATCTTTGGGATAGAAAACGGCTCCGTGGGGACACAAAAAGATTTGCAGTGACCACAAACAAGCCTCCCATTAATCTCCACTCCAAGGATTCCCCCACAGGTGGCTGATTATGATTTGACTTTCTTTAACTTCCCTACCCTGTTACTACCCACCTGCTTATTTCAGTAAAATCAGCAAGATGTATATTTAGATTAAGATCCAGGCTTTGAAGTTCCTTCAAACCCTCGGGTGAGCTGTTCAGATCAAGTTCACAGAACATTCTGTTTGGAGACAACTTTGTATCTGGTGGACAATGAGGCTTCCAGTTTCCTGACATTGGTGGGAGATGCAGGGGCCTCCTGTGGAAGAGCTGAGGGATCGCAGCATGGAAGGGAGTTTTTGTTTGTTTGTATGTTTTGCTTTATTTCAAAATGGTTAATTCTCCAGTGGCATTTTCTAACAAAAACTCAGATACAAACTGGCATAGTGGGAACACGCCTGTAATGTCAGGACTCAGGAGGCACAGGCAGGTGATCTCTGAGTTTGACGTCAAGCTGATCTACACAGTGAATTCCAGGCCAGTCAGGGCTATACAGTGGATTCTATGTCAGTAAGGCTACACAGAGAGACCCTGTTTTGAAATAAAACAAGACATAAAAACAAACAAAAACTCCCTTCGATGTAGCCACAGTAGTGAGGCACTCTGATAACATCTTGGTGTCAGTGTTGAGAAGTGGCACATACTGTCACCCCAGTTTAGGCCTAGTCATCAAGCAGGGACTGGCATTGTGCTGTATGGAACAGCTGCAGGTTATGAGAATGTGGATTCTTCCACAGGGGTTATATTTATGTTAGAAACCCTCTTTATTGTTAGAACCTTTCAGCAGATATTGCAAAATCTTCTATGGGAAAACTAAAGGCTTTTTGAATGAGCAAATGTCCTTCAATATTCTTAATGCTTTCCTTTAAATACTCTGTTAAAGGACACGCTGTCTTCCATAGGTTATTTTCCAAGTCTGTAGCATATATATTACTCAACCCAACAATGCTGATACAGGGTTGCTGTGTGACAGAAGATCACTAGGTATCACCATGTTTTCTGTTCTTCATGGAGCTGGGATTCTGTTACTAACTAGGACTTATTCTTTTAGGTGCCCACTGATGGCAATGCCGGACTGCTGGCAGAACCCCAGATCGCCATGTTCTGTGGTAAACTCAACATGCACATGAATGTGCAGAATGGAAAGTGGGAGTCAGACCCATCAGGGACCAAAACCTGCATTGGCACCAAGGAGGGCATCCTGCAGTACTGCCAAGAGGTAAGTCCCGAATGGCGGCTCACCGGCATTCATTAAAAGTATTAATTCTTATATCTTATATTTATATTTTCTTTCATAATAAAAATCTTGGTTCTTAATGATCCACTGTACCCTTAATACAGTCTTTTCTTTACCCTCCAGTTCTCACAGTTACATATTGTGCTGTGTTATGATCATCAATAAACTGGGTAAAATTTAAGTTTTCATAGTTTAATATATTCTGCTGTGGTTGTGTAACAAAGGAAGTTAAAAAATGCTAGATTTAATTTTTTTTTGCTCAACCACTTTGATATATTTTAGTATACTTATAACTTGATATTTTTCTAGCTTTTCTCTCCTGTAATATTGTATCTTTGAAATAAACATCCATGCTGATAACTCTAGAAAGTACAGAAAAGGTCACTTCCACTTCATCCCTTGATGCACATTTTAATTCTTTAAAAAATATCATTTTATTTCATGTATATGGATGTTTTGCCCGTGTACATGTCTGTGCACCACGTGTGAGGCTGATGCCAAAGGAGGTTCCAGAAGAGGTTGTCACATCTCTTGGGACTGGAGTTACCAAAGTACAATTATGAGTTTTCATGTGGGGACTTGGAAGGGGGATTGAAGTTTCCTTTTCTGGAATGCTTGGGCTCAGAGTATTTTGGATTTTGTAGAATTCAAAGTATTTGAAAGGTCATATTGAACTGCTTTGTAGATGGGACCCAAGTGAACATGAAATTCTTATCTATTTCCCGTATACCTCACATACACAACCTGAAGGTCATTTTATGTGGCTCCTTTGGGACTGCAGCCTGTCACATGAGATCAGATAGGAATTTTCCACATATAGATTCAGAGCAGTTCTCACAATGTGTCTGGTTTTGGAATAGTTCATATGTTTGGATCAGAGACGCTCAGCTTCCATTTAATTTTCCTTTCTTACCAGCTTTTCTGAAAGTAATCAACAGTTGTCAAGCACTTGTCCTATCGCTATAGACATTAGAAGGAAGCTAGCTCTTCATGTAGCTAATTGTCTGTACCCTACGTTTCCCATGATTCCAAAGTGCTAACAGTGACCGACTATTCCAGTAGATTTCAGCAGAGGCAGTAGAAAGGCCAGACACGCGCTTTGTCCATGATGTTGACTTTGTCTTTTTATGGTGAGAGGTTGCTGGTGCCTGTGAATCATCACGTAAAACTTGTGTTTTCCACAAATAACCACATGTTTTTAAGCCTATGAATATTGGTCCTACAAAAATTATTTTCCTTGACTCTGGAAACAGCCCTCACTTCTGCTGCACTTAGCCCAGTCATGCCTGGGTAGCTTCATTTTCTGTTTTAGTTTGTGGTTTGTGCAGGGATGGGCCACAGAGTGGTTCTTTCCACTCCAGACTGCCTGCTTGCGGGTAGCCAGGGGGAGGAGCAAGGGAAAGCCTTTTGGCCGATTTCTTCTTTTTGCAGCTAATGTAGCTTTCACCTGCTTTTGCTCACCACCTGCAGTCCATTGGACAAGAAAGGGCTAACATATCAAGGGTTTGTGAGCCATTTTAATGAATTGAGTCTGCATTGTATAACAAGGAAAAGTCACTGAAGCCACTCATTGGCTTAATTTTTAAAGAAGAGGAGAGACTAAATTGGGATTTCAGTCAGCCCTATTGTGTATATCACTATAGAACATTCCAGACACCTGGTCCCAAGCCCATGTGATGAAGTCTCCAGTCCCTGTGGTTTTTGTACAGCTTGAGCACTTGAAATGTGGCCAGTTAGATCTATACTGTTCAGATAAATGCCATGTTTCAGAAATGTAGTATCAATAAAGACATAAAACATAGGTTTCATTTTGAAATGACTATATTGTGTGTATCTATTAAGGGTGTCATAAGGATGTTATATTCAAACTATATGGGATTAAAACTGATTTCTCCTCTTTGGGTTTTTTTTTTTTTTTTTTTCATGAGACTGGAAAGGCAACTTGTATGTATTTCCATCAGCAGTGCTCTCAGCTTGTCCAGTGTCATAGTGACAGGGCTATAATCAATTCGTGATCCTGTCACCTGAAAAATAAGAGGGAAATGTGTTGGGGAGTCCCCACAGACTGCCCCTCAAAACTTTGTTGGTGGTTTCAACTTTGAGTTCTTTGAAGCCTTTAAATACATCGTTCAAACTGGGTGTGGCCACTCTCTCCTGTAATCCTTACATTTGTAAATCGGATCCTTGATTATATAATGAGATGATGTCTCAAAAGCACAAATGAGGGAGATAGAGAGATGGTGCAGCAATTTAGAGCACTTGTGGCTCTCTCAAAACATGCAGGTTCCCAGCACCCACATGGTGGCTCAGAACCATGGATAACTCTAGTTCCTGGAATTTGGATACCCTCTTATGGATTGCATGGGCAACAGGCACACCTGTGGTAAACATACATACATGTGGGCAAATCACACATGATATAAAATAAGTAAATATAAATTAGTATCTTTAAAAGAAAGAAAATAATCTTACTAGAATATTTTGATGTGTGGGATTATGTAAGAGCTAGTGGCTTCCTCTTTGAAACACCCACCTTTGGATGCTAAGATGCCCTCCACATAGACCCACTTAACACAAGAGGAGCACAGCTCAAGGCCAAGGTGACAGGGCAGAGGTGATGATGTCATCACTTGAAATCCTTTTTTAGTCTTAACAAAGCATCAGCCTGAGGGCTAAGTGCTTCTGTTCCTTTTTCCCACTTAGTGACTCTTCTGGAAAGGAGCCTGGGAATAGACCTTGGGGAACTGCACCATTTAAGGAGAACAAAGAGACACTATGAAGTGGCCAGAGACAGGACAAGAACTGGCATGTGTCATGTGCTAAAGTTAATTGCTAAACAGAGAAAATGATGAGACCAAAAGTATGGTCAAAAGTGAGAGCGACTGAAGTGCAATTATTAATAGTCAGTGTGTGCCTCCATGAAAACTGACCACATCATGTACCAAAAGCAGGTCTTCAGTGCACTTAGTAAGGGGAGAAGAGTGTAGGTTTTCAGACTGGCCCAGGTTGACTTGGATAGGTATTAGTTTCTTAGCACATTTCAGTTGCATGACTGTGAATAGGAATCTCTGGCGTTATTTTCATAGGATAGGAAACACTTAGCATTGTTCACAGTGTCTGTGCCCATAGGCCTGTAAAATCACCATTCATCTCTAAACCAGTCAGAGAAACGTATTCTTCAAATCAAATCATGTTTCTCCTACTACCTTTGGGTACTGGACAGCCACATCTCTCTGTCTTTTACTGGCTGGATACTGCCTTTATTAGCAGAATGGTTGTCTTTTCTTCCTTTCTTTCTTCTTTCCTTTCTTCTTCCTTCGAGAAAATTAATTTTGACAAATATAAGGACATTACTGATAGTAGAGACAGGTCTAATTGCTATAAGTATGACAATGCAGTATAAATATGATCAAGCAGTGAAGATAAAATGTACTCTGAGAAAAGGACCGAGACAAAGAGCTTGAGACAAATGGAGGCAAAGGAAACCATCTTTGCTTTAATATTTATTGTTTGTTTGTTTGGTTTGGTTGGTTGTTTGTTGGTTGGTTGGTTTTCTGCTTTTTAATGAGGGCAACTTAAGCCAAAGGAGACTGAAGCAAAGTCATGGGAAGAGTAGTTGTCCATCATAAGACTAGGTGTCTGCATAGGAGGAGGCTAAGTATTGCATTAGATACAGCTATGCTAAGGCAAGAGGATTACAAGTCAGAGGCCATACTAGGCCACACCATAAGATTCTGTGCCCAAGATGGAGAAGGGTGTGCCAGGAGATCTGAAGGTGGAAGGAGACTCCTCTGAGTCTGGTAAGTTTTGGAAATGGCAAAGAATGATCTTTTTCCAAGAAGAGTTAACTAGATAGGCTCTGTTGCCCATGAGACAAAACCAATGGAAAAGCTTGTGTGTGTGTGTGTGTGTGTGTGTGTGTGTGTGTGTGTGTGTGTAGAAGGGTTTCTTCTACTTAGAGAAAAATCCTGTGGTGATGGCAGCTTACAAAGGTAGGAAGCAGGAATAGGTCTCTGAGTGTTGGAACAGAGGACTATTACGGAGTCCTATTTCTCCTGTTAATGCTGTTCTTTGTCCCTAAGTTTGCTCCTCTCCTGATGCTAAGATGGGTGTCTCTTGTGACTCAGGAAGGTTGGAAGTTAGCAGTCAGTGCTTCTGGAAGTGATATCCCAACTTTGTTTGCCATTCTGTATTGCAATTCCAGGGAGAAGGGATTCTGAGTGGTTTAATGTTAACCACACAAGGATTTGGCACCTGTACCGGGGTACTTACCCATGTGGCTGTGTGGTCTGGCAGCCCACAAGGCACAGAAGAATGGCTGGTAACAGAAGAGGGAGAGGAATGCACAACACCAAATGGAATTACAGTGGCCCTGTGTACAGTGGCCACAGAGCTGGGCAGTTGTTTTGGCTGGGACTGCTGGCTGGGATCCACTTTGGGTCTTGACTTTAACTGGCACTGAGAAAATGGCAGAGTGGGTGGAGATGACTATTTGGGGGCTTTAAATGGAGTTTGACATTGCCTATTAGATATTTTATTAGTGTTTTAGGGTCTCCATGCTACTCCCCACATTATAGCTACTCTTGGTATTTTTAATAAATAGCTCTCATTTATAGATCTGATGTGTGTGTGTGTGTGTGTTGCTAGATTACATTTCTTTATTTTTATTCCTCTTTTAACTTTGTGTTTACATATTAATTGACATTGATTGACTCATTGTTTAGGATGAGAAGGAAAATAATACTCAACAATTTTGCTAAATTATAATATTTTTCTGTTTTTTAACTTCGAGTATTAAAGTCTGTTCTGTTGCAATAATTCCCATACCAGAGGTTCTTTTCAACAGGACTTGTTTAGAGCCAATGTTTTCAGCCACATTCTAATTCTTGTATTACTCATTAGACTATTATTATTATTATTATTATTATTATTTTATTGGTGACTTTTGCATTAATTAGTCATTTGCAATGATTTGCTAAGTACCATAAAGGTGGTCTTCTTTTTGCCATCTCTTATCGCACAGATTCCTTTAAAGAATTATGCAAAGGTCTGGGGAGATGGTTGACAGGTAAAGTGCTTGCATTGCAAGCATGAGGCCAGAGTTCTACCCTCAGAACTCATTGTAGAAAAAGCTAGTTAGTTGTAGAGCTCAATTATAACCCTAATGTTGGGGAGCCAGAGACAGGCAACTGGTCAACCTATCTTACTTGGAGCATTCTAGGCAAATGGGAAACCTTCTCAAGGGAAAAACAATAAAAAGATGGATGGCACATGTAACTTGACACCCAAAGTTGTCCTTGGCCACTATACACATAAACATTTGTGTTAATACTGTGTGCGTAAGCGCACAATGTACACGCACACACACAAACACATAGAAACTATCTCCACTCATTACCAGTAACAGGACTAAGCAGTTAATAGCTTTTTGTCTCCTAATAATGGTGAATTTATTTTGTGCATGGACTCTAACTCTCAAGAGTAAAACACAGATGTTTTAGAAGCAGTCTGCTGAGTCAGAGATGCAGCTGTTAGCGGTCTGAGCTTAGTGCAGACAGGAGGAGCTGAACTCATGACTATAACCTCATTTTGACCTTTTGCTAACCAGTTGAACTTTCCTGCTAAATATGTCTGTAAACTATGCCTTTGACTGTTTGCTGGTGCTTAGCCCAGGGTGGTGTCTTAATATTGATTCTTTGGTGGGGAATTAGCTAGTTCATGTCCTCTGATCTCTCTTACTCTCCTTGGCTTATCTTCCCTGCTATTGACTTGCTTTGAAAGTCTGTAACAGTGGCATTCCTGTCCCTTTGGTTCCTTTGGTGCTATCCTTAGTCAAGGGAAAGACTTAGGAGAAATAGTAATAGTTGAATATTTCACCTCTACTCCTAGGTACACATAAGGCCTTATGGAGTTTGATTGAGAAAATAGTTTTGACTGTATGGCCTAATTTGCATGTTTGTTTTAGCCACATGTTTACCAGGTCTTCCAAATGCTTGGTGCCTATATATTTCCTTCTGTTCCCAGTTATAGGAGTTTTTCTCTACCCAGTCATTGTTGAAGTGCACACCCCCTCTTTTTATTTTTATGCTTTTTATTAGCTCCATGTAGAGTTTTCCTTCAGTTCATAATCAAGTACATATTATCTACTGTTAACCAACTAAACAGTTCTGCATTACCCAAAATTTATAGGTTAAGCCAACTCTCTTTGGATAGGTTTTGGAGACACGATCTTTCAAAGATGACTAGTGTTTATGACATCATGAGGGCAGAACCATCTGGGTAGTATTGATGCCCTTACAGAAAGAGCAGAGAGCAAGCTGTCTTTACTTCCTCATACAAAGAGGTCATGTGAGGATGCGGTGAGAAAATAGAAAAGAAGTCCTCACCAGCACCACGGTCCCTTGGTCTTGTCACCTTCCTGAACTGTGACAAAATACATTTCCATTGTTTGAGTTGCCCAGGGTGTGGTATTTTACTGCACCACGTTAGCCAGGACCCCATTATGTCTCCTGTAGGCACAGGCACTAGAGACCCATGGTGCTGTAGAGATTGACGTTTCTAGAGTCATGATACACAAAACATTTTGTCTGGCAACTGAAGTATGTTGGTCACCATTTGGTAATGCTTGTGGATGGCTTTGTTGGCATGAGACTCAAGTAGGATGGGCAGAGGCATCCTTGTCTGTCCTGAGGGAGCCTCCCTTACAGGAGCAGCTACTGGTTTCTGTCTGAGGGACCATCTCTTTCTACTGTAACAGTTTTAAAGTTGTTAGACAAGAGTCATGGGATTGCACAGATTCGCCCTCAGATTATTTACCCAACAAAATTGCAAGTGCTATGATAGACCTGTATCTGTAGAGAGGGAAATACAGAGCATAGCTTTAAATGCTGTTTGAATGCACTGATAAATGATCACTCTTGATGTAGTTAATATTGGCTGTGACTCTTTGATAGGAGAAAAATAACCTTTTCTATGATCTATACTAGAATTAGAGTGCTGACATTATGGAGAAAAAAAACCTTGAATGTAGCTTCACAAATTTAACTGCATAACAACAGCCATTTGCCTTAATGAGCTGCTGGAGCACCATAAAAAAATGTTGTGGCTGAAGAAATGTCAAAATAGAAAAAGTCTCAGAGAAACAAATATTATGTATTTTCTATATGTGGCTCCTACGCGTTGTACAGATACATAAAATCATGTCTGTCTATACGACATGAAGTAGCATGAAATGTCTAGAGGAGCAAGATGGGGACAGAGGGGTGATATAGGGTAGGGTAGGGGACAATATGGAGGGGAATATTTTAATTGTACTGTATAAACTTATGTGAGAGCTCTTTATGTATCAGAGTGCCATGTACAGTGGATGGACACACTCAAAGATGTAAAAATATTAAAAATAAAAGAGATCAAGGCTCGGGGAGTGATATCCTCTTGAAACAATATTAAAGCTTGGGGACAGAAACTGAGACTTGTTAGGTTTCATTGCACAGCAATGAGATTTTTGAAAAACATATTGTTTCATTTACACCAAAGGCTGAACACATCCTGAGTAGGATGTGTTCAGTTCTATATCTCATGACTTTATTTCTTAACATTTAAGCCAGGCAAACCTGGCCAGTGTAGCTAAAGACCACCAAGGATAGGGCTTTGTGTCAGGTGATGCCTCTCCTGGCTCACAAGGGGTGCAAACATGCTCTATTCCATCAGATTGAGAATAAAATCTAGAAGTGCAGACAGTGAGATGTAGCATGGAGGGCCTTGATGGTGATGTGGAGACTTGGGAACCAGATCTTGAGAGGTGGAAGCCAAGGGTTATATTAGTATGAGTACTTTTGGTGGGACATTTCAGTAAAGTAGTGTGTTTCAAAGGGAGGGCTGACTGGGGAGAGGTTTTTTTTATAAGTAGAGGTGGGGAAATGGTGTGAAAGATCATCCGTCCTCTGAATTCTATCAGTGATCCCATGATACAGTACATGGAGTACCGTGATTCAGGGCAATCCATGAACAATGCCTGTCCTGTCTCAGAGTGGTCCTTACTTCATAACTGGGACAGGCAGATGATATAAAAGCCAGCTGTTGAAAAGTCATATACAGCCTTGATCCTCCTCTGTCCCCATCTGGTTAAGACCAGACAGGAGTCTTGCTAGGCAAGGTTTTCTAAAGGTGGGGTTGACTCTTTGAGCATCCACTTGGAACCTGCCTGTGGAGGCTGCTGAGGATGGGAAAAGTCTCAAATGTAGGCAGTCAGATGGACGCACTTGGCTTTGTTCATTTCCTCTACTATTACATTATTGGCACAGTTCTTTCCATCGATAACAAGGTCTGTGATTTCTTAAACTTTGTTCCTCTACATGAGTGCTTGCTTTGGGATTAACAGGCCCTCGAAACAAAGGAATCCAGTGCAGAAACAAAAGAGGAAAGGCTGGCTATGTGAACTGAACACAGCTCTTTCATTCCCCAATTTTCTATTCTAAAATTTATTATATAACCCAACGTGGGATTCCCCGGAAGAGTTATTTCTCTTTTTGTTCATTAATATGAAACAACCTTGTTAAAAGGCAAAAACAGATTGACCCTGTCAATCCAACTATCTTTCAGGGTTGCCCTAGTTTGCTTTCTGCCACTGTGATAAACAATGACCAAAAGAAACTTGGTGAGTAAAGGGTTTATTTCAGTTTACAGGTTATAGTTCATCACTGAGGGAAACTAAGCAGGAGGAACGTAAGGCAAGAATCTAAAGGTAGGAACTGAAGCAGATCTGGGTCATGGAGAGTATGGGTTACTGGCTGGCTTGCTCCAAGCTCATGTTCAGCTGTCTTTCTTATCCAGCCCAGGCCTACCTGCCTCGGGATGGTACTGCCCACAGTTCCAGGGTCCTCCTGTATCAATTAGCAATGAAGAAGATTCCCACAGACATGCCCTCGGGCCAGTGTGATGGAGGTACATCTTTAGTGGAATGCCCTTCTTCTCACGTTCCTACATTTGTTTCAAATGGACAGCAGGAGCTAACTATGGCAGGAGTGTATTCTATATACTGTTGTTTTGCTCTGATTACCCTCTAGCTTTGTATGCTCAAAATTAACCCACAAATCATAAGCATCATGGTTATGATATGATATTTAAAAGGTCTAAGAATTCATGTTAAGTAAAGCTGGGTTTTTTTTTAATAAATGGATCATAATTTCTATATATGTTAAGCATTGGTAGTCTATTTGGATTCAAAGATTGCTTGGGACTTAGGGCTAAAAGAGATGAAGTCAGTTTAAATACTGTAACATAGAAGTTATAGGGAGAGTGTGTTTCTTACTTAGTAAGCCATCTGCTGCTGTGATTAAAAACACTGACCAAATTCAACTAGGGGATACAGGGAATATTTTATATTATACTTCCAGGTTACAGTCTTTCCACTGAGGGAAGTCGGGCAGGAACTTCAGTAGGAAGTGAAGCAGAAACCATGGAGTATTACTGTTTGCTGGCTTGCTTCCCCTGGCTGGTGTTCAGTCAACTTTCTTATACAACCCAGGACCTCCTTCCTACCTGGGGTTGCATCACTCACATCAATCAACATTCAAGATGGTTCCCCACAGACATGATCATAGACCAATCAGCCAGTACTGGGCAATCCCCCCAGCGAGCCTCCTCTTCTCCAGTGACTCTCAGTTGTGTCAAGTTAACAATAAGAACTGACAGAGAGAAATCTGATGTATGAACGAGGCAACGTGTGTACACATCTGTCTTTGCCTTTCACATGTGCATGTGCCTTACACATTTGGCATCCCCTATTTGCTTTTACTATGAGCGTTTTGGAAAGCAAGGATTTGTCAGCCAAACCAGTCTCCTTGGCGTCTTCCCTCATTGAGTGTGAATGTGTGGATAGAACAACATATTAATATGCAGTGTCAGATGCAGAATTGGACCAAATGGTTGGGAAACACACTCTTGCTTGCAGCATTTTGCCTTCTGCCTCATGTAAGGCATCCTTGTGAAAACAGGCCCACTCTGCTCCCCTCCCCAACATTGCAGAAGTGTTTCATCAGCTGCCTGTGCCTCTCAGCACCTCATTAAGTCCTGAGCAGAGGCCGATTTTCAGCTTCCATTTCTCTTTCTCAACTAAATTAGATGTTCTGTTTTTTATATCGCCCTCTCATTAGCAGAATCGAGGTGGAAAACAATTTAAGATGCAATTTTTCATCAGGTTTTAGGAACGTCAAAGTGTGTCATTTAAATCTAGAAATTATTCTCTTCCACACACCCCATCTTGCCTTACACACACCAAAGTTTAAGCAGCTGAGAGTATGCTGTTAATGTGGTCCCTATGTGCTTAGAAAAGGCACCTGCGTTAGTTGTCAATACCCTGGTCTCCTCCTCGGTGAAGTGGAGGCTCTCCTCTCGAGAACCCTGTTCATGCTGCCCAGGAAATGTTCGCAGCCATGGCATTGTAGTAACCTTTATTATCCTATGGTTCTATTTTCTTCTTGAGTGTACTCTGTACAGTTCAGCCTCAGAACCACATCAGTCCTGCGAGTCACAGTCGATGCAGTTGCTCATACCATTTGCCTGCCTGTAAACAAAATGTCCTGAAGGAAGCATCACAGGTTACACACAGGCTTCTGGTATACAGACTCAATAATCCCTAATATTAAAAAAAATTCAGAAACATCCTTTAAGATATTACTGCTGAGAATAAAAACACTAGCTACCGACATCATCTTTTTGCTTTGTTTTGTTTTTTTGTTTTTTTGGGGTTTTTTTTTGGTTTTTGTTTTTTGGGTTTTTGTTTTTTTGTTTTTTTTTTTTTTTTTTGGTGTTTTGTTTTGTTTGTTGTTTTTTTTGAGACAAGGTTTCTCTGTGTAGCTCTGGCTGTCCTGGAACTCACTCTGTAGACCAGGCTAGCCTTGAACTAAGATATCCACCTGCCTCTGTCTCCTGAGTGCTGGGTTAAAGCAGTGTGCTACCACCGTGCAGCTACCGATACTACCTTTTAATATGGAACCCAAGATGATTTCTACATGACCATTTTTCTGGCTTTTAATAATTTGAATTTTTTCAATTCTCTTTTTAAAAATAATTTTATAGACTGATACTTAACCTTTTAAAGATATGGTGTGACTCTATGACCAGGTAAATGGGCCTTTTTTTTTTCCTTAGACCCTGGCTTTAATTCTTCCAACAGTCCATCTTCAGCCGTGTATTATTGTGTTAGTTTATTCCAACCCAAGGTACGTTAGAAGCATAATCTACTACTTCTGCTTAGAAGAATAATATTGAAAGGGTTGTTTTTCTCAAAAAGCGTAAAACCAAGTAGCTGTCTTATAGTAACTGGACTTAGTAGATAGGTATATGATGCCCAGCAAAGACCCTAATGAATGTAAAACATTTCCATATTGAATTGTATCAGGACTTAACCAGAAATAACATTAAATATTTGTCAAACATTTACCATGCTGGCACAGTGGGGTGGGGACTCAAACTGCACCCCATGGCTCCTGCCTTCAAGGAGCATATGCTCAGCAGGTGTCTAGGAGGTAGAACATGGTCAGTTGCCAGGTCTTGTCAGTGATAACAGCTATGGCATGAAGTCGCCTGGTTATGGAAACAAACGGATTCATGGAGGGACATTAGTGGAACCAGCAGATGAAGTGGCCCGTTTCCTTAGTTTCTACTCAACTGTATGGGACATAACCCTAGTTTTTAATGTATCTGAAAGAAGTAAAGGGGTGTTTCTTAGAATCTGAATGCACTTGCTTTGAGTTTCAGAGGCTTGGTGCTCTTCTGATTCTCACCCTGTCAGCTTCTCTCTCTGTACCTCTTCCTGTTTTCCTTCCCTGGATTGCCCTGACTCTTGCTGGGCATCATACACCTATCCACTAAGCCCAATACTACAGGTTTTATGCTTTTTGAGAGAAAGTATTGTCATCTAGATGACTGCCTTACTCACCTTTACTCTGGTTTATCCGAACACCCAACCAAGTATTCTTCTCACCCAGTGAGAGCCTGAATATATTCATAACCCCTGAGAGATTTCACTTTGGTCTGGCACCAAGTGGCTATAGAGATGGAGCTGTGAAGGCAAAAGGCCAGATGCCCTCCACCACAAGGGGAAAGGTGTACAGCCTCTTGAAAGCCTTAAAGTCAGTGATAGTGAATGAAACATCAGAGGGTGGCTGGGCCATGCAGAATCATGTTTCCTGCCTTTCAGGACAGTGTGTGTACAGCGGGGATGGTGCGCTAATGGGTGTGCACCTACCAGGTCCACCAGGCACACAGTGATGATTACTGTAGAGCATTCACGTTGTGTCAGACTAGGCAGGGCAGGAGGGCATGTTCAGGGCCATGGAACATTTGTAGCTGAGAGTTACTTCAAACACAGTGAGTGTGTTTTCTACAGTAACTGCTCTGTACCTTAAGAACATCAGTAGGAATTGGGCAGAGTCCATTTTTCAAGTTGCTGACACAGGCCTTTCTTTAAGCTCCTGCAAATGTTGCCTTTCAAGACTTGTATTTGAAAACAAAACAAAAAAAAAATTTGATTTTGTGTATGGATTTTTGTCTGCATGTAGGTGTGTACACCATGTGCATTCAGTGACTTCAGGTCACAGGAGGGCATTGGGTCCCCCAGAACTCAAGCTGTAGGTGGTTTCTAGCTACCATGTTGATAATGGGAACTGAACCTGGGTCTCCTGTAAAATGCTCTTAACTGCTGAGACATCTTTACCTGTACCCATCAAATTCACTCGTTTAGTCAAGAAAGAAACCTCACACACAAAATATTGTAGAAAAGAAATGACCACAAATAAAGATATTTCATTACTGGTTATACTAGCATTCTGGCACATCATAGTGTCCCATATTTTACATGTAAAGTACATGCAAATTACATGTAATGTGTAATGCATGTGGAAATTGAGGACTGATACCCAAAGTTATTCTTTGACCTCTAACAACTTCCTGGTGTTTAGAATGGCAAAATATTATTCTCTTTGGCAATTCCACATTAATAATTCTTCAGCTTCTCTCTCTGTACCTCTGACTGAATCAGATTGAGGGTACTGCATTCATGTTATGAATCAAGGAAATTAGAGAAACTGCATGTGCCATGGCTGTCATATGCCAGCATTCACATACAGGACTACACCTGTACACATAACACATACATACATACATACATACACACACACATACATACATACATACATACATCAGCATACATACTTAAACACACACATACACACACAAAACCCATGGAATCTTTACTTCCTTTGTTAAAATTTACTGTGCCACAAGAAAATATTAGATGTTATCCTGTTTCTTGTGATTAAATATGATGAAAGAATTAAATATTGTTACAAGATCTTTTACATATTGATTCATTTAACTTTGTTTTATTTTGCTTTTTTGAGGCAAGTCTTTCTATGTATTCCTGGTTGTCCTGAAGCTGGCTGTGATAAACCAGGGTAGCCTCAAACTCATAGAGATCCTCCTGCCTCTACCCTTCAAGTGCTGAGATATAAGATGTGTGACAGCACACCCAGATGATTTAGTTTTTATTCTTGACTAAAATGTGTATTATGTGATCTCATCTATCAATAAAAAAAAAAATGCATCATTGTCTCTATAGACTTCTATACATAAACAAGCATTTATATTTTTTGTAATTTTTAAAATATAGGTGTTTCATTGTGTGTGGCATTGTTGTTGATGCCTGTGTAAAATCATCACATTACCTAGCTGGTCATTGAGTACTTCAAAAGGCAATTTACTACTTTAATTTTTTAAAAAAATCATCTTTTCCCCCTTTAAATAAACTTCTGCTGTTTAGAATGGCAAAATGTTATTCTCTTTGGAGTTCCTAATTAATAATTCTTCATCTCTGACTAAAAGTGACTGAGTCAGATTAAAGTTACTGCATCCATGTTACGATCAGGGAAATTAGACAAACTACACAGGCTTTATGCAGTTCAGGTTTTATAATCTCTCATCTTCCTGCATATGAACACTGCTGTCAGAGAGATGGAGGGAAGTGGAGAAGCCCAGGAAGTCACATGTGTGTCCTAGATTTTGTGGATGGAATTGGAAATTAATTGTCTTGGCTGATCGCCATTCAAAGCTCTGGTAATCTCAAGGGAGAGCCACATGTTCACAGGTTTAGTTTGTCAGTCTGCCATCTTTTCTGCACAGACACTGGGCAATGAGTGATTTACTGGTCCGCTGCACCAGATATTATCCTAGGAATCTGATGATGGTATGTGAGCAATGGAAGCAAGGATGCCCCTTCTACTGGTCCATTTGTAAATGCAATTGGTTGGTTGTAATGGAAAGGAAGGAAGTGTGGTGTGACTGTCTATTACAGGGATTTACAGAAAACTGACGTCTAAGAAGCTTCTCGGTGGGGCAGCATTTCTAAAGTGCCAGCTGGATTCCCTTTAGAAAGATGCAGTAACTCACACTTTACTGCACATAAAGTCTATCCCCCAGGGCGAACTCTCATGCCATTGAGTTTATGACTCACAAGTGCTATTCGTTTGTGGTCTAATAAACAAGAAAAGGTGGGAGAATTATATTTCTGTACACAAAGCTACCCGCCTTTCATTATAGAGAATAAAGCTATAAGGCTCTTAAATTTTTAGTGGCATTTTCAAGGGGAGCGTTGCCCATGCCTTAAATTCATGTACTGAAGTGTTTGAGATACTTAAGCACAAAATCAAATGGAGCAAAGATAGCTGTGCCCTTTGCAGCTAAACTCCTGGCCCTGTTTGAAGAACAGGGTTCTGACTTACAGATGAAACTTATTATTACATGATTATGTTCTGTTGTTTGTGCATGCGTGTGAATGCGTCTGGGTGCACAGGTGCCACCAGGTGGATGCCGAAGAGTGAACTGAGGCCAGAAGGTGCCTTCATCAGCTGAGCCATCTCACTGTCCTTGACTTGTGTATTTTTGAATTTGTTTAGCCACATGAATACTCTGATTGATACCTTATTTTTTTATTATTTGAGTATATAGTTCCTTTTTTTAAAAGAGAAATCATACATTTACCAAAAAGCATAAAGGATGGTAGAGAGATGCGTAGATTTCTTCCGTCATCAAGGCAACCTACCGGAGTGGCCCAGCTGTGATAAGTCATGAACCTGCACTGGCATGCTTTGTCACTCACAGTCTTTAGTTGTCTTAGGGCTTGCTCTTGTGTTGTAGCTTCTTTGGATCTGGACATGGAAGCAGTAGTAATTGATTTTATTGTCTGATTATTAGGACTCTGTGCTCTGTTTACCTCTCCTAAAACCCGAAGAGCCCATCTGTTCTCTCTCTCTTCTCTCTCTCTCTCTCTCTCTCTCTCTCTCTCTCTCTCTCTCTCTCTCTCTCTCTCTCTCTCTCTCTCTCAGTAGAACTGAGATGTACCAGATTGGTGTGTGTGTGTACAGGATTATGTGTACAGGTTATTTGCAAGTATGGAGACCAACTTTGAATGTCTGTATATTCTTCAAGAGCCATCTCCTTTTTACATTTTTTAAAGATTCATTTTATTTTATGTGTGAAAAGGTTTTGTCTGTATGTATATGCACCATGTGTGGTGTCTTATATATGCACCATGTTTGTGTGTGTGTGTGTGTGTGTGTGTGTGTGTGTGCTGCCCACAATGTCCTAAGAAGCTGCTGGATCCCATGAAACTGGAGTTTAGGGTAGTTGCTAGCCACCATGAGGGCGCTGGGGATCACAAGCAGTTCCTCTGTAAGAACAATAACTGCTTTAAGCCCAAGTCATCTCTCCAGGCCTATGATCTTATTTTAAGAGACAGGATCTCTCAGGCAGGGCTAGGGATCTGGCTATCTCCATTTCCCCAGATCTGTAATTACAAATGTGGCCCCAACACACACAGGCACCGGGGATTCAACTCTGGTCCTTAGTGATAGCTGCGACTGCTTTGCCCAACACTGTTTTGCTGCCTCTAGAGAGAACTGTCTTTATAGACTGTCATGTGATGGAAGTCATAACAATACGGAACCTATATAACTGACTCTGTCATTTAATGGTAGGCATTTAAGTTCCCTTTGTATTTTCCTAGATAGATAGGCCATTTTTGTGGGGAGAAGATACTAAATATTTTCATGTCCAGAATGTAGTTATTAAACTATCCAATTTCATCATTCGTTTTCTTTCCTTCCTTCCTTCCTTCTTTTGCACACAAAGTAAGGTGAGGTAATCAAGACATAAGTAATATCATTTTATAGTATTTCGAGAAGATGCCCCCCCATAATTGCAATGAACAAGACATCAACATCTTAAATGAAGACAGGGTCACTCTGACAATCATAAACAAAGTACTACATATCCACAACTTCCAGGTGGGCACAGTCCTCTTGCTCAGGTTCATGGGTTCTCTTAGCAGTGTGGGCAGAAGCTGGGGATTAGTCTGTTCTTCTGCATCTCCACCTCCAAGCCACTCACCCCCAAACCCTTAAACCTGTCTATGAACTCCAGTGCTTTCAGCCTAGACACCTTTGTTGTCTATGGATGGAGCTGTCCCTGATACCCCACTATCCTGTGGTACACACGTTAAATCTTTGAAGTCTTCTGCTTCGGCTTCCTGTCATCCATTACAACCCATTTGTAAGCTGCGAGTTATCTGGAGGAGTCAGTGATAGCCTCCGGTACTTCTGTTTCTCAAAACCATGATGTGAATCCATCTCTGACATTGGCTTCCTTTTTTAAAAAAAAAAAAAAAATTTATTCCCTCTGATGGCCATATTTATATTCCTTGCAATTGCTAATAATTGGGACTTTCTCAGATTCCTAATTTTAATTCCAAAACTCTCCCAAGCATTGTTCCTTCCTGACTCACTTTCTCTAATATATCTACATCAAACCCTTTCACCTATTCCAGAATTCGAATGCCTTGCTTACAACCTTTTGACTGTAGTCCAGTTCCCTACACACTCTCACCTTCACCTTCTGGTCACCTCTAGTTAGAGCCAATCTGCTTCCTTAAAGCCTTTAGTATGCCATTTCTCTGGTTATTTATCTGGCAAAATGGCTCACTTTAGAGACATATTTTGTATTACTATTCTTCTTTCAAATCTCTACCCATTATTATTACATAGAAGTGGTTTGATATTTCGCAAATACATTTCGGTTGATTGAGTTTGACATTTCATTCCAAGAGCTCAGCAAACAGCATGCTTCACGAAGAGCAGCCATCACAGACAGAGATAAGTAGTTTGTTACTGAAGGAGGAGAATTCCTGAGGGCCGTTCTTTAAATGGCTCTCTTGAAGACACTCTTAATAAAGTATTTTTGTGTAAACTATTTTGAGGACAGAGTCTGATTTTTGTGTTGAAATCTGCTATGTTCTGTGCTCTGTGCATAAAGTACTTGTCAGCAGTGGGTTAAATATAAGTAGAGATGGCATCTTTAAGTATATCAATCCCAAGGTTCCTTTAGAATACTACAACACTGTGGTCTTCTGTAGTCCTTTATTTTGCAGAGAAAATGACCTCATGCTTTCAAGAGTTTCTGCTTTCCCATGTTTCTAGTTTAACTCCCCTGGACAGTATCTGAATGGGTAGCTCAATGCAAGGCATCTTGTGGAATACTAGGTACGTCCACTCAGGCATTTTCCTTTGTACCAATGATCGTGCTTGGCCAGAAGCAGAGCAGCGTGGCTCTCAGGGAATAATGGGACATTTGAATAACAGTGAAGGTTCAGCATGTTCCTCTATGTGTCAGGCGTTGCCAAGAGTAATGATTTCCTCTTTCCTGTGCTCCCAGGTCTACCCTGAACTGCAGATCACGAATGTGGTGGAAGCCAACCAGCCAGTGACCATCCAGAACTGGTGCAAGCGGGGCCGCAAGCAGTGCAAGACGCACACCCACATTGTGATTCCTTACCGTTGCTTAGGTGAGCCAGCCAGCCAGCTCCATAGCTGGTGCTGATGGGAGGATGCTTTAATTAGGTCATATTCGTGCATGTGCTGCTCCTTCAGCATGTTGCGGATACCATATTGTTAGCTCTGTATCTGTGGGTTTCATATCTGCAGATTCATCCAGACATGGGTGGGAAAAAAATGGAAGAACAAACTCCAAACAATCCTGTATCTGTCCTTATGTATCACTTAAATTGCATTGGATATTATAAATAAGGAAAGGTGATTTATTTGTTTATTATTTATTGTGGTAGAATGAACATAGAACTTCATAAGGGTTAGGTGAGCATTCTACTACTAATGTGTATCCCAAGCCTGGAGAAGGTGAGTTAAAGTATGTAAGAATGTGTATGTAGGTTATAGAGAAATAAGATTTTAGTGTCCACAATGCATGAAAGACTTTCCTCCTTCACCGCCCGTGTATATCACGAGACTGCATTTTACTGTGGATTTTGGATGTTGCAGGTACTGGCCCATGTTCTTTTAATACAAGATGAGCATTTCTTAGCTTTCTGCCTCAGAATTGCTTTCCTGTCCCCTATCTAGTCCTGCATTACTGAGTAAAAAGTATCTGTTGGTGAAGCCCCAGAGTCTTGCAAGGGATCCTCATTGACATTGTCCAATGTTACAAATGGCAGACCTTGTATGTTTCTTCACAGGATTTCACAGAACAAATATAATGCGAGTTTCCAAAGGACTTTCAAAAAGTCCCTTTCCCAGGCACCTTGTTTCTGCAGTTGAGAATGGTCAGGAAGTGTAATCACTCGCTACACCCCTTGTTCCTACAGTTGTGAATGGTCAGGAAGTATGATTGCTTGCTGCACCCCTTGTTCCCATTAGTTGAGAATGGTCAGGAAGTAATGTTTGCTGATTGTTTGATTTTCTATTTACTCAGATCAAACTGGAGGAAGCCATGTGTTCACAAAGGCCTGCAAATTTTACTTTCATTTTTATCTTAAAAAAATTGAGTTCTTTTTGTCTTTTGGGAAAGCCATCTTACATCCATTTTCAATCTTGTCATACCTCCTTGCTGGCATTTCAGGTGAACAAACCTGGCATAGGTAGCCATTTGATTTGATAAATTCCACCTGAATGTTTCCCATTGTTATTGATTAATAAGAAGGTTGTGAGAATGGAGATCTTTATATGGAAGCTGTAGACAGGTATTGATGGCTTTGTATAAAGTCTAAAAGAAATCTATTTTAGAGAGTCTCGTTCCTCTCCCAGGTACAAGGAGGTGAGTTTGAGTTCTAACACATTAGTTATAAGGACTCCAAACCAAACTTTGCAAATAAAGATAACTACTGGAGACTCTAGAAGCTTGTATGTATTTGTTTGGCAATGGATTCCATAAGAGCATTCTGGAAGCTGATGGAATGGCTCTGCAGTTAAGAGCACTTCCTGCTCTTCTGAAGAACCTGAATTCAGTTCCTGGTACCCAGGTCAGGTGACACACAATTGCTTGTAGTTCTAGCTCCAGGAGATCTGACATCCTCTTCTAGCCTTCAAGGGCCCTTGTGCTCAAATGCACCTCCCTCCTCTGTTTTTATATATTCTTTAAAGAACATGTTGACTTCTGCTTATTTGGTGCATTTAATTTGAGAAATCAATAGAAAGCATGGGGCATTAGAATGAAGATCTACCTGTGTTTCATATTCAATGATAAACAATGAAGACAGTGTTGAACCAGATGCTTAACCATTTGATGGTTTGTCCATTTCCTTACGTTTCTTTATTCCTTTAATCTCTTATAAGGCCTTTAGCTCTTTACTGTATGGTTCAGAAGTCAACATTTTATAAGAGAATATAAAATGAACAATGGCAGATACTGAATTCAGACCTCATGCTATAGAGCTTTAGCCAGCAGCCAGATTTTATACTGCAGGCTCACAGAAAACTATCAAAATCTTAGTTTTCATTATGATAAACATCCTTATATCATTCAGGGACAGTCTCCCTAATTTGCCTTTTAGACCTAGTTTATGTAGCAAACACCAGTTAGTGACCTGCCCTAAGCTTTTCCCTTAAGTATTAGAGAACGATTTCAGTGGTTGAGGTTTATAGAGATGTACATACAGGTCAGACAGGGGTAAGAGAAAGTGGAGAGGTGCCTCAAAATTGTCCAAGAGATCCTGTGAGAAAATGAGGAGGACCGAATTCCCTGCTGCCTCTGTCTTCGGCAAGTACCAGATTTCTCTTTTATCTTCTGAATAGATTCTGAGCTCCTTTGATGTTGAAGTACATAATTCAAGGAGGCAGGCCACTTGTGACATGTTTAGGAAATTTCCCAGGTCTAGTGCAGCATTTGATATAAATCAGCACACTGACTCTAACTGTTCCTGACTGCTAATAGACTAGATGATCATTAGATACTCTCAGAAGGCATTTGGCCTGTTTGAATCTTTTATTGTGTTTCTCATCTTATAAGTCCCTGGTCTTTTCCCATTGGACCTGAAATAGACTGTCAGTTGACAGGCAGAGCATACCTGTCTCCTGCTTCACCATTGAGCGTAGATTAGAATTAAGCAATATGACCATTGCCTATTTGTAGACAGTAGCAAATTTTCTAGATATTTCAAATATGTTACACAAGGCATATAAAATACCTAATGTGTATGTGTGGTATATCTTCAGTTTTGAGAAAACAAATTAAAGAAAGTACGTAACTCATGTCATGAGTATTGTAAGTTGCACCTCTTAACCTACTGTCTCCATTCCTTCCCTCCTCTTCCCCTAGCTTCTTGATCTGTCCTTGGTCTTGGTATCATGTCATTAGTGGCATTGGGCATTCATTAGAATTGCTATCCCATGAGGTTGACTCTGCTGGTCTTCCTTCAGAGTCAGTTTTCATTATGCCAGAGAAGTTGGATCTCTTTATATAAATAACACAGCCACAGTGTGTTCAGATCAGGACCAGAGCTCACAATTTCTTGATTTCATATTATCTGTAGCCTTTATGATTTAAAAAAAAAAAGAATTAGGCCCATCAGTGGTGGCATATGCCTTTAATACCAGGAGGAAGAAACATGTGGATCTCTTGAGTTCAAGGCCAGCCTGGTCTACAGAGTGATTCCAGGACAACCAAGGCTACACAGAGAAACCTTGTCTCAACACTTGCTACATTTAAAAAAAAAAAAAAGGATTAGAACAACTATCCACTTGGTTTATAAATTCAAATCATGCAAGAAAGGTTGTGAATTTGAGACAATAAATATTAAATTCCACAATAGGCATCATGTTGCTAAAGGTGCCAACTCTGACCTTTGGTACAGAATAAATCGAATAAATCGGAGTGCCAAAGTTTTCTGCTAATTACAGAGGTAGTCGTGACATTCTTCTCTATAATTTGCTTCTGAAACAAACAGTTATTGTTTAGCACTAATTTACAAACTCTCCAAGACCTCCCACTTTATCCAAATATATATTTTAGACAAAGGAGAATTTTACTGAAGTTAATTCCTGCAAAGACATGACCTAAAAACAAGAGTAAGATTGTCTTAGACTTTGCCATATTGAAATTCAAAACATTCAAAACAAAGCTTGAGAAAAACGCCTGTCATTCCTGGCATGCAGCCTTCTGACCCCATCTCAGATGAGGGACCAGCATGGCATTAGCTGAATTCTCTCTACACCCCATGTTTGCCTTGGACTCATTGCTCTGCAGTATCTCTCATTGCTTGTGAGATAGGTAAGTGTATTATGTTACCTTTGGCACCGTTCTCCCATGGAATGAATGGACTTCCCTCTCTTGGGAAGGAAGGCTGGCTCGCTCCTTTCCTTTTTATTTTTGATACTTCCAGAACCAGAGTATAGGATCTGACTTGATCAAGTAAACATCTTATCATGTACCATATGTGGAATTCAAAGCACATCATTCATCATCCCTCAGGGAGTTGGTGGGTTTTGTTTTTGCTTTTTCAAACCTTTTCCATTTGAATGACTTCTCTCTTCATGGTAAAATGGATCCACTATTGAAGTTGGCACACTTCTGCACTCGTATCTGACTTGCAGTGCTACAGTATGTTGTCTAAGATAAATCACTGTCGCTTTTACAGGGCCAAAGTGCAGTTAGTAGTGTAATCCAAAAGAGGAATTAGAAGTTGGGGAATTACAAGGCAAAACCCACAGTATGCCTCTGTTGCTATGGAAGATACTCCAAATGTGAAGGTTGTGATGGTCTCTTGCAGAAAGAGAAATTAAGTTTCTGTTCTCTGCATTTTGAATTTTATATTTTTAATAACATTTTAAGACATGTCTGCCTTGATTCCTAGATGGCTGCTTCTGAATCATCTACAGCCATCTCGATCTTTTTTAGGTCAAGTAGTGTGTATTTGGTTATCTGATAGATAACTGTACAACAGATGTTGTGTCAACTTATGCCCAACAGAATTTTTGTTATTGTTTTTTTTTTAAAAAAATATATCAGCCAATGGTAAAATATTTAAGAGTAAAAACTGTTACCAAAGTTTGAAAATAGGAAAGAGGATGGAAGGAATTTGTTTTAGACTTTAAATATCCTTTAAATGTCCAGAAACCTAAATGTCGGACTCCAGAGACTTTATAGACTTAACATTTTTTCAGTTTTAATATGATAAATTAGAAATTAGGTACTAATTTCCCTGATAATAAATCTACAAAGTACTCATTAAAACACATTTTACTTGTTTTATAGGTAAGAATTTTATCAAGAATACTGAAATTGAATTAATGAAGATATTATGCTTGACTGATTAAATACTGCTGTTCAGGGCAGGGGGTGTTGGGCTTTTAAAATAATTATCTAAAATTAGCATTAAGAATATAAGAATTGACATGACATAACAGTGAGTTTAAAAAGCAAGTTAAAAGGCATTTTAATATCAGTATCAGCTATGGTCAAGCATAGTGGCTTAGGCCTTTAACACCAATACTTAGGAGGCAGAGGCAAAGGCAGGTAGAGCTCTGTGATACTAGGCCAACCTGGTCTATGTAATGAATTCCAGGATAGCCAAGGTTGCAAAGTGAGACCCTGTCTCAAACAAACAAACAAACAAACAAAACAGAAGGAAGGAAGGAAGGAAGGAAGGAAGGAAGGAAGGAAGGAAGGAAGGAAGGAAGGTAGATTAGCTTAAGCATAGGTACGTGCAGAAGGCTCTCATTATTTTTCTTTACAATGGGATAAATTCATTCCTTTTTGTCATGGTAGATACCAAGTTGCTCATTAAATATTCTGTTTTTTTGCATACCCCTTGATCAACTTCATATCCCTGGTGATGTATCCCAGGGGGCCCCTTCTCTCCGTCCCCTTTCTAATTCTCTTTTCCTCTGAGTGAGTCTTCAGCCTTGGCTTTGATCCCTAACAGAGAAAGAAAGTCCCAGTACAACAGCTGGGCAGCAGTCTGGAGAGCAGCAAGTGCAGATTGCAGAAGAGTGGGGAATGTCCCAGAAATGGGGCTCTTGAGGAAGGGATGACACTGATGGATTACCTGCTGTAGAGTCTCAGCCTGGCCCTAGTGTGGCTTTAGAATCCTCTCACAGAGTTTGGGAAAGTTATAGTGCTGAAGAAACCATAGGAAATGAAGCAAATTTTAAAGTGTGGGCTCTTACTAGTTTCAGCAAAAGAAACACAAAACATTGTAAAAAGAAATGTTATTTTATTAAAACATACAAACATCAGTGTGAACAACTATGTCATCTGTGTTGTTGGTAGACTTTTCTGTCGATCTACAAGGACAAAACTCTTAGTTTAGCTCAGTGCACAGTGTTTGGCTCCATTGTTTTGTGCCTATGGTGAGGTAATGTGGTGATGGGATTTCATGGTTGAGCAAAACCACTCACCTCATGAACAGAAAAAAAAAAATGGGAGAGAGGAGTAGGTTAGGGGCTCTCACACCTCTCTTTGAAGACAAGGCCACCAATAACATAACCTTCTCTCCTCTCCCCTCCAGGCTCCATCTCTCAAACATTCTACCACCTCTTTAGTACTTATCTCTTTGGGGAGACAGTGAAGAGGTGACCTTCATTGCCTGTCTTGATGGAGGTATCCTATTAGCTATGCTGGTAATGTGTGAAGAGAAGGCAGTAGGCCTAAGTGTGCTATCATCTCCCGCTGTGGGGAAATCTAAAGTGGAGAAATCACAAAAGAGGTCCTTACCAAAGTCACCAGCACTTACTTGTTTTCTTGGACTCTAACTGATCCCTTTTCTTGGGGTTGCTTATGGAAGCATGGATAAGGAGGGCTCGATCACAGGAGTCTTACCAGTGGCTACATCATTAGAGAAACTGTCTCATTTTCCAATTTTAATGGCAGTCAAGTGCGAGGGTATCGTGTTAGGAAAGTATTACATCAGTGAATTGGAGAGTCCGCTTAGGGAAAAGAATAATTGTGGGGCTATATTAGGAATAAATACTTTATGGTGCAGAAGATTAACAATGCTTTCTCACAATGCTTTTGCATTTGGAGATAATTGGTTTCTGTATGAAATATAAACTCTTTGGGGATTAGGACTTTTGTTCGCTCACCAAAAACTCCACAGAGCTTAGAACATGTCACAGCCCCTTAGTTCTCCACTTGTCAGGATGTATCGAAAGAATGAACTGAAGATTTAAATGAATGGGGGTGGGGGCGGAGGGACATCTCTTGGAAGGCAGAAGACTTGGAGTGGAACCTCCCCTGCCAAACACTTCCTAAGGTGAGAGTGGGCATCATTTACCTTATGTCAGCCTATGCTGATATTAGAATGACTATAGTCAGAATGCCAGGAAGCTCCCCTAGAGTTTACCAGTTGAACAATTTGAGCTCTCCGTTTTCATCCACCGCCACAGCTCTGATAGTAAGATTTTAGTCAGAATTCTAAGTTGAATCTAAAATCTATGGGTACTAATGCATATCTGTATTTTTAAAATCTATTGTTTGGGGCTGGAGAAATTATGGCTCAAGTAGTTAAGAACTGTTCTTCCAGAGGAGCTGGGCTCAGGTCTCAGCACCCTCATGACAACTTACAGCTGTCTGTAACGCCAGTTGTAAGGTATCGAACACCCTCTTTGGGTCTCTAGGCATTCCTGCATTCATGTGCTTCACTTGTACACATAAATACACTCAGGCATACACTCACACATGTGCACACACACACACCAAACAGACAAATAAATAGATAAATGTTTTTTGAATTATAAAAGAAGAAAAATAATACTGTGTGTCTGCACACATGCACACATAGTGTGTGTTTTGTGTTTTGCATCATGGTACAAGCGTGGAGGTCAGAGAACAAGAGTCAGTTCTCCCCTTCCATTTTAAGCTAGGTTTCTTGATTAGAATCAAGTCACTGGGCTTGTGTGGCAAGCATTTTAAGCTCATGAGCTAGCTTGCTAGCCTGCATGCATATATTTTCCTCAAGATGTTCTTTAGTCTTCTATCTCCCCCTTTTGACTTGATAAAGACCTTTGCCCTGTTATCATTACTGTCTAGGCTTCTTGGGTTTTCTTTGTCCTTCAGAGAGCCCTTGGCCTTCCATCAGTGTGCTGATCCCATGTGTATTTCTTGAGCAAACATCTTTGCTATCCTTCACAGTGCTGCCTCCTGGTGCTGTGGTTAGAGGTTACATGAGGGCCTCTTAGCCTTTGACTCCTCCGCAATCAGGCAGTATCAGGAGTCCATGTCTCCAGCCCCAGTGACTTGTGACATCACTGATCATCTTTGTACAGATTCTGTTGATTGTAGACTTCTTTCCATGTCCTTGCCTGTGCATTCCTTCATTGTCTTCCATCACAGGCTCATGATTTTTTTTTTTTTTTTTTTTGTGGTCTTCAGAAATCCTAAATACTGGTCTTCTTCTACAGCCCTTCTTCCTGGTTGTTCATTTTATGTAGCACACGTGCTTGCCAGAAAACCCCATCTATGCAGTGGTTTCCCTAAGGCTGTCCTGAGTTACTGTGCCCAAGGTCAGGTGTCTTCTCTGGGAAGAGTCTCAGATTCTGTGTGACCTCTGAAGTGCTGACACATAGCTTATTTAGAAATTTCAGGAGAGATGTGTGCCAGTTCCTAATGAAGAAATGGTGGGCAGTGGTTGAGCATTTGCCTGCCTTGAGTGAGGTCCTGAGTTCGAGCTCCAGCACTGCCAAACACAAGAGTACCAATCAATGATAAAATTGAGATTTTTAGATTAAAGTATGCTTAAACAGTATGCTATTTTTTCACTTAATTTATTGCTGAATACCATTTCCAATGATTAAAATTTGTCATAGATAAGGAGTAGCCTTACCTATGACAAATTCTCATTATTCTTAGCCTTTGAAAAATATGCAAGTAGGTGTGTCTGTGTGCACACATGCATGTGTGTTTGTGTGTGTGTGCATACACACTCAAAAAAAGGGAGGTGGGGTAGAAAGAGAAGGGGATTGTTTGTGTATGTACACCCCCTACGCCTGTTCCTTTCCTTTATCAAGTCTCCTGGACTCTTGGTTCCTTGCATAAGAAGCTAATTAAGTCATGTGGACTAGGAGCCCTGCTGCCAATACCTGGCAAGCATTCATGGACTGATTTTTTTAATATATTTTCAAATGGTGCTTTGCAATTAAAATATTCTTAAATTTTGACTTCTAAAAGGCATTTTGGAATGCTTCATTGTAAATATAAGATCTGTTGCAAAGTATCTCTTTAAAATATAGATGTGTCTCTAGTTTAGAATGATGTTATCTTGTGAGGAGAATATAGGGTTGTACTAAGCTAGGGACCAACATATGTCTCAGTGCTAGAGATGCTTGGCACGGCTGGGGAAACTGAGTTCAGTGCCCAGATGCTGGAGAGAAATGACCCTTGAGAGTTGTCCTTTGACCTCTGCATGTACATACTTGCCTGAATCACACACACACACACAACACCACACACACACACACACACACACACCACACCACGAGGAGGGGGAAGGAGGGGGGAAGAAGGAGATATTTAAAATTAGAGTTGGAAAGAAGAGATTAAATCATCTGCAAACGCAGAAGGCTGAGTGCTGAAGGAATGCTAGCTAGAGTTGCCTCATGAGTCAAAAATGACAAGTGCTTAAAATTCAGGAAAATACACATACGACCTATTATTCATTGTTGTAGTTGAATATTCTGTTGACATGGGACTCGCTATCAAAGATATCCTTTGTACTCACGTGGCTTTTCAAACATAAGCTCTGTTTTCTCGGAGAGATGGGCTACTGTGTCAGGCTTGTAAAAGGCAAGTTTCCAGGGATCCATGGAAGTATCCATCCCTCTTGCCCTAGAAACCAAAGGCTAAGGCTTGGAAATAGTTAAATAGCTTAAATAGAACCCTAGGATGAACTGAGTGTGCAGACTGTCATATGACATTCAGTGAGTTCAAGAGGAAGAATGACCTTTGGCTTCATTTTCTTTCCTGGTGAATGACATTAAGGGCACATTTCATGTAACTTTAAGCTTAGATCGGAGAGCTCCTACAGCCTGCTAATGTGAATGCTATTGGAAGGTCTGCCTTGCTTACACTTTTTCTAGAAGATTCTGTTAACCGTTGTCAGTTTCCCTCAGTATTTTTCCAAAACCACAACATTTCTGGGATAAAACAACTCAGAACCGAAGAATAATTTTCCTCGACTGAGCATGATCCTTACCATCATAATTTACTAGAAAGGCAGAAATCATAGCATCTGAAAGGAGAGTACCTCTTTTCCTTATTGCAAGCCTTAGTCACATAGTGTCCTCCTTTCTAATTGTTTAATTTAAAACGAGAGATTTAAATTCTCCAAAAGCTCTGCTTGTATCTTCTTATTTTGCGAAATTTTTTAAGTGCATTTAAAAGCTCAGTTTCTGCTTGCCCAGAATGCTTGCTCTTCAAAAATAGCTGCTCCCTGGAGTGGTAAAACAAAGTTAGTTTTTTCATGTGACTTTGGATTGTTGACCTGGAAGATGTCGGGGTAATGGAATGAGCTTTGGCAGACACCTTTCTCTGTTTTCTGGTTGAGTACTCAGCCTGGAAAGGAAGGCGTGACTGAGCATGTGCAAAGTGGAGCACCAGTGGAGTCTGACAATGTTTGAAGCATGAATCCACCTTCATCTGATGCCTCGATTTACTGTGGAAGAGAACTCTTAAACTGCTGCATCCACTCATGTGCTGCAGCTTGTAAGGATGCGTATTTAAATGATTTTGCATATTCAAATGATTCTACATCCAAACAAAAGCATTCATTCTCTGCCTGGTGAGTAAAAGCTGAATGACACTTGTGCTCCCTCTGAAAGGAACAGACGTTTTCATTATCAAATTCAATCAAGCAGAAAATCTGGCGAAGGGAGCAGAAATCTCCATTTATTTACATCTTTCACCGACGGTTTGGTGATAGGAGAAGATTACTAGGTTGAGGAAGAGCCTTGTTCTCATTTTGCTGTGTGACACAAGATTTTTTTTTTTTGTCACCTTGGAAATAGTTTTTCTTACTTAGGTTATGAGCAGCATGAAGCCAACCAAAAGTCTCAAATTATACATATCTCTTTAGTTCACTATAGATATTTCCAGGGCTTGTGGGGAGAGGGGAGTTCTAGTTACATATTAACATTCATGTCCTTCCATGTCCTCCTTATACTTAAAAGCCATTGTTTATCAGTCGTAAATGCTTAACTGCTGTCTTTATGCTGTGTTAGCAGAGAGTCCCCATCTGACTTCGATTTTATTTGCATCCACCGGCGTAGTTCATCATAAAACTCTGCATTAGAGAAGTGGATCAGAATCCTCCAGGGGAATTTGATGCCAAAGCAAAGTTAGAGATCTACCTTTTGAAGTCTTAATATAATTATTTCTTGACCAAACCTTCCTCCGTAGAAGTCAGGAATTCAATTACTTCAGTTCTCGGAGGAGTGATAAGCTCCAGAAAATTGATTTGCAATAATGAAACTAAGCCTTGTTTAAACTCTGAGTGGCACTTTCTAAGACCAGAGTGGCACGGTGACAGAAGGAGGGGCCCATTTATCTTGGGACTTATCCCCTTTGAAAAGATCGGGTTTGTGAAAACACAACTGGAAAGGATATAGGTAATTTCTAAAAGAGCTTGATAGATCGTGTTAATCTGCTTCATCTTTAATTCTATTAGCTACTGTGTTGCTCATGCCTAGGTGTGCTGCTGACACAGTGGTGAATCCTAATTCCCTCTTCTGTGCTTTAGCAGAGCTCTGGGAGCTGACCATAGTGTTCTGATGCCCAGCTAAAAGCTGTGCCAGTTTCAAGTGGTATGGCCTCATTTCTTCGCAGTTGACTTGTTAAGTGCTGTGACATTTTTTTCCCCATTCTCTTCTTTCTCCCCATAAGATATTTGACCTAGTGAGAAATGGGCCGCTGTTCTTTGTGTACAGTCATGGGGTTTGAAAAGTTGGTTGGACACCATGACCTCTCTACGTGTCTAGCAGGTGATTAGAGATGTCAAAGGAAAGGTCAGCCTCGGCAGAGTAGAGAAAGTGATTGGATCCTTTGGCCTGGGCGGTATTCCTGAATGACAGTGGAAAATGAGCAGAGGGCAGAGCTTTATATAGTCAGAACTGTTAAAAAGTGGAGGGAGGGGAGGGGGAGTTTCGAGACTGAGAACGAGCTTCACATAGAAAGCGGAGAACAAGAGCTGTCTGGATTGGGGGAAGCAGGAGGAGAGGACTGAAGATACCGAAGATGGTGGCGTGCTGGAGTGGCCAGGGAACCTGGGGACTGAAACCAAAGCATTTGGTGTTGACCTTGAAAGAACAGTTGATGGTCATGTGCTGAGCCGTGTGGAAAGGATCAGAAAGAGTCAGGCAGGGCTAGAGCTCTGGCAAAAACTCTCTTAAGTGCCTCTTCCTGTCTTGATTATAGCCTGCCTCTCACAGGGGTTTCTGGATCTGGCGCATGGAAGAGTATGCTGTGTACTTTTACCCACTGTGATGTCAGGTTTTGCTAATGACTGGTGGTTGTCTTTCCTCGCTGTACCTCAGCCTGGTTGGCCTTTTGTAAGTAATTATGTGGGTTTTTTCTTCTTCTTTTTCCTTTTTTTAAAGCACCCCATATAACTCTAATTAATTACATCTTTTTAAAAAAAAAATCTATGTGGTTTTGAATTTTTTTTTAATGAGGTAGAAAAAGGAAAGCGTTGGAAGAAAATGGCCAGTGAGGATATTTGTGTTTCAAGAAACAATGTAAATTTAGGAAGGCGTCCCTGCAGGGTTCGCTTTTTGGCTCCTGGAAACAAGGCTGAGTTTAACCAAAGGAGGCTGAGGCCTGGTGGAAACCTTTGGTTTCTGTTGATATTTACGCGGAGCAGCTTGGAATGGAAGACCAGGCCAGAGGGTTCCAAGAGGGGAAGTTTATTTAGGCGGAGGGAAGAGAGGAGAGGGAGAGCAGAGAGAGAGAGAGAGAGGTGGAGGTGGTGGCGGCCATGACCACGTGGAGAGAGGGGGAAGAGAAGGGGAGAGGGGCCTAGTCAACCTGCAGGTGCCCGGGTCAAAGGGACAAGAGAAAGGAGGGGCCAAACAGCCCTCTTATAATAGTGGGCAGGGCTACCTGGCTGCGGGGAGGAGCATACCTGGCTGTTGTGGAGGTGGAGTTTAGACAGAATGCTAACAGTTTCCACACGTGAGTTAGGCACATATCCATAAATACAAAATATAGCAGCAGAACTGTAGAAAGTGGAGGAGGGAGAAGGACCACTGCACAGTTTAGGGCGGTAAGGAAGCGAATCCTGCACCATACACGCTCACATGATCAACAGTATGCTCACATAGTAAAACTGTGCAGTAAGCATTCAGATGCAGTCTTCCGTTTCTCTGCTTACCCCTGTCTTGGGCCATGCACGTTCTCCCATAACCCCTACCTGTCTGGATTTATCTCATTAGTCCTCAAAAGCAATTCTTGATCCTTAAAATCTGATGTAAGGTGTGTTGTGCTCACTGCCAACCACATGTGGCGCTGTACAACACTGAAAGATAACTAGTTCAGACAGCTTCACAGGTAGATATAAAGGCAGAGCATGTGCAGTAGAGTGGAGTAATGAAAAAAAATACAGCATGCTTTAATAAGTATTTGTGCAATGATTTCACATTGAAAAGACAAAATATAGGATATACTGGGATAAATAAAATATATTCCCAAAGTGAATTTAATATAAATTAAATATGGGAAAATGCATACTGCTTTTTAAAATGTGGCTGAAACCACATTTTTTATTTCTGTTGGGCCTAGCTGCTCTTGGTGTGGAGTTGCTTATAGTTCACCTCATTTCTCGTATCTATGGACCCAACTCCAGGGCAGAGTGGCATTTAGTGGTACCCACTGATACTGAAAATCCACTTAAAATTGTATCAGACTCTACTAGGTTTCAATTTTTATTCTCGTTCCTCCTTGAATTTCTCTGGCCAGTAAGCACTTCTTATAGTGTCCCTATTATTAAAGAGTGGGCTTTCTTATCATAAAATCTGAAATCCAAAATGCTTCATAATTGGAAACTTTCTAGATGCCATGTCCTGCCATAAATGGAAAATCCTATTCTGTAAAAAAAAAGTCTCATGTACAAAATTATGAAAGGTATTGCAGTGGGTCAGCATGGCCTCATCTGTAAGCCCAGCATTCTGGAAGTGGAGACAGGAGGCAGAGTGGTCAAGATACTGAAAAAACAAAAATGTAGTAAAATTACTGGAGAAATGGCTAATTTTAAGAATTGGGCTGTACAGCTGATACCCTGTTCTGAAAGGTATCTGTACTCCCCCTGAACACCTATGCTCCGGTGCCATTCCCTTCCCCACATCCTGCCTTTTTGTGTTTATAACCTCTGTGTAAATAAGCAAATTACGATGTGATTTAAATAACTAACTAAATAAAAATAAATAAATTTAAAAAAAAAGAATTAGGCTGTAGATAAACAAGAAGACCCTACAGCATCTTGTCAGAAAGTTTGTAGAGAGGATATGTCATATGAGTATAGGAGCCAACCCACAATAGCTAAAGTTGGACCAATTTGGGTGCACATACATAATATATACACTGTATGTGAAATATAGCACGTGCACACCACATACTTTCTTTTTTTAAAGATAGTCATTACACGGAGCCTACGATTGGGATGGAGAATATGCCCACTTTTCCTAGGTTAGAATTTATATGTGTAAATTATTTAGAATTCCCCTGCATAGGAGATTATCTTTTTTCTAGTATTTAATCCCTTAGACTAATGAGTTTTCCTCTTATATGTCGATATGTAACCCTTGCCCTTCAGTCTGTGTGTGCCTCTGTGTGTGTGTGTGTGTGTGTACTCATTTGATATACCCCCCCCCCTTTAAAAACTTTGTGGTTCCGACAAGACGCTGTAGGGTTATCCTTTACTTTCTCCGAAATTCTAAGAATCCATCATTTCTCCAGAGTCCTATTTCCTTTTATTGGAGAATAAGAGAAAGCTCCAATAACAAGACTTTGTGTGCTCATGGCTACTGGAATGTCTGCGTCACTGCTGATAGACCAACGAAATCCACTTGTCCTCCCTCACTCTTCCAGTATGGATTCTTGTAGATATTTCTGTAGCTCTCTGTGTCTCTGTTAGCATCCAAAGGACTTCACCCTGTTGATCCAAACCTACTCTATCATCTACTGGACTGCTCTACTTCCTGTTCTTGTCTGTAAACAACTCTCACCCCACTTCGAGGATCTGGATTCCACTCACCTTCCTTTACCTCCACCATTCAACTCAGAACATACAGATAACGGCATCATCACAATTATAGTACCAATGGGAAGCTCTTTAGAAATTCTAAAATTGTTAGCCATTGTTGGTCACTATATTTTGAAAAATATCGTTATTATTTCAAGCCAATTAATAGAGAAGTACAGGTAGTCTGTTTCTCTTCAACACTTATCTCACTGTTTATGTATTCGCGAATGAGAGTATATCTGCATGTGGTGTGTATGTGAGTCTGAACTCCGCTCACTTGAATAAGTCTGAAAGATTTAAAAGAAACTTTGAGTGCTCACTTCTTTGGCTTGTAGCTTACTTGAACCATTCAGTTAGTTTCTGCCATCTGCCAAGTTGTTCTCTGAAGAAACCCATCTGCCAGCCGTTATTGTAATAGTCACGTGGGGTGACAGCACAGCCACTTTACAGAACCATGTCATTTACTCCTGTGTTCTTGAGAACCCAGAAGTGACTCTTACCATGAAGCAAAACTCTGTACTGAGTTGGTTCAGAAGCATTTTGGCCACTTCTGAAAGCATTCTCGCCATACACATGCCTCCCAGAGTGGTTTTCCAGCTGGTCGCTAGTGAGCACAAGTTATAGGGTGTCAGGACATCTAAAGTGCCAAAACAAAAAATAAATTGTCCAAGTAAATATGAGTAAACATTTCTTCAGTCTGTAGCTATCATTTTGATATATACATATGTAGTGTGAACTAAAGCATACATAAATCTGGAGTGAGTATTTGCATGTTTGTACATTTGTGGGGACAAATGAGAAACATCTGATCCTGGGCATCTTCGTCAGTGTGAAGTGTCTTCTAGTTTGCACAGCAAGAATAGGTTTTCTTTCTTTTCTACTGGATCCTTTTAATTTGACCTTCAATCTTAAGTCGTCGTCCTAGTCTGAGGTGGTCTAACTTTTCCCCGTGGATAATTTCAGCAGCTCCTGCCTAATCAGTCTTCTTCCAACCTTGACCCCTATGATGCTAATAACAGTGGAAACATCCCATCTTCCTGTGTTCCTCAAGAGTGCTGATCAGATTTGTAGTTGAACACCATGTAATCTTCCCTCAACCACCCATGATCTTTTGAAAATGACTCTTTTCTGAGATTCTCCACTTCCCGTTTTTGTCTGAATCCGTAGGCATGCGTTTGCTAGGGACCCTGTTGCTCTGTGGCTGCAATGTCTTGTGTCAACTTAGGATGTTTTCTCTTTTCTTTTCTCACTTTCTCCAACTTATTCAAGTGTCCCATTCACTCTCACCACCCAGTAAAATTCTACAACTTGTCTCTAAGATCAGTCCCTACTCCCATTCCTCCACTTTTTCTCCATAATATTTCTTACCAGCTAACAGTTTGTTCCTTATTATGTCCCTCTAGAGTGCTATTTTATTGTGTCTTTTGTCCCTTTCCTGGATTCTCAGCCCTAAGAGAAATGTAAATAACTTTCAATGAAGAGTTGTGTCAGGGATGGACTGAAGTTCTTGGAAGAGGTGTTTGAAGATACCTGGACTTCTCTTAAGAACCACTGACCATTGTGAGACTTGGAGGTTCATTCTCTCATCCAGGGTCTCTGCCTCACTCTGCTGACTGGTGCTGTTATCTGTCATTAGTGATATTCAAATGTACAACAGTACCAGTTCATCTGTGAGGCTACCACAGAATGGCAATAATAAACGTGGTTCTGTTGCTTACAGTTAGTACATTATTCTCAGTAAGTAGTAAAACCTGGTGCTGGTTTTATTACTGTAGCTATTACTAGTATGAGTCATGGTCAGCAGGCGGTTAGTGGGGGAAGGGCACTAGTAACGCACAGAGCACCTTTGCTCTGACACTGACTGGATTGAGTGCTTTATGAAAATTAACTCATTTAATTATTCCAACTGTTTTCTGCATGTGTGACCTGGTCGGTTACATGTGTTTTCTCTTGTTCCCTTTCCTCAGAAAACTAAAAGACATGACAACTGTAGCTGCCTCTTTTGCAAGGTTCTGAAGCCAAGAGAAGCTGCTTTGAATTCCTAAGGGGTGCTCCACGGTGTTGCTTACAGTCACTGAACCCCTCACCTCACCTTGCTGGTGTGGTAGGCTCATACTCACGAGAGTGAGGCCTTGTCACGGTTCAGTTTCTCAGTGCCAGATCCTCCTCTTTGAGACAAGGATGGATGCGGAAATCCACTGGCCTTCATACCTTTTGCTCTGTCCATTCTTATGATTCAGACCATTTATTCTGTGTGTGCTCGCATGTGCATGTGTGCATACCTGCATGCCTGACTATATGTCTCTGTATGTGTCTGTGTGTGTGTGTATCTGTGGGTATGTCTCTGTGTGTGTCTGTCTGTGCGTGTGTGTGACTTGGTATGTCTGTGTGTGAGTGTCTGTGTGTGTATGTTTGTGTGTGTCTGTGTATCTTTTTCTTTCTCTGTTTTTCTGTGTGTGTGTGTCTGTATATGTTTATGTGTGTATCCAAGTATGTGTGAGTATATCTGAGAGTATGTGTGTGTGTGTGTGTGTGTGTGTGTGTGTATCTGTGTGCATCACACACATATATACACATCAGGGGACAACCTTGGCTGACATTTCTCAGATACTGTCCACCTTGTTTTTGGGAGTAGGGCTTCTCATGATTGTGACTCTCCAAGTGTGCTTAGCTGGTGGCCATCAAGCCCCAGGAGTCTCGGCCTTCTAGCACTAGGATTATAATTACATGCTATCATATCCAGTTCTTTTCTTTCTAAGTGGATCTGAGGATCAAACTCATATGCTAATGCTTACAAACCAAGCACTGCATCACCTGAGGTATCCATCCAGCTGGAAGTGGCTATAGTCTGAGATCTCTGTGCCTCAGAAAATCAACATATGGCAGCTTTTCCTTTGAAATCAGTTTATTCAAAAACCATTCTGACTCTCAAAAACATTCTCAGGTTTGTGAAATTCTACTCAATTGTCTCACACTGGTTCTCTCTTATTTTCCCTGTGGGGTGGACTGATGGGGTCTCCTCATGTTTCTGATAGTAGATGTTTATACTCTTAATAGTGTGTAATTTCTAGAATCTTTTTTCTGTAAAGTCACAATATAGTAATTGAGAATGTGTTCTTGCTTTTGAACACACAGTACCGGGGAATCTACTTTTCACCTATTTAATATCCATTCATTCTCTTTCTTTCCTTTCTCAAACATTCTCTTGTGTAAGGGAACCTTCCACAATAAACTCACTTGGAAATATTTTCAACTCAAGTCCCTTACAACTCAATTGGAGCAGCTAAGACAGTGGGTAAAAATGCAGTCTGTTGGTGGGGGTCACTTGGAGGGAGAGTCCCCCTCCCTGGTAACCCTGGAAAGCTTTGTAGCAGGAAACCTCCCATCCTTGGCCCATTCTGCCTGGAGCATGAACATGAGGCTATAGGTTTCCATGAACTGTCTAGCTATCTTGTGACTACAGAGCATGGTGTCACACAATCCCACTGTGTTCAAGCCACTGTCTGACGTGTTCTAATTGATGCAGCAGAATGCATTTCCAGTCAGTATATTTGGCTTACTGGATAATTTTAGTCTAGTTCATATATATATATATATATATATATATATATATATAATAGCCAGATTGACCAAATCATGACATTAAAGTATTTCAGGGGCTAAGAATAAATCATTTTCTTTATAAAAGCCAAGGGAAATTGGCCATTATAAACATTGTGATCGGAGTTTAAATGAGTCAAGGTATCTCTCTTGAAGGATAGAGAGCAGGGACATCTGGAATTTCAGCTCAGCTCAGCTGCCTGTTGGCGCTGTGAGCAAGCCACTGACTGACCTGGACTTCTTCCTGCACATCTAGAAAATGAGGTAATTTAGGTTAGACATTTGTTCTCACCGACACCACAGAGCCAGCAGTGGAAGGCTGCAGGGTCCCTGTTGATTTCCACATCTTTGTTTTCTGCACAAGACATCAGCCAAGTGCACATTTTATCGACTTTAAAAACCCTCTCTCCACGGAAATTTGCATTTGTGCTTTAAATATGAAATTCCTTTTTTTTTTTTCACATAAAAACAGTTTACATGGCTACCAATAAACATGCCCAGTGTATATTGGAGAATTTTTCTGTTTAGAGTAAATGTTGCCTCATTTCCTAGACAATATGTAGATATGCCACAACTTCTCATTATGATTCTTCTTTTCTTACTTTGAGCATTGGCTGCCTTCATCTGGATTCTGTTAAGAAATGCTTGCACTTGAAACGAGTCCACATAAACAGGCTCATTTCCAAATCCAAAAGCACCCATCCTTGTGCATGGAAACCCCAGGAAACCCCATGGAAACCTATCCTAGAGTTAAGGAAAAAAATCTATAACCTTTAATTTACATATTGCTCCAAGTCTACATCAAAACATTTCCCATAAAACTAAACCATGTCCTAGCATAGACTTTTTTTAAAAAAAAAAATTAATTTCTAACGAAGTTCAATCATCTCGATTCTCAAAGAGTTTTTTATTCTTTATTTTCATCATTAGTTGTTATATGTGGATAATTCTCAGTATGGCCGTCTGCACATGAATGCAGATATTCACAGTTGTCGGAGGTGTTGGATCACACCGAGTAGGACATGCTTCTTGGGTGCTAAGAACCGAACTCAACAGCTGTATGCCCTCTTAACTACTGGGCCATCTCTCCAGTCTCTGTCTCTGTCTGTCTCCCTCCCTCCTTTCCCTCCCCCGCCTCTTAAACTTTGGGAGAGAAGTTTATAATTTAACCTCTTAACCTTCTTGATGAGTAGCATTCTAATATGCTTCCCCAACCCTCAGAGGATAAGAAATGCTGTCCATTGCTGAATTTCACTTTAATGGCAGGGCACAATTTGCTGCCCTTTTGCCCTTTGTCCTGAGGTCTTTTAAAGTAGCGAGTATTAATTCTTTGCTAAAGCAGTTTTCTTCAGCTGTAGGCAATGTCAGCAACTTACAGTTAAGTGAAATATCCACAAATTAAAAATTCCAGTATCCTTCTAAAATAGAATGAACAGTCATTAGAATGTAAGTAAGGATCCTTCGGTGACTGGCTCAGCCTTGTCATCTAGCCCTGGACAGAAGATAACTGATGGATTTGATTTTGTACCTTGGCACCAATTTTTCTATTTGTACCCCCAAGAACTCATTTAGGCCATGGACTAGAACGTCTTGTATTTGCTTTTGATATTCTCACAAATGGATTCAATATTAACAGTCTTAGGCCAGCATTTAATCTGTCCAGTAATTACTTATGAAACAGAAAAGCATCCCAGTTGCAAATATGGCTGGCCATGCTTTCTAAGGAGGATGGCTACATTAAGGCTCATGGCCACTTCTATCTTCCTGTACCTTTTTCCTAAAATACCTCAGTCATTAGGTATGTCCTGGCAGCCAGGATTGGTTACCTGACCTCCTCAGACACCCTGAGTAGTTCACCTGGGAAAGGTGTGCCATTTAACAAAGCCTGCCAGTTTTGAATCCGATCTTTCTGAGTAAGTTTGTTTAAAGTTATTGTCATTTACATTGCTTTACTTTATATCCCACTAAGTTGTGACATCATTTGCAATACTTTTTCTTTCCTCATAGATTGTATCTGTTTAGCTCTGGAACTAGGTTACAGTGTCCTGTGGTACACGCTGCCTTAGGCAGGTTTCTTTGTAGAGGTTTCTCACTTGGGAAGTGGATTTGTGGGAGGTGACATCATCGCTTTGTGAGGAGTGAGATGCATAATGTAGTTGCTTTCTTTTCCCCCATCTTTTGCACAGGTGGGAAGTTTTAGAGTGCCTTGTGTTATCCCTTCCTCCCTTCCCTTCCTCCTTTCCCTTCCTCCAGTACAAGCATGCTTGTCAGAGCTGTGTCAGGGATAAGGGATGGAATAGTGTGATGGTCAGTGCTAATTGTCAGAATCTAGAATCACCTGGGAGACTGGTCCCTGAGCATGCCTGTGGTTGATTATCTTACTGTGTTAACTGAGGTGGAACAAGTCGCCCACTGTGGGTGGTGCCATTCCCTGGCTGGGATCCTGTGCTGCATAAGTGGAAAAGGGGAGCCTTAAGTAGCCTGTTGCATTCCACATTCTCTGTTTCCTGGTTGTGGATGTAATAGCTGTTTGAGGGACCTATTGTCTTTATTTCCCCACCATGATGGACGCTATGTACCCTCAAGCCATGAGTCAGAGTCAGCTCTTTCTCCCTTAGCTTGTGTTTGTCAGAGAATTCTATTTTTACAGCAAGGAAAATCAGATGATAAATGAGATGCTGTCTGTACGTTGTGAAAGTTGTCTTCATGGCCTGCTCTGTTCACCCACTTAGACTAACCTTTAGTGATATTTCTACCTGAAGATACTCCCTAGGGCATCCAGTTAGATTCATTTTCTGTGTTGGCCCAGTACTTGCTTCATTCTAGTATGGAATGAAATCTCTTCATTCTTCAACAGACTCTCGTTGTCTAGTGTATGTAGATTTTGTGCTGAAGCATAGGATGCCACAGTGGATAAGACCAAGAGGAATTAGCTTCCCAGCTTATGTTATTCTGCACTGTCAATCCTTCATCCTTTTGAGTATGTATGGACATGCATGAACATGTATGTATGTGTGTACATGAAGGGTGATATGTAACATTTCTAAACTTGGAGTTCCAATCGTGCCTACAAACCTTTCTCATGAGATGTAAAGTTCAAAGAAAACAAGATTCCGTAATTTGAACGAATTACTCTCTCCCGTGTGTGTTTATATCAACACCTGTGTAATACACATTGTGTATGTATAGATCGGAGCTTAACATTTAAAAATGCCACAGTCTCTTAATAGCTTGCAAGCAGTTTAAATTTACAAAATACAGAAACAGACATCAGTGTTGATAGTGCTCAGATCGAAACTTTTTTGTACTTTAATCCTTGATACGTTTCTGTACTTCAATCTTTGATGACAATGAATGTCAGTGACTACTTGTGCAGCTTTTATATGGGTGCAGAAACGGAAGTTAATTCAAGGAGAGAGGGCACATCCATCAAGGCTGTATGTGTAGGGAACTTACAGACGTAAGCGGCAAGGAAGTCGGTTGTTTACAGGCGCTGACCCACCATTTTAAAGGTTTTGCAGTCTTATGGGGTTTTTCATGCGTTGAAAGCTGGGTAAGTTCTCTGACCTCTGTCTAGCCTGTGTGATGTCAGCAGGCACACATGAATGACACAGGGCAACTTTCCTCTCTTTCAGTTGGTGAGTTTGTAGCGATGCCCTTCTCGTGCCCGACAAGTGCAAGTTTCTACACCAGGAGAGGATGGATGTTTGTGAGACCCATCTTCACTGGCACACCGTCGCCAAAGAGGTACCAACCTGTGCCTGCTTTCCTGCACACAGATCTCCGTGGGGTGGGGAGAGGCATACAAAGATATCTTTAGAGGGACGTTGAAGGCAACAAGTTCCATATGGGAGTAATGTTCACGTGACATGAACATTTTAAAAACTGAGTTTACCTTTAGAGTAATTTTTTTTTTTTGCAAGGTCACTGAACAGAAAGTCCAGTGAGCTACCCTGTACCATATCTGTACAAATATCTGTGCTTCTCTATCTATGAACAGTTCTAGTGGGCAGCAATAGCTTCTCATTAGTTATAGCTTACAAACGAAAATAAAGCTATTGTCTTTAATAGGCATAACCTTACAGTGCACATCCTTTTCCATTTATTTGTCTACTGATGCTCTTGCTCTGTGTGGCTTGCATAATTTAGCTAGCTACTAGTGAATGAACTGGTAGAGCAAGGAACCCACATGTTCAAGGCCACCTCTGAGGCCAAAGTCATTTTGTCATACCCTCCCCTGCCACCTCCCTTTCCACGGTGAGTGCATCTGTGGCAGCATGCTCAGCCCTTTGCTACCCACTGCTTTGGGCTAAGTCAGTGGAATATAAAGACAATTGAATGCAGTGAGCGTCACTGGGAATTCCCACCCTCAGACTGCACTGTGCCTTTGATTTAATTATAATGCTTTTCTCCTAAGTGGTGGTGTCAAGATGGTGGCACCAGTGTTCTAGAATTAGGGTCCTTTATCTAGCTCAGGAGTTCACCACCAGGGTCAGTTTTACACCCATTTCTTCCTAGAAACATTTTTCTTGTCCAAACTGTAGGGGCATCACCACTGGCATTAAGAGACGACAGTCTGCTAAAGACACTCCAGTGAACTGGGCAGACTCCACTTGGCAACATTTTTCTTCTTCTTTCTTACCATGGATTGAATCCACTGTCTCATGCATGCAGAGCTGTTATCATCTCTGAGCTGTATCCAAGGCCTTATTTCAAATTTGTATTTTGAGATAGAAAGTAAAGTCTTGCTGAGTGGCTCAGTTTGGTCTTGATATTACTCTATAGTTCAATCAGGCCTTGAACTTGCCACAGCCTTGTAAGTAGCCAGAATTATAGATTTGTAACACGAGTCCTGACTCCTCAGCAAATTAATTTAGTTCAAAATATCAAATATGTTGATTCACAAATTAAAGGGGGAAAGTGGTTTAACGTTATTTTTATATTTCATAAAATAGTGTGTTCTGACTCACTGTAAAACAAAACTTTCTTTACCTAAAAGTGATTTTGTAAGTTGAGAAGCTGCCTGAGCAGAGAGTAGATCACATCATTTGAAGCCCAGCTTCCCAATTGATAACCTCACTTTGTGCTTCCTCTGAGTTTGCAAAGGAGAACTCCTTTGCTACTAAGAAACAGCAAACTGTTGATTCCTGTGAGGTAAAAATGCATCTATAATAGTTTTATTGTTTCCCTAGGCATGTTGAATTATTAATTTTTTTTCTATCACTGGGAGATAGTTTCCCAGTTTTCTTTTGGTGCCGATTTCTGCAAAATTAGCAGATCCCAGGCAATCAAAAAGATATCGAAAAAGAAATCTGGGCTGTGGAGGGCAGTTTCTTCCTTTCTGGGACTGGGACTCTAAGATATGAGCCAAGAGACACAATTTCCAGAATAAAGTGCAACTAACTGCCTATAAAAAAATCTGCATCTAGGGTGGAGGAAAGAGGGAGTAGACAGCCGTAGACAGAGACTTCAACTCCTGATAAGCTATCAGAACCCAAAACATAAATTGTTCCCTGATGTTTGTTCCTATATTTAGACTTCTTGAACCTGTTTTCTTTTCATGTTTATTTCATACACATAATACATCTTTAAAAATGTTTAGGTAGATTTATTTTATGTATATATTGTATATATTGCCTGCATGTATGTATATGCAACAGGTGTGTGGCTAGTGCCCACATAGGCCACAGAGTCAGAATTAGGTATTGGATCCATAGACCTGGTGTAAGGATGGTTGTGAACCATCATGTCTGTTCTGAGGGTGGATCAGGGGTCCACTGCAAGAGCAACAAATGCCTTTAACCACTCAGCCATCCCTCAACCCCACATATCAGGAAAACAATGTAAAGAGAGAATACCACGCAGGCCCTGCTGAAGACTAGGCTAGAAACACATTCAGAAAGCAAGCTGCTCTTACCTTCTGGAGTTGGCTCTGAATGTGTCTGTCCATGCTGTACACGTGATTGTCCCAGCTGTGGCTGTGGTTCGATTGTTCTGACTGTGGCTACAATTCACATGCCTCTGTGCCCACACTGACTCCTCCTTCTTTTTGTAGACCTGCAGCGAGAAGAGCACTAACTTGCACGACTATGGCATGCTGCTGCCCTGTGGCATCGACAAGTTCCGAGGGGTAGAGTTCGTATGCTGCCCGTTGGCTGAGGAAAGCGACAGCGTCGATTCTGCAGATGCAGAGGAGGATGACTCTGATGTCTGGTGGGGTGGAGCGGACACAGACTATGCTGATGGCGGGTAAGGTGGATTTTGAGTTGGGTCTCAGAGAGGCTGAACCATCTCATTTCTTTTTTTTTTTTTTTTTTTTGGTTTTTCGAGGACAGGTTTCTCTGTGTAGCTCAGGCTGTCCAGGGAACTCATCTGTAGACCAGGCTGCTCGAATACTAGAAATCCGCTGCCTCTGCCTCCCAAGTGCTGGGTTAAAGGCTGTGCGCACCACGCCAGGCACCATCTCATTTTACCACCGTTTTTAGTTATCTCAGAATCATCTTTCTTAGTGAGCCCCAGAAAAATTAACACCTGAAAGGCTGCATAGTTTCTTGTGTGTACTTAGTGTTACTGAGTCCTTCATGAACTCCACTTGATCATCAATCGACTGTCCAAGAATACGAGCAAACTCCACTCCCAGCTGCGCCTCGTAGTTCTGACACGATGCTGGTAGATGTGAGGTCAGCACAGTGGCATTCCGTTTTGCCCTGCCTTTGGAAATGAAGTCTATGAAACCAGAATTTCTGAGTTAGACATATGACCCAGTTCATTGATGAATTCAGACTATGCCATCCCCGAAATGGTATAGCTCTTTGGCTCAGGGTTTCCTGTCAAGGTCCTTTCACCTGCTCCCCAGACTTATCTAGCTCAAACAGAATACCAAATACAAGTCACAAAGACTTGCATCAGTAAGATGAGGCTTCTAAAGTGCTAGTTGCCTGACTTTATTAGGACTTGTGTGTGTGTGTGTGTGTGTTTATACAGTCTTTTATGTCCCCTCTTTACCATTTACTTTCATCCATTTATCTATTTTTGAGGCAGGATAGAGGATACATAGAGAGGATATATATGGAATAGAGGCTACATGTAGCCCTGGCTGGCCAGGACTTGCTATGTAGAATAGGCTGGCCCACAACTCACTGAGCTCTAGCTACCGCTGCCTCCTGAGTGTTGAAATTAAAGGCTTGTACTACTTACTACATCTAGGTAATTGTCTTGCTCCCCTGCCTCCCAAAATAATTACATTTGATCTAGCTTGACATAGACCCAAAGAAACTAAACATAGATTTTCAGATACTTCTCAGTAATATAAAAGTTCATTGCCTATGTAGAAGTCTTCTGTTTCCCAGGCAAGAAGTCTCAGGGAGATAAATTTATTTACTTCTGAGATTTCTGTCATCCAGTGGGTTAGGGGTTGGACACCCTACTACCTGTACCTCTGTTCTATGTGCCACGTTTGGGACAGTAATGGGTTAAACTTAATTCTGTCTTTTTTATTTTTAGAAATGAGGTGGCCTAGTTCTACTTTATTAGCCCACTCCCACCCTTCCTTGGTCCTATACTTCCTCAGTCACATCTAGACTTTAAGGTTTCAGAGGCTTCGGAAACAAATCCTGTCCTTATGTGTCTGACCACAGAACCGATACAGCCAGCATTCCTAAAGGAAAATCAAGTTACTTAGCCTAGCCGTTGTCTTTTTTCATAGGCTGTTGGATACTTGACTTGCTAATTTCCAATTATTCACCTGACCGTAGATTGAGAAAATATGCCAAATGGTATTTAAACCTGGAAACTTCCATGGCTGTTGTTAAAACTCTAAGGCATCAGATATGTATTGGTAACCATATTTGGTAAACTGGTGTTGATGTCACAAGGGTGTGTGTCTGTGTCTGTGTGTGTGTGTGTGTGTGTGTGTGTGTGTGTGTGTGTAAGTAGAGGTTAGAGTTCAACATTGGATGCCTTTCTCAACTATCCCCCACCTTATTTTTTTATACATAGGCACTGGGGTTCAAACTCAGGCTGTCATGACTGTGTGGCAAGCGTTTCACCAAACCCCTATCTCCCAGCCCCACCAGGGACTTTCAAATTTTAAAATGATAATTTTTATTTTCTTGAGAGCTACCAGCCTTTGCCAAGCTTCTTCATGCATGTAACGAATTTTATGTGTCTTGTAAAACCTCCTTTTCATTGGGTCTAGTTTTCCACAGGTCTTGATCTTTTCATCCCACGCTTTTTCTGATGGACTGACACTGTTGCCACCAGCACTGCCAACACCGTCGGAAACCACTGCATCAGCGGCCCTTTCTCTTGTTGCTGGAAGTTGATCCAGGCTTTGCATTCTGACCTAAGTCTCTTGTGTATTCACCACATCACTGAGTAACTGTACCTTCTTGATACCCATCTCTGAGTCTATGACTTCTTTCTGTTCTCACTGTTACAAATCCAAGCTGAGACGTTTGTTTTTCCGCTCTGAATGTATTGTGTTTGAATGTGTTATGCTACTTCTTAGCAAAGGGATATAGTATGTTATCTAAACCAGAGAGAACACTCAGACCTCAGCCGTCCCCTGCCTGGGTTATGTGGTCACCCTGTTATTATCATCAACTTGAAATGCAAGCTGGCTCCTCCCCTAATTATCTTCCTTTGTATTCTGTCTCATGTACCCACTTCTCTCATCCCTTGGAGACAGTGTGTGCTTAGTATTCCCAACTGTTACTCTGATCGTACATCTGAACCACTCACCAGTGCTCATCCAGTCACAACACACCAGCAACATGCAATCTATGGACTTTCCTGTCTTTGCCCCTGATCGTCCTAATCAGGACAGACTGAACACATAGCCATTCACATACATATACCCCACATGCCCTAGATTTGCAGATATGCTCATATTTCCTAAACATTTTCGGTCAATTCTCAATGCCAGGGAAGACTTAATTTTTTTCCTATATTGTTTCTGCAATTTCCTAAGCTATCGAGTTGTGTAACTGAACTGCTTAATTCCATTTCTAAGTCACTTTGTAACATCAGCTGAAACCTTAATGTTTCTGGATACTCCTAATTACTATCCCCATTTGAGGACAGATCGTCTTCTACAAGCCATCAATCCAAACCAACCCCATTCCCCTTGGTCCCTAACATCACCTTTCTTCTTTGCTGTATCTATGACACTTTCATAGCTAACCACTGCAGATTTCTACAGCAAGGTACCTGGTGTTTGGTGAACACACAGTACATGTTAATTAAGCAGATGTGCAAATCTCCTCTGCTACCTAACTATCTCCTGTCCCTTCTTCTTCTAGCCCCTTGTCCCTGATCTTTGTCTTTTTGGTGTTCTGCCTGGATTCCTGATTTCCCCCACTCCCTCCACGGCCCTTTCCATTGTCACTGGCTCCATCTCCTTGACCTACAAACCTTTCTCTCTCTGAATCATCATTCTTTGGCACTCCTTTTTTGGGAGGGAAACACAGAAATGAAAGTGGCTATCTCATACTGTCCCATCCTTCTAGGCTGGCCCATCACTGTTCCATTGTGGGTTTCTGGTGTTTGTTTGGAGAAGTTAGTGAATGATGATGACATACTTCTTGGGATGTCAAAATAAGAAAATTGTGTTTGAATGTGACACTACATAGGAAAACTATGGTTAAGACCTAGCATCTGTTCTGAATATCCAATACATACAGTGGGCTTGTATAATAACTACGAAATAAAATATTTACTTGCTCAATTATTTTTTTTCTCCAAGAAAGAGTAAAAGTCAGAAATGCTATTTCTTCTTACAGTTAGAGTGCTCAGAAAGAAACCCGGAAGCTAAAATGTACCCTGTGGTGGGATTCCAAGGGTTAATGGCCTGTCTGTTCCTGAGAGTTTGTCACTTAGCAAGTGGAAACACCTGGCATAATTGTATACACATCAGGTGCTCAACAAATATTTGAGTAGAATTGGAGTGGCTTTGACATCAAATACAAACACAGACGCAGTCATTGTAGCCAAAGGTCAACATATATACACAAACTGATTGGTATTAAAAGAAAAAAAAAAAACCTGAGGAACATCATTCTTGGCAGGCAATGATTACAAGAAGTTGCATCAGAAATCTCTGAAGCTAGAAATTGTATTGAAAAAGTACTGAGACCAAAGGAAAATTAATCATTTCTTAATTACCTTCAATGTAGAGCCTACATGAATACCTTATTCAAAAATTGTGATAAAATTATAGTTATAAGTAAAGACAAGATTACTTTTCTTAGGTCCTTGGGTAAAAGTCAGTTTGTGTTTGTTTTGTTCGTTTTTTTTTTTTTTTTTTTTTTGACAGTACCTAAGGCTCTATGCTTGGGCGGGGTAAGGGGACTTTACCGACTGGAGTACAGTCTTTGCCCTTTGGTTATTATTTGTTTTTAATTTCCCTTTGTGACAGAGCCTCCCTCTGTAGTACAGGTAAGACTTCAGCCTTCTATACACTTGCATCAGCTTCCACATTAGCAAAGATTATGGGGATGTGCAACCACACTGCCTCTTAAAGTCCATTCTGAGACTAACTTTTTCCTTTGAATCAGTAAGTCCCTTTTGTTTCTGTCAATTTGAAGTCCTTAAAAGATGAAACACACACATACACACACACACACACAACAAACAAAAACAAACCTGCAGGTAAAATTCCCAGTAAACACTAATTATATTTACCAAGCATTCTGTGATTTGAGAAACAAACTTCAGTTAAGAGCAGTATTTCCCAGTGGGGAATGATTTTCACTCAAGGGGCATCTGTCAGTGTCTGTGGGCATTTTGAGTTGTCACAGTATAAGTGAGAGTGAGACAGAAATGTCATTGTCATCAGGGAGGTTAGGGATGATGACAATGCCAAACACCCCACAGCATAAGGAACAGCCCTGGAGTGTGGCTGGGGTTCAGAAACCCCATTTGGATGCAGGAAAGATGCTCAAAGGCGAAGAGCAACTTGTTGCTCTTGCAGAGGACCTGGGTTTGGCTCCTAGCACCCACATCCGTAACCATCCGTAACTGTAGATCCAGGGAGTCTGCCATCCTCCTCTGGCCCCCATGGACACTACATGCACACTCTGTGTGCACATACATGTAGGCCTAAACATTGTACACATAGAATAAGAATATATAAATCTAAATTAAAACTAGTTTTTTCCAAGTGTCAGGGTTCATACCTATAGACCCAGCACTTGGGAGACAAAGACAGTAGGCTCTTTGGGAGTTCAAGGTCACTGGGCCTCATAGCTTGTTCCAGGCTGCCAGGACTACATAATAAGGCTCTGTCCAAAAGAACAAAACAAAACAAAAACAAAAGAACCACTATTTGAAGGTTTGTTTAGCACTTAACTTCTAGGGAAATTACTCTCCATTCAAGGACTCAACCTCTAGTTCTGCATGGCAAGAGAAGTAACCATCTACCCACCTTAAGAGTCTTCCTCTAAAGTACAATTTTGGTTTTTCTGTCTGTCTGTCTCTTTCTCTCTTTCCTTCCTCCCTTCCTCCCTCCCTCCTTACCTACTTCCTTTCCTCCCTCCCTCCCTCCTTCCTTCCTCCTCCCTTCCTTTCTTCCTTCCTTCCTTCCTTCCATCCACCAAAATAAACCTTCCTAGCCTCAGCTGTAGCCTTAAAATGCTATCTGTCATCAAAATGTGCAATGAACTTTTATTGAGACTTCTCATTTGTACCAAATTATTTTGTGACATTCAACTATGCTGTCATTTTTACTACGATAAACTACCATTATATTTTTTGGGGGGTGGATATTGTAGTTTAAGACATTCAGTGCACTTTAAAAAGAATGAGAAAGTCTCTCTTTTTAATGTTCATTGCATTCAATTTGAAGTTTTTTAAGTTGTTGTATTAGGGAATTATTATGGTTTGATCTGATTGTAAGTTTTATCCACTTTGGTCCATATAGATTTAGTTATAGCTAAAACAAAATTTCAATCCCAAAGAACTACTGTCATTTACCTTCCATTGCAACTCTTAATGTTTATTCCTTGAATTATGTTTCTTAAGGTCCATCGTCTAAGAAATCGTTTTTCCCTCTGTGAGATGTTGTGCAGGAGGTCCATGCAGAGCACAGACTTCCATGAACTCTTAACCAGTCGTGGTAGGCAGGATAGGAAGTTCCCATTAAGGCCAGGTTTGTAAGTAGCACTATGTTAGGTGTACTGAATGAAGAATCACTTTCATTCTGGTCTCTGTACCCCAGAACCTCCCAGACGTTAACAGCCACATGGCTTTACAGAGAGTACCATTCACAAATACATGGTTTAGAGTGTGTGAAAAGTTGCCACCAATCAAGCAGTAAATTTCCTCACTTCTTTCTTCAGTAATGATGCTGAAACATTCACAGCTTTGCCTGATACTCAGCTGTCATGAGAATTTGTAGGTCAACACTTTCTATCTTTAAAATTAGATGAGAAAGAAAGATAGGGGTAAGTTTTATTTGGCCATCTATCTTCTCCTTTATATCTGTGGAGTTGAAGTTCTTAGAGTAATCTTGTTCAGTTTCTGCCTTGAGCTTTAAGAAAATGCTACTCAGTGCTCAAGGGAAGACAAAAACATGGCGGATGTTAGACGGACACCCAGTGAATCACACAAATGATAAACTAAGGCCTGGAATCTTTGTCAGTGGAAAAGTCAAGTCTGAATGGAATTGATGAAGCAGCGTATGGCTTTGAGAAGTGACAGTCACAGTGCTGGCTTGGCAGCTTCCAGAGCTGGGCTGGGCTGTCTGCCTCTTGTCTGAATAAAGGAACTAATTTGAAAATGATGAATAGGGAAATCGCAGAGACTTGTACTTTTCCCTTGAGGACACTGGCTGACACTACCAAGGTCTTATTAGAAGTACTGTTTCTATATTTAATAAACTTGGACCACATATACATCCAGAAGAAAAACAAATCACTTTAATATTGTTTTTACCAGATTCCAGACATGTGGCCAAGCCAGTGGGGTTTGTTTTGGTTTCTGAGCAGGTGATGGCAGAGGAGAGAGTGTTTTTCCTGTATAGGACTTGGCTGCTGGTATCTGAGGTGCATCTGGCACTGCACTGAGCTTACTGGAGAACAGTGCTCCGTAATAGGAAATCATCAGATGACACATACTCCACTCTTGTGTTATTTAAAGGGCTGGGTTATTCAGTGATGGTGCTTTCAGGACAGTGGTCCATGATCAGTAGTAAGGCAAGAGAAAGAAAACACAGATCTTATTATTTTGACTGGATTCAGTTACTGGTACCCACAAGAGCTACTTTCCTGTTGAAGCTGGGATCAAGATAATGTCATCTCTAGAGTAAAATCCCTTGTTTATATGGAATTTATCACTGTTTCATGTAAAAGTCACTTTGAAAATGTAATTTACATATTAAGTTGTTATGCCAAAGATTACTTCTCTTCCTAGAACTATGTGGCACGAATTGGTGCCAATAGCTTTCTGTAAGAAACTCAGCAAAATCTAAAAGCATGCATTTCTGTAGAAGAAGTCACTCATTAGGCAAATTTGCAACTATATCCTTTCACTTGCCACATTTATGAAATAGCATTTTAGGGAACCAGTGAAATTAATCGTGAAACTAAAGATGGTGGGCATGCCCAATTTAGTTGAAGCCAGAACTTGAGTGTGTCCAAGTAGATGAGAAAAGAGAAGTCCTGTTAGCAAAGAAAATGGTCTGGTTTTACAATAAATGTCTCTTAGACAGAGAGACTCACACAGGTCAAATCGCAGAGAATAAGAGACTGTGGAGTGTTCAGCCATAAATGACATCTCTCCCATGCTCCTGTGGCTCAGGGATCATCACAGAAAGTGTAAGAGCCAAAGGTTGCAGAGGGCTACTTCAAGAAAGGGTTCTTTTTGGATATCAGAGGTCTGCTGCCCATGTGAACCCATAGCAGCTGTGAATACATGCAGAAGACCTGTGTAAGAGCAAGCCAGTCAAAACTCTAATGTGGGGGCTGGAAGGGATCAGCAAGCCCCATCCTAGTTGAAGAGCTATTGACAATGGATAGCTTCATGGAGAGGGTGTGTCAGTTTTCTTCAGGGGTTCAGGCCAGGATAGGTTGCCCATGTACCAGTGGTTGGCCCTATGCATAGGCACATACCAGCAGCACTGCACCAATGAGACTGCATGGTTAATATATTAATAAATAATGAGTACATGAAGCTATGAGGTAGCCATGGAGGGAAGAGACATAAGAGGAGTGGAAGGGTAAGAAGGGATGAATTTCATCAAGACATTATAAACATGGATAAAAATCTCAAAGAATAATTTAAAATGTTCATTTAAAAAAAACATGCTTTAACCCTAGCATATCTGGTTGAGCCTGTTTCCTCTGATAGGGGAATATTAGATATTCTCTATCACAGTGCTTTTTGGTCTACTGATAATGTACGAGCACATTTATAATGTGTAGACTGGATCTTGAAGAGAGGTAAACCTTTGTGGAGCTGATCTGTAGGCTAACCCCACCCCAACTCTGTCTCATGCTGTCAAACAGAAAAGCACTCTCCAGGGCTTGGAGCCCAGTGCCCTACCTCTGCTTGATAATCATGGCCAGTATAATGTGTTCTTTTTTCAGTTGACTGTTTTTAAGGCTGTGTCACTGTTATAACTGATACTGACAGATGAGCACATCTTAGGCCTTTTGTTTTAAATGAGGCTGAGAACATCTTAAAGTGGCTGTTGGTAGCAAGCAAGTGATAACACTCTTTTTTATATGCCTGTTTTATCTCTTAAGTATGCAAGAATTATTTTAAAGATGCAAAAAAATACTAAAATATATGATTATATATATTTCTAGTCATATTCCCAATGACTAGAAATTGTCTATTAAATTAGTTGTGGTTGACTTTGGTTCTCTTGGATATTTTAAATAGAAACTTAATGGCTACTTAAACTTTCAATTTCCACATCGAAAGCTTCCATTTTAGATCTCAGTTATATGCAAGAGATTGCAAGTAGAGAGATTAAGTTTTTAATCTTCTGCCCCCTGGAATCTGCTGCTCATTGGCTTCCCAATGTAGAAACTTTGATTGTCCATGTTAATCGGCCTTCAGCAGAATTTTACAGCCAGTGTAGTTGGAGCCAGAGCTGAGGAGCTGTACAAGTATCAGATGTCCTAATGAAATCTTAGGCTTCATGAAAATGTGTGTCCAAGTTATTCCTGGGATAGCGGCAACCTATTTAACTGGAGTAACTCAGGTGCTAAGTCCGTTGACAGACACCTGTCCACAAGACTGTAGAATCCAATACTCATACAAGTGGTGAAACTCTTCAGCAACACAGGACTTAGAGCATCTGAAACAGGGAGGCCTTCTAACCCCTTCGGCTTGACAGTATTGTTTCCAGCATGCACATTGGGAATGGACCATATAAGGATTTTAGATACACATCTATGACTTCCGGGATCTCTGGTTCGACCCCTACATTGAATGGTTTTGCTCTGTCATCAACACAAGCGACAGGATTTCCCTTGGATCCCCATGGTTTTACTATCAGGTACCAGAACATGCATGCCCAGGCATCTGTGGTCCCGGGAGTACCAGCATCCATAGCAGATCAAAGCTTGAAAGGTCCTTGGAATCCTTTCTTCCCTCTTCATATGTGACTTGCCTATCCTATTATTTCCTGCCTGCTCTTCCTGTGTGCTCTTCAGTCAAGGCATTGATTGGGTCTTGTTTATCGATTTATAACTATCTGATCATCATTGTTGGTTTTAAATTGTCTGTTAAATTTGTGTTTCCTGACCATTTTCTTTAGGTTACTGTAGTATTTTCCTTTCTATCCCATTCTTTCTTGTTTTGTTTGACTCTGAATATTAGTTAAGGCAAATAGTTCAAGACTTACTTCTACAGCCCGGGAGACCTCATTATTTTACAGATAAATGAATTCCAGTGCATACAGGTGCTGTTATTGGCTGCCTTGCCCCCACCCCCACCCCACAATTGGGTTCTGTGAAATCTGTTCTATCTTTAGAAACACTCCCTGGAGTTACATTTTTGAACCCAGAACTCTGCACTGTTAACTTCTGCAAATTCTGCCAGGTTTACTTCACCTACTCTGCCTATCCTGCCCAATACAATCTTAGTCTAAAGTACCTTAAAAGACAACCAAAACTAGAACCCTCCTAATGTCTTATAATTAACTTTCTCTCTGTACTTTCGTCCTTCCTCCCCATGCAAATTGAAAACTCTATAGAGCAGCTACAGTGCAGAACATGTATGTGCATAGTCCTGACGAGGAACTCTCCAAGATGCTTTGGTGACTTTCCAACACACTAAGAAGCTGATGTGCAGGGAGAATGCAGGGAAGCCTTGCTTGAAGGGATATAGGTAATGATGATGGATACAATTACAGAGCTTGTTTTTGTGCCAGTCCCTCATGTAATGTGTGGTTGTGTGTGTGTCTGTCTGTCTGTCCATCCATCTGTGTTCCTGTTATATATATGAAGGTGAATGTATATGTGTGCATATGTATGCAGAAGCCAGAGAATATTCTTGGCTATTGCCCTTCAAGTGCTGTCTACCTTGTTTCTAGAGACAGGCTACCACTGGTGTAGAGCTCACTGAATAAGCCAGGCTGGCCAGTCTGTGAGACCCAGAGATCTTTTGATCCCAGCCTTCCCACTCTGAGATTATAAATGTGGACCACCACTCCTAGCCATATATATGTAGACATCACATATATATGAAAAGGGGAAGCTCCCTCTGGGTGTCAGCCCCCTTATCCCTCCCCACCCCCTACTTCCCCACGAAATCAAGTCTCTGTGGGACTAGGCACAGCCTCTTCCACTGAGGCCAGACAAGGGTGTCCATTCAGGGGCTCAGCATCTACAGACAGGCAGGCAGGTAACAGGCTTAGGAACAGCCCCTGGTTCAGTTGTTTGGGGGAGCTACATGAATACTAAGCTGCTCATCTGCTACATTTGTGTAGGGCATGGTCCAGCCTATGCGCATTCTTCAGTTAGTGATTCAGTCTCTGGGCTCTCTTAAGGGTCCAGGAAAGTTGACTCTGTTGGTCTTCCTGTGGTATCCCTGTCCTCTTTGAGTCCCTCAATCTTTCTCCCAACTCGTCCGTAAAGATTCCTCAAGCTCCATCTAACGTTTGGATGTGAGTCTCTGCATCTCTTTCCGTTGGCTGCTGAGTGGAGATTCTCAGAGAACAGTTATGCTAGGCTCCTGTCTGCAAGCATAATGGAATATCACTAGTAGTGTCAGGGATCAGTTCTTGCCCACAGGATGGGTCTCAGTTTGGGGTAGTCATTGGTTGGCCATTTCCTCAGTCTCTGCTCTATATTTGTCCCTGTACATCCTGTAGGCAGGACACATTTTGGGTCAAAGGCTTTGAGGGTGCGTTCTTGTCCTTATCCTTCCACTGGGAGTCCTGCCTGGGTACAGGAAGTGGCCACTTCAGGATCCCTATCCCCCACTACTAGGAATCTCAGCTAGAGCTCCTCCCTTAGGCCCTCTGGGGCCTCTCCCCATCCCAGGTCTCTGGCACTTCCTAGAGATTGCTAGAGAATGCCCCTGCCCCTAGCTGATCTCCCTTCTCTCTTCCCTAATCTCCCTATATATGACCCACCTCACTGCCCTCCCACAAGAACAAACAGATATCCCTTCCTGTAATCCCCCTCCCCTGACTGTTTCATGGACAGTTTTTTGTTTTTGGTTTTTGTTTGTTTTTTGTTTTCTTGTTTTTTTCCTGTCTTGGATATTGTCAGCTCCTTGTCTCACAGAAATGAAACGAATCACCCTTTTTGGAAGAGCGTTCTTCACTATTTCAGTCCTGTCATCCTGTCTGTGTGTGTCCTGATGCTGACCTCATGCTTGAGCATTTTATTTGTTCCTTGTTTTTTTTCTCCTCCAGTGGAATGTGCACTGTGAGGAAGGGGAACTTACTCTCCTTGTCCCTTTGGGGATCACACATCTGGCCCAAGTTCTAGCACATGATCTCCACCGTCATTCTCTTGTTGTGTCCGTCGCCTATGGTTTTAGCTTCCACGATCTAAAAATATTAGCTGGAAATATCTAAAAATAAGATTCACAAACTTTTCAGTTGCATGCTGCTTTGAGTAGCATGGTGACATTTTGCACCATCTGCTCCATTCTGCTCAGGACACGAACCATCCCTCTCCCAACAGATCCACCCTGTGTATGGTTCTGGCCTGTTAGTAGCTGTCTCAGTTTTGCAATTGAAAATTATGGTATTATAATGCTTGTGTATTTTTAACACATTTTGTTTAATAATGGTTGTAAAGGACAAACATGGTACTGATAGCTTTTATATTTATTTGTTTGTTCATTGTCAAGAGAAGCTATAAAATATCATCTTACATCATCATAAAATGTACTATACAATAACATACTGTGAAAAACGGACCATATTCGTATAATGTCTATTATAGGGCATTGTTCTAATTGTTCTTTATTGTAGTTATTAATTTCTTACTAGGTCTGGTTTATAAAAGTAAATTTTATGATAGATAGGTGTGTATAGGGGATAAAATCTATAATATGTATAGAGTTCAGTGCTCTCTACAGTTCAGGTATCCTCTGTGGGACCCTGGGATGTCTCCTCACACATAATGCTGTTTAAAACATTGTTCCCAATTAATAAATTGGGATATTGATTCTTGAATAAAACCTATAAAGGCATCTCAAAAATCTTTCTCATAGATCTATGAATTGGCAGCAGTCTTGAAATACGTTCTTGGGTGATCAAGGACTGAAGCAAGAGCTGTACAATTAGACTTCAGAAAGCCAGTTTCTGTCTCTACTCCAGGTGATAATGTAAACGGGCCACATTAGCAATGTACAACTCGAGTGGCCATCTGCTTCTGTTATCTGCGGTCTTTCAGGAATTGTAGCTCGTCTTCTCTCTCTCTTTTTTTTTTTTTTTTTTTCAGTGCTGTTTATTTAAGAGTCATAAGAAGGTGATTTCAAACACACTGTATTCGTGACCCAAGTTTCTGGCCCTTCCTTTCTAGCTGTCTGTTGGATCCTTTTCCAACAGTATCTGTCAGCATGTCAAATCCATGATCAAATCCATTAACTTCTGCTCCATGCCACTGGTTCTTCCTGCTGTATCCCGTTGCCATTAGTAACCATCTCTACCCGTTTCTCCATCTTGAAGCATCAGATTCATCTTCCCACTAGCCCCGCTCCCCATCCAGATGGTCACCAGTTCTGTTATGCTCTGAAACCCCTCATGGTTCCTCAGGCTGGCTGTACTTCCTTGAACCTTCTCTCTACACAGCCCCTGTCACTCTGTCACCTATCTGACCTCCATGATGCTCCCACACATGAATGTCCTTATGTGACTGCTCTTCCACATATTGACTTACAGCTTGTTTATTAGACACTGGGTTTTTGTGGGTAAGGATCCAAAGTCTTCAACCGGTGAAGACAAATCTCTTTCATAGTACAGCAATGGCCTGCCTTCTGTTTTCTGTAAAACTCACTCCTGCACCACAGCCTACTGAGCTCTTGGCCCTTTGTAGTCCTCTTTCCCACATGTTTGTTCCCGTAGCTTCCTACTCATTTATTGCTTCCCAGTTTATTATATTTTGATTCTGTTCTTGTCTGACTTTCCCAGATCTTTTTCTATATATGTATATAAATATGCAAATGTATTTATATATTGTTATATAGTTTATATATATTGTTTTTATATATATTTATATTTACATATTGTTTGTATTTACATATTATTGTATATATTACAATAATGTTTGGTTTATATAATTAACTGATAATAAATAGGGCAAACAATAACTGATAATAAAATAGGGCCATTATTGAGGTTGCAGCAATGAAAGCTACTCAAAATGCATAAATTGTTTCGCTCAGAAGTTTTTCACTAAATTTTTAAGTCCGAGGCCAACCGAGAGTAACTGAAGCCACGTCTAATCATGGGAGTTACTGTGTACTTAGTGTCATCTGTCTTCGTGACAGAACAAAGCACTCCTGAAAGCTGCTGTTGTCAGGGACTTAACCTAAAACACAGGACGCAGCCGCACTGAGTGCACTGCCCTGTGACCCTCTACCCTTGCTGCCTGGGTAAGGAACACTGGCATTTCGTGTGCTGAGTTTTCCAGATACTTCTTGAGAAGATTCTTGTCAAGGCAAGAAACTGGCCTTGCTGGTAAAGGAAAAAAAATTACAGTGGAAAAGCCCTTTTCATATCTAAACATGCGCCCCTCGGTTTCCTGGCTACCCAGTCCTTTGATGATACAGTAGTAACGGGCTTATTTATTTTACCTTTAGTTTATATCCAATTTAAAATGCTCCTTCACTCACTTCAAACCCTCAGAAGCAAAAAGAAGTGGCATGTGTGGGCTGTAAACCCCAAAGAACCCTGGGTGGCTTCCTTTCTTACTATTTTTTCCTGGATGAGCCAACAAGACATGTCTGTTCCTTATCTTGAGAGTGTAGGTGCAACAAATATTACAGGGTTTTGTCCTTTGCTAAAAGAAGGGGCGCAGGTTCCTATGGTTACTTCACGTATGAAACCAATGTGGTTTCATAGAAGCAGGCAGCTTCCCTTTCTCCTTTCCAAGGTGTTTCTCTCTCTCTCTCTCTCTCTCTCTCTCTCTCTCTCTCTCTCCACACACACAACACACACACACCCACTCTCTCTCTCTCTCTCTCTCTCTCTCTCTCTCTCTCTCTCTGTGTGTGTGTGTGTGTGTGTGTGTGTATGAGAGAGAGAGAGAGAGAGAGAGAGAGAGAGAGAGAGAGAGAGAGAGACTTGGTTAGTTTCTTGCTTTAAGACAATCCTGGAAGGCTTGGTAACCAGTTAGTTCACAGATCACTGCAGCTTTATATTCTTTCTCTTGTTAAAAGAAACGAAAGGGAGGACTAGGCACACTTTCTCCTCAAATGCTTGTTTTCACAGTGTCTTCTCCAGCTGTCTTTATTCAATACTTTTCTCATGACTGGGACCAAATGCCAGAACAGGCTATAACCTAAAGTTTCCTATGAAAGACCCACTTCTTTAAGGTTTAGTGGCCTCCTTAAACCATCCTACCACCTTCTAGGAATCAAGTGTTCAAATACAGGAGTGTATGGGGAACACTTCACATACAGGCCATAGCACTGCTTTGGAAAGTTCAAATGCTCATCCATCCGTATTCACTTCGTGTGTCCTAGATAGCGTTCCTGAATTCATTTTCCCTTTTGTGCTCAACACCTTGTACTGTGCCACTATGCCATCGTTTCTTTGGTTCCGTAATCCTTTCAGTCTATAGGATGTGTGTACCAGGAAGGCAGAGAAATTCTCTGATTTGTTTCTTCGCAATCTCCCCAGGGAGTGGAGAATGTCCCCAAACCTAGTATGAGGCCTGCTGACCAAATGGCTAGAGATCATGAATTCCCTGATCTCCATCTGAGATCTACACACAGTCAGTCACCCATACGCACCAATACCGGGGTCTTTAGGAATTTGTTCCTTCAGAGGTTTCTGGCATAGCCTCTGATGAACCAGAATTTTCTTTTCTCACATCAAGAATTTAAAATGGTTCCAGGACTTTTTTCTCACCGCAGGTGTTTCTACTTAATCCTACATGGCTCATAAAGCTGTCAGGACAATGCACTTTAGATTATATATGACTTTTCTTACTTGCAAGATAGCCTTGAAAAAAAAAAGCACTTTAGTCTTTGACTGTAATTATAGTCCAGATTTAGAAGCCTTGCCAGAATATCATTCTACCACGCTTTTTTATGATGTTGAAATATTTTAAAGAAAAGTTCACTCAAGAGCAGACTAAATATGTCTGAACATCTCTAAAACCACTTCTACAGAACCCACTGACACCCATAAAATGAATAAAAATTTTTCGATACCATCAGGTACTAAGTTCACAGATTGATCTAAACTGTTTTTCATGGTTTATTTTATGTAACAGAGCCTTCCTAACAACAGGGTTTTTTTTTTTTTAAATTATTTTATGGTTATGTTTTGTTTTGTTGCCTGCATGTATGTCTGTGCACCACATAGACCTACCCCGGCACCCCATGCAATGTCCAACCTTTGAACTTCCAATCTTCCCTCCCTGTTGTTCACTTGTAACCAGTAAGATCACACAGGTAAAAAGGTTTCTGGGTACAAAGTACTAATATGCTAATGAGCAGGTAGGATGTATATGTTCTGGAGACCCGGACAACATTCCAAGTACAGTGTTCATGGGTGACCCTGAACAAGTCAGAAAATGAGATGGCTAGTGAATGGCAAAGAGTATAGTCTAATGGAGGGATTCAAGGTTGGATGAATGGTTGCATTGCCTATTCATCCATTAGCTTATATTGAACGTGCATATATATAATATATATATATATGTCTCTTACTTCCTTGTTTATCCACTAAGGAAAAAGCCCTGGTTTCCTTCTGTCTTTCTTTTTATAACTCGGTGTCCCTGTGAACTTTTGTTGGGATCATAGTTACTTGCATATTGTTCCCAACTGCATAATGAATGCATATTCCAGCCTCATCCCTACTACCCAATCTCCTCTGGCTTGTGCCCATCACTTTGTCCTTGGAATTCCTGAAGCTACTGTTATGCAAGTTCCCTGTTGATCACTGAGCAATTAATATAGACTCTCTCACCCAGAATAGGCATTACTAAATGTGTAATGACGACTCAATCCAATTTCAAACCAAGATTGGGACCGGCAGCTCACTCTTAATTGCCTGAGTCATGAAGTTTTGGTGTCTCAGTCTTGTTATTTGTGATCTTCTTAAAGTGACAGTCCTTACGTTGAGGCTCCAGCTGGGTTTGAGAACCCTGCTCAGCAAGGAATACTTTAGCTGCAAATGTCAAAAATCGGGATTGGCGTAGTCGTGAATAGCTCAGAGCCTTTCCAGTGAGCTGTGCTTCATTGATGGTCACCTTGACAAACCTAAAGCCGTCCCCTCATAGCTGACAGGGGCTTTTGCCTTTCCAGGTAGGCACAGAAGGTAGGAGTAAAAAGGCAAAGAAATAAAGACAACTTGGGCTACTTATTCATCTAGATGTGGTTTCTCCATAAGGATAATACAAGCATGTATCCTGGCTTCTGGTTGTTAAGAAATTGTCAGTCACGAGGCCTTCAAGCTGCAAGGGATGCAGGAATGTGGACTAATAGCTATTTGGTTCTTATCCTCTCCTGTCAAGGGAGGAGGAAGGACTTAAGAATGATCTTAGGTAACTTAAACAGTGCCTGCTACAGGGAGTTTATTCGCTTTTCCTGAGAAGAGCATTCCTCAGATTTTGTTTTAGATAACTTCTAACTGAAAAATTGATACTCTCTGCTAGCTACCATGTGTCACCAAGGCAATTAGTCCCCCATATCTGTAGGAGATACAACCCAAAGGGTTCTGTCATCACTGAGACCTCAAATAATACTACATTGTGTACATACTCTTTGTTGCTTTCCTTCTATGCCTGTGATTAGAGTGTGCACTCATCCACAGATAATCAATAGATTATCAACAGATCATAAAGTGGAGTGATCATAACGGTAGTGTACTAAGAATTACTTGAAGGTTGTGAGTTGTTTCTGGAGTCTTCCATTAGATAGTTTTAGACTATGTTTGATCAAGTAACTCAGAGTGATGTCACAGTATCATATCATAAATTAGGAACTACATTCTAAGTCTACAGCATCAAAAGAAGACTTTTTGTGTATGTAGCTCTGAATTAGTGAAGCAATTCAATGTAAAGGGTAATTTGGCTCATTCAACCTGGTTCAGTGAAGCCATGACAAAAATGTGCTATAAAAATGAAAAATCATAGCCCTGTTTTTGCTTTCTTTTGTTATAATTACCTTTATTGTACTGGGGGCTTGGAATAGGGAAATTTCTTTGCAAATCAGCAGACTCTGAAGATGGCAGTTTTGCTCCTGAGAGTTTTTATGCCAGACCAACCCACAAGTATTTACAACAATAAAAGTGGTTTGTTACTTTAGAAGAATCCACTTTAAGCCTTTTTTTTTTTTCTGAACAAGAGGTGTGCATAAACAAAGAACTCATAACACAACTCTACAGCTTTGCCAAATTTTAAAAACTGAAAACGATGAAGTAGTCCAAATCAGAACACGCACCCTTGCCAGCCGCCCTCTCCTGAGATCCAATTTTCTTCTCACTAGATCATACAACTTCTGAAATTACCTACCTGGACATTTGCATATTTCCATTGTTTTTATAAGTGGGGCATGGTTCATACCAGTAATGACAGCATTTAGGAGGCTGAGGCAGAAGGATCATGATGATATCAAGGTCATCTTAGGCTACGGACTGGAACCATGTCTTAAAACAATATAAACAAGTAAAAAAAAAAAAAATAGGCAAAGAGTGATCTTGTGTGTTTAGCATCTAACAGACAGCCTCTGGAAAGGGATTGTTCCTGACTTCATCTTCCTTGGCCTGTCCTTTGTTGACTATTTCCTTAGGACCACAGAAAACAAGCTTACCTTCTTCCATGTTTCTTCATGTTCTCTGCAATGAACAATAATGATTTCAGACACTGCTTTCCGTTTCAACAAACTGACTTACTCAGTTGGAGAACTATGAATCCAAAGAAGGGAAAAACATCTGTTCATCTCAGGTTGTTTTCTTATGTTACTGGTGCAATGGTTTGTGTTTGTTTTTCTGTCTTTGTGGCTGTATTTTCTCTCTGTCCCTCACTTTGATTTTGGGAAACTCCCAGAGACCCTCATGCCTTTCTCTTCTTCCCTTACATCAGCATGCATAGTTCTGAGCCCCATCTTTTTTAATCATGCTCCTCTGGCCTTCTTATTGGTCACATGTTGGGAACTGGCTTTCGGTTATTATTATCACTGCTGAAGTGGAGGCCTGATAGTAGATCCCATTCTCATAACCATGGATATCAGAGCATCTCTCTGCTATTTCTTTTTCCTAGTTTCTATGACAGCAAAAAGAAAAAGAAAAAAAAACTAAATGTTGATACAGGCTATGAAACAACAAATAAAACTTCTAAAAGTCCTTTATTCGTTTAATTTTTAGGATATTTTCCTGTGAACTTGGCTTCACATCAAAATTGGGCAGGAGGTACCAAGACATTCAGTTCCCCTTACTTCGTATCTTCAAACCCTACCATGTGCCCACAGAGGAGTACATGTGGCCTCTACTATCCTATCATGCAGAATAGCATCACAAACCAAATGACCTCAATGTGCTGTGGGTTCACTCTGCTCCTCCGTGAGCCTGAGCCTCCACCCCACACCCACTGATCTTTCTTATTCTATCCTTTTGCCATGCATGGAATGTCATATGACCATTTCAGAGAATGCAATGGCAAAAGACTTTGCATGACTTTCCAAAGAAGGAATGAACGCTGATATATGAATCATGACGCCTAAGGAGACTCACAGGTGGCACCATCAAATGCAGTTATATCAGGTTCACCCTCGTGGGGGAATGGTGATTCACCTTCGTGATAGCCTTTATCCTCCACCAAAGTACAGCCTTAAATGTGGACCTCGCATCATGTCGGTGATTCATTGCCTCGTTGTCAGGTCCTCTTGACCGCCTCACTGCATTCAGTTACTCTTAGGATGGTCAGGAGCTTCTATTTCCTTAGTATTTCTCATTTATAAAACCTAGAGAAGGCATTTGCAGTATGTAAGTTGATGGCCTTTGCAGTTGGGGGATGTGTGTATTCTGCCATCTTAATAACAATTGTCTTTCTGTGAATGTTTCTTGACTGGCTTATGAAGTAGCTCTGCCTCATGTCTTCACAGACTTCTCCTTTTGTTTTCTGTCACTGTGCTCAGCTTTACACAATGGTCTCACCTTTCTTACATCACAGAACAACTAACTGTCTGGCCTCTCAGCTGGTGGCAGGGAAGCTTCTTTCTCACCTGTTCATGCTTCCTGTTAGTCCTAAAAGCTGCAATTAGAAGTCGTAAGAGTGGCACATTCAGGATTCTCAGAAAAGATGCAGCCTCATTAAAACACAATTGTGTGTCTCTGCTTTAAATAGTGTCCAAATAGATAATTGAATTCATGGCTGTCTAAATTTAATTCCAGAAATCAAAGCCATGGCAATAAGAACTGGACTTGAGTTCTCTTAGGTCAAATAATTTAATTTCTCAGCCAGTTGAACTATTATGCATCTCAGTTCTTAGTTATTATGACAGTAAATTATGCTGACCGAGGCAGTGAGGAATGATGGCGATGAAATTCCTTCTCTTTCCTGGCTAGGCACACACCAGAATGCAGATCTCTTAAGCAGCTTTCCCCACAGTCAAAGCTTCTGTGTGAAGCTTTAAAAGCAGCATTAAGGTAATAATGGAAGATGGATAGGCACCTCAGGGAATCCAACTGTGTATTTTCTTCGCCCTATCTGACAGCCCAGGACTCCCAAAGCCTGGACCATACACCAGCTAGTAACATTGTTCAAACAGTCATGGGGTGAGATCATGGTATTTAATGGTTTAAAGAGAATCTTGGCCTGGGTTTAACTTTCTCCCTGCCATTGCTTTTGAATTACCACCAACAGTGGAGAAACAATGAGAATTGTGACTGTGATTTGGGTTGGACAAAGAAGCAATCCTGGACGCAATCAGCTCAGGAAGCAACCTCTTTTACATTCACTAGAAGAATAACCTTGAGATGAAGTAAAAGGATGTACCTCAAATAAAATCTGGGCCAGCTGTAGGTTTAGTTTGGAAATGTGGCCTCAGTAGTAGATATGTGCACAGAAAGTATTGTGCAGGCAATCAATCAAGAAATCAATTAGTTCTCCCTATTTATATCGAGGCAGATGGAGGCTTTAGCCCATCTGACTATCCATGACAGTGTCTGATCTTTGTTTTCTCACCTATTTCTTCATGGTCTTGATGAAAATGTGAAAATCAGTTATAGTCTTCTACCTATCAACACGTTATGCATTAACACTTCACTAAATTATTCAGCTTAATAATTTCTTCTGTACATTTTAGCCAACTGTTCCAGAATATATTGTCCTTTCATCATATTTCACCAGAGTTGGGGAAATGTCCCCTTGAGGAGCCAGACATAGTTTTATAGAACTTTTTTTAAAAGTCCTGCTCGCGTTCTGTGCTTGCACCCAAGGGCATGCTATGCATCATTTATTATAGAACCCATACGGAGTATCCCTGGAGTTGGAGGAAAACACAGAGGTCCCTTGGTGCTACATCCATCTCTTCGAATTTCCTTTCCCTTTCATTTTCAGGACTGCATCTCCCTGCTATGCTGTCACACTGACTGTAAGAGTCTTTCAACTTTCTGGAAACATACAAAATTATGGCTGGGACTATCCCAGTCTCCAGCTCACATGAAATCTGATACAGTCTACCACACCGGACCCACACTATCTTGGCCTTTAAAGCTAAGCTCTCTCCTTCCCCGACATTGTCATTCCAAAGCATCATGGTGCCACAGCTAATAAAACCTCCAGATTTCCATTGCCTTTCCCAACTACAAGCTCCGTCTTGCTGGCCACACTCAACTTCAGGGTGATAGTTCCCATGTGTGCTGTTTGTTGCTGGGGACACTGACCTGGGTATGGCTTCTCTTTTGCTCACGTATATAGTGCTTCTCATTTGACAGAGCTGTGCCAGAGAGTCTCAGTCTCAGCTATTTGTCTTGTGTTGGTTTTGTGATCTGGTTCAGCGTGTCTTTCTGTCCTTTCCCTCCAGGCAATACAGGGCAGGATCTCCCTCCTTTTGTCTTCGTCCAAGGGCTCTTGGCCAAGGTGACATTAGCAGCCAAATGCTTTCCACATGGGTTCCTTAGAAGTCTCTTAAATTGTGTCCTAGACATGTCCTTTAATGATTTTATCTTGCTGATTGCTACCTGCCCTGTGTGCATCAGTACATAGATGTTTACAGCATGTCATCTCTCTATGGTCTACATAATTTTGCCTTGCTCACAGAGTCATATAATGGGAGTCATAGTATCTTCTTTCTGCAGCCATTAAATAAAGGGCTACATCCACTTGTGAAACATTTTGTAGACCTTAGCTAGAGTTCCTACTTAACAAGATTTTAAGCTTCCTAGTGGTTTATACTCCCTCACATATTACCAAAGTTCCTTGATTTTTCTTTACTTTCCTAATATCTCACAGCTATTTTTATTTGTTCTTCCAGTGAAGACAAAGTAGTAGAAGTGGCTGAAGAGGAGGAAGTGGCTGATGTTGAGGAAGAAGAAGCTGATGATGACGAAGATGTGTTGGATGGGGATGAGGTGGAGGAGGAGGCCGAGGAGCCCTACGAAGAGGCCACAGAGAGAACAACCAGCATTGCCACCACTACCACAACCACCACTGAGTCCGTGGAGGAGGTAGTCCGAGGTAAACCACTGTTGGGTTTCTATTTAAATGCCTTGGGATGAAAGAAAGCAAAATGGAAGGGAAGGATGATTTCAACCAGTGCTTCTCTTCTCCAACCCCTGCCCTCACCTCCCTCCCACCCCACCACCACCCCTGAAGTCACAAGGCTTCTTGTGCTTGGTTTATTGCTGGTGTTGGTTTGGTTTGATTTGACAAGCAGTCCAGCAGTCAGTTTAAACTAAACCAAATCTCATTTGCATAGTCATTTCTAGGCCTTGTGTATGCTGTTTAAAGAATCCTAGACTATATTTATAAGACCCACCTAGCCAGAAGCCATCAAATTTGACAAATGCTAAATCATCCCCTGGTGGTGGGCGTTCATCGTTCACCATTGCCTGTTGCATCTTCGACCCCATTGCATCTTGGACTCCCGAGATTGGGAGCTCCCTGATTGGAAGGACTATAGTTTGTGTCATTCACTGTGCTGGGCTTATAGACAATTCCAATAAAGTTTGCTTGTGTGCATAGCTTTATTAGATTTTACTATTTTTTACTAGATCTAATTGTTTTTGGTTTTTTGTTGTTTTTTGTTTTTTTACTGAGTGGAATTTTTAATACGATTTGGTAAGAATCACTTTATTTCATTCTGTGAAATTCAACATGGGCAATTTGTGTAACTTGTTTAATTGGGATACATGACAGAGCCTTCTTCATAAAACAGGTGTAATTCTGATACCTTAGCTAATCTTCCTCCTGCAAATGTTGTGAACCCAATGAACTAAAAAGACTTTTCATCTCCAGGAAATGAAAGCAAATATTTATCTTACATTAAACAACCAAATGTTATGCCAACTAGTGTGTTTGGGGGTTGAGGGGTTTAATGGGTATGTGTTGTTTTTTTCCCCACAGTAAAATCTGCCTCTAGATCTAGATTGAATGAAGGTGGGTTGACTTCATTTTAGGAAATGCAAATGATATTAGCCTTCATCCACAAATGCTACGAAGCTGGAAGATTTTGTTTCTCTTCTGATTAAAGTGTAATGATTACAGCTCATTAGAATTTAATATGGGACACTGCCCAACTCAAATACATTGTTAATTATTATTGTTAGTAGCTCCCTCTCCCTTTGCTGCATTTTAAAGAACTTTATTGAGGTAAGATATATTATATATTATAATATTAACTCATTTTCAATATCTACTTCAGTGACGTTAATAAATGTACTCAGTTGTTTAGTATCACCGTAATCTAGCTCAAGGCCATTTCAGCACCTTAATGAGATCCCTCCCGACCACTCACAGAGTTGATCCTTACTCATGGCCCCATCAGAGGCTGGGCTACTGTGGCCTCCACTGAGTTGCCCTTCTCTGAATATTTAATACGTAAGTGAGGTTATACCCTGCATAGCTAAACGACTGACTTGGATCCCTTAACAGTGTTAACAGTGTTTTGGGATTTTGTGTGTGTTTCACTTGCAGTTTATGTTAGTAATGAATTGAGCACTCAGCCACCTTAGATCTAATGGAAGTATTCGGAATTCTTTAGGAAGAGCGTACAGTTTCAGATAGATGGTTTAGTTTTATCGCTCCCTACTTAAGGCAGCTTCTTATTTATTTGAGCTTGTGAGCACATGTGCAAGTAAGGTACCCTTGATCTGAATGAAATGCTCTTCCTCATACACCCAAGGCATCTTTTTCCAGAGAAATTTTCAAATGTCTCTGGAGGTCAAGACAGGCAGATCTGGCCTAATGAATTTTTCAGCCCTGATTTTTCTCAGCAAGGGAAGAGGTGTTTTTTGACTCCACCCCTGCCCCGCCCCTCAGTTGTTTTTTTTTTTCTGAACGTCACATTACAGTGACTGATAATCTGCAGTGAACATAGGTCTTTAGAAGTAGAGAAGCCTTGTTTGCTGCCTGTAAGTCTGAATGGCACAGGTGATGAGCACAGCACACACAGGCTCATGACGGTCATGAGTGCTGAGATCTAGGACAAAATCAAAGCCAAAGGAATGCAAAAACATCTACTCTGTAAACATAAGAACACAGAGACTGCTTCAGAACAAGCTTTCAGATTGGTTCTTAAGAGTAGATGGCATTTAAACAAGACAGGGGAAGTGTCTCCCTGGAAGTGTGTCCAGGTAAATTCTGTTACAAGGCACATCAAAGTCAGTAGGAAACAACAAACAAACCCTTTGCTTTGGTGGAAGATAAGGGCCACTCTTGGGAGACAGGACTAGTCAGCCCTGTGGGAGAGAATCTGAGAAAACTGGGGTGGGACTGAAACGTGAATGTGCCAGGGTTGGCAAGCACAGGTGTTGAGAATGATGGGAAACGGTATGTTCTATCACAAGTTGCAGGTGAACAAGGAGCGGTGACTTGTTCTAACCAAGATGGAGTTCTGTGATCTCATTAACTTCCATGTCTTGTTATTTTCTGGATTTGTCCTTCCTCTTTTTCAGTTTCATGAGTAACTTTGTAATTTTAGATATTTAGTTTTGGTATACAGTTTTCCACGTAAGATGTAATTTTAGATCTTCAGACAGAACATGCACACCATGGAATTTTTCTCGAGAAAGCCAATGGCAATTGAGAACTAAAAGAAATCTCTAGGCTAGATGTTTATAAGAAAAATCTAAAGCAAGCACTAATTTTAAAGATAAGCAGGACCTGTGGATTGGCACAGTAGGTAGAATGCTTGCTGCAAAGGCAGGAAGAACTTAGTTCGAATCTTTAGAACCCCATGTAAAAAGTCAAGCATGGTTGTGTGAGCCTGCAACCCAGAGTTGTGGAGACAGGAAGATTGTTGGGAGATATTGGTAGATGTTCTGTGGAAGACCCTGTGTAGAGGAAGTAAGACGATGCTAAAGCAGGACATCCAACATCCTACACTGGAAAATGCAAACATGTATATACAACACACACACACATTATAGGATTATAAAAAGGTTTTTTTTTTTTTTTTTTTTTATGTGAACTCATTCATTCTGTGTAAGGCTTATGGAATGAACCAACGGTATAAATTTAGGCAAATCTTTCTGAGATGTTATAGGATATTCTTTAATGATGCAGATGTTTTAGATGGTCGGATTAAGCCAGACAACCCTTCCCTGTATATTCCTAGTATAGAAGGTGACTGCTAAGTCTTCCCAGTCTTCCCTTAGTAGGAACAACAGCAGTAGCAGAGCTGATTGCACACTTTGTAAAACTCTTCCTACAATGCCTGCTTCTGTGCCTTGAAAGCAAACACTACTTGCAGAGAAAAGATTAGTATTGCAGTCTTATTTTCAATGTTAATGTTTTGGCCTCTGAAAGGAAATAAATGTGATTTACAACCATTCGTAGAAAGAAAATCATTTCATCATCTCCAGGCTCCAGCAACTAAGCCAAGCCCTTGCTGTGCTTCCTAAGGACTAGGTGCTTTCATAGCCATTGGCTCTTGAGAGGAATAAACAGAGGCAAGAAAACAGAAGCTATTTTTACCTTATCATAAAATTGCTAACCCCAGTTGTCTGTTCTACATTACTTGTAGAGGGCCGAAAGCACAATTGCAGCGTTCGCCATTACAAGATGGCGCTGACATCTTGTGCCCCTACTTTGTAAACAAGCTAGTGCTCATGTGCAAAAGGTGAGAGCGCACCAAGTCACGGCCCAGCCCGGGGCGTCATCTAGGGCAATGAGCTAACAGCCAATCAGATATGGACACACGCTCTGGGGTGTATATAAGCGCCAGTCTTTTGGGGCTGGGGTCTTCCTCCTTTCATGGTAATAAACGCTTGCTGCAGAAGGATCCTGGTGCCCGCGTGTGTTCTTGCTGGCGAGATGATTGCGCAGAGCACAGCTGGCGCCGAAACCCGGGAACCCACCATCGCTGGCGCCGAGGAGACCCTTCGCTCACGGAGAAGATTCAAAACTGCAGGTCAAAGGTAAGCTATGAGAGGCATCTTTGGTCTTGATCTATCTCATCTCTTTCCCCAGTTGGCAGGAGCCCTAGAAGCTTTGGTTATTGTGCTAGCGGCACTCGTTCTCTTCCTTTTGGTTTCATTTTGTTTCCACTGGTATTCTTGCTAAAGCGTGCCACCCCAGACACAGTCAGAAGGACGTAGATAAGCCGCTGCGCCCTCTCTTGTGTGCAAGTTTCTCTCGTAGATAAGAGAGCAACATGGGAGCTTCACATTCAGTGGTTACCGCACTGCAGTCGCTCCTGCGACAGCATGATCTGAAGATCCCCAGAGTCACTGTGGTGAAATTTGTAAATGAGGTTAACAAAGCGGCGCCCTAGTTTGCCTGTTCCGGGTTGCTGACCCTTGCCTCCTGGAACAAACTGGAGGGTGACCTGATCTGGGAGCAACAAGAAGGGAAAGTGAGAAGGAGAATGATGTCTAAGTGGAGGCTAGTAAAATCATGCTTGGAAGATGAGAAGTGCCACTCATCTATTACAGTAAGACAAGGAGTGCTTGAAGAGTTACAAGATAGTATGTCAGAAACAGAGCGGGGTAAAAGGTTAAGAGCTCATAAAAAAGAAGAAAAAGGCCTACATAAAAAAAAGACCCTCCCGACAGGTAAGATTTTTAGAGACCCGAAATGGGTTAAGCCATTGATAAAACAATTAATATATGAAAATGCCTCACCAGAATGCAAGGCAGTCATTACCCCTAGAAGAAGCAAAGGGCTGACAAACTAGATAAAAATCTGCCGAGGACTTAGAGGCCCACTAACTAATGCTGGCCTCGCCACAGCCATTTTGCAAAGCCAGAACCGCCCAAGTCCTGGTGTACATAAGGTCTGCTATAATTGTGGTAAACCAGGTCATTTAAAACGAAAATGTTGTACTCCCATACAAAAGAAAACCCCTAGGCTATGCACTAAATGCAAAAAGGGCTATCATTGGGCCAATGAATGTCACTCAGAGACATTCAAAAAAAAATTATTCAACATGATCCCTCCCCAACAAAAAGAGATAAAAGTACTCCAAAAAACAGATATCAGGGCCCCAGGTCTCAGGGCCCCAAGAAATATGAGACACAGGTCTACAACCGGAGGACACCTCTAGTCACAGAGCTACAAGAGGCTCCGCAAGATTAGACCTCCGTTCCACCACCCAATTCTTATTAATGCCACATATGGGTGCACAGCCTATTCCAGTTGATTTTAAAGGGCCCCTGCCTAAAGAAAGTGTTGGCCTTATTTTAGGTTGGTCCTCTCTCACCTTAAAAGGGCTTGTGGTTCATCCTGGTGTGATAGACCAAGACTATACCGGGGAACTTCAAGTTCTCTGTTCTTGTCCACAAGACATATTTTCTATCTCCCCTAGAGATAAGATTGCTCAATTAGTTATTCTTCCAAGTTTACATGATTATTTCCCATCCACCGGGGTGCCTAGAGGTGCTAACGGGCTTAGTTCTTCAAAAACTGACTTTGCTCACCTGATAGTTGATCTTAAAACTAGACCCACTTTACAATTAATTATAGAGAAAAAAAATTTTATAAAAATTTTAGACACAAGAGCTGATAAAAACATTATTTCCTTCAACTGGTAGCCTAAGGCATGGCCTATTACACAATCATCCCATTCCCTACAAAGACTGAGATATGAGGCCAGCCCTGCAGTCAGTTCACGCTCCTTAACCTGGCAGACACCAGAGGGTCAAACAAGAAGTTTCATACCTTATGTGCTTCCTCTCCCCGTTAATCTCTGGGAAAGAGACATTTTACAAGGCCTAAAATTAACATTAACTAATGAATACTCTCAACAAGCTGTTGATATTATAAAAAAGATGAGATATAAGGAAGGAAAAGGCCTTGGCAAAAAAGAACAAAAAAGGTTAAACCCAATCTCACAAGAAAGTAATACAGAAAGACAAGGTTTGAGTTTTCTCTAGTTGCCATTGAGGGTTCTATGCCCATACCCTGGCTTACGGAGGAGGCTGTGTGGGTTCCTCAATGGCCCCTATCCTCTGAGAAATTAGAAGCCGCTATAAGGCTGATTAAAAAACAAGTACAGCTTAGTCATTTAGAGCCTTCCACCTCTCCTTGAAATACACCTATTTTTGTCATAAAAAAAAAAAAAATCAAAAAAATGGAGACTTCTCCATGATCTAAGGGCCATTAACGCGCAAATGCAGCTGTTTGGCTCAGTGCAACGAGGCCTGCCTCTGCTCTCTGCTTTACCTAAAAATGGAAGATAATAATTATAAACATTAAAAATTATTTCTTCTCCATTCCCTTACTCCCACAAGATAGACAAAGATTTACATTTACCTTGCCTGCTGTTAATCACCTTAAACCAGACAAAAGATATTAGTGAAAAATTTTGCCTCAGGACATAGCCAATAGTCCTACCATGTGTCAACTATATGTACAAATGGCCCTTGAGCCAGTTAGAAAACAATTTCCCTCCTTGTTATTGATCCATTTTATAGATGACATTCTTATGTGCCATAAGGAGTTAGTTATTTTACAAACCTCATACCCCCTATTAATTAAAACATTGAGACAATGGGGCCTACATATTGCCACAAAAAAGGTTCAAATTTCAGAAATAGACTCCTTTCTAAAAACAATTATTTACCCAGAAAAAATAGTTCCTCAAAAATTAGAGATTCACAGAGACCATTTACATACCTTAAATAATTTTCAAAAATTATTAGGTGATATAAATTGGTTAAGGCCATTTTTAAAAATTCCCTCTGCTAAATTAAAACCTTTGTTTGACATTCTAAAAGGAGATACTCACATTTCCTCACCAAGGGCCTTAACGCCGGCTGCAAACCGTGCCCTACAAGTGTAGAAAATGCCCTACAAAATGCTCAATTAAAACATATTGATACAACCAAACCTTTTAATTTATGTGTTTTTAAGACCAGACATTTACCAACTGCTGTGTTATGGCAAGATGGGCCCTTACTATAGATCCATCCTAATGCATCCCCTACAAAGATTATTAAATGGTATCCAGATGCAGTCGCTCAGCTTGCCCTTCGTGGGCTAAAAGCAGCCATTACCCATTTTAAAAGGAAACCTAAGGTTTTAATAGTGCCATATACTACACATCAGGTTCAAATATTAACTGCTACCTCTGATATTTGGGCGGTGTTGGTCACCTCCTTTAATGGTCAAATAGATAATCACTATCCTAAACATCCCATTTTACAATTTGCCTTAACTCAAGCTATTGTGTTTCCACACATTATATCTCAGAAGCCAATCCCAGATAGAGTAGTTGTTTACACAAATGGGTCTAAAACAGTGTGGGTGCCTATGTAGTTAATAATAAAGTCACAGCCAAACAATACCATGAGACCTCACCTCAAGTCGTAAAATATTTGGTAATATTAGAGGTTCTTAAAACCTTTCCAGGCCCTTTAAATATTGTTTCAAATTCCTTTTATATAGTAAATACAGTTAAAATTCTAGAAGTTGCTAAATTAATTAAGCCCTCTAGTAAGCTTGCAAGAGTCTTCCAAAAGATTCAGTTTACCTTGGCCAAAAAAAGGTTTCCTGTTTTTATTACACACATTAGGGCTCACTCAGGTCTACCGGGCCAATGTCCACGAAAATGACCTGACAGACCGAGCCACAAAGTTGATAGCTGTCACCCTATCTCCAAAGTTGACCTTAGCCAAAGATTTCCATAAAAGATTTCATGTAACCACTGAGACTCTACGTCAGAGATTTGACATAACCAAAAAGAGGCTAGAGATATAGTGACTCAATGTCAAAATTGTTGTCAATTTTTACCAGTGCCTCATGTAGAAATTAATCCACGAAAAATTCGGTCACTACAGATTTGACAAATAGATGTTACTCACATCCCATCCTTTGACAAATTACAATACTTACATGTTTCCATTGACACTTATTCTAAAATTATATTTGCTTCCCCATTGGCCGGAGAAAAGGCGGCCCATGTTATTCAACATTGCCTCGAGGCATAGAGTGCCTCGAAAAAGCCTGAAATTCTTAAAACTGACAATAGACCAGCTTACACTTCTCAAAAATTTAGACAATTCTGCCGCCAAATAGAGGTGACCCATCTAACGGGTCTACCATACAATCCTCAAAGACAAGACATTATAAAATGGGCTCACCACACTCTTAAATCCTATTTAATAAAACAAAAAGGGGGAGTCCAGGAAGCTCTACCCTCAGTGCCATGAGTCACCGTTGTGTTTTCCCACAAGAAGAAAACAATCCATTCTGGCTCCCAAAAAGACTGACAAAAAGAGTCCTGGAATTGAAAGATGACTCCGCGATGGACCCTCCGGCTGGCAGTTCCAGTCCTCGCCCTTCTTCTTCAGACTTGGGTTCCTAGTATAAAGGGGGATTTACGATGGGCTGTATTATCTGCCTTTCCAAAACCTATGCCTGTCAGACATGATTCGACAGTTTTTCCAAAGATCTTTACAACCAATAGAACTATGGGATTACCATATCTTCCATTTGACCCAGTGTGGGCACCCTTGGGAGAGAATCGCTCCCTAAAAGAGGGAGGCTCCTTGTGCTTTCAATTAGGTCCTTTGAAAATAGGAGATTGCATCCAACTTACAAGGCATCTCCTGGGGCGGTTTGATCACCAGATGTTTGGTTATATTCGATCAAGTAATCAAGAGGATGAGAGCAATTCGAATGTTTACTATGTCAATTGTACCTTTTGGCAGGGAGTCACTTGGCTCAACGCTACCTTCCTGCCGCCTAATTTTACAGAAGGAGAACGCCCCCTCCAACCCAGAGTTGCCCCTGCTTGTGTTGGGGAGGATGAGGAAATTATCCCACCCTGGTCTGATTGTAGATCCCCCTTCGCCCATTGGGCTGACCAGAATCGCCTTTTTACCTTTTCCCCCCATATGTTGTGAATCTCAAGGCGAGGGGTGTTTATGGGTAAAGGACTCTTTGTGCAGGATCGTAGTATGGATCCCTTTGATAAATAGTTACTTTGTGGAGTCAATGGTAGTTGCACGGGTCTTAATTCCCTGGCCTTCCTCCAGGGTGGGACAGTGGGAAAATCCACAGTTGATGGTGAACTAGCTTATAAGGCTTTGACAGAACCTTCTGGGACTGTTATTCAAATTTGGAATTTTACTGGAAGTATTCATGCCTTTAATAAGACCATTATAAATCAGACATATTTTTCATTTACCCCAGTGTGTGTTTATCCTCCCTTTCTGTTTATTCTTTCTAATTTCTCATTTGAAAGCTGCACTAATGATACCTGCTTCATGTTGCAATGCTGGGATGCTCGTCGATTTGTGCGTGCCATGATTGCCAGGGTGCCACGTTGGGTCCCGGTTCCCGTGAAAACCCCATCTATTCTGTCATTATTTAGGCAAAAAAGGGATTTTGGAATAACTGCAGCTGTTGTAACAGCGATCTCCATTAGTGCAGTCTCGGCTACCGCCCGGGATCGCTATGTCAACCACAGTTCAAACAAGCACAGCCTTAAATCAGTTATCTGCAACAGTGGCAGATGCAAGTGATCTTCATACCTCTGCTACTGCCCAATTAAAGGGTGGCCTGATGATTGTTAATCAGCGCCTAGATTTGGTGGAAGAAAGAATAGAGATACTTTTTCAGTTGGCACAATTGGGTTGTGAAAGAAAACAGGGTGCTCTTTGCATCACCAGTGTTCAGTACGAAAATTTCACTCATGCAGCTAACTTGTCATGAGAATTATCTTTGTACCTTGCAGGCAATTGGTCGGAAAGCTTTGACAAGATTCTTGAGAAGCACAGACAGCGGTGGTGGCTATCAACTCGACACGAGTGGACTTGTCCCTGACTGAAGGACTCTCCTCCTGGATTTCTTCGGCTTTCTCCTTCTTTAAAGAGTGGGTGGGAGTAGGGTTTGGTGCAGCCCTATGTTGTGGATTAGTGTTCATGCTATGGTTGGTCTGCAAACTCAGAGCTCAACAGAAACGTGACAAGGTTGTCATTGCCCAAGCGCTTGCTGCTCTAGAACAAGGCTCATCCCCTGACGTTTAGCTGTCCATGCTGAAATCATGAGTAGTAGCAGACAGATTCCTCAGCTGTTGCACCCGAGGGATTATCCCATTGCACCGGGACAGTGAGGAGTCATGGCCTGCCGATTCTTGATTAAGCATGGTTCACTATTAAATTGTTTAGCGTGCCTTTACTTCCTGGAGCCCAGAAAACAGGTGTCCACGTCGGCTAGGGCCCAGACAGAGTGTCGCCTAAGACAGGGGCCACGCCTACAGGTGATTACCGGCTTATCCTGGGCCTTAGTTGGCTTATGCTGCGTGTGCGCCCAGACGGGCTTGACTCTCTGGTCTAGGATGATCAGACACCCTGAGTGCGCTCCTTTGGAAGGGCCGGCTGCCGCTATAAGTAAAACAAAAAGGGGGAGATGTAGAGGGCCAAAAGCACAATTGCAGTGTTCGCCATTACAAGATGGCGCTGACATCTTGTGCCCCTACTTTGTAAACAAGCTAGTGCTCATGTGCAAAAGGCGAGAGAGCGCCAAGTCACGGCCCAGCCCGGGGCATCATCTAGGGCAATGAGCTAGCAGCCAATCAGGTATGGACACGCTGCTCTGGGGTGTATATAAGCGCCAGTCTTTTGAGGCTCGGGGTCTTCCTCCTTTCATGGTAATAAACGCTTGCTGCAGAAGGATCCTGGTGCCCGCATGCATTCTTGCTGGCGAGACAATTGCGCGGAACAATTACTGATTTCAGAGAGAAGGAACTCTTTGGAGGTAAGCTCAGTACTGCAAATCCATTCAGCTTCTAAGCTTTGCTAATTAGGAAGATGTTGGATATCAGTCTAATGGCTCAAGTTGTTACCAGTTAAGTGCAGCAACACTGAGTCTCAGTGTTCAGTTCATAAACCCGGTATGTGAGGGTTTTCTTTTCTGAAGTGGGAATGTTGTAGGAACTGGCTTAGTCTTGGCTTTTTATCCTTCCCAATTCTGCCTGTTCAGAAAAACTCTATTTTTTTACCTTATGTTTATTTATTCAGCAAATATTCTTTGTGCCCTGCTGCCGGCTCATGTCTTTGCCTCTGTACATAGTATAGCAGGTTTAGCACAGACATGCTTCCACCTGCTGGGAGACTGTGTCAGCTCCCTGTTGGAGTTCTTTATTGCAGACATAAGTGTTCTGGGTCACTATTTCCCTCATTCTTTAAGGCTGTGTCTTAGTCAGTGTTTCTATTCCTGCACAAACATCACAACCAAGAAGCAAGTTGGAAAGAATTTATTCAGCTTACATTTTCACACTGCTATTCATCACCAAAGGAAGTCATAACAAGAACTCATACAGAGCAGGAACTTAGGGGCAGGAGCTGATGCAGAGGCCATGGAGGAATGTTACCTTCTGGCTTGCTTCCCCTGACTTGCTCAGCCTGCTTTCTTATAGAACCCAAGACTACCGGCCCAGGGATGGCACCATCCACAATGGCCCCTCCCACCCTTGATCACTAATTGAGAAAATGCCTTACAGCTGGATCTCATGGAGCCATTTCCTCAAGGGAGGCGCCTTTCTCTGTGATAACTCCAGCTGGTACAGGTTGTGATTCTGCCTTTTAAGCCTTACAGCTGTAGTGCATAGTAGAAAAAGTTATTTCCCTTATTTCAGGTCAGGGCAATTTATGACTTAGGAAAACTTTAAAACTACATTAGTCATATAAGCAGTAATTGATGAAGCTAAGATTTGGGTCCACATGAGCCAGGCTATTTCAGTTTCATTAATGCCCAAATGATATTTTTACATTCCTTTCTAAATGCATATTCTTCCATTTAACTTACACTCCTTGTGTTTGTTCTTTTGCTATTGACATGGATGCATCTTTTATTTCTGCACCGTACATTTCTAGAATTTTTTTTTTAAATAAATCATAGTAATGATCAAGTGTTGAGTAATATATGATTAGGGGTCAGAATACTATATTCCAGGGGCATGTTACCTATTTTGAAAGCCAAAGGTTTTCCTGGGAGACACTCAACCACATTCGTTTAAATATTGTCTCTGACTATGTTCATACTATGAAAGCAGAGCTGAGGAGCTGAGGAGAAAGGACATTGTCAGAAAAGACCAAGGCATGGGCTGTTTCTTAGCCTCAGATATTGTTCATAAAATGAATTCCACCCACTAAAATCAAGTTGATTTCAGTGTATGTATGTGTGTGTGTGTGTGTGTCTGTGTATGCACATGTGTATGCAGGTACATATGCATACATGTGGATATGTGTATAGAAATCATAGGACAACCTCAAGTGTTGTTCCTCGGTCGTCCCATCTACCTTTTCTTTTGTCTAGTCTTTGGGCAGTGACAGGAGATAGGACCTTTCATTGGCCAAGACCTCATCCAATAGACTAGGCTACATGGCCAACAAGTCCCAGATCTGTTGGAATGGCTAGTGGTCCCACCTTTGCCTGGCTTGTTTTCATGTGAGTTTTGAACTCAGGTCTTCTTGTTTGTGCAGCAGAGTTTATGGACTAAGCTACACCTCCCCCACCCCTCAGCTCCAACTGTAGTATTTACAGGAGATATTTATCATTTTATGGCCTTGGGCCAGTTGAGTAACCTGCTTTTTATTTGTCTAATGTAAGTACTGATATTACCTTGCACTTTCTAAGCATGACTTTACATGATCTATGCTAAGCACTTAACGGTAATACCTAGGAAGACTTAGACTTTGTTGCTCAAGGACAGATTGCTCAGATTTGAGTCTTACTTAGCCCACTTGCCTGTGAACTGAAAACCCTTGCACAATGCAACAATGCAAGTAGTCTTGTATCCTTGTGGGTCCCTGTAAAATTGGGGCTAATAATACTTGTCTAATATTTGGCTACTCTGTGAGAAGCGAATGACTCCCAGTAATCCCTGAGAACCATTGATCCCACTTTCTGGTAGACAGGAAGTCCTCAGTCTGTGGTCACTGTGGTTGTAGTCATCATTCCAATACCCTCATAGATTCTGAACCTTAGACAACTAATGTTTACTACCAGTTAGAAGTGTTAAAAGTAAACCAACAGATTGACATGTTAACTGCAGTGTGATGCATCCATGAACTGTTGGTACAACAGAGCTGGTGATTATAGACACCATTCTGTTACCATTAAAATACAGCATGAACTCAGTTTCCTGCTTAAAATAGTTTTGTGTGTGAATATATTCCACATACCAAGATATTTGCAATTAAATTTTATTTCTAGCAGAAAATTGAACAAGATGGTACTGAATGTCACATTTCAAGATCGACTTTTTAGTCCTTCCAAACATGTTTTGCTTTGTGGAAGGAAATTCATCCGTAAGGGGACAGAGAGAGACATGGATACAGGTGACTTTTTAAATACCTGATGTTTGTGAAACTAAAATCTCCTGTCTGAACATTGGCTGCTTTATGATAGCTGATTGTCCTTGTGAAGTTACTGTTCTTCTGTGGATGATTACGACAAAGCACCAGAGAAGTATCATGAATTGACATGAAGACATCCCCTATGAACATGGGCATGAACATGGGTAGCTCAAGTCTGTCCAGCCGTACCTGCATAGTCTCTTTTTACCCTGCATGGAAAAGGACATTGGTACCCTGTGGAGGAAAAAAAAATCCTGGGAGTTTTGACCCAGAGCATCAGAAATAATGCATCTAATGAGCTTTATACATAAATCAAAGCCATGTTGTTCTGCAGGGTATAAAAGAGACAAAGCTGACATCTCTGCCCTCTCTCCACTGGCACAGCTTAGGAAAGGCATGGCACAGGCATCCTGGGACTCATGGGTGGAACTCTTGCTTTATGTGTCTTGCTCAACTTTTCCAGACTCCAGAGAAACAGTAAGCTTGGCTTGCTGTGAGCATGAAAAGGAGCTCGAAGCTCTAAGGTGTGTTTGGGAATAGGAAAAAGGACAGTAGTACCTTCTTGCAGAGCAACCCATAGGCTTTTACCTCTGCTCTAACTAAGGAAGAGAATTGGCTCACACATTCGGGCCCAGGTGCAGCATTCCTTTTAATGTCAGGAAAACCGGTGTCAGCACTGACCATGGAGGTGACAGGTGGCAGCCTGTTATTTTGTGCCCTGTGGCATAGCAGTCATTGATTCTAAGGCATTCCATACATGCTTTGCTTGAGCTGAGGGGATGCATGTAACTGTCGTTTAACTGCCCTAATCTGGAAAGCCTACTGTAGCAATTAGTGTGCTTAAGACACAAGACTACGGAATGAGGCTTACGGAGACGGATAGTATACATATATGGGCTTTTCTTACTTTTAATAAGAACTTCATTGACATAATTTCCTATCCATAAAGTTCATAATTCCATGGTTTAGTAAATTCACAAAGATCTGTTTGTCATAAGAAAACCGTGCCTTAAGCACAACTATGTGTCTACTTAACAGTTTATTACGTAAAACCAAAAATCAATTCCATAAAATGTAATGCAACAAATTAGAAAGCAGATAATATAATTATGTATACATTTCTCCCTTTCAATTAACCCTTAAATCCAATAGAGTGTTGTCTCAGGTAACAAAAGTATGATTATTTTCATGGAAATACTTATTTCCTTTAATAATAAGTGTCCGGAACGTTAAAAAGTGAGGTGGATTGCAGCGAAATACCTGCATCTATTGGTCCTGAGCCATCCTGCCCTTCTGAAGACCCATCTGTGACTTCCAGACACTTAGGTCAGAGCAGTATATCTGTCCTTTGGTGATTTTAATAGGAGAACAGTGAGAATTCCAAAAGCGATGACACCGAATAAGTCTCAAATTGTGTGTGTGTGTGTGTGTGTGTGTGTGTGTGTGTGTGTGGTGGTTTTGTGTGTGCTGAAACACAAGAGATTCATTGTATGACTTTAAACCTGATCCTCTGTGTCTCAGTTCCATGTGCTAGGATTAGAAGACTGCACCATGCCTAATTAATACTCCGCTACTATGTACGCAGTGAAGTGTGGAAGGAACTCTTCTTGGATCAAGTGTTTCCTCTGCCAAAGGAATCCATTCTCCTTAATACACTGCGGTTAAAAGCAAACCTTGGTTATGAGATGGACTTTAACTAGGAATGATGCTGTTCTCAGTTTGAATCTGTGGATTCCTCTTTGTTGGAGACAATGGCAGGAAGCCAGCCACTGTGGAAAGGTGAACATGTTCTGTCTTCCTCAGGCAGAATCGTGTTTCCAGATCCCAGCTCACCGGAAGTGTTCTCTTGTTCTCAAAAGCATTCATGCCATCTCACATGTCTTCCCAGAAAAGCCCTGTGAAAAATTACATTCTAAGTTTAGTTTAGTTATTCCTTGAATTTTTTATTGGTTTTCAGCATTATTTTCAAAATAAAAATAAAAATTGTCATGTGTGAGGGGAAGAAGGACACTAGAGTTCATATTTCTGAGAAGTGACATTTTCATAGGTTTAAATATAATTATCATCTCAGTGCTGATTAAGGCAGAAGTGTTTTGATGTTCTTTTAAAACAGCTGATTATATAGAGTGAGATAAATACGTATTGACAATCTGTTAAAAAAAAAAAAACAGTTCATCTGTTATCTTTCTGAATTTTTTTATCCTAAGACTCTTCTAATATATGCTTTATCTCTCATTTCCTACATACACCAAACTCTTTCCAATTTGGACCAATTCCTCCTCTCTGGTCCTAGGATGTGACTGTGTCTTTATATTTTTAATATAACACATTTCAACTACATTTAATAAGTTAGCTGGGCATGGTGATGGACACCTGCAGTCTTAGCAATTGGGAGTCTGAGACAGGAGACTCGTAGGGGTTTACTGTCCACATGAGCTAGGTCAAAACACAGGCAAGAAAACCACACCCTCCCACACTCACCACAGCATTACAAGAGGTTGGCAAACTTTGCTGTTCCTTTCAACACACCTGTGGCTTTCACCAAGCCTACACATCGAGAGAGAGAAGTGGCTGGTCATGGACCATACTTTGAAGAAATTTTAGTACCATTTTCTGTCTTTTGAGGGTTGGGCATGGAGACAGGAAATAAGAAACTTCAAGGGAAAGCTTTCCTTGTCTCGTAGCTTTCCACCCATGCCTGTTTCTTCCTGGTATGGCATAGTCTGATCCCTACTAGACTGTGAAAACTAATGATTACTGTAGTGAGGAATTTTGGGAGTCATAACGACTATGGCTTAAAATACCAGTGGCAGGAGTGTTTATACCTAGGAAATAGCCAAAATTCTACAATTTATTTATTTTTCCAGATAAACACAATTTTTTTTTTAGCAAATCCTTACATATCATTCAATTAAAAAAAGGAAATGTTTCCCCTATGACACAAGGTACATCTCATTTTTACCCTGTTCTAGTTTTAAGCTTGTTGATAAGCATGATGAATATCAACATAGCAAATATGAAATCAAGGTTGTGGAAACATCATCATGGTATGGTCTCTGTTCTTGCTTACAGCACCATCTCAGGAGCACTGATGAGTGTAAAACTCATTTTACAGACCCATCTCCATCAGGTGCCATTTTATAAGAAACATTTCTGCATAGGGAGGTGTGAGAATCAGGTCAAGTCGAATTACAATGACAGAGAACTGCACATGTCAGTACAAAGCCCAGTCAACTGAGGATACTTGCTACAGTCGTTCTCAATCTGTTGGTTGTGACCCCTTTAAGGTTCAAATGGCTCTTTGACAGGAGTTACATAAGATGATTGGAAAACACAGATATTTGCATTACGATTCATAACAGTAGCAAAATTACAGTTAGGAAATAGCAATGTAGATTTTAATGGTTGTAAATATAATGGTAATAATCGTAGTGGTAATTTTAATGGCTGGAGGTCACCATAATACGAGGAACTGTGCTAAAGGTAGTGGCTTTCCATTAGGAATGCAGCATTAGGAACGCTGAGAATCATTGTGCTGGAGACTTCTATAAAAAATTCACACACATCATCCTTCTGAGTCTGTGGCTTTAATAAGGTACACAGCTGCTTGTGTGGTTTGTTGATATTTCAACCTGTATTTGGAACATGAGATTTCAACGCCAGCTTCCTGACCTAATTTGCATGATTATATTTAGTACAACATGACTACTAGATAATAAATATTTGATCATTTATTTCCTAATAGACTAATTTTCTTATGCTTTTTATGTCTACTTTGTTAGCATTCACAATGCATGATGAATGTGATTTCTCCTAGAAGTATGTGGTTTTAGCATTGGAGAAAACATATTGTTTAAAAAGAACCACTTTTCTAATGTGTTGATTTAAAATTTGTTTCATCTATAAGAACCAAACAAATATTCACCTACAGAATATAGTTTTTGTTCAGATAAATTATGCTCTTGGAATGTTGCTATATTGCAATTGTTAAGTTTGTAGCAATAACTTAATTTTTAAAAAATGGATTTTCATGCTTATTTTATTAGTATTAGAATTCTTTTGTTTGTTTCTTTGTTTGCTTGTTTATTGCTTCTTGTTGTTGCTGGTGGTTTACAACTTGCTATGTAGACTAGACTAGCCTTGAGTCTGTGAGTATATTCCTGTCTCTGTTTCCCAGGTACTAGAATTGGCAGGTATGCACCACCACATCTAGATCGTGGTTGTTTTAAATGACACTGACATCAGAGTTTTCCATTATTATGGTTGAATCTAGACCACAATTTATTTGAACGAAGTATTTATGATCAACACACTTTAGTACAATTGATTTGGATGTCTTTGCCTTTTTGTTAATTTTGTTTCACTGTTAAGATAGATAGGCGCCGATTTATTTCTAAAGCAAATTCTATTTGTCTTTCTGCTATCCAATTAGAGAATAAAAATAACAAAACAGGAGATTTTAAAAGAGATACATTTGTATTATGTATGTCTATGTATTATGTTTAATTATGGTATTTCATAGAATGTGTAGAAAGTCATGCTTTGAGAATTCTTTTTCCACATTCTGAGAATCTGCATCTCCTAATTTTATCCATTAAACCTTAATATCAGAAGCAGCTCCATCCAGTGGCTGTCTGCTAGATGCAGAAGGGAGGGGTACACTTTTGTTCAGTTCTTCCAGGCTCACAGAGACTCACCGAGTCCCCTCCCACACACACACTATGCATTTGCCATTGTTTTATTCCATTACCTAACCTGTGCCTGGAGCTCTGGCACTGTTATTCAGTGAGTGGGAGACACTCTGAGGACACGCCCCTTGTACCAGAGCCAACGTGGATGGATTTTGCTGACAAGCTCTGTTGACTGAGGGCTGTGCCAGTGGATCCAAAACTTCTGTTCCTCTTGTGGCCACACTACAAATCCAGTGCAGGACACTGCTGTCCAGTATTGGCATTAATACAACTGAAGAAGAGATTACTGGGAAGTAATATCAAATTAGGAACAAATAAGGGTGCTAAAGCATGTGTTATCTCAGCCCCCAAAAGGAAGAGGAGGCGGCCCACAATAGGGTTACCAGGGGTTGCTCCTGAAATTGAGTGTTTCCACATGGAAACTGGGATAGTCAGAATTGTTTTAGATGCTTGCTATGATGTGGAGTTGACCCTGTAGAGTTCTGTTTGAGGCTCTCCAGAGTTAGAAACTTGCCTGCTTTTTGTGAATCTTTGTCTTTAGTTGATTATGGCAGTGTGTTGATCGACACAGGGGACCTGAATGGGGGTGGAGCGTCTTTTGGGATACGATGTCCATGATAGTATCTCCAACAAAAAAAATTGATCAGGTCAGGGAATGGCAGTAAGGGAAAATAGTACAGTAGGAACTTAAAAGCAAGAGGTACCTCTCCATGAGGTGGGAGCAGGCTCAGAGCATCCTCCCCTTTGGCTCTCATGAATTTTCTTCAAAAACAGGGTTTTTGCCACAGATGATATAATTTTTTGTCTGTTTGTTTAAAGGAAGTTATGCAATCTTGGAGTGTTCCAAGGGAGCATAAGGAATTATTTTTTAGGTTGCTGGGACCCAGAGATTAATAATTCTTTATAGGAATAAGCAGTCTACTTTCCTATCTCATGTTTACTATTTCTAACCTGGAGGCTCTGGGTCTTATACAGCTTCTATCTTTTAAAAAGGTATTTTCCCTTTGGGTAAGTTAGTAAAACCCAGTCTAAACAAAAGTGTGTATGTGAGGAGTCAGCTAGCAAGTGTGGAGAGCAAACCCCAAAAACCAGATTTGCAGCAAATGTAGATATATGGAAAGTCTAGAGTCCTAACTTCTAATAGTGAGAAACTTTTAAAAAGCAACTGAGTGAATTGCTGCATTTTAAACCAATGGGGATTTTGGAACTGGTTTTGGAGACAGAGGAAAGGTAGACTGACAGGTAAGATGTGTTTTAATGTAAACTAATGCGTGGTATATATTAATAAATTTGAATGTGTTAGCTGTATGTTACTGTTTGGAACATTATGGACTAAGGGTCAGATAAAAATACACGAATAAAAAATTTCTTAGAGTTACCATGGTTGACTGTCAGTCATTCTCCCAGATGTTACATACGTTGTCAGGTTTTGTCAGTGGACAGGCTGGAACCATTAAAATAAGTGTGATTAATTATACATGAGTCTATGCGATCATTTACTAAGAAAAACAGTCAGAAGTTGGAGAGAACTTAAGCGTTGGCATTACATCCTGAGCAATCCTTTTATGTCAAAGTTGACTCAAGTTTGTTTTAGGAGATGGTTTTTTAAGAGAAATTTTTGATGTGCAGATACTTTTTATCCTTAAATCAAGAAAAGGATCTTGTCACTTCTAGCCCAAATCCTGTAGCTGCTACTGCATACTACACATGAAACCAGCCAAAAATGTCTTGTTTTGTGAAAGAGGTGACTCTGAAGTCTGAGGGTGTCGTTCAGTTCCTCAGGGAAGACTGAGTAGGTGCTACCTACTCTGCTCTGCCCAGGTCACCACTGGGAAGATCAGGGCTTAAGATAAGTAAGTATGTACGTGAACAGCCAGAAGGTGTCTTTTCTTGCTAAATGTGGTTCCCCACGTCTCCTCTGATTAGAGGTGTGCTCTGAACAAGCTGAGACCGGGCCATGCCGCGCAATGATCTCCCGCTGGTACTTTGATGTCACTGAAGGGAAGTGCACCCCATTCTTTTACGGCGGATGTGGCGGCAACAGGAACAACTTTGACACGGAAGAGTACTGCATGGCGGTGTGTGGCAGCGTGTGTAAGTGGACCCTCCCTCCAGCCTGGCCACCTCTTATCTTTCTCGCCACTGGTTCTGCTCTTTGTAACAGATTGAATTTTCCCCTTGGTCTCGGGAATGGGCCTGTTGCTACCACTAACCACATTCCTGTCAATTTCTCTAATTACCAGAAGCCTCCTCCACAGTATGTTCAGTCATGAGCACATTTCTCCGTCTATCTCTAATAAAGCATGGCCTTGGACGTATTCTGTTATAGTCATGGTAGATTCTTCTTTCAACTCATAGGAACTTCTGATTGCTTCTCTCTACAAAAGGACTAGAGTGGCTTCTGTCTTCTTCAGTCCTTCCTGCAAAGCATAGATGTCTGTGTCCGTCTATGTGCATATATGCATTCATGTTTCTGCATGCGCACATGTGCAATAGTCTCTCACTGGTAGCTGGCTTATGACGCTTCAGTTGTCTTGATAAGATTGCCATGGAGAATTACTTTGTTATGTCATCACATTTTTTTTTTACTTCATTCTGATAATGAAATTTAATTGAATTGAGCTCATGCAACCTCAGATGCTATCGTAGAGTTTCATTGCTGTGAAGAGACATCTTGACCACGGCAACTCTTATAAAGGACAACATTTAATTGGGGATGGGTTATAGTTCAGAGGTTTACCCCGTTATCATCATGATGGGAAGCATGGAGTACACAGTCAGACATGTGCTGGACAGGTAGCTTAGAGTTCTTCACCGGATCCACAGGCAGGAGGAAGAAGAGAGGCCCCGGGCCTGGCTTGAGCTTCTGAAACCTCAAAGCCCACCCTCAGTGACAAACTTCCTCCAACAAGAGCATACTTCCTAATAGTGCCATTCTGTAGGAGTCTGTGTGGCCCATTTTTATTCAAACCATCATGGGTGCCCATGTTGCTCCCTGAATGAACCCAGAGCTCATATTCTGACAATTTGGTAGACGAGAACTAGGGATGTGGACCATTTAATAAAGTTCTTGTCATGCAAGTGTGAGGACCTGAGTTCAAATCCCCAGAATGCACATAAACCAAATGTATAGTCTGTACCTCCATAATGCTAGCACTCGTAAAGGGAGATGAGAGGCAGCAGCTAGAAGAAGCACCTGAAGTCTGAGACCAGCTAGCCTGGGCTACATAGTTGAAATGGACTGTCTCAAACAAGGTAGAAAGCTTGTTTGACTGTCACATGGGCTCTGTGGCATGCACAATCACACCGAATGTGTACGTTCATGTACACACACACACAAAGAGTAACGCTAGCAACTCTCAGTGGCATAAGGCTGAGGGAAATAACTTGAAGTGTTTCTCTGGAAACATTGAACTGTCTTTCAAGTGGGAGATAATATGAAGTCCCGATGACTTCATATAAGATAAAGTATTCCCCAGAGACTCAGTCCTCAAGAAACCATGTCTCAGATATATGGAATATCTGCTTTTGTTAGTTGCCTTTCAAGCAAAGTTCTCAGTTGAATTTGTTTATTCCTGACCACAAGTTGGAAATATGAGCTATTCAAGGATCTTGGTCACTGTGCATGTCTTTCTTGAGAGATTCTTGCATTTTAATTTCTGGAATTGCAGGGAGACAATACATGCCCAGGAATACCTGGGAAATTTTGGACAATTTTCCAACTGAATCATAGAATCAAGTAAAACAATAAAGATTTTGCTCCATTAATACCTCACACTGTGAGGTAGTGAGTATCTGTTTGGGACCTAGAAAGCTCTTGTTTGGTCACCTAGGAGATGATGACTCCACTTCAGTACTCTGAGGCAACAAGTGTAGAGGCTCTGACTTTAATTGGGTGATTGTAGCCCCTAGATGAAGATGCCTACACTCATTTTTACCTAGAGGTTAATTGGGTTAGGTAACATGGACACAAGGAAGGATTCTGGAGCCTGGAGTCTTTGAAACAAAGGGTCTTTGTTCCAGAGGCTCTAAAGAGTTTAGCTGCTAGGTAAGGATTTCCTCGCAAAGTTCTCAGGTTTCCCCCTTTCCCTAAGGTAGGTTTAGTTTCTGGAATATCATATTCTAGTGATGATGAAGTTTGCTTTATATTATTAGCAGAGATTAATTCACCTCATGATTTGGACACTGTCTTCTTACCCACCCTAGTGTAAACCCCATTAGATTTTTTTTCCATTAGATTACTCTGGGCAGGGAATAAAACATTATATACCAGTGGTTGGGGCATGCATACACTTTATAGACTGATTTGTAAAAAGTCAGTGCTGCCAAAGGAGTTTTATTAGAGAAGGCCAGTAGTTCTGATTTAGTTCTTACAGAGTCTGGTTACAGTGTATCAAGGAAGCAAAGCCACAGCTGGATACCAGACTCTGGTTTGATTCTCAGAACCTTTAGAAGAAAAAGGCAGCAGATGGGAGGGCTGGAGAGATGCTTCAGTCTGGGTTAAAAAAAAAATTGATAAAAGCAAGAGAACCTGAGCTCAGGTCTCCAGCACTCTCTGAGCATGGTATTCTTAGCACTTAGAAGGCAGAGACAGGAGGATCCCTGGGATTTGTTAGGCAGCCAGTCTACCCAATCAGCAAGCTACATGTTCATTGAGAAACTTTGTCTCAAACAATATGAGGATCAATGATCGGAATTGGTCAATTTATCTGGTCTCCACACACATGAATGTGTAACCTGTACACATAGACATTACAAACACATACAGTACACGCAGTAATAAAGCTTTTAAAAGAAGGAAAGAGAACAAAGGGGTTGAAGTTCGGTTAAATGGGTGGATATCTCTGCCAGGAGTCAGAAGTGTCCCCATGAACAAGTGAGATTCAAGGAGCTGCCACTGGGGAAGGCCCTGAGGGAACTGAGAATCATTGGTGCTAATGAGAGAGACAGACCCTAAGTCCTCCTGCAGATTGCCCAGTGTCCTGTCAGTGGCAGAACGGGCAGTAATTCTGCAATACTGATCATTACAAGTAACAAATCTCATCTGTGTTTCCTTGATTCTTTGTTTGGGTTTTGATTTTACTTTAATGATTCCCCTCCACCACCATTTTGTTTGTTTTGTTTTGAGTTCTATGAGTGTGTTTCTGCCATCATTCCTATGTTTCTGTTTTTATTTTTAGTTATGTTCTCTCATTTTCTCCATAGCATCCCAAAGTCTTCTCAAGGCTACCAGTGAACCTCTTCCCCAAGATCCTGTTAAACGTATGTTGTCTCTGACTTGGGGGAGGGGCAAGGGAAGAGTGTGTTGCATGGCTGGATGTGGCCTTCACTTGCATCATCTGCTTGGCATGGGTTTTGTGATTTTTGACCAGGTACCTTTTGATGGATACTATCTTCCCATTGTCTTGCTTGTCATTTCACCCAGTTTTACTAGGAAACATCAGATACTGGGCAGAAAAGCATCCACTTAAGCCATTTATACTTCTGATGGAATTCCTTTCTGATTTGTGTCGTTCTGTGAAATATCATACATATAGTATTTCTTGATTTGACAGGACTTTTTTTGTTCATTTCCTGAAAGCCGTCAACATGCCATAATTTAATGAAATCATATTTGATAATAGAGGTACCCGTCCCTAAAAATTTAATGTTCTATATCAAAGACAAATTTGTGTGCACATTTCAAGTTTCCTGTGTTAAATGACAACTGTAAAGCATTGGGAGGTGAAAGGTCAGTCACATAGATTTCAGGACTACCCTTCCTTCCCCACCCCCACCCCCAGAATGCACACTGGTTGGTACCAGGTGTTCCACTTAGGGAGCTTAATAGGAAAGAGAAAAGTAATTTCCTATAAAAAGATATCGCTTCAACCAAATACTCTTGGTCTTAACAACATCTTGCTTTCTGGTTGCCAAATGAGTCTAATTTCATTTTCAAATGTCATATCTAACACGTCAATATATTCATCTTTAAAATTCAGTCTGTATTTAGAAATGGATTCCTCCTCTCGAGGGATGTCTATATTGTTGATACTTACTGAAGCTTGAAGAAGAGACTCAATTTCAGCTAGAAATTGTATAATTAAAATTCACCGCTGTCACTATTATCCTGAGGTTGGGGAAAATCCTTACCTCAAAACTGATAAAAAATGTTTTTAAAAAAAAGATAGTGTAGATGATTATATCATCCTATAATGTTATTTTTCAGTGGCCTCCATAAGATATTACTGTTAATTCAAATAATGGGATAATATTTGAAAGACGTGGTTTTTTTATTGATATAATAAACCCATTTCTGATATTGTGAAACTGTTCCTGTAAAACCTTAAGTCTGGTGAGCGGGTGGTACGGGACAAGGGAAACACTCCAGCCCTCACAGCCAAGGACTGGGAAAACATTATTTGTGTGAGTTGTGTTGTTCCCAGGATTTTCAAAGATCACAGATCTTTTTCTGGCACACTCATGTACATTTCCCTTGCATCTTTTGTGCATATGAGAACACCCGAGGCCTAATGCTCTTCGTGAGTTGTCGGCAGGCATCAAACATGGGAGGGCCCTGCCTGAAACCTAATGGCACCCTGGCTGTGCTCCACACCAAATGGCTCAGCATTTGGTTCTGACATCTTCTAGGTTAGACAGTTTCCGATGTTCAGAAAGCACGTTTTCAAAAAATATAAGAAACCACAAAAAGCTGTAAAAAATGCTAATGTGCCTCCCCAACAAGGTCATGAGTGTGAGTAGCAGGCGTTTCGCATCCTCTTTGAAAACGATGGTGACTGGTTCTCTTCCATTCTATTTCCTTTCAGTATATAAAAGGCCGTCAATTTTCACTCTTCTTCATTGATTAGAAGTAAACATTGTTTGATAGTTTATTTTTATAAAATATACATAACGTTTTCCAGACAGATATTGGAGGTCTCGCTTTCTTCTCCCACTTGGGGTGTGGTGCAGACCCTGACACCCTTCCATTCCTGGAGGATGAGGTGATTTTGTCAGCTATATTTCTTGTCTCCCTACAGAGACTATTCAATCACAGCAAGTGAAGGGTTTTGCAGTGCTAGTACCAACATACGGGGTAAAGCATATAATTTCTAGTTATTTATAGCTGTGTGGCTATGCTGCCTTATTTATAGCTAAGCCATACATTTGAATTGAAAAAGTCATGGTCACCTGGAGGTCAAATGCAGATCGCAGCCTCGATTCTGAGGAAATATGAGCAGAATGAGGAGAAGAGCTGGCTTGTTCCATCGGAAAACTCCAGCTTATGCATAGCTTTCTCACCCGCTTAGAGTTAATTGAATGGTATCTCTTTGCTCTGAGGTGATTGGTTCTAAAGATGTTCTGTCTGAAGTGCTGCTAGTGGGAAAATAAATGTTAAGTGAGCTAGAAAAAGCCCTTCCATTGAACTGCTTTAAGACTACACGTACAGAGAGAGAACTGCATTTGGCTCGCATCATGAATCATTTCCTGACAAGGCTTAATGCTCTAATCAGGCATTGCACGATTTTTAACTTTTCCCCATAAAAACCAACATTGAAAAGCACCACAATTTTCAGGACACTTATTTGTTGTGGCTGCTCTCACAGAGGCCTCTATTCCAACAGTCAGTGTAAGCGAGAGACATGAGACTGAAGAGTTGTCTTACTCATAAACATGGGTTCCTGTCTCTTTGAAAAGCCTTTCCATTTGAGGTAAAGAACCTTCTCTGCCTTAGCAGTTTCTGAGGTCAGCTCTGCATCTATTTGAGTTGATACACAGGCCTCACCTCTAGTCCCTGCCATGCAGGATTTATAAAATAGTAAAGTTATTATGTAAATATTTGACCAGCTGATATTTCGAAGGTGAGGATAGCATTGTCTGTCCATGTACTGTCTCCATCAGACTGCATTTCAAAAGCAGACAGACAAACTCCATGATGAAGACAAAGATCGTTACACCATTTTTTTCTGATTTATTTATTTATTCTATGTATGTGAGTGCTCTATCCGCCTATATGTCTGCATGCCAAAAGAGGGCATCAGATTCCAGTATAGATGTTTGTGAGCCACCAAGGGCTTGCTGGGAATCCAACCCAGAACCTCTGTGAGAGTTGCTGAGTCATCTCTCATTCCCAGTTACACCAATTTTTAGTCAGCTGGTGGACTGGGGAATTTGCTTCATAGGGTGACCAATTTCTGGTTATGTTGTGCTGTAAACAAAGGTTTCTTTGAGGCTTGTCACTTTGTTTCAGATAATTCATTCTGTATATACAGGTGTTTAGCAGTGTTCCAGATCCCCTCCACCCATACACCATTATCTACCTATAAGGACTATCAGTTCTCCAGACTTTGCTAAATATGCGCAGGAAGCAGGTTACACAAATCACCTCAGGCCTGTGGGCTCCAGGGATCAATGAGATGCTCCCACTTTTCCACCATGCTGCGTTATACCACAGCACCCAGATATAGCTCTGTTCCAGTCAAGTATTCTCTCCATCCCTGACCTGACTGAGAGTTGTAACTATGTTCATGTATAGATTTGTGGTTCACAGATGGAAAGTCCTGTTGAAATATAAGGATGCCTGTGGCCTCTAACTCTCAACAGATATTTATGAACCTGTTAGACCACCTTCCTACATCCCAAATGCTGTTGCTGTCTGATCAGTTGTTTTTCTAAAGGACTGTAAGCTACAGGGGATGCAGAAGGTAGACCAACAAGCTCTGTTAATCATGGTTCACCTGTACACCCCTTCCCTCTTTGTTTCATCCTGGTTTCCATTATCCCAGGATGAGAACAGCTGTCTGTAGAGATGCTTGAGACTCTTGGTTCTTGTTTACCTCTCGCTTGGTATTGTGTTTCTGGTCTTAGATCCCTGATTACAGCATGTAGGGGAAGGTCTGACCCCATACATGGTTAAAGCAGGGGAAAAGATGACTTTGTCCACACATAGTATGATCCAGTAGTCCCACAGCAGTTTGTTGTATCAGAAGGTTATGATTTACAAGCAGTAGCTAACTCATGCCAGCATGAACGGGGTCTACCAGTGTAACCCTCAGCCATTGTCCTTGGCTAGTTTTGAGCTATTGTTTTAAATTATTCTTTATTTGTTCTTCTAGCTGTGAAGTAATAGCCATCAATTTATTAGTACATCATACAATACTAGCAATGGAACTATGATATTCTCTTAAATTGTCAAACTATACTAAAAACAATTATTAGGCTAGATATGGTTGGCACATTCCTTTAATACCAGAACCCAAGAGGAAGAAGCAGATGGATCTCTGCAAGTCTGAGGCCAAGCTGGGCTACAAAGTTGTTTCCAGGCTAGTCAGAGCTATATAATGAGACCATATTCCAAAATAAAATAATAGTAATTATTATTGTTTAAATAATTTCTGCACAGATATGTACTCCTTCCATTAGCTACCTGATAAAGGTATGGAAATGGGTCCTTTTTATTAAAGGAATTGGCCATGCTTTTCTGTCAGGTCACTGATAAAGGGGAAGTGGGGAATGGTTTTATTAAAGGGATTGGACATGCTTTTCTGTCCGGCAGTACAGTCACTATCATATCTACACACTACTGAAACCACAGACAGTAAATAAGTAGGCATGATTGTGTGGTTTCCATGGCAGCCAGCGGTCTGAGGAATGGCTCTGTTGATGATGTGCCTGCTAGGCAAGCATAAGGACCTGAGTTTGGCTCCCGGCATTCACATGCAGAGTCAGGGACTGGCAACACAGAAGCTGGAACCCCGCTGCTAGAATGGAATGTGAAGCCAGACCAGCCAGTTGGCTCGCTCCAAGTTTAGTGAAAGACCTGCTTTTAAAACAACCAAAAACAGGTAAATAAAATAAGGAGTGGCCGAGGAAGGCACCGTACAGTGGCTTCTAGCCTTTGCATGCACACATGCATAAAATGAAAAGCAGCCAACAGGCACACATCTGCTTTAATACCAAGATTGTTTTTATTACCCAGAATGTGCCAGTGCTACCACTAAGCCTCTTGGGAGACTCTAGCAAGATAATCTAAGCAGGCTACACTCAGTAATTTACTTACAGGATAAGGGATGTGGTAGGTAGGATTAAGTCTCAGCATATGAGTGAATTGAGAAAGATTGCTCTGGAAGGCTGGGTACATTTAAATTGATTTTATCCTTAAGACCTCCATAGAAGTTAAGGGTCCATCACATTCACTGTCAGAATTTCTGTGATATGATTGGTAGGGAAGATTGACATTCTGAACTCATCTATTAAATATGAGCAGTTATACTGGCCATGTCTTTGTGAACCACTGGTAATGAAGTCAACGAAGCTTCCAGCAAACTAACAAGAAACAATACCTTATGGCTAAGAGATTTTGACTTCCAGTTACTATTACTCTTGCTTTATATCTTTCTGTCTGTTTAATGGTTGTTTCTATCTAGACTAAAGTAGCATTTAAGTGCAGGGAATATAGCTATGAATAAAAATAATGCCAGCATTTATCCTTCTACATTCATTTCACATATCTGATAAAAAAAAAAAAATTCCATGTCAGTACAAGTACATAGACATAAAAAAGAAATGTAGCTGGACCGGTGAAGAGTAAACAGAGTGTAGATTACATTTTTATTACCTTCTGTCCACTCAGTACATTCATAGTGTTCTCCAGCAGCGGTGATCGAACTGGACGTAAAGAAGAGAGGCTCAGGAGCGCATGGGCAAAGAACCTTCGCTACTCTTTAAAATCTAGTACTCAATTGAAAGAACACTCACTTTTATTTTCCCACTAAGAATGGCTCATCTACCTCAAACTTGGTAGGAATGGTCGATGTATAGGTTTTGAATGGAATGCACTAAGAGTTTCAAGTTTTAGCTACTTGAAAATTAGAGCGATGAAGGAAATTTTGTAAAAAATGTTTTAAGCGGAGATGGCATTTTGAAAGCCTTATCACGTGGAGATTACATTTCCCCATAAAATCCTTCCTTACAGGTTTATAGTTCACTCGTACATAAATTACCCAGGCTGCCATATCCCATAACTCATAGCTATTTCAAGGACCAGCATTACTAGCTCTCAATCAAATAGAGTTTTCAATGATAAGGCAGTGAGTTATGTAAGTTTTCACTGTTATCTTTGCTTGCCGGTGTTGTATAGATAAGCCGCACTCTGCTGGGAAAAAGAATATATCAAATAGATGCTATCCGTGGAGTTTTGTCTAGGAATCACTTTTGTAGTTTAGATGGTCAAGGACATTACATCTGATCCCCCACACACCCAACATACACAAAATAAAATAAGTAAATATAAAATTAATATTAAAAGAAATTGTGTCACCCTGTAAATCGAGGAGCCAAATGAATATGAAAACTGTGGGGATTTTTTTTTTTATCCTAATATCTTAATTGTCACTGTGAAGATGGAATAGTGTCCAGTCAGCCCTTAGTCTCCATGGCTTCCTTATCTAAGTATTCAACCAATCATGAGTCAAAAATAAATGCCTCTGTACTGAGCATGAACAAACCTTTTGCTCGTTCCTCAAACAATACAGCAAGAAAACCACTCTCTTTGATGTTTGCATTATCTTCAGTAATATAAACAGTCTGAAAAAGGACAATGTGTACATTCGATACTCCAAGTTATATCCAAATGTACAAAAGGGAGGTGGGCAAACTGGAGTTTGCTATCTATAGGGAACCCTGGAACCAACCCCCCATGCACACACCCAGGGACAGTTAACCTAGTGGAGTTGAAATCACAGCAAGGTAAATTAGTGTATGAATAGTTAGATTTGACCGTTACTCTTCTTGAACCCTCTGAGCTACATACTGATTTCAGCCCCTTCTAGGAACCTCAGTGGGCTTCACTTTGTTTTCATAGTTCCTCACGTAGTGAAGCCTTTCCCAGGGGACAGCAAGTATAGAAAATGGCATCATGTTCTCAGGAATAGTGCATCTTGCGAGAGATCATGCACCAAGATTATTAGGAAATCAGGAGTAAGCCTGTTCCCAGACCACCAGAAAATAGACTTCCACTGGATCTTAAGAAGACCTAAGAATGCACAGTAGGTACTGTGACCAGCTTGGGTGTGTCATGATTATTAAAAGTAAAATGGACTCTCACACATGTAAAGAAACTTACTCTCATAATATTCAGCTTCCTGGGGTTTATGTTTAGGTAACGTAGTTTCATCAGGAGAAAACATACATGCCCATGTTCCTTCTTGTATGTGGCAAGCAGAAGAGGGAGACTGCAGAAGGGGTGTCTGTGTGTGTTGTGTGTGTGTTGTGTGAATGTTGCACATACATGCACATAAGGATGCCGGTGGAATACATCATATGTCCTGCTCTATCATACTCCATTTATCTTTCACTGAATGTGGAGCTAGGCTAGCAGCCAGCAAGCACAGTCGTGATCCTGTCTCTCCACTACACATTCCTAGGATTGCATTACACAGCCGTGACTGGCTTTTTACAAATCCTCATGTTTGTGAGGTCTCCTACCCACGGAGCCCTGCCTCAGCTCCTGCATGATCTTTTTAAAGTCTCATCATCTATTCCTCACAAGCCCCAAACACTCTCGCTCCTCTAAGTTCTCACTGTGGCTTCATGGCCTTGTGATCAGCACCCCGCTGCTTTCTCCACAACCTTCCTACTGTGGCCTGGACACTTGTCATGGAACTTACTGGGCGCCCTTCCTTCTTAGGACCTCAGTGTTAGCTTCTGCATCTCCTTGTCATGTTCTTCAGCAGTGACCTGTGACGTCTCAGACTTCATCTCATATTCATGGTGATGACTCTGCCTGAACACCTGCTTGGTGGCTGTAGTTCCCGGCTCACAACCTTCCCCATAGCCCACTTTCCTTTTGTCCTTTTCCATGATACAAGTTACATATTACTAAGAATATATGTTTATTATATGTGTGTGTGTGTGTGTGTGTGTGTGTGTGTGTGTAGCGATTGCTTCTTTCACTAGGACATTATACCATGAGGTAAAAATGTGTTTGCTTTGGTAACTGCTTTTTATCCCACAGGATTTGCATAGGATAGAAGCTGAGACACTCCTGGAAAGGAAAGTAGAAGAGAAATGAATGAACAAGCGCACATGCATGGTACTACAGCTATCACCTAAGCTTGTCAGACAGCCCGGCTTCCCGGCTAGGATAACTTCCTATTGCCTATAAAGGACCAGGAAAAGCCAACCTGATGGAAGGAAGGTTTATCCTGGCTCATTTTGCAGTTTTAATCAATGGCCCAGCTTCTTTGTTTCTGGACCATAATGGCGGGAAGGAGGTAGTAGAACATAGCCACTCATCTTACGGTAATGCAAGAAGGAGATGACCCAGTGAGAGGGTACAAATAAGACCTTAGGCATTCCCTGAGTGACCTGCTTCTTCTGTCCAGTCCCCACCTCCTAAAGATTGTACCATCTCCCAGTAGCACCAACTGGGGCACCAGTCTGGGCCATTCCAGATCCAAAGTATGACATGATGCTTGCTGATAGATAGATAGATAGATAGATGATAGATAGATAGATAGATAGATAGGCCATGTATATGTACATATATGTACATATCATTAAGCATGCAAAGCACTCTGGAATATTTAGAAGTATTCCTCAATATTTAGAAGTTCACCTCAAGACAGCAAGTAATGTACTCTGGAATTGCAATGCTTTTCTTTTGGTTTGGTTTTGTTTTCTGTTGTTTTTTTAATAGGAGAGTCACTTAAATGTTAGAAGTCTGTGCATAGGGACTGGGTAGTGGTAGCACAAATGTTGATTAGGGATATAGGAGTCAAAACCTGGAGCTGTGTTTGGTTCTTGAGGCTGAAGGCTGGTGGCCATGCCCCTGGCTTGCTTACAGAAGGCAGGAGTAGGCATGTCACCTCAGGTGAGAATTCACGAGTATGCCATGTGCCTCTAACCCCTGTTACATAACCTGATTTTTACCAGACAGGGTTCAGGGACAAACAACTTGTTCAGTAGGAAACAGTCCTACATACTCATAACAAACCGTATTTCCGGCTAAGTCACATTCATTAAAAACTTAAACAATGAAGTCCCTTTCCAGTGGCCTAGATGTGTGGATAAATAAACTCTTTATTGCTCAAACACTAGTGTAGCCCTCTTATGGTCCACCTGATCCTGAATCCATATTCTGGTTATTTTAGGATACTGAGTTTATTCTCTACACAGTGAAAGAGATTTTTTTTTAATTCTATCATATTGAATATATACATACATACATACATATATATATATGTATACACACACACACACACACACACACACACACAATATATATATATATATGTATTCCCAACACAGTAAATGGTATTTAAAAAAAAGATGACAGTTATTTGGCCACATTGGAAATCTGAGCCCATTATCATAGCTTCTAAGAAAACTCAAAGGTTTCTGAACAGTTTATGCGATTTCTAATGGTGCATGGATTTACTTTTCTTTTTAAACAAAACAAAAACCTAGTCTGATATGGCAAGGGCACTCTGGAGGGCTCTGCAAAGTCAGGAGGATAGCCAGTTTGAGGCCAACATGGGTCTAGACAAGACCCTGTATATTTAAAAAAAAAAAAAAAATCAAATAATTCAATATTAAAGCAAAAAAAAAAAAGCCCTCCCAAAGTTGTCTTTTGCAGTGTCTGCAGTGACCCATTTGACGTGACATGGATATATCTCCTGCTGCTTGTGCTCTGGGACATACAGAAACCGGTATCGTTGGGGCCACATGTTTCCTCAGGGACATAAACAGGCCACTCCCCGTCACCTGCAATGGACTTTGTCACAGTACAGTAGCTGGTCCTGGGAGCACAATGGCTTTCAGATGTAGGGACTTAGGGGAAGAGAATCTGAGGTCTCTGGATGGTCCTTCCTTTGAGGTCCTTCCTTGTCATGGAGCAACGACAATTAAAGACAAATATCGCTTTAAGTATCAGTATATAATATCATTGTCACCTTCGCTAAATGATCTCATGGTTTGCCAGTTTAAATCTAGGGTCATTCCATTTACCCATACCGACTGAGATGGAGGATTAGTATAAATGGCTGTAAGTTTGAATCGAATACTGAAAAAAAAGTTGAATCTTAAATTCCAACAGTAGGTTGTAGCTGGGACTCCTAACAAAACTTCCTTGAAGAGAAACTATATTCCTTATGGTTTTTCTCCATGGAAATTGGAAATGGTGTGTGTGTGTGTGCGACACACACACACACACACACAACGTACATAAAAACTTATATAAAGACTCCTACTCTGAGGAATTGACGTCTATGAACTTTGTGAATACTGATAAGTACATAATTGACTCCAAAACCACAGGAATCAGTGTGTTCACGGTCCATCGGCAAAGACCAGTGTCTCAGACAAAGTCCAAAAACACAAATAGCTCCTTCATTTGTCTTTTTTGTTATGCTCAGGCTCTTGGAGAAGCACCTAAAGGGATCTTATCCCTCAGATCCAATGGCTAATCTTATGCAGAAACAGGCTTGCACGCATACATCCAAATGACGATTGACTCTGGCATCCTGTAGCTCATTCAGATTGGCACATGAAATTAACTAGCATAGAAATATACCTTGATGAAGCAGAGTAAATGTTAATAACGTCATGTGCTGATTTCCGTGTTCCTATAAGAAATCTATTTGAAATAACCTTGATACCGGTAAACATGCCCTGCTTGCTTATATCCTGATTATTAGTTTATTCTTATTTTTGCAGGCCTACATTTTAATTTAGACCAATTAAAGCAGGTCTTTCTAAGGGACTCTTGTAGTACTTATGGCAGATGCTTAGAAACAGTACTTAAAAGCATCGGTACATTCCCACCCCATATGAAATGTAAACCGCAGTTTGCCTGGTCACCTCAGCCTGTTGCTATTTTATTTAGTAGTTTTAACTGTAGCTTCTCATTTTCACTCTGCAAGTAAGAGGGAAAAAAATGGTTAGGTCCATGGGAAGCAAGTTTTGATAAGGTGGTAAGGAAACACGTGTATATTGATTTGCTTGAGGTTGTGTAAAGCAAATGTATTTGTCTTTGGTATCTTTTCTGTTACAGACAGTGTTTAAAAATGCAGATCATTTTTCAGTCATTCAGGATAAGAAACCATGTATTTTATTTATTTCCATTTTCTATCTGGACTATACATACGTTTAATTTTGCTAGGGTTGTGGGGGAGGAGATTGGGGGGTTTTGTTGTCGTTGCTGTTGTTTGTTTGTTTGTTTTCCAGAAAATGTGTCACTTTTCCTGTAGATGACATTGCATAGTCTTGCGTTCTAATTTATTTTTCAGTGAATCTGAAGTAATTGTATCTTATTTTTCCCCAAGGTTAGCATAAAAGATTTCTGTAAACCATAATGGGGGGCAATAAAGGCACAGGCATGCATGGAGTACCCTGTGTGACTGACACCTAATGTAGGATGCAAGGCATGTTACCACCACTAGATAAAAATCGTGGAATGTAGAGTGCTCGGGTCACTTGCCCGGGGACCAGCTGGTGTGGAAACATTGTCTTAGGTTCACACCTAGCTGGGCCTAATTTCAGAGTTTGAAGTGGACCTTCTTTCCTTCTCCCCATTGGACAAGTGTTTCCTTTTTTATCAGCTAGATGAGGACAATTCATTGAGGTTCCAGAAATAAGTCTCAGCATCCTCCCTTCTGCTCCAGTGCCACACCTACCTGGACAGACATCTTGGCTGCTGTTATTTTTTGAAAAGTAATGACTAACTAGTGACCACAGAAAAAGGAAAGAAGTCAGAATGCATGTCTCTCGTATTTATTGAAATGCATTCTGGTGTCTGTTAACGTGGTCAAACCTTTGATTCTAATGCCAGTCATTTTCTTAAGTACATAGACAAGGTACTAGCTTCAGACGACTTCGCTGTGACTTCTCATCCAGTTGCCATTGGGGATATTGCATCCCAAGCTGCTTGCTCCAAGAATTTATTTCCAAGAATGAGAAGTGTGAAAAGAATATTTGAAACAGTGGTTGATATTTTTGAATAAGCGTTTAAATTTATTAGACAAGGACAATGTCATTTCCTGTTTAAGGAGGAACCACGTTCCTCTTTAAAACTGTCTCTTTCCTCTCTTTTTTGACTCTCTTAAATACTTTCAATTCTTGCTAATCACTACTCATTCATGAGTTAGAATACTTTTGTTTTATAGTTCAGTCTTCAGTTTTAGGAGGATCCCTGTTGCCACATACCATCACAGTGGATGTGGCAATTCAGATCCTGCCTGGTGGTATCAGATTCAAAATAGAAATCACTGTCTATTTGACCAACAGTGTGATGAATTAGCGATCGTTGCCAAATATGCGAAGGCCGGATGTCCTTTTGTGCTTTCTGAGCTGCACTTGTTGCTGTTTGTATGTCTTTCTGTGGTGTTCAAGTTCTCTCGTGAAGGATGGCTTTGTAATTAAGCTGTCTAAAACACAACGTGCAGAATTCCCATTTTGCTGAGACGCCTTCATTTTACAACAGCCTTCTTTTCAGATTTCACTGGTGTTTGCGGGACTTATAATGCATGATGCTGGTGACTGCCTTAGTTACTTTCCAGATTACAAAATAACCAAGCAGAGCAAGGGGATTTGATGAAACATGACCATATTAAGCAGTGATTTCTGGAGGAATCCCTGTCTGGACAAGACCTTTTTAAAGCTATAGTTTTTAAATGTTCTTTCTTGCTACATACTACAGAGGTGAAACATGCTCCAGCCGTGGTAAAATGTCTCCAGGTGCTTCTTTGGGCTGCATTGGCATCTACTGTGTGCTGTTCCTTTACACAATTCTCTGTCCTGGGAAATGGCTGGCTTTCTTACAAAGATCGGACATTCTGTTTCTCAACTTGCCTTCCCCTCTCCTTTCTAGTTCCCACAACAGCAGCCAGCACCCCTGATGCTGTCGACAAGTACCTAGAGACACCGGGGATGAAAATGAGCATGCCCATTTCCAGAAAGCCAAAGAGAGGCTGGAAGCCAAGCACCGAGAGAGAATGTCCCAGGTATGGAGGATCCTTCCATCGTCTGTTGTTTTGTTATTTAGGGAAGTCTGTGCTCATCTCTCCCTCGGCTGGGTAGACATAAAGTTTAATTGAAATGTTTACTACGAGGACACAGACTGTAGGATTCCCCCACATCTATTCCTGTGAGCATCAAGTAAAGGTAAGTACAAGAGGATTTTGAAGCACAGAATCAATCGCGTCTCTCTACTAAAGAAAGGTACTCCGTGAAGATGGTGAGGTGAGGGCCGTTGATTGATACGTTGTAGTAAACTTTATTTTGTGTGTGTGTCGCATAACAGGCTGTATACTTTAAATGTGCTTTGTAAGATTTATTTAAAAAATAGAAAGGAATAGTTTAATCAGTAAACTGTTTACTATTACCCACTCAGCAGGAGGATCTGAGTTGGATTCCCGAAACACAGGTTTCAAAAGCCAGACCTGATGGCCTGTGTTTGCAATCTAGTGCGGTAGAAACAGATCCCTGGGACTTACTGCCCACCCTGTCTGGTCTGCTTGAAGAGTTCCAGCCCCATGAGATAAGCTGTTTCCCAAGAAGTACGGGGGACTAGAGGAAGAACACCTACACATTTAAGCTACGCCTTATCCCTTGGCCAAATCCCAGCTAACTTCTTTATCAGGCTCTGTGTTCCAGGCTCCAATCAACCGGCCACAGGCACCATTGCTCTGTGAAAACTCCCTATGGCTTGGAACCACTCAGATGACCCAACCATGCTAGTCATTCCTAAGCTGGCTTACCTCATGTCTTTACTCCTCCTGCTCCTAAATGTGCTCTAAGGTGCTGCTCACTCCTCCGTCAGTCCTTCCGTCAGTCCTCTGCCTCAGATTGGCCCTGGCCCTGTGTCCCTGGGAATCGTGACATCTTCCCCATGGAGTGTAACAGCCCGTTCTGCCCCACGTTCGGGGGCCACTTTGTAACGGCCCGGTCTGCTGCTCTGGTCCACCGGTCAGGGTCTAGCAAGAGAGAGAGTGGGGAGGGGCAAGAGACTCGAAGAATGGAGACAAGACAGGGTCTGATCAAGTCTCTTGTATTGAAAGGAAATTCTGGGTATTTATACCCTTTACCATGTGCCTTTCCCTCGTGGACAAGCACAGCTAAAGGCACTACGTCATGTGCCTTGCAGATGGAGACCACGTGCGCCTTGCAGCTGGGGGCACTAAGCAGCAAAACAAGATATGGGAGATAAACAAGATGTTTATCAGAGTGTCCTCAGCTGTTGTAGGCTGTTGAAAACAAGTCTCTTGTCAGGGTATATGGCCTGAGATGGCTGCAAAGATGATAGCCGCTTTTGGCTCCCAACAATGGAGGTCATCTCCTGAGCTGTTGGCATCCTGAACAAGAAAACCCTTATTTTAAACAGAACTAATGATAAATCTCAACAGTCAGGCCAAGGTTGCTATTTCTTTAAGGATGACTAGCTATAATACTTGGCCCTCCTCCGCAGTTGTAACACTGAGAGAAAAGGCTCTACAACCACACTGGACCACATAATCCTGGCCATGAAGTATAATTCACATTCTACCAGTGGCCCATGAGGAAAACCTGAAAGCACATTGAACTAGAAAGCCAACCAAATGGAGCAGCCAACTAAAATCAATCTCTGCTGGTAGCTAGAATTTTTCACTTTTTTTTTTTCTTTTTTTCATTAGAAAAGTCATTTAGGAAGGTGTGGAAAGACTCATTGGAATTTACTACAATTCCCTCCTTTTTAAACTCAGAATTGATCTCATTTTCTGAAGCTTTCAGAGGCTTTCCTGGAACCCTTAAAAAAAATAACAGCCCTGGGTATATAATTGCACAGAAGGCCACAGGAAGTATAGTAAACACTTAGTAATCCCATGAGGTTTCCAGGGCCTGCCAGGGCACCCTGACCCCAGCCTTGCCTCTGCCTCTTATTCCTGCTGGCCTGGCTTGTCTGCAGCTGGAACCTGCTCCCTCCTCCGGGCTCACGTTGCTCCTGACATTGGCTTATTTTAGAAATGTATTTCTCTTCTTCTTCCCACCCGCAAATCTCACACAGTCCTCTGCCACACATCATATTTGACTAGAGCCAAGTGGTTCCTCTTACCTTTTACTTGATTCTAAAGATTTGTATAATAGTTTATGTATTGGTGATTTATATATCTGTATCGTATGCCTCGACTACACTCTAATTCCTTTTAGTCCATAAAGAATTATATAAGGTATGCCAACTTTGTATTTCATCCTTAAATCCACGTGAATCATTTTTTAAAGTATTTTTTCACTGTATCTGAGGTATTTTTATGCAATTAAGAAAATTAGTTTCAAGTACTATGTTAGCTTCTGACATGATATGTTGTGGAAAAGAGAGCCCTGGTGAGCATCTACTTAATCCAGGACTTAGTTCATAGATTTCCAGGAGATTTTCTCCATCTTCACATCCCAGATCAGAGATTACTTAGCTGTAGTCATCCTTGAGCAGAGACTACACTTGGTAGACTCCAGTGTTACGGGTTTAGCTGCCATTTATCTCCATAGTCTATGCTGCTCAATTCCAGGGACTTTTTGACTTTGAACTTGTCTGTCTCTTAAATCTCTATTTAGTAATCGTCATTTTCTCTGCATGACATAACCAGGCCTCCGAAGAGCCGTAAATCCTGATGGAATTGATACCTCTCTGCACACAGTGAAAATCTGCTGCTCAGAGACCCACAGTGCAGCTCCGAAGTTCAGATTCAGAGTACTTCAAGTTTTCAAATTTGGGACTTTTCCAACTTGATTTTTATTGTAGTTTTGAATTAATTTTCTGGGTTAGCATACAAAATGATGGACCTCATCTCTTTCTGTTACTGGTACAGAGTAACGGTTAGGGAAGATGATATTTATATTGATGTTAATGACCTAGGGATCTGAAGATCTTGGTTGCAATGTGACTAGCATGTGTCAGATGCAAATAAGCACACACACAAAACCTAAATGTGCTTCGTTAACTCTATTAATTGCTTCTTGGTATGCCAAACAGCCTGACAAGTGCAACTTAAAAAAGGAAGGCTTTGTTTGGTGTGGAATCCCAAGGTACAGTCCAGAGTGACACAGTAATCATGGTGTGAGGCAGGAGCTTCAGGCAGCAGGTCACATGGCACCTGCAGTCAGGGGGCAGCAATCACGGTGCACATGCAGTCAGACAGCACAATGCATGGCCGCTCTCTCCTTTTCCTCTAGTCCAGAATCCCCAGCCACAGACCAGTGCTACTTAATTTAGGGTGAGTCTCCCCACATCAATTAACCTAATCCAGAAAATCCCTGCCACTGTCGTTTCTAGAGACTTGTTTCCATGGCGACGTTAAATCCCATCAAGGTGACATGCAAGATTATTTTCATCACAGTTACTTACATATCTAGTCCATTTAGTGTGTATGTAGAATGAAGTCTTTGAGAACCAAACTTTGCCTGATGCTGAGTTTTTTAATATATTCAGTGGTATCTTAGGGATACTACTGGTACTGACTCTTAACTCACCTGTAGACAGATGGCCCATTCTGTAGTGGCACACTGATCCAGTAAGCTACTTGGCTTATCATCATTCCTTGCCCACTGGTTACTCTCATAGCTTTCTTAAACTGGTCTGTAGGGTGAGATTGCTGATCACAGGGCCTGCTGTAATCAGGCATCAGTTAAATCAGACAGACTGTGTAAAGCACTTAATCCAGTAATATTATCTCTTACCAGTGTACTCCAGTGAAAGCCACTGGTTAAAGGGCAAATCTGCCTACAGTGTGTGTGTAAGTAGTCCTTCAGTGATGGCATAGGCCATGGATTTGTGATAGTAGAAGATATGGTTAAATTATTCAGAAAAATCGATGTTCGAGTTCATTAATATAGTAATACGTATTTTCAATACATTAGCTAGGTAAATCTTAATTATTTCATGGATCTGCAATTCCAAGACGGCGGTCCAGGTCTAAGACAAGATGATAGCAAGGATGCATAATTGCAAGGAATCGGTTTTCACACCCCATTAAGACATTTGGTTTCTATCTCAAACTAATTTTGAGATGTCTTGCCTGAGGAATTCTAGTTAGAACATTGCCACCCGGGAACATTCCCTCCCATACAGGAAATTGAAACATTTTTCTTCCCAGACTTGTCTCATCTATAAAGCGAAGCATCTCTTCAATATCTCTTTGTCCAGTGCTGCTCTGTATTAGCTAATAGAAGTGCCCAAGTACCATGAACAGTTTGTACGTTTTCCATGTATCTTGTTCTCAAAAAACTAATTTTAAAAAAACAACTCCCACGCTGATCAGTTATGACGGTATAAGTCTGATTTTCCTTGCAGTCTGGGGAGATGTCTAAAAAGTCCATGGGTAGCTACCCTGTCAGTGACTCGGTGTGTTGCTTCATCTTCCTTCACTGGGCTCACTTCACATGGAAACTCACTTCACAGACCAGACAGTAGAAAAGGAAAGGGCAGCCACGGGTGATGGAGAGTTAACCTGCATCTTCATTCAGCAGCATACTGCAATAGACAGTGTATTCTGATCAGTGAGTGAGAGGGTCGAGAACAGGAAACTATCATGACACAGCAGGCTGGCCTTCTGACTCAGTTAGTGTCTTACCTTTTGCCACATTCAGAAGATTATAATGCATACTTCCTGGGGATTTATGGGTGGATTTGAAGTAATCCTTGCTACTCATGACTTAGGTTACTGAACAGGAAGAGTCCATTCTTCATTTGCACAAGGAGTAGTAGACTTTAGCATTTCAGAGAGAAGAGGTCTTCCTTCTTGTCTGTATCACCTCTCCCTTTGTGTCATTGTATTCCTGGTCTGCACACACACATACCCAAAATACACCACTTAGAAGGCTTTGACTTGAGGTCATAAAAGGTTAAAATTGATGTTTTTAGTTCATTGACTGGAGACTTCGTTCAGATAGCATACACCTTTCTTTTAGTCAGGGTTTCTATTCTTGCACAAACATCATGACCAAGAAGCAAGTTGGGGAAGAAAGAGTTTATTCAGCTTACACTTCCAAATTGCTGTTCATCACCAACGGAAGTCAGGACTGGAACTGAAACAGGTCAGGAAGCAGGAGCTGATGCAGAGGCCATGGAGGGATGCTACTTACTGGCTTGCTTCCCCTGGCTTGCTCAGATTGCTTTCTTATAGAACCCAAGATTACCAGCCCAGGGATGGCACCACCCACAATGGGCCCTCCAACCCTTGATCACTAATTGAGAAAATGCCTCACAGCTGGATCTCATGGGGCATTTCCTCAAGGGAGGCTCCTTTCTCTGTGATAACTCCAGCTTGTGTCAAGTTGACACACAAAACCAACCAGTATAGACTTTTATGGGTAATCAGTGTTTACTCACGTCAAGTAAAATGACTTTCAGGCATTTCTCAAGGAAAATGAAAGGATGAACCAGCCTTATTTTGAGAGGCTGCAAAACATGTGGACATTTATATTCACCATACTGCTGGCATAAATTATTTATATTCTTGTAGGACAAATATTATTCACATTGGGATGGGCATGTGATGTGTTTTTAATAAGAAACATACTGTAACATAAGCCACCATGTTAAATATGTATTTGAAAGAAGAATGGAGGATTTTTATATTGTCTTATGTCATCTTTATAGGTCATGAGAGAATGGGAAGAGGCAGAGCGTCAAGCAAAGAACTTGCCCAAAGCTGACAAGAAGGCTGTTATCCAGGTAACACCCCAGCCCCACCTACACACCAGACAGGACCTGCCACTTTCAGTCATCAAGGGCCTCCAGGCATCTGCTGGAAGCCCCTGTTCATATTTGCATGACCTTGGCTGGTTCTCACTCCTTGCCTTAGTAATAAGTTGCTTCCCTTACATTTGTTCCCAACTATTTAAAATTAAAATTAATCACCCCAAATTTATTCTATGGCTTGCAGTCTTCTTTCCATTAATGATACATGTTTTGAGTCCCTTGGAAAATTTAAATGAGATTATAAATTTAGGACTAAACCCAGTCTACAAATGACCTCTTACAAACAGAGAGACCATCATCTTTGCACTAATCATCACCATCACGTTAAGAAACAAATATGTTTGTGTGTGTTTTTCACTTCAGCATTTCCAGGAGAAAGTGGAATCTCTGGAACAGGAAGCAGCCAATGAGAGACAGCAGCTTGTAGAGACACACATGGCCAGAGTTGAAGCCATGCTCAATGACCGCCGCCGCCTGGCCCTCGAGAATTACATCACCGCACTGCAGGCTGTGCCTCCGAGGGTAGGTCATGTTGAGATCTCACTTCAGGTCACAGTATCAATGATGGTGTTGAGACAGTGGGGATTGGAGGCCACAGGAAAGAAGCTAGGAGATATGCCATAAGCACTTTATTTGTAGATATGATTTAGGTACATTGTATCCTGAAAACACTGGGATCACAGACCAATGTTGGCCTTCCCTCTCTTAACTCTTTTGGCGATTACCTTTATACTGTTTTTCATGCTGCATTCTTATTTTGCTTTAAGCCATCATTTTTAAATCTTTTTTATATAATAGGAAATAATCATACCTTTTTGCCCCATGTAGTCCTGAGTTTTCATAGTTATATTCTCTGTTCATATTTACCATGTATCATTTTTCTTCAGCCCAATGAGCATCCTTTATGTTTTCAAGTGCCTGTAAGATGAAGTTTAAATTCTGTGGCTTAGAATGTGTAAGCTAGTGATTTATTTATGCTTGAAAAACACCTTAACTTTACTATTGGTTTTAAAAGATATTTCGGCTGGGTATAGAATTATCAGTCCAAGTGATTTTCTTTTACTACTTTAATGACGTTTGCTGTTTTCAATAGACCATTCTTATCACCTCTACAGATAATCTTTTGTTTGATCTGGCTATGCTAAAGGTTTTTCTCTTTTTCACAGTACTTATTTTATCTATATAAAATGATGGAATTCCATCTGTCCTCTGGCCATCCCTTCATCTCATACCGAAGATTATGTCTGATATTTCTTTGCATAATTTTATATCTGGTCATTATTTATTGGCTATCATACACTATAAACTTTATGTTGTTGGGTACTAGGTGCTTTTGTATAGCTATAAATATATTCAGACTTATTTGAAATCTAGCTAGTTTACCTAGAAGCAGCTTTACCCTTTCGAATTTCACTATTTTTAGATTTGTTGGGGGAAATGAATCTCCTTGTAGCTTGTTATTCCTATTTTCAATCAGAATCCTTCTTAGTAATCTACCATGAATGCTGAGTTTCACATTGGATTGCTAAGAACCAGGCAGTCCTGTGTCTGTGGGACTCCACACACTGTTACCTCTAATCCTCTGGGTACCTTTTACCTCTAGCCTCAGATTCTTATACCAGCAGGCACGGAAGAGTCCTCAGCTACAGTCGGTAGGAAAACCTGCAGAACTCTTGTAGAGCACTTGGTCCTGTAAAGTCTAGCCAACTGGGTCTCTAATGACGCCTCACTTCTTGGAGTCCACTACCTGAGATCCCTACCTTGTACAGTCCAGGAAGGTCAGAGGTCGTGGTTGCTGACAATTGTAGGACCTCACCTTGTGTGTCTCCTCTTCCTCTATGGTCTATGCTCCTTACCTTGCAGAAACTGTTCCTCTCATTTAGTCCATCTATTCCTTTTCTCTGGCAGGAGGGTGAAATCTTGGTCTTGATAGATCTTGGCCAGAAGTGGAAATTTGTCCACATTATGTAACGGAGCCCAAACTCTGCCCACTTGTGCTGATTTTCCTTTCCCTGTTAAGGAGCTCTTGGCACTCCTCTGGGTATCGAGATGTCACTGATTCTTTTGTACTAATGACTACACTGTGATCTCGGGGGATGGGGTGGCTGGTTCAGGGTGACACCAGTAGTCATGGACAGAGGAAGCTGTGAGTCAGTTGCCTGCTGCAACATCTCTTCTCTGGACCATACTTCCTCCCTGAACAAAGAGCTTCTGAAAATAAGATGTCTATATTACCATTTTATTTTCTGTGAGCAATCTCTGTCTTTCCTAGGCAGTACTTAGTGAAGTTCTGGTTATGTCTTTCTGCAGATGACAAGATCCTTGGTTACTCCTTCTTTAGAGAGCGTGCTTTGGTGAGGAGAATTGTGGGGGTCATTTGTCCAGCAAGAGTTGTTGGGTGGATTTTTAAGATTAAGCCCACAGGCCTGAGTCTTGGGGTGTTTCATCCTGTGCATAAAGTTGCCGACCTTGAGTGTTATTTAAAATGTGACTCAGCCACTGCACTTAACTCTGTATTTTGAAAGGTGTTAGAAAACTCTCTCTTCTTGATTACCTTTGTACATTTCTCTTTAAAAGATATAAATTAAGAGTTTCCATTGAATCTTGTAATTTGATCTACGAGATGTGTTTGGATATGTTGCTTATAACAATCACAGAGCCAGAGCAAGTTATTAGAAATGTGACTTATATGTGCACTGACTATTTGAACACAATGGTAAAAGTAGGGTTTTTTTTTTCTTTTCTGTTTTAAAATAGTCTAATCTTATTCTGAATGTTTGCCAAGCTTCATAGACAGGTCTTCCTCAAGACCAGTGAGAAATACGTGACCAGGGGCACATGTGTCCTAGTTTTAATTAATTCAAACAGAAAATGAAGGAATAGGTTGAAAATCTTGGAAGCTTGTCTGTTTCTGAAAATGTGTTCATTCCCACGTTCCCTCCAGAGAGGAGACACCCTCTGACACTTCCTTCTGGACATGTCTTCTTGGGCAGCTGTCCACAATTGCAGAACTAGGATGCTCTGTGGCCCTTTTCTGTGCTAATATCTGCTCTTCTTTCATCTTTTAAAGTGAAAGACTTACTATGAAGTTACAACTGTTTAGATATTTAAAAACATTTTATAGAGCACAAATGAAAAGTGATTGTTACCAGAGTGTGCCATAGAGAACAGGGAGTGGGTAAGAACTTCTGAGAATGTGTGTGCGTGTCTTTACACACACACACACACACACACACACACACACACACACCACTCTTAAAACCATTCCCAGAGGTACATTTGTTTGTTAAATTTAACATGCATTCTAATATAAAATTCACCAGTTATAACTGGATTCTAAGAAGTCTTTAGTTTTATTATATAAGTGTTTTTAATAAAAAAAAAAAAAAAAAAAAAGAACTTCCAGTTGTTTCAAAACAGTGTAGGCGTTGGAAAAGGAGGGAATATAATTAAAGCAGCCTAGATGCATTCAACCTTGAATTGTTGGTCCATTAGAGAGTATTTGAAGAAAGAACAGAGGATTACAAATGTGATTATGCAAAATTAAAACAGATTGTTGTAAATCACCCTGGAAAAAGTCAAGAATGTGTCACAGGTGGCATTTGTTGGATGATCAGACCTCTTGGCAAACCTTTCCCAGGGTCTGTGTTGCTTAAAACATCTTTTGTTTACTAATTCATGCTCCCTCTGTGGGCTCTCCCTTCTGGGTTGTGTTACTAAGCCTGTTTATCCCCAGAGAACTTCAGTCTGTTTGGTGTGACTAAACAAGGCTTAAAGATGCAGAAGTCCATATCAGACCTGGCCTTTCTGTACTGTGGAGTTGGAGGAGGTTAGCTCTGTCCCCAGTGTCTGTACAGCTAACTTTTAGCTGAAGGCATGAGTCACAGAGCTCTAGGCAAGGGCTAAATCTCAGTCTAACCGGAATGTAAGGTAGAAGTTGCTGATTTGTGGGAGAGGACTACAATCAGTCTGTTTTCCACAGGTTCCGGTGTTATATAAATACCTGTGTTTAATGCCCAAGACAACCAGTTAATCTGTAACTAGGGACACGTTACTTAACAAAGGAATTCTTCCTCCCCAGTCTGCAAATCGGGGTTAAATTTTCAACATGTTGAAACAGCAATTAACATGTTTCTACCTTTGGTTGGCCGTAATTCAAAACCAGAAGGATTCACTGAAGGTTGAGACAGGACTGTAGCGAGTACAAAGATGTCTTCCTTCCCAAGGGGTCTGTGAGATGGTGTGGAACACATGGAGGCTTTAGTGACTGTCCCAGTTGGGAGGGTCTGCTGCTTCTTAGTTAAAGAGGAACCAATGGATGATGGCGTTTCTGAACGCCTTGAGCTCGTGCAATATGTCTGCTCTAGCACTGTGAATCATGCAAAAAAAGATTATGCAAAACCTTTCTATGTAACTCATTGTTTATTATCTGAACTAAAAATCACCAAACAGAAGGAAGACAAGAGAATAATCTGTTGCCATTTTCTCTATTCAGTGAAATTTATGTTTGACCTACCTTGATAAAGAAAAAGATTACAGATAAATTTTATATCAGGCTTTAAAATTTTCACCCAACCACTAAATGGCAAAAAAAAACAAAAACAAAAAAAAAAACTTATTTTCTAAAAATTGCAATGTAAGTGTCCCCAATCAGTTTTGATTTGTTTCCTTACTTTATTTTTGTTTGCAATCCTTTTCGTGGGTTTTCTTCTGGATTTTTCCTGTAACCTTGAGAATATGTATACAATGTTGATGGCAAAATCGGGAATCAAACTCATCCGGAGATACCACAAGGATGTAGGTATAACTCTCTCAAGTGTGTCTTTAAACCACCACTCGTGTTTTATACAGTTTATATCATATGCTGAATATTTTTTTTTAAATCTGAGATATACAACTGCAGAAATCTGTGGTTTTATAAAAACAGGAGAAAGTCACTTTTTTCTGGGGAAGTAAAGTTCAAGGTTTTGGAAACCATTAGCGTGAAATTTAATGTTTCAGGAGGGGTTTTTATATGATCTGAAACAGGGACAGATCATGATTTCCTTCCATTTTGTCGACATCAACCTGGTTATCAACATGTTATAAAGACAATGGATGGATATCTTTTGGAATTAGTAGAATGAGCCTTGTTAAGAGAAGATTGGATATTTCTGGATTCTGTTAGGAATTTTCTGGGACAATCAACCACTTCAAACACCTTCTTAAAGGGACAGGGGATACTAGATAAATACATAAGTGGGTTTGGAATTTCAGTGTGGTCTGTGAACATTGGGAGACTGTTTTTCTCATCTGAGAGATACTTACTTACATGAATAAGATACAAAGAATAGTTTACAGCCTGGAAACACTTCTGAAATTATACTTGGCTCTGAGTCACTCATCAATTTAACTAACTAACAGTGAATTATTGATTTGATCAACAGTCATTTATTAGCAGCTCCATTGAGCCAGGAACTTTGATGGAAGGCAGGAATAGGACATACCTTTGTTCCTATCTCAGAATGAGTGTGCTCTACTGTGCCATGAGTTCTTGTCCTCTGTGCTCACATTGTGGACATCATCTAATCTGTTTCCTTACTGTGTATCCCTCATCGTTTCATACATTAATGTTTAAGTGCCTTTTTCAAAAGGCAGCATGATTCCAAGGTGAAGGGATGCAAATTGAAAGGGCCAGATCAGCTGCAGAGAGAACGCAGTTATAGAGCAAAGATGCACACGAAAACAAAGGAAATGATAATAAAGAGGGCTGGATATAATTGGTCCCAATGGGGCAGATCTGTTTCTTTATTCTTAACTATGAGTTTTAGATCGCACCCATTGCCACACTAACCAAAATGCAGTGTTAATACTGAACTGAAATAAGATTTGCCAGTAAAATACACATACACACATCTATGCACACATATAATACATACAACATGCACACATAACACACATACAATACACACATCAACCCCAATCCAGCCGATGTGTGTGTGTATATGTATCACTAGTTAAGAAAATTTCAAGAGTTAATATTAATAAATATTAAATTATTTATCAACATATTTATAATGAGCCACCGAATTTTTGCTTATCCTGTGAAAAATTCCATTTTGAATGTGAGTAACGTGGTCAGACTAACAGTCATTAACAACAATTACTTTAAGACAATTGTGGAGATACCAGGCATTCTTTTTCTATCATTCCTACATGGAAGTTTCCTTTTTTTTTTTAATTAAAATCTACCAAATTCATCTTTATCCTGCATAATCAATAAAGCAGCTCCCGAGACAATGACTGCTTGTTACTCTACAATGGATTATATAGCTCTAGAAATAACTAGCGCCCACCTTGGAGTATTGTGGCTGAAAGTTGTGAAAAGGGCCATCCATTTCATTCCATTTCTTTTCTTTTCTTTTTGAAGGAAATACTCATGAATCATATGCCAGTGCTGGGCCGTTTTCTTTGAAACATAATAGCAGGGACTATGTTGCTTGTTTCTTCTTCGTTATCTAAACACACTGTCATCTATGAGGTCTGGACCACACCATTTTAGGTGATTGTCTGCTTGCTCTCCAACATAGGGATTAATCTAACTTTAAATTTCTAAACATGATCCCTGCAATTGCAAGCTTAGAGCAACCAAGCAGAACTCTGCAGCTAGGGCACCTTAAGGTCCTCGGAATTATTAGATGTCCCTAGACTTTGCTTATGGGAATCTCCAGGCTCACACGATGAGGTCAGAGTTCATTCTTAGCCCTCAGGGCTCATGGCTCATCCAGGTCCAGGGCTGGGGGGATCCTGGAGGCCTGGTATGCTGTTGCTCTGTATCAGGCTCCGAGGATTTTCAGGGAAAGTTAGAAATATCTTTCTGAAACACACAAAGAAATAGCGGTGTTAAGTGAGATAAGAGCTTGAAACCATGTGAATACATTCTTTCTTTAATTATCACCAGACTTACTACGAAGATAAGGTGAATTCAGAAGGAAAACCCATGAATATCACAAAAGCCCAACTTGTACCTAATGTCTTGAATCACTTTCCAGTAATCTTCTAATGAGATTGACAGGGGATGTTCCTATCTTGCTATTTCTCCTTCCTGCTTCAGACCTTTAGCAAAGTATAGCTTCCTGCCAAGAGCATAGGACCAGAAATGAGATTTAGTAATCTAAATCCAAATCTTCTCCACTGTCATAAAGAACTGCAGTCAGTGTGCTCTACAAACTCAACACTGTTATCTGCCCTAGCCACAGTTTCATTTTTGCACAACTTTAGTCCCTTCTCCTGTACCTCTTTCTCCTCTCTCTCTCCCTCTCCTTCTCCCTCCTTCCCTTCTTTCTCACTCCCTCCCTCTCTGGTCCCTCTCTGAAAGATGTTGTCTTGTGAATTGTGAAGATGTAAAAATTGAAGGTCTAATGTTTATTTTTAATGGATGTTAGCATTAATACATAGTAAGAGGGATGAATATGTGCAATTTATGCTGATGTGAAAGACAGGCAGCTAATCTGTGAAAAGCGCATTTGTAAGCTATAAGACATGACCTTCCCGTTCTCTAAAAGGTACTTTGGCTTAATGCAGAAGAACAAGGCCAGGCTGCAGCATCAGGTGCAGTTGCTTTTTGGTGACAATTCTTTCAAGACAAAATGCCTTAGAAAATCATTTTTAGGTGGCCAGCCCTTGGGGGTAGAAGAATTAAAAAAAAAAATGATGAAAGAAATCCTTACATTAGAAATTAAAGGTTTTTTTTTTCTTCTCTTAACTCGTAAAAGAAAAAAAAAAAGTGCATTTTCTTCAAAATAATCTTGTCCTAGAGGCAGAAATGTAATAGACAACTTTAAGCGCATTAGTAGTCATCAGACAGATGCATCATGGGTAAATGCAATCAGTGTGACCCTTCTGTCTCCTACCTTGAAAGTGTATGTAGCCTAAGAAGCCAGCGTCAAGGTTATATAACACTCTGGTTGTACAGCACTTCGGAAAAACACGGTTCTTGTTTTCAGCAGCGGTCAGCCTTTAATTTCTGACTTGTAAAGATTACTTTTTAGTTACTATAAGTCTTTCTCCTTGAATATAGGCTTTATGGGTTTAGCTTATCAGTTATCTGTCTTACTCTTTCTGAAATATGAAAGTGGATCCTCTGTTTCATAAATCTGGCTGCATGCCACTCTACAGAGGGGACTTGTGATTATATGCTACCCGGGCGTGTGTGTAAAGCGAGGGTGTCCCTCTGCCTTGGAATCATGGAGGAACATACCATCTAGAATAAATAAGTAAACCAAGCAGACGGGGGCAGTTTATTTGCATTGTGTGTGGCGTTGTTTGTATTCTAAAGCATGGGAACCTGGCCTGTAGCCGGCATACTTCAAGTACAGAGTACCAATTCTGGGTTGAGCACCATGGATGGGAGCTCCTGATGGGGCTCCTGATAGACAGGAAATGAGACCTAAACTAGGCTGTCACATGGAAGAGAGGGATCTAGCATAAATAACGGAGTATACTGAAAGCAACTACTGGGTTTTGCATAGCTCTTCCTGGTAGAACAGAGAAAGGGGACTAAATTCCACCTTGAATTCCCAGGAGAATGCCTCAAAGTTATATATAGTGTTTTATACATACATACATATATATGTATGTATACATACACATAGTATATATTTTGGGGCTGTGTACAAAACATGGTAATGTGATATAGATAATGTGATATATATCATATTACCATGCTATATATATATATATATCACTATATATAACTTTGAGGCATTATATAATATATATGTAATAATATATGGTAATAATATACCATATATTATATATAGTATAATAACACTGTAATCCACCCTCTTTACCACATATATACACTCACATGTACAAACATGTACATATCACATATACTCATTCATATATACATATATGCATGCATATATACTTAACATACATAGTTTCTGGTGATAAATTCCATACCATCCAACTGTTTTTCAAGTTGTCAACCACACATTATTTAATAACTATTTGTCTAAACATTCCCAAGTCTCTTCCTGACATGTCTTCATGAAGAATGTATATCCTTGTACATCATTGTCTGAAATCATAGGGCAGGACACCAACAGGAGTAGAACCGTCAGAGACAAAGAAAACTTAAATCCTTTAAAAAATGTTTTCATATAAAACTAGAATAAAATGAAGTAGAACCAGTTTGAATAAAAGCACAAAACAGAAGCACTTAAGAAGAAACTTGATTGTTGCGGGGAGTTTTAACATCTGATTGTTTGAAAAGAGCTTAATTAAATTTCAAAGTAAAATAACTACAGTTTAATGACAGCCTTTATTCTGGGGAAAGATAATGTTCCATAGAACTTATCAGGTATGCCTTGCCCGACAGTTGAGTAGTAGTTAAATTGTCTATTATTTTCTTATTTTGATTATTGCACTACTGTAAGTTACTAATGAAGGGATTATTTGCAAAGCATTAATTCTGGTCTTGGGACTGTGCACAAACATGGTGATGCAATCTCATGAACACTACTTGAATACTTCAGTGGGAAAATAGAAGGATCTTACTGAAGGCTGGGAAATCCAAAGTTTATTCTCCCTCTGCAGCGGAAAGCAGCTATTTAGAAAGAACATGATGATTTAGGACAATGTCAGAAATACGGAACATGTATTTAATTTATAAGAAGGAAGAATGGTCTGGGTACCCATTCGTGAAGAATTGGGAGAATTAGCCACAAGCTTCCTTGCAGGGCACACATCATGGCACCCTTGGGCTCAATGCTAGTGGAAGAAGTAATGTTTTGCACACACTTGAAACCCATGTTCTTACGATTTTCCTCACAGCCCCATCATGTGTTCAACATGCTGAAGAAGTACGTTCGTGCAGAGCAGAAAGACAGACAGCACACCCTAAAGCATTTTGAACATGTACGCATGGTGGACCCCAAGAAAGCTGCTCAGATCCGATCCCAGGTAAGCTCTAAGTATGGGAACCTTCTGCAGCTTGCAGTCCACAGTTGTTGCTTCTTCAATTGATGGGAAGATGCTTACTTCCCTCCAGAACACCTATGGTGGTGGTATTGTATCTCTTAGACAAGTGTTCTTTAATGTCTGAAACTCTAAAAGCTAATTGTCATGGCTTGCGGTTCTACGTGACTTAACATGTGGAGGCAGAAGGATTGATAGTTCAAGGCCAGCTGGGCTACTTGGGAGAGATGCTGTCGCAAAGAGGTGAGGAGCAGAGAGATGACTCACCAGTTAAGAGTGCTTACTATTCTTGCTGAGGACCTGAATTTAGTGCCCAGATCCCCACATTTCACTACCACTTAAAATTCTAGGTCCAGGGACCTGACACCATCTTCTGGCTTCTTCTAGTTCCTGCACAAATATCTGTGTGCACACAAACACACATACATATATACATAAATAAAACTAAGGTGAATCTTTTACAAAAGGAAGAATGTTTTAGTAATTGTGTGCCTTGGCATTTTCTAAGTTTTCCCACTAACATGGAATATAAAAATCTGAAGTATAGAAAACAGCCAGAACTTTTTTTTTGTTTGTTTGTTTGTTTGTTTTCGAGACAGGGTTTCTCTGTGTAGTCCTGGCTGTCCTGAAACTCACTCTGTAGACCAGGCTGGCCTTGAACTCAGAGATCCACCTGCCTCTGCCTCCCAAGTGCTGGGATTAAAGGCGTGCACCACCACCGCCCGGCCAGCCAGAACTTTTAATGCTAGTCATTAATCTTTTAAAGCTAGCCAACAGGTAGTCATTAATCATTTAAAGCTAGCCGCCAGGACTGGGAAGTGGCTCACAGTTGACAGAGTTTGGATGCCACTGGATGTGGTAACCCACTAGTAATTCTAGCACTGAGAAAGTTGAGACAGGATCTGTGGAACAAGCTGGTTAGCTAACATAGTCATATTAGTGAGCTCTCAGTCCAACTGAGAGACCCTGCCTCAGTGAACAAGGTGCAAAGCAACAGAAGATTCTCAGTGTCAGCCTCAAGTCTCCACGCACACACACTGGCATGTACACCCACATGTTCAGCTAAACACATGCAAATATTCATACATGTACACATACATACATACATACATACATACATACATACATACATACAATAAAGAATCAGGCCGCCAAAATAGAGAAAATGATAACTCAGTAAGCAGGAAGCCATATAATCTAATCAGCTAACCTATGCCCAGTCATGGCAAACTCCACTGTAACTGCGGTGTTTAGGTTCACTAGAACCCAGATGAAGATGGAATGAAGACCAGGGTCTGCCTCCAGAAATCTAAGATTTAAAATTTTCTCGAATGAACTAAAACTAGAAACATTTACCTTCTATACAAAATATCTAATCACGTTGAAATATTCCTATGTATTAAAAAATTTGCAAAGCTATTTCTGTAGGAAATAGGGTATTATGGAAGCCTCAGTGTTCGGACGGAGTCTGGTGACTGATGAGGTCTTTGAAACCGACTGTTACAAGCATGCAGGCTACTGGTAAATACTGATAAATGAGAGAATAAAAAAGAGACAAACAAAAAGCCCCTTTAGTTCAATGTTCCAGCTGTGTGTGTCTGTGTGTGTGTCTGTGTGTGTGTGTTGGGTGTGGTATTTATCACTGTTTCCTTAGCAGAGATTGTTCAACTGCAGTTGCCATTTCCTAACAGGTTATGACACACCTCCGCGTGATCTACGAGCGCATGAACCAGTCTCTGTCCCTGCTCTACAATGTCCCTGCTGTGGCTGAGGAGATTCAAGACGAAGTTGGTAAGTGGCTGTCCTTTGGATGTTTTTTGTGAGACATGCCTTTCCCTAGGACAAATCAGGGCTGAGAGTCTTCTGTGTCAGTCACTCATGCCCGTGTGCCTACACATTGTAGAGTACATTTTGTGAGTTGGTGGAGGGGGAGGTCACACACGTGTGTGAGTGAGTCTAAAATCCTTTATTGCACATGGCAACCAGAGGAAGATACCAGATGCTAGAAGATATCATTGTTCTGCTCCATCACGCCGTTCCATGGGACAGTCTCTTTCTGAACCTAAAGCTTGAGTGATGGCCACCAAAGCCCCGTGATTTCCCTGTCTCTGCCCTTAATGATGCTAGGATTCTAGGACCACATGCTTCTACATGGATGTTGCTGAGGCATGAAGCTTGGCTCCTCTTGTTCACACAGCGAGCACTCTCTCCTACTCTTCCCTCTCTATAGCCCCAGATCGCCTCTTACAGTGAAGCTCGCCTTTGCTGCTGCTTTACATCTTAACTTTCAATGCTTGTGAGACTGAAAGATGTAACCTGATATAGAGACGAGCTTGTAGCAGTCAATCAGTTGTTGTTGAATCCTATGTTGATGGTGAAATTCTAATTTATCCAATCTTGCAGGTAGATATCCACTACGCTTTTCTACTTTATAACTAAGAACAGTAGAGTTTTCGTCTGCCCTGTGTATGGACAGTTTCCCATTAGTTTTTCAGTTCAGTAGATTTCTTGTGACTGCACATTTCCGTGATGTTTGGAAGACAGAGATCAGTAATGAGTCCTCTATATAAGAAGCCAAGAACTGGGCACAGTAATGCATGCCTGTAACCGTGGCACTTGAGAAGCTGAAACAGGGGAACTACCTCAAGATCAAGGCCAGATGGTGATTTCATACATAGTGATTTCAAGTCCAGTTTAGGATACACAGTGAAACCTATCTCAAGAAAAAGATAAAATAAAATAGATAAAAATGAAAAAAATCTCCACAAGGGACAAAAATCCAAAATACAACTCATAATCTTACTAAATTGAAGTTAGATTTCTAGATGTGTAAATTAAATGAGTATACTTTGGGGTTAGCTTAACCCTCTTGTCCTATGTGACTTACACTAAGGTAACATTAACAATATCAACTATAGAACAATAAGCCATTGTGAAGGGACTGGGAGGGACTGGACCTAAACCCACTAATTACAGTTGGCACTTTCTGATTTCTAATTTGCTCTTCATAGAGCTTTTCATTTGGTATTATACTCCTTTAAACATTAGCCACAAGTGAGTCAGACAGATGGTGACTCAAATCCCTCAGTGCTACAAAATGCCCAAGAATGGGACCACCCAATAAACCTAACATCTCAGAGACAGAGAGATAGATAACTAGACCACACTTGCTTTCTCTTTCTTTCGATAAAGTAAGAAACCACCATGAGGACAGATCAGGAACAATTATGTAAGAGCTAGGACTAGAGAGATGGATCCGTGGGTAAAGTGCTTGCTGGACATGTCGAAGACCTGGATGAAATTCCCTAGCACCTATATTTAAAAAATAAAAATTGTCAGTCATGATGACATATGCCTATAACCCTACTGTGGGGACAAAAGCAGGTGGGTCCTAGGGGCCTTGCTGGCCAGCACTAGTGTACCTGTCCTAGTTCATAAGGAAGAGAAGCCATTGAAGAAGGCATGCCAGGATCAACCTTTCAGCCTTCACACACCACACACAGACCCAGACACACACACACTCACACACACGATTCCTGTCATTCTAAATATACTGGATGCCACATACTTACAGAAAATCTTTCTAAGATATTTCATGTGGAATCCCGGATGCTTCCATTTTAAAATAGTTGTTAACCATAGGAAAAACCACTTGCTGTAATGAACACATTGCAGCCTGTCCATTACAGGCCTGTGTGCGCTTTAAGCTCCTGACGCAAAAGGTTAAGGTAAGAGTCCTTCAGGGAGAATGGGCTTCCTTGATTGTCCAACAAAACCCTCAATCAAATCTGATGAAGATAAACCCAAAATTGCCCTATGTGCTATTTACATATATTTATATATCCTTTATATATTAGTCTCTTTACTTTTGTTCATATTTAAGTATTCATAGTAAATGTGTGATTCATTTGTTGTTATCCAATGAGAAGAGCCTCATAAAGTTCTTCCTATTTGCACCTTACAGTATACACAGTGGTCTGTGAATTCCAGACACTCAACATTTCCTAAAGTTATCAAATTTTAGGTTTGAATCAGTTCAGCACAGATAAGGAGAAAGCTAAACTTCAGACCAGTTGGCAGAAGGGTGAGACGGGATGCTTACATCTTTTGCATAAATGCTGGTGCCTTTTCATACCTCGACTAGGATACATGCAGCTTGGAAAGAACGCAGCGTTATACTTCATAACACTGGTGCTTGCTTTCTGAGTAAAGGGTTTTGGCTGAGGAACTGCCTGGATCTATGTTCCTTCAGTGACACAGATGTATCTCTCTCAGTAAATTATGCTTCCAACCTTAAATCTCTATTATGGGCCAAAATGGATTAGAAGGGGGCCTTTACTACAAAGAAGATACACTGTGTGGGTGGAGGTGGGGTTTGGAACCAACCCTGTAAGAAAGAATAAATAAACAAACAAACCATGTTGACTAGAGCACAAGAATCAGGTTGCCAGAGAATTCTGGCCCCGATCGTGTTACCCCATGGTGCTTCCCGGAGGCAGCCCATCTGTCCCTGCTACAATTCTAGTAAAACCCAAATCTGTAGTTCTGGTAACTGCATGCATGTAGCCTTCCATCGTCTAGCATCTTGTGTGCCTTAGAGACTCTGGCCAGTCCTTCTCAACCTTCCTAATGCTGTGACCCTTTAACATAGTCCCTGATGTTGTGGTGACCCCTCAGCATAAAATGATTTTGTTGCTATTTCATAACTATAATTTAATATTATGAACTATAGTGTAAAAAGCAGATATGCAGCATATCTGATATGCAACCCCCAATGTGATCACAAGCCACAGGTTGAGAACCAGCTGCTGTAGACTCTGGACCCACGCATTTGACCTTGCCCTGGTTTTATGGTCTCACTCCACTTCTGGCTGGATATCAGAGCCTTTACCTCACATTGACCCTCTCACCCAAATTCTCCCTCTTCTGGATGGCCTGAGCAGCACAGGTCTCTATCCTTGGAAAGTCCAATCCCTCAGGATCCAACTGAAGCCTTAGCACTTCTGAAAAGTCTTAACTGATTAACTAAGAGGACGGAGCAGGAAACAATGGTTTGGTGAACTGATTCAAGTCTGCCTGTGACATCAGTCGTCTAGGTATCTTATGAAAATTCACCTTGGAGTACTGGACGATCGAATACAGAAGGAGCAGGAGGTCTAGGGAAAGAGTCAGTGCCCACAGTTGTTCTATACCCCTTCGAAGAGCCAGTCCCTCGGACGCTGGGCGCGTACACTTTCAACAAAGCTTCTTGTATTTTGCACAAAGGCAGCATATGAGCAACCATGAAGACTTCTGTGGCAGTATCCCAAGCTTATAATTGAAGAAACTGAATCCTAGAGAAGCCACTTAGGATAGTGAAGGGATAAAACTGGCACTGAAGCCAGGGTCAGCCTGAATCCCACATCTGGGTTCTCTCCATCACCCATTATGCTGCACAGTGAGTTTTCTTCCGTTTAACCTTAGTGTCTACACATAGGGTTTGAACCTGGGAGACCATAATCTAGCTTGTGATAAATTGCTTATTTCTATCACAGCAATGTCAGATTCTCTGAGCTACACTGTCATCCATGGTCTTTGACTCCGGATCTAGCAGACAGCCTGGTGTGCTTCATAGGTTTCCATTGCTGTAGTCTACCAATGAACCAGATCATTAAGCTTCAAGGTAGATTTCCCCCTTAAATTATGAGATGATCTGTTTCTTAATAATCCTAAAACCTCCATGCTAAGCTCCCTCCTTGACCCCTCACATAACCACTGCACGAAATACCTCCCTTTCTTCTGTGACAATGTTCCCTAAAGCTGTTGTGATTGACCTAGCCAACAGAATGACATCATTGGCAGTGGCAACAAAGTAAAGAATAAAGCAGACTTCCCAGAGCCCCTCTCAACACTGTATGAGGTGACTTTGTGTCCCACGCAGCCTTGACACTGTGTCCTATGGTCATCTCCAAAGTTTACACAGTCACACGGTCGATTGATTAACCATGCATCTGATTTGACTCTCCTAAGTATTTTCCAAACTGCTGTTCCTTTTACAAAGGCTGACCTTTTATTGTTATACGATTTTTAATGCAGCTTAAATTATTATTCACAAATTCTGAAGCACACATACTATTTAATATTCTCCTTTAAAAATGTTTTGCACATACATTGTGAGCTCTCTTGTTCAGAAGGGTGTAAGAAATGTTGATAGACGTGAGCCATTGCCTAATCCCTTGTAAATATTGTTTAGGAATTCGGTGTTCGATTCAGTGATGACTGAGTTATTGTTCTAAAAAATGTAGCCAACCGCAGTTCCTGCCGGTGTAAATCGTCACCATTTAACCATTGGGGGGGGCAGGGCGGAAGCTCTTCAGTTCCCACCATTCTTCAGCTCAACCTTGGCTTTCCCAACTTGACATTCTAAACAATCAGGCGATTTTGTCCCTTGTAATTTCCCTTAAGTCCACCCTAAATTGGTTCTGTTCTACTAGTTGTGCTGGCATTGAGGGATTTTTTATTATTGTCCCTCAAGGTTCTTCAGATCGCAGCTACCTCAAGGCTGTAAAACCATAGCAGTATTCCATTCCGAGATGTCTGTCTCACATAATGCTATAGTGGTCAGTTTATGAGTTAAGCAGAAGGAAGGACAGCTCTAATTGTTTCACACCAAATTTCTTTTTTTTACTTTTAGCATTTAAATTAATATTAAAAAAAAGTAAAATACTATAAACCAGAAAGGTCTATGACTGAGCAAATCCGTGGTTAATGGGGTTGGTATTGAACAATGTGCCAAGAAGACAAAAAAGCCACTTTCATGAAAGAATGCTTACTGTTGTTACAACTTCGCTTTTTATTACAAATTTACTGTGGCCTCTTGATAAAAATTTCCAGCCTCCAGGGAAAAAATTCAGCTTGTTTATTTCAGAGACAGTGCCTCTGTTGTCTGTGCCTATGTGGGGGCTGGCTACAAATACAAATTGGGTTTAAAGTAGACTATTTACAACTCTTCTCAGTCTGACAAAATAGAGTAGTTAAGACTGCTTAAGAATTATTTACAATCCTGTGGTTACTTGTCAGTCAAGAAAGAGCATTACTAGAGAGAGGGTGATGCCCAAGGAGGTGGAGTTCGAGACCAGCCTGGCTGCCTAGCTAGACGGACTGGCCAGGTGGGGAGTTTGGTGAGAGTGAGGGAAGCAGAGAGACACAAACAACAAAGTTGTTAATAAATAGGACAGGCGCTATTTAATTTATCCTGTTCTTACTTGATTTTTAATAAAAGCGACTGCTACTTGCATGTAAACTTTACAGCTGAATTAGGCACTTGAAAACAACATGTGTTCAAATTGTAGACAGACAGAGGACCTTCCTTTGTTGACTTTGTTAAACTCTCAAAGCCAATCTGTTTGTTTTTCCCCAGTATCATTAACTGAATGTTTGTCTTGCTTGTAGCTGCCTTTATTTAAATGGGTATCTTTGACTCCCTCTGAGAAAGACAGTGTTTTTTGTTTGTTTGCCTTTTGTTTTTGTTTTTCTGGTTTTGTTTTTGTTTTTTCAAAATAAAGCCCCTAATTCCATGAATAAAAATGTCTGGTCTAGTGAAAAAATCCACACCTTCAAATGAAAAGGGACAAAAAAAGATGGCACACCCAGTTTTCTGACAGAGTGAGTCTGTGTTGAAATGTTCCCAGACAGAGGTCAGGGAATGAGCCTCAGGTTCCCAGCTGGTCTATACATAGAGGGTCAGAGGCCATTAACAGATAAATTCACCCAAACTGCCAAGTGCTGTTCTTTTATACACATTCATGGGTGTCAATTGGTATAAGGTTACATGTTCTGGCTCCAGAGTTTAATTAGGAGATCAATAGATTATATGTCTTTAGGAAGATCTGTTGAAGTCACTGATAAGGTCACATAAATGTGTAAAACATCCCTGTCAGTATTCTCACACAGGTATTTCCAGCGCACAGTAGGGGAGAGCCAGTCCTTACTAGCAACACCCAGAAAGCCCACTGTCCAAGAGCCAATGCTTAGGCTTAGTGTTTTTATTGGTTTGGCTTTTATTCTTAACAAATCAGTCTCCACCATCTAACAAGAAAGACAAATTGTTGACACTAAAACCTAGAATCCAACAGCACAGTGTATGGAGCTGTTTTCCTGCTCTGTACATGGACACTGGCAGTTGTCAGCTGACTTAAAGGTCACCCACATTGTGGTGACTCACCGTGGGTCATTCTTTTTTTTTTTCAATAAAGTGATATCTTTTCAAATCCTTGAACCATTTTAATTGGCTTCTTTGCTTTTCCATTATTATTATTATTATTATTATTATTATTATTATTATTATTGAGTTGTGTGAATTCTTTGTATATTCTAGACACCAACTTACCAGACACCCAATTTGCAAATGCTTTATCCATTCCACTGGGATGCTGTTTGTTTACATTCTTTGCAAGTATTTTTTTTTTTTGACGTGCAGGTTTTGATGTTTTGTTTTGTGTTTTAATTGTAGACAAAGTCTAGCAGATTAATTCTTTGTTATTTTTTTCACTATTGCTTTAGTGATATATAGACAAAGCCACTTGAATTCTGATTGGATTTATTTTGTATGGATTTATCTCCCCAGTTAGATAGGAAGCAGTGTTAGACAAACACTGGTGCTCTCCTTGACTTGGCCTTTCCATTCAGTCCAGGATCCTAGCCCTGGGATAGTACTGCCCACACCCACATTTAAGGTGGGCTTTCCCATCCCAGTTAACTCAATCTAGAAACTTCCTCATAAACTTGTCCAAAAGTTTATTTCATAGGTCGTTCTAGGCCCTATCAAGTCGACAATATTCATCATAATTAGATTATAATGGCTCTCTCTATATATATCAGTTTGGAAAGTATTACTTTTATCACTTTCCCCTATTTTCAGTGTATGTGAACATGTTAGAGGCACATAGTGGAGCACACATGTGTACATGCATGTGTGCACACATGTTGGATACACATCTGGAGGTCAGTAGCTGACATTGACCAACTTTTCTCCTCCATCATACTCTATTTACTGTTCCTCACTCCCCAAGTGCTGGGATTACAGGTGGGCTATTTTGTCCATCCAGCTTAGATCCTGGGAATACAAACTCCATTCACACTTCCAGAAAGCCTTGTGCACTGAACCATCTTTCTAGACTCCTGTTATAATTTTTTAAATAAGGATTAATTAAACAACAGGACACTTTTGTCTTTTACACTATATCTTAGTAAACTTTGAAAGATTCTGGGATCCTTTTGTCAAGATGTGCTGGCTCTACTACGTCAGTAGCTTCTGTCTTTTTTTCATGCAGTCCCTTACTTTGAGGTAAGGAGCATCTCAACCAGGTGGGTGACGCCTGAGGCAGCGTCTCCCACGCCAAGCTGCTGATGCTCACGAAGATGCAGGGAGTTATTTTCCCAACTCACCAACTCTTATGTATGGTGCTGTAATTTAAAACTAAACCAAAAAAGAAGCCCTAACAAAAAATGAGTGGGGTGTGAAATCAGACCACAGTGGTGGCGGCAAGATGGTTTCCTGGCACGAAGCACTGCAACAGATGTGTCCTGATTTTTTTTTTCCTACCATCTTGGGAACAACCAATGATTTTGGACAGTAACAAGGGCTGGTTACTCTGTTTTTCACAAGCAGCTGCCTTCAAGGTTCTTTTTTTAAAAAGAAAAAAAAAAAAACCGTAGTGATATTTGCTACCCAGAATATGGAAATGAAGCCAAATTAATTTTGAAGTATGCTTCCACAAGGATTAACTGCGGATAAAATGAGTTTGTTTGCATGTGAGTCAGAGTTAGGAAGGAATGTTAATTTGCCTCTTGCTGTTCCACTCAGAAACAAATTCTGCAATGTAGTCACTGAGGAAGCCTCATTATTCTTTATTAATAGCTCTTATGTAGTATGTCTTCTGCTGCCACTGTTAGATAGGAAGTCATAAACTGGGAGCGTGGGTCAACAGGGCTGGAGAGATGGCTCAGCACATAATGCTCTTATAGAGGACCCAAGATGGGTTCCCAGCACCCATGTTGGACTGTTTACAACGCCTTTAACTCCAGCTCTAGGGGATCTAATGCCCTCTTCTGGCCATCACAAGCATGTTCACACAAGAACAATGTGAATACACAAATACACAAATCAATTATTTGTGTAACATTCTTAATTCATAGGTCAACCTGTTGTGTTTTATAAAAGAGAGGGAGAGAGGGAGAGAGAGAGGAAAAGAGAGAGAGAAAGAGAGAGAGAGAGGAGAGACTGGTCATGAGCACATGGAGAGAGAGGGAGAGGAATGGGGAGAGAGGGGGAAGAGGGTAAGGGAACAAGAGCAGGAAGAGAAGAGTGCAAGACAGTGAAGAGCGGACAAGCAGCCCATTTTATAGTTATTCAGGCACACATGGCTAATGCCAGGTAACTGTGATGTGGAACCTAGATGAAATGCCAACACAACCTATTAACCTATTCTATTCTGAGACCTGTCCAAAGTGATATGTGTCAAAACACGATTCATGCAGCATATCTTAGTATACCTATAATCTTATCACTTGGGAGATTGAAACAGGAGGATCCTGAGTTCATGGCCAGCCTTGACTATACCAGGAAATCCTATCTTAAAAAGGAAAGGAATTAAAAACAAGCAAGCAATACAGTATTTGCAATGCCTTTTAGACTTGGGGAACAAACTAGGTTGTCAGTGGGTAGAGTCTACTTCATTTCAGCCACTGCGGACAGATGATGTATTAGCAAAGACAAACAGTTTACTGCCATTGAATGCATTTAACTCTTGGTTGCTGTTGCTGACTTGTATGTGTTCATAAAAGTATGAGCTACATCTTGTGCTTGAAAAAGCACCTAGCCTCTATGAAATTACCCTCTCTCTGCCTTTGCTTTTGGTCTGTGTAGCATTTAGATGAGTCTTCCCATCCTGAGACAAGGCTGTGTCCATAAGTCTGCAGCTTCCCTATAACACTGAACCCCATATAGCTGCTTAAGTAGGCCAGCTGTGAAATCAGACATATCCTTAGCCTAAACAAGGGAAGCAGGCTGAGTAAAATTTCATTCTGGTACAAGAACTAGCCTAAGCCCTTCTGGCCTTGGCACACCCATTATGTTTCTTCTTTCTGGGGTTGTAACAGTAAAGGGAAGCTTTCCAGGTACATGGGTTCCTCTTGCAGCCTTGTCAAATTAGGAAGGAACTTCCAGGTACAGTAATGCAAAGTTAAGAGTGTAAAAGAGAGCATAGCATGTTTATATGATCATGCTTATTAACATTCTATAGTGTTTTTATTTAGGAAGTAGGGAAAGCCAACCAGATTTCAGATTCTGAAATATGTGGGTTTGGAGGCCTTTTTTTCTCTGTTTGCTTGTTTGGGGTTTGTTTGTTTTGTTTTTTAATGTGTATGACTGTTTGCCTGCATATATGTGTGTTTAACATGCATGTCTGGGCCTGCAGAGGCCTTTGATCCTTTTGAGCTGGGGTTACAGAGGGTGGTGAACTGCCAGGTTCTCTGCAAGATCACCAAGTACTCAGGACCGCTGAAGCTTCTCTCAGGCCCCTGTAGACTTTTTTTTAATGAGAGTTTTTTAGTTGAAATTCAAAATTAATTGTTAGTTTTAAATATAGCTACCTTCATTTTATAATTATTGACTCTTAGAAAGTATTAAATTGAGAGTCTTTTCAGATGATAGCCAATATATTCTCTATAAAGAAAGGTATATGTACTTGTTCTGTGATATCTTGTATCATCTTTCTTTGTTATGATAAAACTTTCCTAAGAACTCTAATAATAATAATAATCCAAATGGAGTGCTTATTGCTAGAAGTTACCAAAGATGCCAATAAACAGTTCTCCAAGGTTTATATTTGCAAAATGTAGTAGTTGCTAATAGTTATACTTTTAAGTGTAGTTTTCTAATAGTAAATATCTGTTGCTGAATACAAAGAAAATTTAGTGTTGCCACCAAAGTGTCATTAGGTGAGTGGCAGTTTCCAGTCATTATTCTTCATTATTTGAAAGAAGTCTTTGAAGATTTAAATATATAAGATACATCTTATATATCTACATACATTATGTATATACATAAATATATATACATCTTATATATTTAAAATATATATAATATATATGTTATTATACTTTTATATGACTTACAAAAAATAAGGCATTCAGGGCTGGGTGTGCATTACTTACTTGGGAGAGTCCTTCATAGCTCTGTGAAGCCTAGGGCTCACTCCCAACATTGCACAAAACATGGTATAATGGAACAATACCTGTAATCTCAATACACAGGTAATGAAGACAGAGGGATCACAAATCTAATACCTTAGCTACATGGTACAACTAAGCAGAGACTGCATGAAACACTGTCTTTAAAAAAATATCTATCAGTGTATATACACTGCTATCATTTGGCCATTGTGAGTAACAAAAAGATCCAAGAATTAATCAAGGACATTCAGCATCAGTGAATTATTTATTGAATACCTACAATACTCCAGATCTGTTAAAGATGCAGCACACAGTCTTTCTTACTCAAATATCTTAGAATAATTTAGAATTTGCTTAGGGAGACTTCATATCAGCAGCCAAGGCAAGGCTTTGTTCTCATTGAGGCAACTAACTAATGAAGGCTGATCTGATAGCATTAGGTGGTCTTGTCTAATAGCTGTTCCTTCCTCCTAACATCACCTAAGAAAGATTGCTAAAGCAAGAGGGAAGCTTGCTTTTCACCTGTGCCAGCCACATTATTTTATCGGGTCATCTAAGGCCATACATCACATCTGGTCAATAATCCAAGGTCATACATCACATCTGGTCAATAATCTAAGGCCATATATAACATCTAGTCAATAGCCTGCGGACTAACCCATTTCATTGTTTTTGATCCAAAGGAACTTACTTAGTGCTAATACCAAATTCAAAGCTGAGTCTGAGGATAATGTAGGTAGCTTCAGCACCTTTTCACTGAAAGTGTTATGGACTGAAGAAATGACACTCTTTGAACAGCATCTATGTGCACATACATCTGTGTTAGGGTGTTAAGTAGGGAGCATTTTGTAGGACTTAGAGGTCATGCCGTCTTTCTCCATTTGTTCAGAGCTCATACGCTGAAGTAAGACAAATGCCTTCCTCTGGGTGACTGTCACTGTTAAGAGTTTTCTATACAAGAAAAACTGATATTTCTGTGGTTCATGATATCATAATTCTCCATGATGACTTCACCGTTTATTCTCAAGGGACCAGCCATTCGAGCTAGGGCTCTACAAATGTTTATGGACAGTGTCTCCTGGCAGACAGCATTGAAGTGGTGTATTGTTGCTGGCCAGTAAATCAGACCCATGAAGTGGGCTACCCTGCCAGCAGAGGAAATCGAGTCTTGATTGTGGAAACACAGTTCATTTGTTTCCACTCAAATATTCCAAGAACGGTTAAGAAATGATTTAATCAAAAGTTCTGTATATTTTTCCTCTTTATATTATTGCTGTTATCTTCATTTTGATCACAAACATTTTTTAGCCTCCCTAAGTCTTGCTTAATCCCCAAAAATAATCCTAGATAAGCAAAATGTATGGCTTGTCCTTTAATTTATTACAATATTAATTTATGTGCTTTGGAAACAAGCCTGTGTATGCCAGGCTGCTCTCAAATTCACAATCCTCCTGCTTCAGCATCTCAAGGGCTATGGAGCACGATAGTTGTCTTCCTTTCTTCTCCTTGCTGAGTCTGGCACTTCAGGCAAGCTGACATCCTGTCCTCTGCCCTAGATACGCTGATAAGTTCTCAGTAAGTCTACAGTGCCCATCTCAGTGTTGACTTTGGAGGCTGCATATGTATTTTGTATCTCTTCACAGATATATGCCCACGGCCAAGGGATGATTAATAGAAACAGTTCTCATCATGTGGCCTTGGACCAGCAGCAACCTCGCTGGGAAATTGTTAGAAATGTACATTCCTTGGCCTCATTCCCAGCCTCATAATCCAGCCATGTGAGGAATAAATGTGTCAGCTTTTATCTCTGTGGCTACATACCTAACATAAATAAACTTAAAAGACCAGCTTTATTTTATAAAATATCTATATTTCAGAGGACTGAGTCTATAGTCTATTGGCCCTATTGCTTTGGGTTTGTGGCAACTATATTATGGTCAGAAGAGCTTCTTGGTTTGTGGTGGCCAGGAGCAGAAAGCAAAGATAGGAAAAGGAAACCAAAAGAAGAGAATCCCCTTTAAAGACAAATCCTCAATGACCTAACTTCCTCCAGATAGGTCCCATCTCTTAAAGATCCTGCCACCACTCAAGACCAACTTGGGCTGCAGACAAGTCCCTTAATACATGAACCTTTGGAGGAAATGTAAGATCTAGAAGTAATGGTGATCGACTCGTAATGTGGTTCAGTTAGTATCTAATAATGCTCAGGACTGTAGTGATAGACGCAGTTACTATTATGTAATGATGCTCAGTCTAGAGTGATAGCGTCAGTTACTATTAGTAATGATGCTCAGTCCAGAGTATAGCGTCAGTTACTATATAGTAAGGATGCGTCAGTCCAGTATAGTAAGTCTCTATTATATAAGTGCTCAGTCAGATGAAGCACTCAGTCTAGTATAGTAATGGCTCATCTAGAGTGATAGCACTCAGTTACTATTATAGTAATGATGATGCTCAGTGTAAGTGACACACTCTAGACTATGTTAATGGTCCAAGTCTAGACATAGTAATGGGAGTAAATAATGACATAGTTTTTCCAAGAGAGATGCTTTTACTATTGTATAATGTTTTTAGACTGTGGCTAGGAAAAGTTTTACTATATTAGCTGTTCAAGCATGGGGACCTGAGTTAGAATCCCGCTGGTCCCATGTAAAGCTGGACTAGCTCAATCGTAACCCTAGTTCCAAACAGGAATGAGACAGACACAAAAATCCGGACGTCCTACAGAATAAGCAACAAACAAAGAACCTGTCTCAAACAGTTGGAAGCAAGAGAACGGGAGACAGAATGAGATGTATTTGATTGCCTACTACCTCTGCATACACGTCCAGACTCACAAAAGAACATGTACATACAAAATCGTATATCACATAATACTTCTTGAGCAATGTTACCTATATGAACATAACGAAATATAAAACTATAAAGATGAAAGAGATTCAAAGATCAGTTTCTCTCTCTCTCTCTTCTCGGCTCCCTCTTAGGCTCCCACCCCATTTCTTAGATTTTAGAACAACTGCAGTTGACACATTGACTGTGAATACTAAAGTTCAGGAACACCGGTGGAAGTGGTTGAGCCTAAGTGACCTATGAGTGTGAGGTAGTCTGCTTTCTTCCTCCAGGATCTTACACATGCTCCTGTGAGCTTAGAGCTCTTAGTTTGTATGTATGGGTAAAAGGAGAGGAGCATTTCCTAATATGCTCCCGACCATCTTCCCCTTGGATTTATTAGAGTAGCTGATATCAGCTAGAATGGGTTCTACCAATTCTTTGAGTTTCTGTTTGTTTCTCTGTACTTTGTCTGGGATCCTTTATCCAAAATACTTGGGATTGGAAATGTTTCAGATTTCAGAATTTTTCAAATTTGGGCCACAACAATACCAATTTTAACTAGCTATCATCTTTAGTCCAGAGATCTGAGCTGAGACTCAGAATGCTGTGAAAGCTTTAGATTTCAGACCATTCCCCATGGAAAGAGTCGGGGCAAGCCCGTGCAGTATTCTGAGGCCATCAGAGAGCAGCAGTGGCCCTCACGTCTACTACTGAGAACCAACCTGAGCCGTTCCCAGGCTGCTGCTGGCAATGTCTGTAATCCTGAGCAAAATGGGGGAAAGCTGTCTCAAGAAAAAATGGGCGGAAGCCAAGGGAAAGGTTTTGTAATGTAGTAGCCAGGCCTGGAGGAGTGCATTTAGAGCCGAACCAGTACATTCCCTCTTTCCCTTTGCCAGGGAGCCAGTGTCTTGCTTTGAGTGTTTTGTTTTCTCCCACCTTAAGGAGAAGCCTTGTTATACTTAAAGCAGAAACTACCTCCTTCAGGTGCAGGAGGGAAAACTTAAGGCAAGACTATCTGTGGATTGCTAAAAACACAGTCTGTTCTTTGATAAACCAGGCATCGCCCTGTAAGTCAAACATTGTATGAAAATGTGAGAGGTTTGGCAGTCTGTTCTCTTTGATGTGAAGAGGAAAGAGCTGGCTTCCTTTCCCACTTGCAGGTCTGCATCTACCCCGCTGCTAACAGCTCTTCAAGGGAACTTGAAAGTAGTGCAGAACCCTCCCACCCTCCCGGTTTGCAGATTAAGGATCTAGGGTGATTAACTGGTTTGATCAAACTCAGAGACTAAAAGTGGTCAGGGGTCGAGGGCTTCTTCACATCTTGCCAAAGTTCTTCAGAAATCAAAGTGAGTTTTAAATACCTGGGGTTCGAATAAATGAGATGCCTTTTTTTCCTCTAAAGAAAAGTGGCCACGCAGAATGGGGAGCGCTTTATAGATGTCTGAGTGTTCAAACATGGCCTTGTGTCCAGAACTCTCCTCGAGTCGAGGAAGGTGTCTAAGCTGGCAGGTTCCTGGTCCCTCAGGTCCTGCCTTTTCTGTATGTCTGTCCCTCACCCCACAGACAGTAAACAGTATCTACATTTTTCAGGATCTTAGTTCAGTTGCTGTAAATACTTGAATCAGAAAGTCTCATTTAGAAGCCACTTAAGAAGAAAAGTTACTCTCCATGGAAATTGGTATCCTGGAAGTCACTGTGTCTCAATGCATACTCGGGACCAAGTAAAGTATAATTTGGGGGAGTTCTTGTTTGAAATACCAGATCTTGAACTCTACCTCACAAACACAGAAATCCACTTATTTTCTACTTCAAATGATTCTTTAAACATTCAGAAGGTTTAAAACTCAATGTTTATATGTGCTAGTAAAAATACAAGCTTTTTGTAGAAAATTGAGGGTGTATTTGTATTTATTTTTGACATAAAAATTTGAACATTATTAATTTATCCTACATGAATTTGTACTAGTCTTTACCTACAGCCTCTGATTGACAGTGTTCTGACTTATAAGATTTTCTGACATTGTAGTGATGTGTTTTGAATCGTAATCCTTCCCTGGGTCACCACCTGTGGTACTAACATACAGCACTGTCAGCTTTTGGTCTTTGTCTTAGTCTTGTGCTCAAACACCATGACCAAAGCAATTTGGGGAGGAAAGGGTTAATTTGGCTTACACTTCCACATTGCTGTTCATCACCAAAGGAAGTCAGGACAGGAACTCAAAGGGGTGCTGCTTACTGGCCTGCTTTCTTATAGAACCCAGAACCACCCACCCAAGGATGCCCCAACATCCATCAATCACTAAGAAAATGCCCCACATACAGGCATGTGTGCAGTCTAATCTTAGGGAGGCATTTTCTCAATTGAGCTTCCCTCCTCTCAGGTGACTTTAGCTTGTGTCAAGTTTCACATGATCAGAAGGGCAGTAATCAACAACAGCCCACACTCTCCCATCTTGAGCTCTGCTGTTCAGTGGACTAGGTATAGCCATGGCATGTTTGACCTGGAATGTTGTGTGAAAGAACCAAGGCTGTATTCGTATCATGAAAAAGCACATGTATTTCTAAGAGGTCACCACATAAAATATTTTCAAGAGAGGACATTTACTTTGAAGGTTGAATACAGCTCTGTTAGGTGACGTAATGTTGAGGCTGTGCTCAACTTACCCGTCACTGGCATAAACTACTCCTTTTCTCTTTGTTTTTAATGTATCCGTGTGTGTGCATGTGCACATGTATAGGTAGGCCAGAAGACAACAGCTGGTTCTGTTCCTTAGCTCTTTATACTGTCTGTTTGAGGCACTGTGTCTCTTTGGTCTGCAACTCACCAAATGGACTAGACTGACTGGCCAGGAGCCCCAGAGATCCTCCTGTCCCCATTCTGAAGTTATAAACACAACACCACACACACACACACACACACACACACAGCTATCTCCCTCCCTCCCTCTTCCCACACTGTATGCTGGTGGGACAGAGCAGGTTATGGCCGTATAACTCAGGTCCTTACCTACTGACACATCCCCACCCCCGACAACCCTAACTGCTGGTTAACCTCAGTCACTGCTCTCGACAGAGAGTCAACAGTCTAAGCATGGGGCTGGAAGGAACTTGTCTCCTAGCTGCTGCTTTCCTAGCTCTCCAGAAGTTCGGAGCCTGCTAGTACCTCTAACAGACCATTTTCCTCTCTCAGTCTTGACCTTTCGCTTTTCTATCACTGATTTCACCATAGAAATCATCCATGTAGGTGGCCTCCAAATCCAAGATGATATTAACTTAATAAGAGCCAAAAGAGAAGATTAATGGTATGTCCAGGGTGACCAGCATTGTAGAGGACATTCATCCAAATCTCGGACAGTTGACTGACAGCCTAGCATCCACTCAGGAAGTATGTGTCCGATAGAGAACAGACAAAATGAGAACACGAGGAAAACCATGCTGGCTGCCAACACTAGATGCCAGTCCCCAGGAGGCAGCTCACTGTGACAAGTGGTCACATGTGCATGTTTTAGATTACAAAGGAAAACCCTGTAAACCCCTTCCGTTGTTTCCTGAAGTGACATGGACTAGAAATCAAATACAAGCTCTTCTTTTGTTCCACAAACAAATAAACCACCTGATCGGGCACGCCCCAGAAATGTGGGAAAGCTACCATTGGGCGTTTTCCCTCTACCCATGGTGAAGCGAAGCATGTGGGAATAGAATGCTTGAGAACAGGGCAATAAAAATTAAAATCATTTCCATGTCTTCTCTGTGAAGCGGCTGTACAGTCATTTCTCCCTGTGTAGATACTCAGGCCTATAATCTCAATAGCTCCCAAGTTCAAAGCCAGCCTAGTTACATAGTGCGTTCCAAAGCAGTCTGGGCTATATATTAAGACTCTGTCTCAAAGGAAATGAAACAAAAAGAAGTATGTTTTTCAAAGCCTTTTTCTTGCATATGCAGAGTGAGCAGGTTTAATTCACCCTCAGCCACCAGCTGTTACCTTTCTTGAACACAGAGAAGAAAGGAAACAAAATCTCTTAGAAAAGTCATTTAGATCTCTTCCTTTTGCCTCAGTATGGCTAGACAGGTGCAGAGCTAACCTGGGTTAGAGTTCTGTGTTTCCATGTGACCCTTCAGACTGAGTGTATAAACTTAATAACACACACACATACACACCACATCACCTGTCACCTCATAATAAGCAGTAGTTTATTCTGAAGCCAAATGTGTCAGGCAGTGGCCTGGAACACGGATTTATGTTCCTCCAAATTCCATGTTCTGACATGGAAGCAGTTTTATGAAGTTCTTATAGTAAGCAAACAAAGAAAGCCATAAATCAAGGCGCCCTGTAAAGGCATCGGTGGAAATATCAGGTTAGATGGGTTGAGGAAAGCAGAGCCCCAGCTGTAGGCCTCAGATGCCATCTGATGACATTCTGAGCCTGTTGATTGGTTGGAAACTAATTGTCTTTGTACATTCTAAGGGGTTTGCCTAATGTGGAAAAAAAGCTGGGTCGGGTATAGAGGAGAACATACAGGGCTGCTACAGGGGCTAGAGAGTGCCCAAGGCCCTGCACTTGCCACCTTCCAGAGTTTTCTGGTCACTGTGGTTCTCATCAGTTAAGCAGCCTTACAGAAGGATCAGAGGAACTTTCCAGACTCTCCAAGTGTTTATGTTAATTGCCTTGAGGTGGAGTCTTTGGGTAGCAGTTATGATTAGGAGCTCCAGGTAGCTAAGATCTTCATATAGAAGCTTACCACAGGCACTCTGCTCTGTGATGCCCCAGCAGGAGGTCCCTTGCCACATATGAGTACCCTGCTCTCTATTTTTATGTATTAGAAAGAAAACAAAGATTTGTATGGTTTTTGGTTCTTTTGGGTTTTTTGTTTTGTTTTGTTTTGTTTTGTTGTACACTGAGAGAAGAAAGCAGTAGACAGGAACAGAAGAAGCCCCTGCAGAAACCTCTTTATAAATTATTCATTCTCTGATACTCAGTTATGACAGAAAACAGAACAGCCTCAAGCTTGAGATAATGGCACATGCTTATAATGTCAGCCACTCAGGATTTTAAAGCAGGAAGATCCTGGGTTCTAGGCAAACCTGGGCTACATCATGAGATCCTGTCTCAAGAAAATATTATAGTTTGAATAGCGTAAAAAATAAGTTACTTTTCTCATGGTTTTTGGAGCTTGTAAATTCAAGATGATGGAGCCAGCAGGTTGGGTTTTTAGGAAGGCCTCCTCAGGTTCTGCATGATACCATTTTGTTTCATCATATTGTGAGCAAGGATCCAGACAGCCTAGAGCATGTCCCTGGGGAGTCCCAGGTATGCTGGAAAAAAGAACTGGTCCAGGACACATGGACAGTGATAGAAATAAGCATGCTTCATTAAGAAAAAGAAAGCCATTTTCAGGATGGAACTGGGCTAGAGGTGGGCCAGCACAGCTCAAAGCACTCACAGTCCTGGGTTCTTGAGCCTTTTTTAGATCGTGTATGTAGCACCCACCTTCTCCCATATTAGGAGATCATGAGTTTTTCTGTGTGTGCATGTTGTTTGGTTACATACAGCCACAGGAGTGGGAGGTTGTCTTCCTGCCGTAGGTTGCTTTCCTTTGCTGATCTTTGAAAGAGAAATCTCTCTGGTTTCTCCCCACCCTCAGCATCCAGTCACCCTGTGATAATATTTAGCATCAGTTTTCACCTTAAATGGCTCTTCTTAAGATGTTTACCTTGAGGACTAAGGCCTCCATGTATTTCATGGGGGATCCAGTTCCGCCCACAGCACTTCAGTCTTTGGGTAAGTCTAATGTATTTCTTCTCCATTGACTCTCTCCAGTGACCATTTATTACACATATGCTCTTTATTCTAAAAAATATTCACAGAAGCCATGACATATAGAGTACTCTTAATTTTTAATTTCTTGATGTTTTGAATTGGAATAGAATTACATCAATTAGCCCATTTCCCTTTTCCAGCCCCACTCAGCATCCCTCCCTCAATCCCCTTCTATGCTACCCAAGTCGTAAGTTGGTAGTCACTTTTCAAATCCAAAACAAATACTATGGCCACCATTTTTTACATTATAAGCCCGAGTGTCACAAACAATCCAGAGGCTGCCTGCAAGCATGCATTCCATGGCCCGTCCTAGTCATCCTATAAAAACAACGGCGTGACTTTCAGGCTTTTGAAAATAGTTTTGTTAAGACCCAGTTTCTTCAATGTGAGCCCTCAATTGAAATCGTCAGGCTGAATTTTATGGCTTCCTCCACCTGTCCTGGCTTCTCTAAATGGAGTCTCTGGGCTTGAGTGCAGAGCGTGGTTCTCTGGCCTCTGTAATGGTGGTATCATCTCTGAGTGTAGTGAGATCTAAAACTCGCCTGGTATTTGCCACATGCCTTGGTGCCAGGCACAGCTCGGCTTCTCTTGGCTTCCCAGGAAGGAAGTGACATAGCCTCTGTGTTTACAGGGCGCTTGAACAAGGCTAGTCTATTTTCTTGCTGACTTGAAGAGTCTGAAGACACTTCCCCCAAATACTACCATGTTTAAATCAAACAGCTACCTGTCTTGAATCTTTGCCCTCCACGTGAAAAAAAAAAGATTAATTTCCATATCAGGAAATTGTAAAAGGTTTTAAGCGCTTTTCCTTCCTGTGAGGCTGATAAAGAAGTGAATCTGTAAACTTGTGGCTGGGTTAATTAGCCAGGATTAATTAATGTTTATCACGCTGGGAAGATGAAAAGAGGTGTATAGACGCACAGTAATGCAGATAATTTTCAATTTTTTGTTGATGCTTACGGTACGCGTAAGCAAAGACTGCATAAAGCACATGCATTTTTCAGAGGGATACCGATGCGATGCGGTAATTATGAGGAGTAGACTTCTAAGTGAATTAATTACATGTTCCTGAAGATGATCACACACTAATAGTGTTTACTTAGAGACAGGCTGTTGGTTCGAGTTGAACTATTTAGAGAGCTGGATGAGGTGAGGAGAGGCTAACTGTGTGGGCATGAAAACAGCATTTTAAAGTAACCTTTAAAAATAAATAAATAACAACATTTCTAGACTCGTGTATTTTCAAGAGAGCCCAAAGAATCTTAGGTGAAATCCTGTATCAAAGCAGATGTTTGAAGTAGTTTGAAAAGATTGGAATATAATCTCCTTTGAACTAGGTAGATCTCCCTAAGTGTTAGGCATTTGGGACCAGATTTTAGGACACCCCCATCCTAGGAATTCCCAAATTCATGGATGTTCAAACTCCTTATATAGACAGTTTGTATTTGTATAGAACCTATGCGCATCTTCTTATATACTGCTCATAATACCTGATCCAGTGCGACTGCTCAGTCAACAGTCACTACCCTGTGTTGTTTTGAAAGCAGCATGGTAAAAGCCCTATTTGTGTTCAATACAGATACGGTGTTTTCCAAATATTTTTGATCTGAGGGCTGGAGAGTTGACTTAGTGGGTGAAGTACTTGCTATGAACGTATGAAGATCTGAGTTCTGATCCCCAGTGCCACGGCCAAAGTTAGAATGACAACATATATCTATAATCCCAGCCCTGGATGATGGAGAGAGGAGAAGTGTCTGAGGAACAAGACATCCTAGCATTTGTGTGGGTCCTTTTCTATGAACCTTGAGTTCTTTACATGCAAAGAAATTGAGTTAGTTATTTCTAGCACTGGTCTGGAAATATTGACAAATGAGTATTGATGGACTCACCATGGAAGTAGTTTGATTTTCCTTGTTCCAGATTCCTTACAGTGATTCCTTTCCACTTCTTACCTCTGTGCACTGTGTGTGCCTTCCTGGAGACGGGTAGATTCCATCCCCGGCCAAATCCTTGGTGCTTAGCACTTGTCATTTCCAGACGTGACTGCTATCTTACTTTTTCTGTGTCTGTGATAGAATACCCTGACCAGAGCAGCTTAAGGGAGGAAGGGTTATCTCAGCTTGCAGTTCGAGGACAGGATCCATGAAAGCAAGACAATCCAGGCAGCAGGAGCATGAGGCAGCTGGTCACGTGACATACACAATGAGGAAGCAGAGGGTGATGAATGGTCAGGTTCAGGTGGTAACTTCCTTCTTAGGCAGTGTAGGACCCAAGCAGAGAAAGGTGTTGCCCACATTTAGGGTAGGTCTACCCTCTGTTGACCTAATGAAAAAGATCTCTCATAGGCATGCCTGGAAGCTAACCTAATCTAAATAATCCCTCTTAAGTATGCCAGGAGACTTGTCTCCTTGGTAATTCCAGAGCCTATCCTGTTGACAGTCAACACTATTCATCAGTCTCCCTGCGATTTGTTAAGGGAATATGTGAATGAGTTTCTGCAGGAGAAAAAGGGCCATTGCCCTAGCTAGGACTGCTCGCTGGAAAGCAAGATTGTGTTAAAGACAAACAGGCCAGTGTACAGAAGAGAAGAGTATACAGGATGTGTTTAGGGTTTTTAAAATATGCATACATTAGCATTTAAATGAGCTGTCATGCCTACAGAGATGTATTGTGTGTAGGGAACATAGTCCATCCTCTATTGTGATGATCTGTGTATTTAAGCACATTTTCCACACTCACCCCCTATTTATCAGCATATCTTTTAGGGTCTCTCCGTGAAATTGTCTACAGATGTTGGCATCTTCCTTTCTACCACAAGCTCACCATTTTTGACCCATGTTTTTTTCATCTTCCTAAATATAGTAATCTGTCAGTCACTCATCAACCAGAATCCACTGTACTGAGCTCTCTTCCTAGCACAGCAGTGTGATTCCCATTCCGTTCATCTGCTGTGGTCTTACACAAGCCAGGCAGCGTTCTCTTCAAGTTTGAGGGAGAACAATTGTGAGCAGGGCCCCATACCTTTGTGTAAGTCTCACGGGACCATGCTATAAGAGACAGCAGTCATGGAAACCACAGTGAAGAGTTGTCTGCAGCAGCATAGCTATGAACAGCAGTCCTGTGGCCATGACAGCCGAGCTGCCCTTCTCCTTCAGTTTCTTTTGAAGACACACACTGTAGCTGAAGTCCAAAGCACATGTGGCTAAGCCAGTCACCACTGTGTTTGTGACTCACTCACCTCAAAGAAAACTTTGCATCCGTTTGTAAGGGCCTGGCTCTTTAGATGGAAGAGGCTGGTTTCCTTTCTATTAGCTACTTCAGAGGTGGCTCAGACCTCAAGTGGGGAGGGAAGAACCCCAGTACCGATGCCCAAAACATCCTACAGCAGCCGAGAAGGAACCAGGGGACACTGTGCTTAACCGGGCTGCAGTCTGACTCTGTATAATGTACGCTAGAAAGTAAAAACTTCATCTTAATTTTTTTCAACCCTCATTCTACTTTTTTGTTTGTCCACACTAAAAATTAGTTTTTCAAAATAATAGGAGTTGCTATTGTAAATATTCTGACCTTTCATTATTAAGCAATTATATGTTAACACCAAGTATGCTAAAGAGCCTTCCAGTAAACTGAAAATTAAGTACTGCAGAATCCAACTGGAAAGAGTTCTTCCCCTTGAGTCCATATTTGTGTGTCCCCAAACTTAATAAACCTGTACTATAGGTAATGCCTCAGTAGTCTCAAGGATGTCGTTCTCTATAGCCACAGCCATAACAATAAATAAGAAAATGAGGCTAGAAGAACAGCTGGAAGAAAGAGCTTGTTATTTTAAAATGTAAAACACCGCTAAATTCATTTGTTTATTCATTTATTTATTTATTTTGCACTAAATGAAACATTACTCTGGTTCCTTCCTACAAGAAAATGGCAGGGTCACGGTGAAGTCTTTGTCACAGAGGTTAGGCTTTGGCAGCAGCATTGAGAGAATTCCACAGAATGATTGCATTGAAAATCCTTTGCCTTAGCCCTAACAGTGGGCATCTCTCAACTGCCCAAGGCAACTGGTATATCCCTGCTTCCCTGAATGTGAAGAAACAGTTGCTTGGGTTGAAGTTTGTCTGAAAGAACTGTTCTATGATCGTTACTATATAAAGACCACATTTGGGATTCTGTCTGCAAAAACTGCATAGTTTATATCTGGGTATGTTAAGACCCATACCATGCCATTTCATTAAAAACTGACCAGAGAAAGACACCTACTTTTATAAAGATTGGCACCTATAAGATAGTGTCTCCCTGTACAGCCTAGGTTGGCCTAAATCAAGCTCCGGATTCTTGGGCTTCCACCTCCCAAGTGCTAAGATTACAGCTGTGGGTCAGGACACCTGAAAAATACCCTGTCTGGTCTGGTCCCAGTGAGAGAACCCTCAATAGACTTGAGGCCCCAGGGAGTGGGAAGGTCTGGAGGGGGAGGATAAGGATATCCTCTTAGAGATGGGGGAGGAGGTATGGAATGAGGAAGAGTCAGAGGGCAGACCCAGAGGGGATAAGGACTGGACTGTAAAAAAAAAGATTAAAGAAGAAGAAGAATAGTAATAAATAAATAAATAAATTTCTAAAAGAAAAAATAAGTAAAAATTAATAAAGTAAGTTAAACATATAATGGTCTCTTAGTGCTCGATTTTTCACCGTGTGATTCATTTTCAAAGCAAGCACACTCATGTAGTTTGTATGTATGAGCATTAGAACTTTAGCCCACAGAACTTTCTTTCAGAGACCATTGCTGTAGCGTGAAAATTCTGCAGTCAATGCCTCAGGTTGCTGACATCCCAGGGGGGATCAAGACCCCCTAAAGTGGTTGGAAATAAGATCAGGACCTTGGCCCAAGTTCCATAAATAAACACGGAAGGGGAAGCTTTTTAATCCACTGGCCAAGGCCAAGGAGCCTGGCTGTGTTTTCATCTTGATTTCTGGCAAACGCCACCGTTGATAGAACTGAGCTGTTTGATGTAGGAGTTTGAAAGCCACATGGAAACTCCTCTTCAAGGGAAAGACACTTCTGAAACTTCAGTCTAGACCAGACGATGGTATTTCAGGAAAATGTCACTTGCAATAAGGAGTACTTTCATAAGTGATGTACAGCTTTCTGTGAGTTCTTTCTAGGGACAGTTGCCTGCCATAAGTGGACTGAACACACCCCCATTTGAAACTCTGTGGCCAGGAAACTTCTAAATAAAAATAAACTTCGATTTAGACATGAGTCAGAACTTAGACTCTGGGCAAATCTCGAGATTGATAGTGTAGCTCAAAATAAAAGAGCTGCCCTAATGTTCTGGGCATCAAGGTTAAACTAGGTTTGTGGGAGCTCTTTGTTATGTGGTGATGTCTATGGATGTCTTCTCCCAGCTTGGGAAACAGTCCTGCAGTGCTAATTCCCTCTCAGCCACTGAAGTAACCTGCTCACTCCACTTCACGGGGCACAGAAAAGGATATTTAGTGGGCAGAGCAACTCAAATTCAGACTGCTTAACCTGTTTTAAGTGTGAAGTAGGGTGTTGAGCCTAGTGGGAGTTCCCATGGCAACCAAACAGCCTCCACTTGGATTGGTTACTTTTGTCATTTCAGGGACAACATCTAACAAGAAACAATGTGAAGGAGGAAGGGAATGGGTTTGGCCTCCAGTTTGAGGGGAGATAGCCCATCATGAAGGGGAAGGCGTGGTGGCAGCAAGTAACTGTTCACATTGCATCCAATGTCAGGAAGCAGAGAGGGAACCAGAAGTAAGCCTGGGCTATAAAGTCTCAAGGCCCACCCTCAGGGACTGACTTCCTTCTTCTGTGAGGCTCCAGGAGAGTCATCACACTTCCCTGATAGCACCAGCAGCGATGAACCAAGGTGTTCAGATCCATAAGGCTGTGCAGGATCGTCCACATCCGTATGCCAATTCACACAGTATTTCATGAGATGGACATTTAAAGAAGTAACAGACATTGAGTGTCCACTACTGGGAATGTCTTATCTAAACAAAAATGGTGGGCGACAGATTCAAGCACTGTCCCACTACCCTCACGAAACGCTTTAGCTACACCTTAAACCTCTTTGACCTTAAGGGTTTGGGGGGGGGGGGTGAGGAGAGCAATAATAATCATTGAAATTATCTCTTTCTAAATAATGTGAAACTTTTCATGGGCTGATGAGAAGATTACATTAGGAACCAGGGTACTCAGTTTTCGGTTATAATATCAGTTCTGCTACTCAATATGTATTTATCTATATATTATTTATTTTGAGGCATAATCTCACTCCATATGTAATGCTGGCTTAGAACTCACTACATATTCAGGCTGGCATCGAACTTATGATGTCATGTCTTACTTGTTAATTTTAAACCCTCTCAGAATGGATGTTTGTGTATTCTGTTCTCAGTGGGGGTTGCTAAGGGTACCAATGAGCCAGCAAGTAGTTATAAAGACCACAGACTTGGACAGTGTCAGGAGGGTAGTCGGTCTTTTTTTTTTAAGCTATTGCAGGACTCAAGTGCTTGGTGGCCTGGTCATGGCACTGGAGATACCTGTGGTTTGTACATAGTCAGAGTGCATACAGTAACCATAGGAAGACTCCATATGTGCCCTGCAAGTCAGCATCCCTATTAGCTGCTGCTTCACGGAGCCAAGCTAAGTCTGTCCAGCCAGGCTGTTCTGCAAAGTGTCCACAGTGCAGAAACATTCCTCCTTACTGGGAAGAACCAGGAATGAAGTGTGACCTGGTGCTCTCTTGTATGTACCTTCTTATTCTCGGAGACTAGGAAACATCAAGCTGCTTCCCAAAAATTTCTGTGCTGCCTCTTCCTGCTTAATAAATGATTTCTCAGAGAAGGAACTCATGGCTGTCTTCAGTTTTCCTGGGCCATCCTGGTGCAGAAATGTGGCCTTGGATGTTAGCTTTAAGGCAGCCAAGTGTTGGGTTTGCAGACTAAGACTTTCTGAAGCTGTCCTCCAGTGCATGTCTTCTCCTGGGGATGGTGCTTCTTAGCTGTACGTGACACTCTCTGCAGATTGGTCTGTCTGTGATGACAGGAAATGAGGCCACTGCATTAATAATTGTTCATGGCTTATGGCTCTGGTCCTCTCGACTTCACCACCAGTGAAGACTGTCCTTTGTGACAATCGTAACCTGGGAGTCCTCTAAATATGCATATTTACTACCCTGCATCCAAAGAGTAGAAGGGGCACTAGGATTCTGCCTTTCTTTTTTCTGAGACAAAATTTTGCTGTGTAACCCAGGAGATCCTCAAATTTGCTATATACCATAGGTAAGCCCTATACTTGAAATCCTCCTGTCTCAGCCTCCCAAGTGCTGGAATTATAAGCATCCCTTAGGACACATGCCATAATTCTGTACTTCCAAGATCCCAAATGACAAGATCCCAAGACACCTACGGCTTGAGCTTGAGTTTACATGACAGGATTTAAGTAACGGAGCTCCAGAGACTGTCACCCAACCACCTGGAATCTTGTGGATAAGGAACACAGGCTTAAAAGAGTTCAGAGGCCACAGGGACATTAATAATAGTATCACATTAATATAGGCTGAGCCAACAGTTAGACATGCACAAGCTCTGGTTGGAAAATTAAATCTGATCTCATAGTTCTAGAATGGGCAAAATGCCAGAATGGATGATGACTGATTTGTAGTGCAGCCCTTTGATGGGAAAAATTACAGCCCTACTTCCAGTGCCCCTAGAGGCCAAGGGACAGTGTAAAAGATTAAAATTGTTTTTAGGAGAATCTCCTGTTAAAATTAAAAGAAATTTCCATTTTGATAGAAGACAGAGATCAGTATTTGTTCACAAGGAATCAAAGAATCAAAATTAAGACAGATATAATGTCAATAAAGATTCAGTCCTAGAAGAAAAACAGGGCAAGCCTGACGAACCACTAGTTCAGTGGACTAGAAACCAGGCCTTTAATGGCCTTGTTTGACAAGGTGAAGATTACTCCTTGTTTATGTGAAGAAAAAGAAAATCTTAAGTATGTCCAGCATACGGAAAGTACCAGTCAGTAATCAATTACCAATAATTATGAAGCTTATAGAAAGACTGACTCAATGACTATAAATTTTATTTTTTAAAAAATGTAGTCCTTAAGATTTTGAAACATCGTTTGGCTAATGTGTCATTTAGTAGTTACAAGGAGCGATGGGATGGGATATGTAGGATTCATGTGTCCCTCCTCAGGCAGGCCTTTATTCCTGAGGCCGGTTCGCTAAAAGCAAAGGGCCGTGGACTCCTTTTGTGTCCACAAAACCAGAAGTTTAAAATCATCTGAAGATGAAATCACTGTGACTCTCTTTTGATGTTGCTTTCCTTGAAGTATCTCGAATGTTTTCCACAATAGCTAAGTGGTGGCGCTCGCCCTCCCCTCCCCCGCCCCACTTTCCTGTTTACTCTAAGCTTGATTTGCCCACATAAATCATCAAAGCGGTTTTTTTTGAAAGAAGAAGGTGATGGGGTTCACTGTGTGTGTGTGTGTGTGTGTGTGTGTGTGTGTGTGTTGGAATTCACGCCCATTACATAAACCATAAGTAAAATATTACAATCACTGGGCTTAATTAAATATTCCTACTTAACCTTCAAAGACTCAAGTGTCTGGGTACTACAGAAGATTCTTCACTGCAGAAGTAACTGATGTAATGTTAGGTGATAACAAGTCACTGTCAGAAGGGGAAAAGCGAGTCTTAGGAAAATGAATGCTGTCCCTTAGCTTACTATAGCCATTGGCAAGCTTAGATATTTAAAGGCTTCAGTGATCCTCAATGTAGGCCATGGAATTGGGATAATTTATTAAATTAATTCAAATAAAAGTATAACCCATCAGAGCCACCACCAACACAGTAGAAGATGGTTTCTGGTAGGTTTGCCTCACCACCGGATCAAAGCTCAAAATGGGAAGTGAAAACAGTCACTCTGGTCACAGGCACAATTAACTGCCCTGTGCCAGTACATTTGCCAGCAGTAAAGTCCTGAGCCCTTAATCACAAAGTAGCTGGCTGTCTTGAACATATTATGATCCCAAAGTAGAGTCGTACCCTGCTAATGGTAATCCTGTCAAATTTATCCAGGACTCTGCCCTTAAGAGCATACTGACTTCCTTGTTCCAAATGACGGAGCCACAAGTGGTTACTTTTAAGTTTTTTATGTTAAATTAAGGTAATAACATGGATCCCTGCTACTAGTGCTAACGGATTTTTCTCTCAACTGAAAATGTCACTTTTCTTAAATATTTCAACCTTTTACATAAATTCCCTAATAGTTTTTTTGTTGTTGTTGTTTTGAGAATATAGATGATTTTTTAATGTGTACCGACACTTTGCCTGCATATATGAATTGGTACTACATACCTGCATATATGAATTGGTACTACATATGTGCCTGCTAGAAGAAGGTATCAGATCCCCAGGAACCATGTAGGTGCTGGGAACTGGACCCAGGTCCTGTGCAAGAGCAACCAATGTGTTTAAGTAATGAGCCGTTGCCACAGCTCTGTCCCGATCATGTGAATTGTGTGTGCTATTCACAGCTGTGGGGCTTTGTGTCTTGTGTCCATTTGGAAGAAATATCTTGCCAACAACTTTAAGTATAAATGAGAAAGGGTGCCACGGTTATCTGTGCCTGAACTTTCTGGGACTCTGTATGCAAACGGATCTAAATATAAGATCTTCCTCCTGTGAGTCCCTACTCTGCCTTTTTTCACAGCCAGAAACAAGATGGTCATGGGATCTACTCTCTCCAGCTGCTCTAGTTTGAGAAATCCCTGTTGGAGTGGGAGAGGGGGCGCTGTTCACTCTGTAGGACTAATGTGGTTACAAATCAGCCTTTCCAGATGCAGGACTTATGTCTGATCTGCTCTGCAAATAAGCACTCCCATGATGATAACCCACACTGTTCAATACCACAGCTCAAGAAGGATGCTGTAGACAGGAAGGAGTTGTAACCCACAAGGCTGATGCGGGGGCTAGGAACACCGAAAGGCCCTATCTCTGATTAATTCACTACACAATGGGGAGGAGCCATGCCTCAGTACCCGGGAAGGATCTAGGGAAGGCAGTCAAATGCTGATTGGTGAGGAGAGCAGCAATCAGTCACTTCATATTGCTTTAATGAAATCTGAGCTCGATGTAGTGGTACATTCCTATAATCTTAGAATTGGGCAGTGGGGGATTATGAGTTCAAGGTTATCCTCATCTACGTAGACTTTGAGGCTAGCCTTGATTCCATGAGCTATGAGACTCTTGTCTTCAAATAAAACAATAACAGCAACAAAAAACAATAGCTAGTAATTTATAAAATTTATATAAACTTATAACTAGATAATTTATAAAAAATAAAAATTTGCTTCACACAGTCTTAACTACAAGTCTAAGAAGATGATGGAAGCTTCGGTGTCTTAGAGAACTCAACGTTTCCTCATTCAGAGCGGTGACTTTTTGCTGTGCCCTCCAGAGAGAACAAAGCCCTACTTCATTCATAGCAATGAGAGCCTTCACTTAATCCCATCCCCTAACCCCACACAACCCTATGTATTGTTACTTTACTGGGGAATAAATTTCAATACATGAGTTTTGAGGGACATTCATATGGTAGCAGGCAGTAAATCCTCAGCTCCACTTACCAAGGCAAAAGTGGGGGGAGGTCACAGAACAGGAAGAGGATTCAGAATTGGAATTCCGATGTTGTCTGCAGTGTTAAGTATGTATCACAGATAGTTCCGAGGCTAAGACTGTCTCAGCCCTAACTGGCTTGGGAAGGAAGGAGGGAGAAGAGAACCAAGTCTGTAGTCCCTAGAGGAAGGTTCAAGGTCATATACCCTCCACATAGTAGAGGGTAGTAGAAAGAAATATAAGAAGAAGGACACAGAGCTTGCTTATGTTTATTCCTTCCTTTGTTTCTTTCTTTCTCTCTTTCCAAGGAGGGGCCGACAGTTTCAGACATTATAGGGGAATAGCAAGACAATGAAAAAGTTTCAAAATCCAGGAAGTGTGTGGTAATAAATGCCATAGAGACCCCGAGGAGCCAAGAGCTCCCTCCTGGTTCTTGCTTCTCAAGGTGGACGTGTGGGCATCCATAATTATTCCAGACTATCTTGACTTCAGGGTATTAAGTGCTAACCAGTAAAAGCATAAGATTTATATAAAAGAAATACCCACTTAATTTATTAAATCAGACTTTGGCCAAGTTATTGGCCATTACCTGTAACTTGGTAAGACATGAAAAAGTCTAGCAGAAGTCTAATGAGGGCCTTTTATCTGTGTGGGAAAGGTCATTGCAAGCATCAAATATTGAATTTTAGATCAGTGCCACACTGAGTAGGTATATATTATAACTCAAATTAGACTTCAAAAGGACTAATTTGCTAGAGGTTCTATCATTTTAAATAATCTCTTGTAATAAAACTGACTCTACAGGAAGATATTAATCGCATACTTTAATGCTGTCCCTTTAAATTGTTTTAATGGGTACATATTTGAGCAGAATTAATTTTTCCAGTAAATTGGCTTTTTTTGTCAACTTCAAAGAGAATTTAAAGGATGATAGTAAAATGTTACAAGTCAAGTATAAATCCAGATTTAATTTTCTTTATTTTCTCCAGCATTGATACTAATGAGTGATTGGCTTGAAATATAATTCAGTAAACTGTTTGACATAGGCATGACTGATGACACAATTATCCAGATATTAATACCATATGATCAATGGGCCTCGGATTTTTTTTGAACTATAATTAAACTGTCAGGGGAGCTTTTTGTAAGATAATAGATTCACAAATCTTCTGGATTTTTTTGGTTTGGGGGTTTTGTTGATGGTGGTGGTGGTAGCAACTACATTCATTATAATATTATATTCTATTTTTATTTTTCCCCAATAAGCTTTATTTTAATAATGAAAGGTATGATTGGAGGATTTCTCACTGGACTCTCAGATCTTTGGGTAGATCAGCTATATTCCATAAGGTGTTTTGTTTTGGTTTTTGGGTTTTTGGAGTTTTGGGATGTTTTTTTTTGGGGGGGGTTGTTTGTTTGGTTTTTTTTTTTTTTGTTCTGTTTTTTGTTTTTGTTGTTTTGGGGTTTTGCAGAGAAGAAGCAGCTACAGAAAAGAAAGTCAGGAGCTTTCATCTTAGGTCACATGTGTGATGCTGAACGGCAGAGACGTGAGATTAGCCCAGACAATCTGCATCCTTCATTGTCCATAGGAGTGTATACCTTGAAAATGCATGTTTTTAGTTCCTGTTGCCTCTGGGGAAGGCTGCTGTTTTCAGAGCAAAGGGGATGACTGAATGGAGAAGCTGCCCATTTATAACACTTTCTCACCCACCCACATGTTCACAGAAGGTGAGGGTAGACGATACGTCTTGGTTCCCAGGCTGCACCTTGCCTACTCTCATGCTTGCTGTTAACACACCACCCCAGTGCCACATAACAGCATGCTGTAGATTCCTTCGTGATCACTGGATTCATGGGGAGTGTGTGGTTAGGAAAAGGCAGTTAGTCCTCCAGGTCTTCCCCTCCAGAAGAGGGAATCAGCAGCAGGATCGGCCAGTCTCCACAGGCTCAAAGCAGCCCATCTGGACAGTTGCTAGCTGTGCCTTTCCTTAAGGTGCTTCGTTTTGACATGTTAGGTGGTGCCAAATGATGCCTCATCACACATAGCACATAGTCAGCAGGAGTGGCTGCTGAAGCGTGGGCTTCTGTGAGCATACACTAACTGAGGACACAATGGCTTTTCTTTAGATGAGCTGCTTCAGAAAGAACAGAACTACTCCGACGATGTCTTGGCCAACATGATCAGTGAACCCAGGATCAGTTATGGAAATGATGCTCTCATGCCTTCTCTGACTGAAACCAAGACCACCGTGGAGCTCCTGCCCGTGAATGGGGAGTTCAGCCTGGATGATCTCCAGCCATGGCATCCTTTTGGGGTGGACTCCGTGCCAGCCAATACAGAAAACGAAGGTAAGATCCCTAGCTGGAGCCAAAAGCCTTCTGGGGTATGTGTGTGTGTGTGTGTGTGTGAGTGTGGTGTGTGTGTACCCTACATCAGTATCTAAGATGGAGAACAATCAAGACAGACAAATGCCATCTACATACATGCACACAAAGTAAGAACAATGCTAAAGTTGTTACTATGCAATATTAGAATAATATATTTGTTACATAAAGACGATTTTTGGATTTTAAGGCTGCAAAGTAAATAAGCTGACTTGGTAGCAGAGACAGGAGTTCTATTGTATAGATCCCAAAGCCAACAACAGTTGTCTAGAATACTCTTGGGAAAAGGACCTGTTGTTTGGTAGACATTTATGTCATCCTCAGAGATACCACTCCTATAGATCAGAAGACTCGAAATATATGCGGTGATTACCCTGTGTTCAGCCTTCATTTCTACATTTAAAAAAAAAGTAACAAAATAAACTACAAATTTTTATTTCCCATTTCTCTTCGTGAATTTACATACATATTTACATATAGAGGCACACACCTACCAGCTGCTCAAGATCATCCTGTACAATATAGGGAAACCCCATCTCAAAATAAAAGTACATAATGAAACACAGAGCAGGTCATGTGTTACTGTGGAGCCGGGGCAGAAAGACTGATAGACTGAGACAGAGAACAAGAGAGGCACAGCCTTGGACTCCCAGAAACCAACCTGCCTCTGACTCCCATGTGCCAGGATTTAAGACACTGGGAAATAATTATTTAAAAATACTCTCACTGGAAAAAAGAAAAAAATACTCTCATTTCGAGGTATCTTTTCACTTCCATGAAATGAGGATTTGACTTGCACTTCAGTTTTTGACCCAGAATGCCCACCTTTAATGAAAAGGGTGACCAAATTAAGAACAGTTAATTAGACCTCCAGAGAGAAGCTTTGATGGGTCTCATACAGTGAAGTAGACAGACGCTGAAATAATCTTCCTTGGCTGCCGATTCCTGTGTGAGAGTTCAGACTACACTGAATGCAGAAGTAGAAAGAATAAAGCAAGCTTGATTCAGAACTAAATGTTGCCGTGTTAAAAGATTTCCCCATCAATGAATTTGCACACCTGGGTGATGTAATTCTTCCAGGGGGACTGTCTTAGTCAGGGTTTCTATTCCTGCACAAACATCATGACCAAGAAGCAAGTTGGGGAGGAAAGGGTTTATTCAGCTTACACTTCCACATTGTTGTTCATCACCAACGGAAGTTAAGACTGGAACTCACACAGGGTAGGAACCTGGAGGCAGGGGCTGCTGCAGAGACCATGGAGGGATGCTGCTTACTGGCTTGCTTCCCAGGCTTGCTCAGCTGCTTTTTTATAGAACCCAGGACTACCAGCCCAGAGATGGCATCACCCACAATGGGCCCTCCCACCCTTGATCACTAATTGAGAAGATCCCAAGGGAGGCTCCTTTCTCTGTGATGACTCCAACTTATGTCAAGTTGATGCACAAAACCAGCCAGCACAGGGACTTAGAAGTACCTGCTTATGAAACAGCATCTTATAGTTTATTTTGCCATTTTTCCACGTTCAATACAAAATTGCATGCACACCATTACCTTGATTTCTTGAAACTAAGAATGCTTTCCAAGAAGGCGACAGGATCTGCCTGGGATTTTCCTCAAAGTGTAAAAGCACTGAGCAAACAGGGTGAGTCTTTGTGTTTGGTTGGTTTTTGGTTTGTTTGATTTGGGTTTTTTTTTAATTTTGTTTTGTTTTGTTTTGTTTTGTTTTTGTTTTTGAGGCAGGATCTCTCTATGTAGCTTTGGTTATCCTGGAACTCACCTGTAGTCCAGGATGACCTCAAACTCATAGAGCTCTGCCTGCCTCTTCTGGGATTAAAAGTGCATGCCACCATGCCCAGTGAGTGAGCAGTTTTTGAAGATAGGCTGCAGAAATCTTTGTATAGACTTTTTTCACAGCCATAACAACTGAGTTCATTCTTTAATCTGAAAAACAAAGGCAATTCAGAGATATAATTATATTAGATACTATCAGTTACAACATCAACATTATTTATGGGATATAAATAATTGACTTTCCCACTTGTTAAAAATATCCTAACAAAACAAAACCAAAAACAAAGTAGGCCATTTGATTTTCTATGCCTTGTGCTAGGTATTATATGGGTACGTTGGGGCTTTAATGTCATTGTTCCCCCATACATAACCTGTAATAAGTATGTAAAAAATATATACAGCTTCATTTTCTAAGCTCAGTGCACAGGAGATTGACTCTTAATAGTAATAGCACATACTGTGACATGAGCCTTGGGAAACAATGTGTGCACATGTGTAGACATACCACAGACATATCCCCTGCCACTCTTGAGTATGGCCAAGATGTCCAGGCAAAGCCTTGATTTAAGTGAGTCTGGATGTATGCTCAGCAGTCCGTGCCATATTGCCTAGGTTTCATCTAAAGCAGGCGTTCTTGTTAAAGACATGCTATTGGGGCTGGGAAGATCACTTAGTAAACTGTTTTGGCCTTGCAAGCATCAAGATCTGTGTTCAATTTTCACCACCTATGTGAAAAGCTAGGCATGATGGCTCTGGAAAGGTAGAGAGAGATAGACCCCCTCTGACACACTTCCCAGCCAGCCTAGCCTACTTGGTAAGTTCTTTGCTAGTAAGAGACCTTGTCTTAAAATTCAAGGTAATGGCTCCTGAAGTATAACACCTGAAGTTGATCTCTGGCCTCCATACACACACACACACACACACACACACACACACACATTCACACACACATACCACAAATCTGCTAATGATTGACAGGCTAATGTCATAACCCAGTAACAGGAGATGTCAGGAATCTAGTCAATAAAAGGGCTTACCCACAACATGTGAGCCATCTATTCAGTATGGGACAACACTACCTTAACATTATGTTCTCCAAGTTTTAAGGTAGGGGTCTCACCTTTATAAGTCCCAATACCACACTAGAGCAGATCTTTTGAAAAGCCTTTTCGACAATTAATACATTTTTTTTGGTTTATGTGAGTTTGATAGTCTGAGGGGTGAACCTTGAATTTGTACGTGCTAAGTATGGGCTCTACTACAGACCACAACTCCCAGCCTAGGACTGTTCATCTTCAAATAAAAGAGACTGACAAGGTCTTCCTGGGAAAGCAATGTTGTAAATAGCAACAATGTTGCAAATACCTCTTAGAAATAACACAGTCCTCCCTTTGTTTATTCAGTAACATACACTAAGAACTTCAGGAGTTGGATGACTTAGTAGGTAAGGACAATTGTTCTGCAAACATGAAGTCCTGATTTTGAATCTCCAACCCTTACACTAAAAAAAAAAGCATGGCAGCATGCATATATATATATGCATATATATATATATATATATATGCATATATATATAAAATATTCCAGTATTGGGAGCAAACATAAGTAGATCCCCCATAGGAAAAAAAGAAATCCAACCATGGCAGCACATATCATATGTATAATTCCTGTATTGAGAGCAGACATAGGTAGACCCTGAGTGTTCATTGTCTAGCCAGCCTATATGAAACTGCAAGTTCCAGGCTCAGTGAGTGACCCTGTCTCAGGGCAGTAAGGTAGAGCGTTAGAGCAAGATACACTAAGCCCTGCTCTGCCCTGTGCATGGACAGACACACAAGTGCACACACTGCCACACCTGTGTGTATGCACCACTCAACATGCACACACCTTGCACACACAAAACTGTGTAGAAATACTGAATTCATAAGTAGAACCGAAGTGAGTTCTGGATTCACATTGTCATTAACCCCTTACATCCAGGGGGAAGTTAGAGAACCATGAAGGATGTGGGTTGCTGCAATGACCCTGTGTACAGCATTCAGTATCCTGGATCCTCACCCACTAAATAGCAGTCATGCCTCTCTTTGCTTAGTCTAGGGACTAATCACCACATTCTCCTTGGGATAGTGGCCAGGGCTTACCCTCTGCTCCTAATGAGCAGCTCTGACATTCCATTATGGCTCTGCTGTGTGACTCTGCTCACATGACTGAGCCTCTGAGCCTCCCTACCCACTGTCCAGCCTGAGATAATTTGTATCTTCATTCCTTGCTTCAAGGGGGTTTGAGAACATTTCCATGGGATGACATGGAAAACTCTAGAAACCTTTTTAATGAAACTGGGTCTTGTTAGAGAGGCTTGGTCATTCTCTGTCCAGATGGCTCACCATGCGCCTAAACAGTATGTCATTCAAATGAATAAGTAATAAAGGCATAGGATACTGTGCTCCTGCTATCCCTTCCCCCATGTTCCCTGTTCTCCCCAACACACACCCTGCACTACTAAAAATACCTACAGCTCTCAAAGGATTTCCTTTCATTGTCCGTGAGGCCCTTAACGGCATAGTTTCAAATGCTTACCAGAAAGGGCTTGTTTTTCTCAAGAAAAACAGTCAAGAACAGTAGACGCCTGGTCACTTAGTTCTTTTACACTGAGAAAAGAAAGAGTTAAGAGCCCGAGAGTGTGGGTGACTCTGATGAAGCAGTATTTTCAGGACACATCGGGGCAGTTTCTTACACAAATGAATTCAGAAATTGAGACAGTCAAAAGGTGAGACCTGCACAGCACCAAGCCAGACATCCCTGCGTGGAGTGAAGAGGTGATCATAAGTGCCACCCCCACCTCAGGACATTGGCAGTTGATGGCTGCTGAGAGACAGGGAATCGGTTCTCTCCAAAGATGTGGCCTGTGGTCCAATAGATGGCTCTCCACCAGTATGCATGCTGGCAGGGCTGAGTGGATTCCATGGATGAAGGAGAGGCTCCCGGATGTTGGGAGGGGAGAGTGGAAGTGGGTGGAGGAGGAATTGGGTTGAGAGAGTGGAGTGGGGACTTTGGTTGAAGCACAGCGTATGCATGTACCAAATTCTCAGATCATTAAAAAGGTAATAGGTAGACAAGCAACAAAAATTATCGTATCATAAACAATATCATAAAACAAAACTTTCCAGGTCAGGGAAATTTATCAGAATTATGTTCTTATCCCAGTATAATGAGTAGCACTTAGAAATAATGTCTTATAGTCTGTATACACACTAATAATTCATTATTATCATAATAATTGTGGATTATTATGAGGTCACAAGCTCTACACCCTGCCTGGGAGCCATAGATACAGGTGCTACCCTGAGTCAAAGGTGACAGTCTGAGGTGTGAGTGTCACAGCAAGTGGAGCTTGGTGTGGCCACACCAGCAACTGCTGAGCCATTTAGCCCCTCGCCATCAAGACACTTATGAAAGTATTGTCACCTTTCAGCTAACTCCATTTTACAGGGGTCATATAAAAATCACAGTTCATATTTGTGGTGAGAAATGAAATATAGAGAAACTGTCCAAGTCATTATTGAAATAAACAGGACAGTCAATGAAATCTTACATTGTGAGAAGCTTCTGAAGTATATGTTTAAGACAATCAGTTCTTACTGCAATTAAAAAAAAAAAAAAAAAAAAAAAACCAGGTTCTATTTACTTTCATTTTTTCCATAATAGGAAACAGCCTCAGGTGGCTGTTTGCCCACAGTCACACACCTTGTTGGCGCTGGTTCTGGGTTCCATCGCTGCCACTCCCTCACTTCTTTCTAGACCACGTTGCCAGTCTCCACATGAGCAAAGTCTGGACCACTGCAGCCTCTCGACGTACCCAGTTCCCTTAATGCTCTCAGAAACACGTTTTGCTCTTATTATGAAGACAGCTTACTGTCCTTCTGTTTCCTGCCACCATTCTTGCCAACATATGCCATTCAGAATGGATTTGGGTTTGTGGCCACCACTGACCACTTGGCCTGTGAGCCTCTGTAAGCTAAATGGTTGAAACTGCTGGTCCCCAAGGCTCCCATCAAACTCCCCTCCACCACTGCGCTCAGATTTCTTTCTTACTTTTACACTTGCCAGACCTGTCCCTAGGGACTTCCTCCTCCCTTGCCTTCATCTGCCCTTCAGCCACTAGTTAATCCTAAAAGCTTGATTGCCCTCTCTCCCTTCCTTATTTCTTCTAAAACTAGTATCAGCTCAGGGAAATGTTTTCTGACGATGAATGACGAACGCCGCCTTGGTAATGCCAGGTGCTGCTGAGCCATGGTGGGGATTACTGTACTCAGACGTTGTTTTCTTTGGATCAGTCCCAGAACGCATACAAAAGGATGATTGTGACTGTCAGCAGATATGACAGGAAATAGTCTCTTTTCACACAATTCAGCTGAATGTCATCTGTACAGAGGAAACCAGCCATTTGAAAGGAGAGAAGGGGGAAGCCTGTGGGTTACCTGTTCTACCTAAACTCAGAAGGAATTTGCTTCACTAAATGGCAAAGCTTTGCTCTCCCGATAAAACTCATATTTGCATTTCCCCTGGCAATTGAATAATCCCTTTGTAGTTAATTAACTGTAAAAGAAGATAAGATTGGGTCGTTGTAGGAGGAGGTATCTTTAAGATTTACTGCTGGGCTGAGTATAATCTATTTTATTTCTAATCAAAAGTCAAGAAACCTTCTCTAACCTAGCCCAGAGGAAAGTCCATCTTCCCCAGCCTTCTTCTTTGATCCTATTACACATCCTGGTGAGTGCTTTATGAACAAACTAAGGAAACACATTGGCACATCGGTGGCACTGAGCCTTTGTACCCCTCCCGTCCTTGATGCCCACGATTAGCCCACAGAGGTTCTTTTCCCAGCTGCTCCTTTTTCATGACTTGTTTATTGCAAATGCTTTCCCTTGCTCTGTGTCCAGAAGCTACAACTTAATCGTCTCGATTTGTCTCATTTGCTCTCTGTCTCTTGCTTCCTTGCACCAGTTGAGCCTGTTGACGCCCGCCCCGCTGCTGACCGAGGACTGACTACTCGACCAGGTATCTGACTCGCCGCCCCATTTTGCCTCTCCTCTCAGCACTGTGCGCTTCAGCAAACAAGTCTCTCCGGATTGCACACATTGCAGAATAGAATTTAAAATGACGACTGTAGGCACCAAACATTATTTCAGATTCTTTGCTTCTCCTTATGCTTCATTTGCAAGTTCCTACATGATCTGTTTGTTTGTTTATTGTTTGTTTGTTTGTTTGTTTGTTTCTGAAACTTAAAGAGAGTTTTTTTCAAATGTGGGGTTCTTTTTCTTGATTTTGTTCTTTTTAATAAGTGGAGTGATATGGACCCTGTCCTCAAAGATGGCGGAGGCCCAGGGAGGTGTAGCTTTCAGTGGGAAATTGATTCTTGCTGCAGACATCTCCTTCCTTTCTTGTTTAGTATTCATAGGGGTCCTTGAGTGGGTTCAGACGTTTGTTGGTTACTAAAATAGACACCGTTTCCTTAAAATATCATTATTGGTATTTCTCCAGATTCAGAAATACTTTTTGTCCTTCATGGATTGTATATACTTCCTCTCAGGCAGTGGCTGGAAGTAACAGAACAGATGTATATGCATAATTTTGCACAGAAGCCCTTTGTTTTCTGTGCTACGAATTTCTTCGCTATCAAAATAGATATTTCTTTTTATACAGTTTCCCAAGATTAAAAAGAAATGTGCTTTGACCCCCTATTCTATGTTTAGCCCCTGGCTAAACTTAAAATCTTAAGAATAATGTCCCACCAGAAGAGACACAGAACACACTTGTATCTACTCCATGCACAGCCTCACCCCACCGATGGTGGCCAACAAAGTGAACTACAAAGAGGAAAGTCAATGAATTGAAAGATCTGTATATTCCGGAGAGATTTTCTTCCAAATAGCACATACCTTTTCACCTTTACTTTCTTTATGCCCACATTCCATGAGATACTCAAGAACAATGTTAACATTCCTTGGGGACATAAATAAAGGGAGGTAGTTTTGCTTCCTGCTTCGGAGGTATCCCCAGCAATGTCAGATATGGCCCCACCCCTCTTCTTGCCATTCAAGTCTCTAGCCTTGCCTACTGCCAACCTTAGTCCTAGGTAAAGACTTTGAGAGTCTTATGGCATCGAGCTGATTCCATGATGTGGTTCAACACGTTTGCAGAAATTGCAGAGTGATACGTTGACAGCTCATCTCATTGATGCAGTGAACGTCTTTGTCTGAAGTGCTTTTAAAGGAACCTTGAATTGTATAAAGTCTACACTCTTTGGGCTCTCTCGTGACCTCCTTACTGACAGTGTCACTAAGTATATGTCCAGGGAGCCAGTAGTTGGCATTCCCATGATGCTCTGCCAGCTAGTGAAGCCCAAGGCACGGCCAGTACAGTTCTCACCACAGCTAAAAATCAGCTCAAGCTGGTCCCATTCTTCTAGACTTTTTAAAATGGCACACTACTCACTTTATTTTTAAAAGGTGACCTATCCATCTATAAACATAAAATGTAATATTGAGGCATACATCCGGCCGATTTTATCAAGTTCCTCTATTATATAAGGATGTATTTGTGCCTGTTCAAATAGTCAGGCACAGGCAACCAGCCAATCTTGTCACTCTGCTTGTGTTAACCTAACAGGTAAAAGACATTTTCATACATTAGCCAGCAAAGGTCATCTGTTCTGAGAAAAGAAATTAATTCTATTGGCCAGGGAAAGCCTACAACCATAGCAGTGTTATTCCATGAGAGATGATTGTTGTAAATTCTGTGAAAACTAAAAAAGAGTAAATGCTAAGATTCCTGCTCCGGGAGCTTGAAATACAATGGAAAACAACACACTTTGAATATATAGGAAGATGGGAGGACTGGGATATATGAGGGTGCACAAAGAGATTTGGTGACAAGAGTATGTCAGCCAGGGAACCCTCTGGAAAGGAGCTTTCCACAGGGAGAGGGCAGGAGTGTGAGATTTACAGCACATGGAAGGGCGAAGAGGAAATCAGTTCCATACAGATAAGAAACTGCCCTGGGCTTTCTTTGTAAGACCCATATCTACAGCACATCCTTCAGAAGATAGCCACCAAAGAGGAAGATGGTATACATGGAACTGAGAAAGTCAGATAAGCTGCAATTATGATCATGGAACATGCTTGAAATGCCTGAGGAGTGGTGTAGGCTCGATCTGTACTTTTGTGTTGGCAATGAGTCTGCCACGTATTCAGATTGATACCTCCCTACATTGTCTACGTGTTCCGATAACTGTATAGCCACACATTATGAACCCACACACTGGACGATACTTTGCCAAATTGCATCTGTAGACTTTCCAAACTTAGAGACCCTTCCCGCCGGGCGGTGGTGGCGCACGCCTTTAATCCTAGCACTTGGGAGGCAGAGGCAGGCGGATTTCTGAGTTCGAGGCCAGCCTGGTCTACAGAGTGAGTTCCAGGACAGCCCGAGCTACACAGAGAAACCCTGTCTTGAAAAACCAAAAAAAAAAAAAAAAAAAAAAAAAAAAAAAAAAAAAGAGACCCTTCCCAGGAGTGCCCTCTACCATTGCTCTTTGATAATCTTTGTCACTCAAAAACAAAGAAAGCAAGGGCATGAGATCTGGTTTACTCATCCCTGTGCCCCATTTTACACCATCATGGTGAAGAGAATGATTTCTTCTCGTATCGGAAAACCCAGCATACTGTAACTTAGAGGATAATGTCACCTACAAGTCATAGCAATAATGATGCCGACTTCTGGGCATAGTGACGATCCCAGCTACTAACTCTTCCTGGGATGTTTCCAGGGAAAAACGAACTCTTACAGACAATAAGAAAACACATCAGCAGTCTCTTTACTTGATGTGTTAAGCTACCCCTCCATTAATCTCTATTCCATCCTTCTCCAGGCCTAATGATCTAGTTTCGTAACCCCAATAGATATTTCCCTATTGATTTATTTCATTGTGAGTTGTTTGGTTAATCTCTTTGTAATGATACTGCTTCGTGTGTAGAACATCTTCTAAATGTTATTACATGCTGAACAGCAATGAAAGAGGAACTCTTTCTGCTGAGTCTCACTATTGAACTGTGAACATGACCAGTCATGCTAGCGTGTTACATGAATTTGGGTTTTGTCTTTTTCAGTCATCAGAAAAAAATGGCAGTATCCTTTCCACAATACCGTGAGCTTTTACAGTTTTGAGTGGGGAACTTAATTATTTATATATTCATCACAATGCTGTGCTCTCTGCCTCCCCAGCCCAAGATATAAAAGGGAAGACTACTTAAGAGTTTTCTTTAAAATCTCAGGAATAACTTTTAACTGCTGTGTTACTACTTGCATATGGCAAGGAAAGGATGCATTAGAAAGAAATCACTGTTGCTATGACGAGGAAGTAGGTCAGGTTCTATAAAGGTTTAGAGGAAGATGAAAATAAGCAACCAGGGGCGATTTAAAGAACATCGTGTCACTGCCACATTAAAAAAAAAAAAAAAAAAAAAAAAAAAGGGTGTCAGGAAGCACAGAGAAGAGTGAGTTATAATATGAAAAAAATAATGGTGATCTTTTTTAAAGGACATAAAATTGGAATGTTGCAGCTCTTCAAGTAGCATTCAAGGACAGGGGCTATTGAATGAAAACAAGCAGAGATAATGAGGTGAAACAGAAAGGGAACTCTACAGCTTTCATTGTGTCTTTCTTGTCCAAATTAATAAAAATGATCGCCCGGGAAAGGAAATTAAGGTTCAGATAGAAACAAGATGAGAAAACAAAGCACTAATCCTTTGTATTTGTCACCTATTGCTGTGTAACAAGTAGCCCCAGAATTTAACTGCTTATAAGAGCAAGCATTTAGCTCCTTACAGTTGTTTTCAGCCAGCATTTTAGCATATGGCAGAGCTGGATGGTTCTGGCTCAGGCTCTTTCATGAGATCACAATGAAGACATTGCCAAAACTGTAGTCTCATAAAGGTCTGGCTAGAGCTGACCTCTGTCAATTATTCTCATGGCTGTTGTGAGGAGTCTCAGTACCTTCCTGTGGCAGCTGGCTTCCCTCACACCAAGAAGTACAATAGAGGGAATAAGAAAGAAGCTTTGGTGCCTTTTATAACCAGCCCTGACATCAGTTCTGCCATGTTCTACTTACTTAGATGCCATATTATCCCTGCTCCAGAGGACAGGATTTCAAGTCCTAGTTTTTGAAATGATTATTAATAATAAATGTGTGTCGTATGCTCACATATTAGCCAAGCACAGCTCCTTACAACCCAGGCTAAAAAAACACAAGGAACATGAACATCTGTGGCCAGTAGTTGTGAAAGTTAGAACAGAACAGGAAGGCCCGGTTAGAAGGAAATAGGGAAGTGTAGTCCAGAGGCAGAAGTGAGGGAGAGCAGCAGCATGGCTGTGAGCACATTGGCATTCATCATGAGTCCAGTTTAGGGTGGGTTGTCCGAGGGAAACATTGTGGGCAATTAGACAAGAGGTAGTGATGAGTCACACCCAGCATGGACTGCCTAGGTCTGTCAAATTATCCTCACTCTCAGCAGAAGCCATACTGACTGCTAGACTGGCTTTTTCAGTTTGTGACCTTGTGCTTTTCAGTGTCAGCAGGGGGTTGACAAGTTTTCCAGTACTTGATGGACAAGATTGGAAGAGCCATTAGACCAGGCACAGGAAATGAGTTCCCACAGGAGTTGTAGGAACTCAGAATTCGTAGCCAGAGAAAGGAATCCTCAGGAACACACTGCCTTTCTTTTAATGTCTGACACACTTGCTCAAACTCACCGTGTGTCAAGGAGAGAGATGCCTGGCTCACTCTAAATAGAACCAGGCTCCACAGTGTAGGTTATAGGGAGACTGTGTTGGATTAATCTCTAGGAAACAAAAGCATCATTCTCTTATGCAAAACCAAAAAAAAACACATCTGCATACCAGTCTCTTCCTTGGAATTCGCATAGGTGCTAAGAACCTGCCTCCATTGGAAACATCATGGAGGAGATGGCTTTAAAAGTCCTTCAAATCCTCAGATTCTTCTTCGTAGAGTACCACAACTAGTTCAGAAAATACAACAACTGATACAAACTGACATCTCTTCATGTGTCTTCACTTTTATTTCTAAAACTTCTTTATAGTTTTGAACCTCAAATTAATATTTGAACCATGAAATACTATAAGAATCGGTCCAAGAATCATGCAGCCATGTATAGAGAAAGAAGAATTAGGTGATGAATCCTATTAGTCCCAAGGAAGCATTCTGCTCATTGTGTGCTCCTTTAGAGTCAGCAGATGAAGCGATTCCACGTGGTGTGTATAGCAGAGAGCTAGGATGCTTATCTAAACAAATTATGTGACTGACAGTGCTGCGGTGCATAGAAACATGAATGTAATTTACTTGCAATTAGAACAGAGCTCCAAAGGAACAGATTTGTTCTCCCAGGTCGTTAATGTTCATTTTCAAAGCTTTGAATTTTGTTTTTCTTTAAACAATGACAGTTCATAAAAAATGTGCACATAATAAACAACAAGCCATTATAAACCAAGTCAATATTTCTTAGATACAAATTTAACCCAGCATCTTAACTAGCATTGGTGTTTCTTCCCCTTTCTCTCCCTCCCCTGTTAATTATGGCATGTGTTTGGCCACAGAGGCATGCCATTCAGCTCTCTTCAGTCTTTTTGCTTGCTAGGTGGTGATTAATGGTTTAAATCTAGGATGTCATTATCTTGAGAAAATTCCTAAATCTGTTTTCCTAAAAGTTCTGTCCTAGAGAGAACTTTTAGGCGGCTTTTGCCTCGTTGTGGTTGAAGGTCACACTAATTGACAGTCCTGCATGCTTTGTGTTTGACGCAGGTTCTGGGTTGACAAACATCAAGACGGAAGAGATCTCGGAAGTGAAGATGGATGCAGAGTTCGGACATGATTCAGGATTTGAGGTCCGCCACCAAAAACTGGTATGCAAAAAATAATCTACCTCTCTCCCACGATTGTGTCTGGCCAGATGACATACAGGGTACCTCTTGGCTCGTCCTGTGCCAAAACTGAGAGGGACTGCTGGGAATAAAACCAAAATGCCTGCCTAGGTCTTCACAAAGATAGAAAGGGAAGAAGCAGGGCTCTGTGCATAGTTCTTTCTGACTAGAAGCCTCTGACCCCAAGCGGAACCTATAAGTGTAATTCATCTCAGTGTTGCAGCTACGTGAGTCCAAGAACTGTGCTTCCTAGGTAAATAGGTTTTTCAGGTTGAACACATCTAATCCAAATATCCAAACTGAAAAGCTCCAGAACTTACTTCCTGACCCTTGGCAGGATACCACAAACAAGAAACTCAACGCCTGAGGTTCTGAAAGGCGTCATATGAAACTCTCTTTAAGAGTATATACTATATGTAGGGAACATAAGTGAATTTTGTTTAGATTTGATTCCAGTTTCCAAGATAATTTCATGATGTAAATACAAAAAAATATTAGAAATCAAGATTTTTGAAACCCTTTTGGCCATGACCTTTCTCAGTTAACTATACTTTCATTTGAAGAATCGGTCTTGAGTAAACATGCAGAGAGTACTTGGTTGTATGAATCTTCTTTTGCGGTGTTTGCTTACGTTCCCACCTACAAATAGATTCTTTCAGTCCATCCTGACCACTCCTCCTTCCTGCTGCTTCCCCACTTCCAGTATTTCTTTGTCTTACAAAGTAAAGTTAGCAGAGAACCTTTAAGGTAGATGGAGCCAAGAGGTGGCTGTGCTGCCTCAGCTTCCGTTATTGTCAGTCATCAGAAACCTTGGAAAAGCAGATAGCAGTTTCTCTTAAGAGAAGGGCGTTTTTCTTCCTAAGGTCAGAATTAGAATGAACAGAGACAGACATGCAAGAGTCTTCCTTGTTGGTAGGCGGAGATAATATAATTCTCTACCAAAAACTCAGAAATTCAAAGTCAAATCCCAGATTGTTAGCGTTCCTACCATGTTACCCGTTATCACAATAAAGAACCTAAGTGGTGATCAAAAAAAAAAAAAAAAAAGTAAGAAAATTCCCATATACTGGTGATTGGTAAATACTCCAGTGCTGTGGCTGGATGGAGTGTGGAAGCCTGCAGTCTGATTCCTTTATGGAGTCCAAGTGTCTTCCCAGTGTTTGTAAGTAAAATGTGTAGATCCTAGTATGAATCTCTGAAAGAAAAGGCCTTTATTGTTTGGTTTCTCAACTCTTAATTATTGTAGCAAGTCTAAAGCTGGCTTGGGATTCAAATTTGCATTATTTTTTTTTTCTCTTTTTTATTCAGAAAAAGGCACCCAGCCTTCTGAAATGTAGTTTTCATTTGGCAAGTTTAATGCTGTTTTGTTGTTGTGAAACCAGAGGCACTCCTGAGCAGGCTGAAGCTGCTGGGTTTCAAAACAAATCTGGGGTAACTGCTGAAGGGCTGGCTGGGGGTTGGGGTGTGGAGCAGAAGATGAGTGCCCAGAATCCCATTTTCCTGAGCTGGTGTCATAGACACCCTTCTCAGTAATTACATGAACTTCTATAATGCGACAGTGACTAATGGTAGCCGCAGCAATTAAGGGTATCAGCTCCCTCTACTGTGCTAGTTGATAAGATAATGTACTATAATTAGTGCAATGAATATTACAGAATTACAGTATTTCCTTAAAGACAGAGGGATATGTCCAGACTCACATTTATTCCTGATCATCTCACTGTAGTATCATTAGTTAATTAATGATTTCCTTTAATAAATATGTTGAGCTAGCATGTTTGGTTGGTGAGGGATTAATTATGAGCCATTTCTAATTTTGTTGCATATGCAGCCGTAAGTAACATCCACTTAGAAAATTTTTATCTGCTCTAGTTTGCCTCATCTTTGCAAACTGCAGCAGGGATAGATTTGGTGATGAAAACTGGTCATTCACCTATCTTGAAGCCGCATGGAAAGAAGTCTTTAGGGAGCTGTGTGCACTAACTTACATAACAAGTGTGCTATATGGTTAGGCATAGTTCCCCCTCCCTCCTTCCCTTGCTTAATCCACCATAAGATCATCTCTTATATAACAAGATGATTAAAGTGCAGCCTGTATGTGTTACTCCACCTAAGTAGATAAAGCTGAAAAACACTGGCTTGCTTTTGGAAAGAACACGGAGGCTTAGATATACATTACAGAGATTTTCTCACAGTGAATAATACATTTCTTCTTTGTGATGTTCTCAGACTTCGTTTTATGTTCAATATAAACAACCAGGGTAAAGCAATATTGTCAATTTTGATTTCTACAGGCAACCTAATAAAGTATGAGTTGTTTGTAACACTAAGATTCTCTTTGCCTATCACCGCTACCCTTGAGAGACATGGCACTTTTAAAGGAGAATATTGAATCTGAATTATTGTACTATGAAGTAGGTAACTTGACTGTCCTTTTCCCTCTGATTAACTCCTGCATTTCAGAATGTTTATTGACATATATAAAAAATGGCTCTCCAAAGAAATGGAAACATATGGGTTTGAAACCTAGCTAAGGGCAGAGCCACCTGCTATGGGCAGGAAAGTGATGACCTGTTTCCAGAACAATGGTGGGGACCTCGAAGAGAATCACCAAATTCTTACCTGTTAGAGGATTTCAGGTCCCTGCAGACATCTATCTCGGGATGCGCCGGAGAAATTGACTTCAGAACCTGGGAAGCCATGTGTTGTTATTGTTCTGGAAAATGGGAACGCTCATTCTTAGGGACCTGCCAACTCATAGTCACGGAACTATGGCGGAGGGTCCACTGAAACTTTTCTCCTACACTTACAGACCTTTTTCTTGGCTTCTTTTCGAAGGTGTTCTTTGCAGAAGATGTGGGTTCAAACAAAGGTGCCATCATTGGACTCATGGTGGGTGGCGTTGTCATAGCGAACAGTGATTGTCATCACCTTGGTGATGCTGAAGAAGAAACAGTACACATCCATCCATCATGGCGTGGTGGAGGTAGGTAAACTTGGAGGCTTGTCTGTAAGTGGGAGTCAAGGCAGGAAGTACAGGCTGGGAGACACACTGAACATTGGCCAAGGGCTCACCTAGGAGAAAAACAGCATCCCTCAGTGGTGCTCTGGCACGGCTGCTTTCTTGCTGTGTTTTTTCATCCACCCCTGGGTACCGTGAATTTAATGTGCTCTCATTAACATTATGAGTTGTTACTTTAACAACTTGTATTGAAATGAACTAAACTAAGACTAACTATAACGCTCAGCTTTAAAGATAGATGGATAGATAGATAGATAGATAGATAGATAGATAGATAGATAGATAGATAGATAGATAATGATTCCTCTTAAATAACAAAAATAGTATCAAAGTCAAAAAACGAAACCTCAACATTCATTCCTGTTTTTTTTTTGTTGTTGTTGTTTTGTTTTGTTTTTCTTTGTTTCATTTGGGCCTCTGATTAGAACCAGGTGATGATAAATACTAATTTTCAGTAATGACTCTTACCATTAATGTCTTGAAGGAAATGACACAGTAGCAAATAGCTCAGTATAATCTGCATGATTACCATTGAGGAGCTGTTCACGCTGTTACCCTGAGCAAAAATTTTAGTTTCACGTGTTAGTGGAGAAACACAGGGAATGTGGAAAGAGTGCCACACAGACCCCCACACTGCATACGTGTTGGACTTCTTTCTGCCCACAGACCAACAAGCAGGGATGCTTACCACAGACGTCAGTGTTAATCATCAAAAAGCACAGAATTCAAACGTAACTCTTTCCCCTCTTGGTGCAAGGAAGAAAGAGGAAAGGAGGTAGATTTACAGCCAAGATCTTTCTATGCACTTAAAATACACTTCTGGTGATGAAGAAGTTTTAAAGCATCCCTGTGTGAATAACCTTTAGATAGTTAATAGTGTAAACATTCTAGAACCCAAAGAGCTCTGGGGCCAAACCGATCTCATTTTTCGATGAAAAAAGTCAATCGAATAAACAGAATCGCACAGCTCCAAACTTAATATAGTCCTTGGCTTCCCCCATACTACCCATTGATTTCCATCAGAGGCCAGTGTTAAGTAAGCATCTCACTAAACCCAAAGAAACTGCTCTAAGCTATCCTTAATCATCCGAAGGCAGGGATAATTTAATAAACTCAAGTGAGAGAAAGCCAGAAATCTCACATTCATAGGTCCTTAGAATCTCCACAGTTTATTCACGGGGATGGTCATGGGAATTATTGTGGGTTTTATTTTCTGTCCCAGTTGATTGGATATACTAAAGACCAGTGTGTTGGATGAGACCCAGGAAACTGAGGTGGCTGGAGGAGAAAGAACTGAATAGTTCACAAACTAGAGTATAAACACATGTTTTATTTTTTTTGTTGTTGTTTTTTTTGTTTTTTTTTTTTTCAAAGCAATAGCTCTGGGGCTGGAGAGAGACTCAGTCAGTAAAGTGTTTGCCACACAAACGTGAGGACCTGTGTTTGGGTCTGTAGCATCCTCACAACCTTCAGGCACCTCAATGAGTGCCTGGGATGCCAGCCCTGGGGAGAGACAAGCGAATTGGCAAGCTCCAGGTTCAGCGAGAGACCATGTCTCAAGAAAAATGGTGAAGAGCTTTGAGGAAATACCTATCCAACCTCTGGCCTGCACACGCACCTGCATAGACACCAAATTTGGGGTTTTGCTCTTTCTATAAGTGTACCTAAGTCTTTGTTCTTCAAACAGTGTATAACATTATTTCCACTGTTTCTTTCTCTCCTTTCTAAAATCTGTTTCTTTTACTTCAATTCCCTATTTGCATATGTGAATAATTCAAAAACTCCTTTGAATTTCATTAATAGAATTCTATTTAAATGGTCTTAAATTGGTGTGATTCTGTCCAAGCTGGGACTTCCTGTCTGGGGGAAAAAAAAAATAAAAGTCTGCCAGTCCCCATCTTGATACTACAAGCTGAAGCCTATCTCTGTTTGCTGAGTCTACCAGCAAGGTACCAAGGCTACCACAGAGGGTACCACTGGCTGAGTGGATTACACAACAAAAGTGCACTTTCCTGCCCAGTGATGGAGATTAGAAGTCTGACATCAGGCTGTCAGCAGCCTTGGTTGCACCTGATGCCTTTCTCCTTGGTTTGTAGATGTCTGTAGCCTCCCAAGGTCTTCACATGGTTTCCCACGGGTCTTACTATTTCCTGATCTCTCCCTTCTAAGGACATACTGGGCTACCTACGTCTGCCCTTGTGGCCTCATTTGGCCGTAGTTAATTTAGCCACAATCTGAAGCCTTGGATTTGTTAAGGCCACAATGATACCCAGGAAAGTTGAGCAAAAAAATGATGTTCTTACCAGAACTCCATTCCCGCTGAGATGTAGAAATTTCCCCTTAGGCTTCAATACTAACACATACTAATGCTGACTTCTTTGAGCTACTCCCAAAGCAAGCCTTGGGGAACAGAAAATGATACCCGCTTACCTCCAAACCTAAGCTTCCTCTTAAGCACCTTCCTGCAGCCTGGGCCAAGTGTTTCTTCTGATCAGTTACCAAGAGACGCTGCCTCTTCAGAAGGACAGAGGACAGGAGGTTGACATGTTAACCAGATTCTAGAGAAACTGCAGCATCTTGGGGTGAACCACTGCTCGGCGTAGCCAAGTGGTATCTTCTTGGGCACCTAGAAATGGACTTAATTTGCACTTGACTCCCTATCGATTCAGTTTGTCCTGGAGAAGGATGCTGCGGAGAGTCTGAAGTCTCCCTTTCCCTTTAACAGTCTGTGTTCTGTCCATGCTGAGGCTTTGTCCAGCTCTGTATTGAGTCCACATTGGGGCAGAGGGTTGAAATAGAACTTACTTGTAGTGCTGTCCTCATCCTCTGCCCTTAGGGAGGTGTCATTTAGCTGAAGTGGTAGAACTAGGCCACCAAGAGCGACTGTTCAGCCTGGGGTGTTGGTAGTGAGGCTCGCTGCCATGGACTCCATGGGCCCTTTAATCTTTCAGTGCCTCTGGAGTGTGCAGGACGGATGTCATTGTCCCCTGCCTGACTTAGGAGGGCTGCATACACTCAGCCACACTGTCTCCATAGCCACAGGTTGAGCCCAGCACAGATCCAAATTATTTAGGGAAAATAATGCACCTGAGCATGAACTGATTATTCCCTAAATAATCGGCATGACAACCATTTGCATTTAGATTGTATTTGGAATTATATGTCCTAGTGGTCTGGGGGTGCTTACCTCTACAGGAGTATGTGTGTAGGTCACATGCAAATACCATGCTTTATTAAGTAAGGAACTTAAGCATCCTTCCTCTTTGGTTTTGGAGCCAATCTCCTGTGTATGCTGAAGAAACCCTGCCATTGGAAATGGCACTATTCCCAGCTCTGCTTAACTTCCTTCATGAATGAGTAAACCTGCATCAGTTAGAACAAAAAGGGGCGATGAATGTACTGAGTGTCCTGGTCTCTCAAGACCACATCTTTGTATCCTACCATTACCTGGGCATGATGGGATCATGTGTCTCTTGAGCATCTCTTGTCCTCACAATGAAAGACTCCCAGAGATAGCAAGCCTAGGAAAACTGTGGAGAGAAATGTGGACATGCAAAGAAGCCTAGTGGATGATGATGATGATGATGATGATGATGATGATGATGATTGATACAGTAGATAGCCATCAGAAATGAGCAGTTGGTTTGAGTTTTTAAAACATAAGAAGTAAATATTAACTTAATGATTTGCTTAACATGATGCCAAAGATTCATTCTGCCAGGCAGCAGCTTTCCTACTTCCGTAGCTGGTACCATGGCCCTTGAGTATACTGCCTCCTGAACATGCCCACAACTTGAGTCTGTTGCTAGTGGCACATAGTGGTATAGAGGGATTGGCACAGTCCTGAGGTAGTTTTGAGGGCCCTTGCTATGAGGAAGGTTCACCCTTGTTCTTTGTTTTGCTGGAGTTTCTCCCCAGACATGAATATTCACTTCCAGAATTCAAGAGGATTGGGGATTAAAAGATGCCATTTGGACTCTACTCCTTGGGTGCCTTTAAAAGCAATCTCTTCAGAAGCCCAGAGCCCTGTGAACACTGAGGGCTAAGCTGCCCCATGGCAGGAATCCTGAAACCCTTCTGCCTCCCAGCAGCAAAGGGCATCAAGGATTAGCGCGGAAAGCAAACCAAGAAAAGACAGGGAATTAAGATGCCTGGACTGAGCCAGCTCTCTGAGCCTTGGATCCCTTGATGGGGCTCCCTTGAGCACTTACTTTGGAGTTTGAAGACAGGAAACTAACAGTGCTAAACAAGCAGGTGCCCTACTGTTCTTGGAAAATGCAAATATCTGTTGACAGGCAGCCAGAGAGAGTTGCTGCCCCTCCTCCAGGTATAGACTCTAACACGCAGCTGTATATAGTTTTCCATACTGAGAAACAGCAGCTTCACGCTTGATCTCCAAAGCAAGTTTATTGTTTTGATTGCCTTATTTGAAATTTCAGTTGTGGGGTCCTAGAGAGTGGAGAAAATGGCCAGGTTCAAGTGGCACACGATTGCAGCCAGGCTCGTCCCTAACGAGCCAAATAGGAGGCTGACTGGATGCTCTCACTTTGGGAGTTAGTCTGTAGAGAGAAGGCATTTTAGCTTGCAAGCCTGTGGCCAGTTACACAATTGCCAATTAAATCGAGGTGACCTCATTTGTTGACAACAGAGCAGATCACAGCAAACAGGAGGAGATGGGAAAACCACCTGTGTGTTCCTCCCAAAGGGCGGTGATGCTGGGCATCCATTTGAGCGGTGTTCTCTGAGTGCTAGCTCCTAGGTAGCGCTTGCTAGAAGAGGAAACACCCAGCCCTTACTGGGATAACGTAGAGACTGGACTGCAGGCAACTCTCACAGGAGGGAAGAAGAGAATAGCTCCCATCTGGATACCACCTCCTGAGACGGGAGGAGTCGGGACCAACAGCAGAAGGAACTGTCCCATGACCTGAGAGAAGGGCAGCTCCTATTCCCACTGCATTTTGACTGTGTCATGAAGTCTGTCTCATGCCCAGCCTAAAAAGAGTCACTGGTTCTGTGAGGTGGGGTCACACACAATGGCCATGAAGGAATTTGTCTCTATAAGGCTGTCCACCTGAATTACTTCTTAGGTGGGACTAGTCATGATCTATGTGTATCACATGTAGGTCTGTCCATCACCTGGTAGATAGCTCAACACTGACACCGTGTGCTCTTGGCTTTTTTTGGAGCCACCACTACAGTAAGACAGTCATGCTTGGTCTGAACGGTGCAATGCTGGCAGTAGATGGGGTGGAGGCAGGGGACAGAGACAGACAGAGACAAAGCTGGAGAAAATGCCAGATGTCATTTGACAGTGCTCAGCAATGGGAAATGGAGTCCTCTGGAAAATGAGGCTGCAAGCCCAATTCAGTCCTGGACAGAATAAGAAATATCCCTTTGAAATAAAACCCATAGAATCCACCTTAACTTTTCTGTGGAAAACATGCTCTATTCTATGTGGTTTTACCGGGGCTAAGCTCTTATTAATTGAACAGACTTGAGCAAGCACATCCTCTTCTCCTCACAGGGAGAGGTAGTACAAATATAGAAACAAGAAAAGCCATTAGCTACTGTGAAGAGATGAGTGCCCTACACGGTCTGCAGAGACTAACACCTGCACAGCTGAGTGACAATGGCTGAGGCACAGCATGCTTGTCATGCTGACCTGATCTTACAGCTGAACCTGCTGTTAGCTCTAACAGCTCTGGCCTGGCCTGGCGTATGTAAGGCCTGAATCCAACCCCAACACTGGAAATTCTATATGTGTAGGATGGATGGATGGATAGATAGATAGATAGATAGATTAGATCAGACAGACAGACAAATGATAGAGTATTATGTATAATTAGGATAGTGTGTCTATATAGTTTCCTTTTTCTGTCAAGTAATATATATATATATATATATATGTATATATGTATATGTATACACACACATATGTATAGCCTTTATTTTACTATATATTACCTATATTATATATAGGTATATTACCTATAATTATACTTATAGGTAAAATATATTACCATATATATATAAATATAATATATTATGAGGTATAATATATATTATAATATATTATATATGTGCGTGTGTGTATCCATGTGTGCACGTGTGTGCGCGCGCGTGTATGCGTGTGTGTGTGTGTGTGTGTGTGTGTGTGTGTGTGTTACCTTTATTTAATAGGCTCTCAGAACTCTCATTAACATTTCTACAGAGAAAAAAGTACCTCGAAATGGCAGAAGACACCCGGGGCCCCAGAAAGCTGAGTGTTATATTCTGCACAGATCTAAGTGTTACTCACAGTGCACTTTGTGAGACGTTATTTTTTGTTCATCATCCCACAACTCCAGTGCTGGCTGTTTCAGCCAATGTGCCCTGTGCAGACCCGAGTACTCGCCTCAAGATTTTCACCGCCACCTAGTGGCCAGACGCTGCATCGGCGTAAACCATTGGCTCTGCCACGTGGTGTCTGAAGTTGGGGCTAAAGCTGATATATCGTAGTTGTTACGCATTTTGGGGCCAAAGAAAAGAACTGCACACCGTGTCTTGTTACTGCCTATGAGTATTGTGCTACCTTAGAGTCCTCGGAGTATTTTAAACCGGAGTCTCTGTATCTGCTTTCTAGGTTGACGCCGCCGTGACCCCAGAGGAACGCCACCTCTCCAAGATGCAGCAGAATGGATATGAGAATCCAACTTACAAGTTCTTTGAGCAGATGCAGAACTAAACCCCACCCCACCCCACCCCCGCCACAGCAGCGGCCTCTGAACTTGGACAGCGAAACCATTGCTTCACTACCCATCGGTGTTCATTTATAAAATAACGTGGAAAGAAACAAATCCGTCTGTTTATTTACTCACCCTCGGCTTTTGACAGCTGTGCTGTAACACAAGTAGATGCCTGAACTTGAATTAATATACAAATCAGTAATGTATTCTCTCTTTCTCTCTTTCCATTCTGGTCTCTACACTACATTATTAATGGGTTTTGTGTACTGTAAAAAAAAATTAGCTGTGTCAAACTAGTGCATGAATAGATTCTCTCCTGATTATTTATCACATACATAGCCCCTTAGCCCGTTGTATATTATTCTTGTGGTTTGTGGCCCGAAAAACTCCTACTTGAAATATGCTTTAAAAAATCGATGGGGGATGCTTCGTGTGAACGTGGGCGTTTAGCTGCTTCTCCTAAGTATTCTTTTCCTGATCACTATGCATTCTGAACATTTTTAAGTATTCCAAATGATTTAGAAAATTCTTTTTCCATGATTGCATCTTACTGTACAGACTGCTGCTTCTGCTCTCTTTGTGATATAGGAATAAGAGGATACACATTGATTTCTTTGTGCCTGTTTTATGTGCACACATTAGGCATTGAGAATTTGAACTTTTTTTGTCCATGTATCTTTGGATCTTTGATAAAAAATAAAAAAATAATAATAATATCCCTGTTGATCGTAAGCACTTTTACGGGTGGGGGAGGGAGTGTTCTGCTGGTCTCCAATTACCAAGAATTCTCCAAAAATAATCTTCTGCAGGATGATTGTACAGAATCATTGCTTATGCCATGATAGCTTTCTACACTGTATTACATAAATAAATTAAATAAAATAACTCCAGGCAAGACGTTTCTTTGAAGGGTGATTGTGGACCTTGAGTGTGGGAGAGGGGGAAAGACAGGTTCCCTGCATTTATCAATCTAAGGCGCTTCATTTAACAATACTGACAGAACATGAAAACCGGGAGGAGCGTGAGAGGGTAGAGAGGGCACCCCGAGACAACCCCTTGAGGCATTTTACAGTTTGTATAAAATTGGGCTTTCATAGGAATACATTGTACTGGTGTGAGTCTGTGGTAAGAATTTATTATTTAGTCATCTAGACTACTGAAAATGCCTTTCATCTGGTCACTCCCACCTAACCTGAGTATCTGAAGAGAAAATTGTGGGAACACAGTTCTTAGTGCCAGTTAAACACTCCATAAGTCTAATTGATGGTGTTTATTGTTTGAAAAGGCCATGCTGCCCTGCCTTGGTCCTTATGTTCTGTCTTAGTCAGGGTTTGTATTCGTACACAAAACTTCATGGTCAAGAAGCAAGTTGGGGAGGAAAGGGTTTATTCAGTTTACACTTCCACATTGCTGTTCATTTACCAAGAGACATCAGGACAGGAACTCACATGGGACAGGAACTTGGAGGCAGGAGCTAATGGTCATGGAAGGATGCTGCTTATTGGCTTGCTTCCCCTGGCTTGCTCAGCTTGCTTTCTTATAGAACCCAAGACTACCAGCCCCTGGATGGCACCACCCACAATGGGCCCTCCCATCCTTGATCACTAATTGAGAAAATGCTGGATCTCATGGAGGCATTCCTCAAGGGAGGCTCCTTTCTCTGTGATATCTCCAGCTTGTGTCAATCTGACATGCAAAACTAGCCAGTACACGTTCCAAATGTGAGACACAAAAAAACAAAACAAAGTAAAACAAACAAAACAAAAACAGAGAAAAGCTGTAGAGTTTTTTGGGTTTTTTGTTGTTGTTGTTGGTTTTGTTTGTTTTTGTTGTTTGTGTTTTTGTTTTGTTTTGTCTTGTCTTGTTTTTGCTTTCAAGCTAGGATCCCAAGTATCCCAATCTAGCCTCTAATTTAGGTTGCCAAGGATGGCCCTATATTCTTGACTGTCCTTCCTCCACCTTACAAATATTGGAACTACAGCATGTGTCATCATGCCCCATGTATGGGGTGCTGGGATTTGACTCCAAGGCTCCCTACATGTTAGGTAAGTTCTCTACAAGTAAGCTACATCCTCAGCCCCTGAAGATGCTGGGTACAACAGCTGATAACTACCTCTCCAGCAAGGTCTGACCTGGTCACTCCCCACATATTGTGGAGAGTCATTCTTATTCATGGGGCCATGAACATTCTAGGATATTTAACCAGAAATGTCTCCTGAGCTGTATGATGTCTCACACACCTGTAACTCTGGAACTTAGGAGGGAGGCAAGAGACCAGGCCTGCCTGGAAAACAGGGTCAGATCCTGTCTCAAACAATAAGAAACAAAAGTGTTTCCAGAAGACGTTCTCCAACACTAGCAGAACAAGCAAGTGTTCAGATCCTGCCAACATCTTATAGAAAAGTAAGTTGCAAGCCACTGATCTACAAACAATTTTTAACATTTATTTTATTTGACGTGTTGTATATGATACTTGTGAGTTTCAAAGAGCTGCTGGCTGGGAAGTCTCTCCTTTCCAGTGTATGTATCCTGGAATCAGACTCATGTCATCAGGCTTGGCACATCAAACACTTTTACCCCCTGAGCCCTCTTACCATCCTTCATGGCCTGTGCACACAATCATTTATTGGGGATACCTATATTGATTCCAGTTGCTATAAGAAAAAATAATAGACAAAGACTAAATGGTTTAAACTTCACATTTTTCTAGTTCTACTACCTGGAAAGAAGATTGTGGTGACAGTGTTTGGGTTCTAGAAGAGCCCTTCTTCCTAGCTTGCATCTGACTGATTCCTCACAAGATGGAGAGGGAAATCTCTAGTGTTTCATCTTCCTTGAATGCTAATTCCATCCTGAGACTTGACCCGATCTAGCCCTAGACACTTCCCATACGTCCCATCTCTACATATCATAGTTGAGAACTGGGGTTTCAACATAAATTTAGATCCAGCTGCTCTTCCAAATGTCAGGGAGCACATTGCTCCTTCTTTATTGTCCTATGTCTCAAGAACGTAGTAATCAGCCAAACACTTGCACAACGTGCTAGGGTAATGATGGCACTCAGCTTGTGGGAGTAACCAATCAATAACTGATTTGACTTAAGGCCCACTCCACAGGGTATAATAGCCTTGGAACCTAGGGGAAACCAAATAATACTGGTCTAAAAAAGAAAAGAAAAAAAGGAAAAACATAGCGATAATGAATTAGCCAAGCACATTTTAGCTTTAGATCACAATATTTTAAACTAAAACTGAAGGTTGATGTTTCAGTACAAAACTATAGTATAGGCAAACTGGATGAGAACTCACCCGAAGGTTAACATTTTCACAGGAGAATTAGCTGTGACTGATATACAACAATGCACATGACAGACTGTGAGAATGGATAGTATAATTTTGCCTGGCCTAGTGAGAAGTGATAGTGTAATTCTAGGACATTTACATCTAGTACAATTCTACTGATGTCAACGAAACAGGAAACTGACTCTCAAACATGGCTGTATATGATGATGCTTATTCCAGACCAGCCTTCAGTTGTAAGTGACCATAAGTTTTAGTTTAATTTTTTTTTTTTAAAGAGGTAGGATTTGAAAGTGCTGTGTGACTTTCTCCAAGGAGACATAAGCAAACATCTAACCCAGAGAGATCATCAAGAACAAAGAAATAATTTTCCAGAGATATAACTGGGCAAACACTGTGTTTATTGGGGATATTATGGGGGAAATAGATGGAGTGTTATTTACAGAAGCATAGTTGACTCAAGAGCAGCTGTATCACCAAAAGGCCCACCCTTGAGGAAAGAGGAAACTCCACAGCTCTCTGCAGGTTCCTTTCTCCCCAGCAGTCTGCCTTAAGGAGGAAGGGGCTTTGGGAATATTGTTTCAGGAACTTTCCTAGATCAGTGGTCATTTAGTTCCTGAGTCTAAAGCCTCCTGGACAGAACCATCTTGATGAAGAACACACTAGCACCCAGTGGGGTGATGGGGCAGGGACTTTGGTGTGGTTAACAGTGTGAATAACACAGGGTATCTAAGAACAGCTTTAGTTTGTATTAGTCATGTTGAGACTTTCTTGTTTTCAAGGACTATTTTACAGTTCAAATTTTCAATTTATATCTTTTGTATTCAGACTTACTACTGTCTTAGGTTTTTGCTGCTGTGAACCGACACCATGATCAAGGCAACTCTTATAAGGATAACATTTAATAGGGGCTGGCTTACAGGTTCAGAGGTTCAGTCCATTATAAAGGTAGAATCATGGCAGCATCCAGGCAGGCATGGTGCAGGAGGAGCTGAGGGTTCTACATCTTCATCTGAAGGCTGCTAGCAGAATACTGGCTTTCAGGCAGCTAGGATGAGGGTCTTAAAGCCCATGCCCACAGTGACACACCTACTCCAACAAGGCCACACCTTCTAATAGTGCCACTTCCGGGCTAAGCATATATAAACCATTATTACATCTACCCTTTCTATTTCCAGCTGATCCATCCTGTCATATTGACATAACTTCTAAATTAATTGTCAATTCTGTTAAATCTTATGGTGGTATCACTAAGTATATTACTGTGCCTCTGTAAATAGCATAAATCTTCTGACATTTTAAAACATTTGACATCTGGAGACTTATGAAATCCTCTAAGTTTGTTGTTTTATTTGTTTTTTTTTTAAGGTGCTGGATATCAAACCTAGTGTAAAGCTTTCTGAACAGACATAAACTCTGTATGGAAATCTCACACCAGGAACGTTAAATTAACAAAAATTACTGTACAAAATCAGCGTCAGGCTATGTGTACAAGGTATATAAGAAAAATGAACAAGTTTCAGGCCTAAAATTGAGTACCATTCACAACATAGATATTGTGTGCATAAAATACAATTTCCAAATTATCCAAAATTTAAAAAGAAAAGGTCCCACATGCTAAATAAGGAGAGAGTGCTCAGTTTTTGTTTTCTAGTGGGGTGTGTTGTTGTTGTTGTTGTTTATACATTCTGCAAAGGTAAAACCAAATATTGACTAGCCCAGGATAGGTAACTAACACCAGCCCAATAATATGGTTCTACTGAATGAAGTACAACTTTGCAAGCCATTGAATTCACTGAAATTGCTTGCAGGAATATGGGTGAGAAGTTACTCACAGGAGCATAGATGACTCAGAAGCACCTGCTTCAGAAAAAAAAAAAAAGTGATGCTTCACAAAAGCTGCATCTCTGGAGCTTTCTGCATGACTTGTAGGCAGCTCAGCAAGGCTAGAGAGTCTCCTCTCCCAGCAGTCCTTACTGTGAATGTAATGATTTGTTGAATAGATATGATGTGTCTATAAACTGATATCTAAATATTTACACTCCCAAATTACTGCTGTTATCAGATTCCTTTTTTGTAATGAGAGGTGCAGTGCAGAGACTAAACTGGGGAGGGGTCTTGTGAATCTCCTAAATTTCAGGAACTTCCTGATACCTAGAATTGTTTACTTCTTGAGTCTGCAGGATCCTCTTTTCTGGATGGCTGTGGAGAACTTCCTGAGTCTTAGGGACCCACCTTCCAGTCTTTCCTCTAGTTTTCTGCAATGTTCCCTGAGCCTTGGAGTAGGTAATACATTATTTTCCTCTATCTATGGCCAAGTATTAAGTCCTAATGCTGCAGCAACAAGTTCTTTGTCTCCAGAAGCTCGAGGCATTATGGGAGAAAAGGTTTATTGTGGCTCCAGAAGAAAAGGGTCCATGGTGGCAGGGAAGCACAGTGACAGGAGCAGAAGGCCAGCTCTGAAAGCAGAGAAAGAACAGGATGTAAGGCTAGATAATACAACTTCAGCATCTATTCCAGTGATATATACTTCCTCCAGCAAGGTTTCACCTTAAAGGATTCATAACCTCCCAAACAGTACCACCAACTGGGGACCAAGTATTCAGACTCATAAGCTATGAGGAACATTTCAAGTTCAAACTACAGCACCCACGTACTTGCTTTGTATGATGCTTAAAAAAAAATTACAAGCTGTGCTCAACCTAATTTTCTCACCCTTTGTGAGATTTCTTTTGGGAGGGGAGAGGGTGCGGAAAGGTCTAAGCATTGTTGTTGTTGCGGCTGTTTTATTTTTGAGGTCTAAGAATTTTACCAGCTAGATCTTAGGATTGGTCTTGTCTTTTTAAAGGTATTTTAAAACTGTGTGTGTCTGTGTTGGGGGAGAGGTATATGTATGCACATATAAGTTCACTTTGCCACAGAGTCCAGAAGAGGGCACAGGATCTCATGGAGCTGGAATTACATGAAGTTGTAAGTCATTCAAACATGGGAGCTGGACATAGAACTCAGGTCCTCTGGAGGAGTAGTATGTGCTCTTACCTACTGACCCACCTCTCCAGTCCCTCAGGGTTAGTTGGTTCTTATGGTCAGTTATTCTGGGTGCCCATCTGGGCCTTTGATGTGCATATTTAGTGTCCTCATCTCTGAAACATTTTCTTGGATCTGAGTTCTAAGTATTTCCTCTGTTACTCTTCTTCTTTGAGGAATATATGGCCTCCTCTGCCTTCCTTCTAATTCACCCTCTTTCTATCTGATACTCCTTACTTTCTTCATCTCAGTTTTCCTCTTTAGGTTGTTTTCCTTCTTTTATTGAATGAAATGTTATCTGAGCTGAGTTTGTTTTGGGCATCCTGCAGTCTTGCCCTTACACCTGATATTTATAACCTTCTATCTTTTCCTAAGCTCATTTCCTCTCCTCTCGCTTCTTTTTTCTTCTACTATCTTATCTATATCTAATCATACTATCTATCTATCTATATCTATATCTATATCTATATCTATATCTATATCTATATCTATATATATCTATATAGTTATTAGATAATCGAGAGAGAGAGCAGAGATTGAGAGAGATTTCCATATCCCCGGTTGCATCTTGAGTCTCTTTCATTAATTAATTAATAATATCAATTAATTAATTAATATTGATGTTCTGTTAGACTTCTCGTTATTTTTCCATTGCCACTAGATCCTATAGTGGGTAGAACAGGGAGAGGAAAAAAGGTTGGTGAGTTCCTTTCTCTCTCCAGGATCTTTATTTTGGATTCCCAGAAGTACTGCTACTTCTCTGTCTCCCGTGTCTCTCGAGAAGACTGATTCCCTGCACATTTTTCTGGAGCCTTCTCTTTGGGAAGAGATTTAGCAACCAGTCCCCACCTGGGTTCATTATCTTGTCTACTAGGAAGAGCTTGAAAAATACACTAATGTGAATGTTTTCTCTTCAGGGTAGCCAATCTCCTTCTTCAACTTTAGTAAGAGGCTAAAAAAAAAAATTGCAATTTGTAAACCGATCTGTGTCTATAGAGAGGACAGGTATCCTAACTGGCCAGCAGCAGTCAGCACAAAACCCAGGACCAGGAGATGGCAATTCCAAGTGGTCCTAATGTGTAACCAGGGAAAAGGGCTTCTTTTTGTAGCACAATATATTTAAAATATGTTTTATATAGAGGCTAGAGATGGTTAAGAGGATTTCTTGCTCTTCCAGGGGACCTAGTTTCAATTTCTGGCTGCTTACAAAGGACACTAACTTCAGTTCTGGGTTATCTGGTGCCCTCTTTTGACCTCCCTGTAGTCAAAACATCCATACATATGAAATAAAACTAAATTTTTAAATTAAAAATATATATATTTCATGAGCAGTGGTGGCACACACCTTTAATTCCAGCATTTAGGAGAGGAACATGAGTCTCTGAGTTCAAGGTCAGCCTGGTCTACAGAGAGAGTTCCAAGACAGCCAGGGCTACACAGAAAAATGTTGTCTCAAAAACCAACGTATGCTACATATTGTTCAAGACTCTGTCTTGGTCAGGGTTTGTATTCCTGAACAAAACATCATTACTAAGAAGCAAGTTGGGGAGGAAAGGGTTTATTCAGCTTACACTTCCACATTGCTGTTCATCACCAAAGGAAGTCAGAACAGAAACTCATACAGGGCAGGAACTTGGAGGCAGGAGCTGATGCAGAGGCCAAGGAGGGGTGCTGCTTACTAGGTTGCTTCCCTGGCTTGCTCAGCTTGCTTTCTTATAGAACCCAGGACCACCAGCCCAGGGATGGCACCACCACAATGGGCCCTCCCCTCTTGATCACTAATTGAGAAAATGTCTTACAGCTGGATCTCATGGAATCATTTCCTCAAGCGAGGCTCCTTTCTCTGTGATAACTCCAGCTTGTGTCAAGTTGACACACACAACCAGCCAGTACAGACGGCCAGGATTTCTAACATAACTGTGTCATTATTTTTCCTTCTTGAGTCTTTTCTACTAATATAATTCAGATCTGTGTTTCTCAGATGTTTCTCTTATTCTATGTGGGCTTGTGTGTGTGTGTGTGTGTGTGTGTGTGTGTGTGTGTGTGTGTGATTTTAGAAGCATTGAGATAATCCCTCGAGACTTAAAACTGTATTGTATTCGGAATAAATGTGTCTCTTTAAATAAGCCTGAAAGTTTTGATTGCTGGAGGCTCCTGACTTTCTGGCTCATCTGTCTCCTCCCCACACTGAGTTAATAATAGCCATGTAAGAAAACTTTCTCATTCATATATGTTAACCAATAGCTTAAACAAGACTTCCCTCTGAGTTAGGGACCTAGCTTCTTGCTTTTAATAGCCTACCTCCTGACTGGTTCTTGATTGTAATAGCCTGCATCCTGACTGTAAGTCTGACTGTTCATTACGAACACACAGACTAGAGGAGAAAGAACAAACCTCAATCACTGCCCAGAGATGAGTACTAGAGCTTGCTGTGTGTGCTGCTTTAATTCATTCAAACTCCTACACAGAGTGCATGAAATGGTGACTTACAAACAATAGAAACGTTTGTCAAAGCTGTTAAGCCAGGGATCTAGAATGTTCAGTGTCTGGTGATGGCTCATTTCCTAGTTGTATACGCCTATGTTGGAAAGGTGAGGAGTCTCTCTTGGGCTTCAGTTTTGTGACATTAATCCTATTCATTAATGATCCCCACTTTGGACCTCTAATCAGTGCCCCCAGACCTCCTCTAAATTCCATCAACCTGGGGGTCAGAATGGGCATAGGACTCGGGGAGCGATATGAACGTTTAAAGCATAGCACTTACTGTCTAGCATGTTTAAGCTGTGTGTATTTACGTCATTTGCCACTGTTTCATACTTTGTGGTCCATGTCACTTGCCCTGACTTATGCACATATTCACAACAATAAATGAAAATTTTCTTAAATACGTTTGTTTTAATAACTTTGTAGGAATATTTATTTTCTTTTGGAAATTTTTCACTGTTTAAATGATGTTTGAAACAGTATCTGTCTTGGACTGAAATTCATTGCTTTGTTTTGTTTAGTAAAATGCAGTTTAGTGTCTACGTCAAGAACACTGTGTCTTAGGCTGGAGAGATGGCTCAATGGTTATGAGCACTGACTGGCCTTGTGAGGAAGCTGGGCTCAGTTCCCGGCACCTAATGGTGGCTCATAATTATCTATACACCTGTTACAGGGGCTCCGATGTTTTCTTCTGTGTCTCTCAGTGCCAGGCATGCACATAGTACAATACACACAAGTAGTTAAACAGTGATACATCGAAAATAGAAATAGAAAATATCTTTTAAAAGTGCAAAATCTTGGGGTTCATCCTCCCTGGGTCTCGGTTTCCTCATCATAAAATACGGTAATAATAGGGTCTCCTATGGTAGTTATAAGGATTTATTTCCTTTATATATAAAATATTTATGAAAATAGTCTCAAGAAAAATACACCAAAAAGGCAAGGAGGAAGGGGTGTTATGCAGAATACCAAACTCATTGGTAGCAAAGGAGAGTGTCTTCTGCAGAGCCACTAGGACTAAGAGGGACTTAAGTAATATGTGGGTCACCAAGAGGAAATGGTACAAAGACTAATTTTGGCCTAATTATGCACACCATTCCAATATTAGCCTGGTCACTGGAGAAGAACCACTTCAGGCCAGTTTTGACACATCCTGAGCCCATTCTCTTCCCTTGCCTCCTCTTTCTCCACAAACATCTTACAGTCCCCCACAGTGGTATGATTTTCTACACCTAGAAAAATTGAGTATAAATCATTTATGTAATATCAGTGCTTTCATTATATTGTACTTCGCTGACTACACTTGCAGCTTAATTCAGAAAATGAAGCCCCACAGTGGTGATTAAAGTAACAAATTCTACTCTCCAGCTACGAACCCTTTCTGAGTCTGAATTGCAGGCGGCATCTCATTTCGAACATTACTCTACTTGAAAAGGTTTTACAGTAATTTCCAAAGTCAATGGCTCTCGTTGCTAATAAGTTTTCTTGAGTAACCACATTTTTCTTGGGCATACAAGGAATGACTCCCTCTGAACTGGGTTCTTTCTAAGCTGAGCTCTGCTTCACATAACTAGGAACCTTTCTTTCTGTTCCCAAACTCCTTCCTTTAACTTGAGAGAGGACCACTTCTGATTCAATGTGATTCATTCATTTAAAACAATTAGTGAGTGACTACTGTATGCACTCAGAGAAGGCCACAGACTAGGAGTGCCCTGATTTATTTAGAAAACAAAAGTAACATGTAACCTATTCTTAACACCTTGCAAGTTAAATCTCTGTGTAGTCATGAGCACTCTAAACGGTAGCTTAAGCAACGCTATTTTTATTTTGGCACAAAGCAGTTTGAGTGCGACTTCCTAGGGCAGGATTGTGTCTGCCCTGCACAGCACTCACAGAGAAAGCTTATTTTAGTTAATTCCCTCCTTGTATTCTCCAAATCCCTGACAAAAGCAAAGTAGGAAAGCATTTGTCTCATGGTTCAAGAGTCAAGTCTGCCTGAGTGTGAGGCAGCTGGTGACATCCAATCTGCAGTGAGGAAGCAGAGAGATAAAGGCTGGTTTCCACTCATCTTCTACTTTATATTCAGACTGCAACCCCTGTGTGTGGAATGGGTCCTCTCATATTTAGAGTGGTTCTTGTCATCTCAGTTGGCTTGGTCTAGAAACAGGGAGTTTCACCTTGGCTAGCTCACATCTTCACCTGGCCTAAGCCTTCTCCTAGCATGCTGGCTCAGTTCCAAAGGTGAGCATGCTAAAGACAGAAAAACTACATTTTTTTTAATGGTCTTGCCTTGGAAATCCCACATCTCTCCTCTTATTCAAAGTTGGTCAAGAGAGTCTGAAAGGCCTGCCAAGAACAAGGGAGAAGACACAAGCTCTGGCTTAAGATGCAAACACTGAGAAAGAACCTTAAAATATATAATAAAAAACACAGTAAGAATATCTATATATCCTGTTAACAATAAACAAGACAATGCCCATACCTGTCCCTTGAACAGGTAAGCATTTCTAATGTGCAATGAAAGACTGCCTTGATTCTCCTCAGTAGGGCTATTTCTTTCCATGTTCTCCAGTCTGGACTCATTCCTGGACTCCAGATTCCCAACGGTCTGTGGACATCTCCATTTAAATATTTCTGAGACATCACAGCTAACAACAGACTCCAGATGTCTCGTTCCTCTCCCTTTCACCTCTCAATAATCAACAACTCAATTGCTCCAGTCACTGAGGACAAAAACTGCCATTATTCATTCATCTTATACCCTTGTCTTCCTGATGAAATGTCATAATTTTGATAGTTTTGCCTGAACATCCTTAAAACTAAACTCCCTCCAGTCCCAGCATTTCCTTCTCTCCAATATTTTCTCTTTGAGTCACATACATTTCTCTCTTATATAGTTTCCTCTCTTGTTTTAACTCCTTTCTTTTGTTATATACAAAGTTCATAAATGTAGGTTTTTTTATTTGCTTGGTTCAAGGATGAACTCATAGTACTCAGAATGGCTTTTAGCAAGAAGATGGCTCAGTGCGTGTTTGTTGAATATGTGGATGATTTCAAGCTGACACACTTCAGAAAACAGCACAAAGAAGAGATCAGAGGTGGCAATATGAGAAAGGGATGTACATTCAAATGTAGATAGACTCTAGAAAGAAAAGTGACATGGTTGTACATTACATAATATACACAGATCTCAAAGTATATATATACAAAAGTATATAATATACAAAAGATTCTCAAGATCTATACTTGGACCAAAGAGTTTAAAATATTTTCCTAATATATTAAATGAAGCTTAATAGAAGACCTATGTCCATTTTCTAAGTGATTGTGAAAAAAGTAAGTTTGGAGAACCTGGCCAACAAAGTGGGTTTCTTAAGGAGCTTGTAGAAGAAAAGGAAAGCTACTAAACTGTCTTCATCATTTTTATTCATCCCTCTAAACTGGAGTATTTAACTACAGCCAGCTCCCATTTCACATCAAACAATAGAGCCCTAACAATGAGAAAAGGAAAGAAACCGTTTGATGAAAATTATACCTATTATTGAAGAACTTTACTTTAGCTTAGAAATTGTGATAAATGCTTTGGTGAATTACACAGGACTCTGAAATGTAGATACTTAATAGGAAAGAGAAAAATAACAAGCTCAAAGAAACAGATACACCCCAGGAGCACTCATGTTAAGGCACATGTATAGAACAGAATATAATACAGAATATGCAATATGCTTTAAGAACTGAGGATATAAAGTCTATAAGGAAATGGACCCTAGAGAGATGAGTTTCTATAGACCCCCACCTTGCCAATTTCAGTGGACATTCATGATCTCATGTCTGGTCACTCCTGGCACATTTACAGGATCTATGTGTATAGAAGGTACATTCTTCTTCAAGTAGGGAGATGATTCAAAAATATTTGACTCTCCAGAAAGTTCCTTTACGGTCTTCCAAAGTGTCCCTTGACAGGGGCCAATGGACATGCAGGGTCTGAGCCACGAGGTCTCCAAAAATGCTCTGACTAAAGATTTTGTGCCTTTACTTCCAAGAGAAGAGATGTGTGTTATTCTTAACATTATAGCTAAACAATGGATGAAGAAAGAAGCCATCTTCAAGTCTTCAAGTTAACAAAGCCTTGACCAATTCTCTAATGTCAAGCAGTGTTAAAGATGAAGAGACAGTATAGTCCCCTTAGTAGACTCCTGCATTTCCTTGAGAAGCAGAGGCCCAGTGATGAAGCTTGACTCACCTACAACTCACAGTGGAGTTGAGCAGGACTCCTTTGGGTCCTTTGCTCTTCTCTCTACCAGTTCTTATCAATCCCATTCTTCCTGGGGTCCTCTATGTTAATGCTAACATGAACATCCTTAAAGCTACCTCCTAGACCTGCCTTTGTGTTTCACAAGACTCTGGTATTGAGTAGTAGAGCTTTTCCAACAGCTTCTAAGGAGATAGAAGAAGAAGGCAACAGTCATTCAGTTTTTCCCTCAGACATCATGGGGAATAAGGTATGTGTTCCTCTTCACCATCATGAATGTTGGCAAGGCATCATAAATACCTTAGCCAACACATAGTGTATTGTTTTCAAATTACACAGAAAGAAAACTAATCTTAAGGTATTACAGAAGTAAAATGAGGAAGCCATCTCTCAACAGAGTATAAAGATTGGGACCTGAATAGTTGTCTTGTACTGTCTTCATGCTGTGGACTTCCCTACCCCACCCTTAATGCCGTCAACTACATAAACAGTATCATATTTGACCAAGAGATTTTATGTTTCCAACTTCTACTGTCATGAATAAATTGCTTAAGAGGCCAAGGAGGTCAGCTTGAGTCCAAGAATACCGATTGCTCCAGAGAACAATAAGACTAATAATAAATCAACACATTCTAATATCAACAAACAAACAAACAAACAAACACAGCTTCCCCCCCACCAAAAAAAAAATTCAAGCATAACGTAAAGAAAGAAAAATACGGGCTGGAGAGATGGCTCAGCCGTTAAAGGCTAGCTCACAACCAAAAATAAGAAAATACGAATTTAGTGATTGGGAGTATCTCCTTTACTAAGCAAGTTAAATGAAGGACTTTGTTGTGTAATTATAGTAAAGCTACCATCGCACCATGGGTCATATTGACAGTAGGCAGGACATCATGGTGGGCTTGCCCTGCTGAGAAGTCCTTACATCATGAAGGTCAAGACCAGAAGAAGCCCTGCTCAGCAGTCACATGCCAAGGAGAACAGAAACCTCAGCATCAGACATCCACTGCTCCTAAGGGACGGATGCTCTTTTCATGGATACATGTACCTCAGAGAAGAGAAACAATTGGACATTTCTCACTTGTTCAAAAGAAATCTAAGAGGAGATTTTTCTTTTTTTCTATCCTAGACAGTAGACAGAATTTTAAATTCTGCAGCCAGAAAATTGTGTGGAAGAAAGGAGAGAGGAGAGAGAGAGAGAGCTGGGTGAGTGACAGGAGCCAGATGTTTTCTTTTTCTTTTTCTTTCTTGCTTCTTTTAAAGGACAATAGCTACATCAAAAAGAACCCTCAATTAAAGTCCAAGGCAGTTCACCAGATTATGATGCAAACTGCTCTGAGACCAACATTCTCATTATATCTGCATCTTACTAACGTAATTTTAATGCTATCCCCACGCAGCCTGACCAGCTCATTTCTTATTGTTTATGCAAATGGTTTTCGTGGGTAGTGGATTAGTTGCATTTTAAAGCCCAGAGGCAAAATGATGAAAATATTCATATGACAGTAATGGATGAAAAGTACCCTGCTGCTAGTGTTTCCAACATAAAATTGCAGGACTGATTTTTTTTTTTTAAATGTCTACTGCTTTTGCTGGCTTAACCATTTCCACAGTCCCAATCCTCAATTATACATGGCTCTTGCCAAACAACCCAGTGCCTCCTGCACAGTATTTTTCCCTATACTGTCTTCCTAGAATTCCCTTTCAGCACAAATAAGTCTGACAAAACATATAAGTATTTAATTTTTATAGATAACTGTGGATTTCGTTTTCAAAATGAATATCATGGCATTAATAAAAGTAATTCTTGGCTAGAATAAAGATAATACATTTGAGAATAGGAGTGAAGAATCTGGACATGTAGACTAGCCAAGACTTAAAGAATCTTCACCATGGGCTAGAAACACTAGCTATTACCCACAGTCAGGATCATATTTCTATCATTGAAATAAAGGGAAATTGGCTGGTATGAATGGCCTAGTTAGTTAGATCTTGTCTTCTCTCCCACAGCAGAGTCTTTAGAAACTAACCCAAAGGCTTAGACATTCCAAGAGTGAATGATATAAGTATTTGTTCTCAACCACCAGTGTGGAGCCATTGTAGATTAAACTTGGATGACCCAGGAACTCATGCTGGCCTTTCCAGCCACAGGCCAGGGAGCCAGGGCTTTCTAGTCATTTGAGGGCAATGAGGCCCCATGCATGTTTAAACAACCATGACAAGAGAAAGCAATGGGATAGATTGCACTCTCTCTTCTTCTCTTCTTCTTCTTCTTCTTCTTCTTCTTCTTCTTCTTCTTCTTCTCTCTTTCTTTCTGCTCATTGATAAGAGAGTGGTAAAGATCTTACAGACTTTCACAAAGTTCTGTGTAAACAGATTTTCCTAAAAATTTTTTCTAAATTACTTTTCTACAAGGTGTCTCCTGCCCCCTCCCTAAAAACCTCTATAAAAGAGAAAAAAATAACATAAAACTTGAAAGGAATTTTTCTTCTACTCCTCAAAGAAGAGCATCCCCAGATCCCAGATGGATTTTCTTCATTATCATGAAAAACAAGATACTTCACTGGTAGAGATGAGACTTAGGTCAAACTAAGGGCTCTTGATAATATACTATAATATTCGTAACCAGAGAAGGAGAGAGAGAAGAAGAGAGAAGAAAAAGAGAAGGAGAGAGAGAGAAAGAGAGAGAGAGAGTAAGATACTGTACACAGATAAGAAACATGAACTGGAAATGGATCCTCCAAATGAATCCTTTGTTTTATTAGCTTTTGTAAGCTTTTAGTTTCTTCTTGACCTTCAGGTTAAATAATCACTACATCTAAGTGTTTCACAAATCATAAAAGCAAGCAAGCTAGGACACAATAGAATAAATTTCAACTAAATATAGTAGTTCAATATTATATACATGTATTTGTATGTTTATCTATGCATTTATAATGAAGGATAGCATTAACTGAAAAGATATAAGCTCCCTATTAAGTATAGTATGTACTAACATGAAATTAACATTTGGCCTATTCATACAAGTCAATATTCAGAAGGAATGTTCAATGCTGTTAGGAAAAAGGATGTAATTTAAAATGTAGAGAATGAGTCCACTGTTTGAGTTAAGGACTCAGTTCTACTCTCTCTGAAGTAGAGAAAGAGTCAGCATGTAAAGAGATGTCCATAAAATTATATGAGGATACCATGAGTTAATACAATGATTTTAAGTTCGAAGTGGTACAGAAGTATTTCTGGGATTGATAATTTTGCAATGCTTATGCAAGAAGCACTGTGGTTATGTAATGAAAGTTGATGAAGGTTCTATGGAGAACTCTATTATCTCTTTGTGCCTTTTTTGTAAGTTTAAAATTACTTCAAAATAGAAGCTTAAAATACAGTACTACATGCAACCTGGCTTTTGAAAGGAGTTAGTGATGTAGACAGGACCACAGTTCTGTGTAAACATATCATCTCAAGGTAGCTTTTGAACCACTCATTATAAATATCAAATACCCAGTTCAACTCAATAGCTACTGCCAATGAGAACCTTAAGGTATCCTGTTGAGTCAAGATAGACTGAAATGACAAAAAACATTAACTTCAGAAGAAGGCATTCACTAACAGCAAACTATATCCAGAGACTAAGGAGGAATAGTTAAAGTTATTATAACCAAGTATTTTATTAACAGTGGTGCAGAAGAAATATCAGTTTGGCTAAAAATGGAAGGAATCGATAGTTTGGGATTCTTATACATTTTACATTATTAAAAGTACAAAACTAAAATTTGACTTTCCCCACTGTCCCTAGTCAACACATTGAATGATCATGAATGTTAGCTGGCTTCCTAACATAGACGTATTGTTATACAACTTGAATAGAATATTAGCCTCTTACCAGGCTCCCAAATCAATTTATTTTTGTCAAAAACCAAACATTTTGTTCTAAGTCTCTTCTACAGATGTATTTTGCATCCCTTAGCAGTCTTACTTTCTGCTTTGTAACAGTTTGTGCTCACAGCTAAATGCATGTTCCGTTATCCTCAAGGGGAACAGCACAAGTCATCATTGAGAACAGAGCAAAATGAGCCTAAAGCTAGGACACCCTTGGAGCATTTGAAGGCCAAAGAGCCTTACATATACCTCTAAGAATGCATAAACAAGAAATGGGACTAGGGCATAGTTCAGTGGTACAGTGATTTCCTATCAAGCACAGATCTCAGAGTTTGATATCCACATGAGAAAAACCAAAACAATCAAAAAACAATAAGTGGATGAAGGAAGAAATATCAAAAGACTTTCGGGATTTGCAGTGCTGCTTTTGATATGAGAAATGCTCAGAGGCCAAAAGGAAGAGTTCAAACTTGCAGAAAATTGACAACCGAGTGGGTACAGTAAGAAAGAATAAAAAAGCAGGAATCTTCCCAGGCAACATGAGCAAAAGGAAGACATTAAAACAGAACAATATCTCTGATAGAGTTTAGCCTGAGAGAAGTTCGGGTGCAAGCTCTACTACCAAATAAATAAAGAAAATGTATGTATGTATGTATGTAGAAATACTGACAATAGTTGAAATATTTTCAGGTTTAGAGTTTTATGTTCTAAGAATTTAATGTTTGTAGCCTTTCAAACTTCATGATAAAATCCTAACTGCTAGGTTGATAATGATAGGAGGTAGGGCTTTTGGGAAATTAAATCTTAACAAGGCTTCTGTCTTGAATGTGATAAATGCCCTAATAAAAGAGGCCCATGAAAGAATTTTTGCCACATTTGCAAGTGAGGACCTATCTAAAGACAGCCACCCGTGATCCAGGAGGCTGTTCCTCGGCCGATGCTGGGTTTACTCACCCCTTGGTTTTAGACTTGCCAGCCCTGCTCCTTTAAGAAGTAAACATGTGTTTGAAAGCTCCCCAAGGTTATGGTATTTCTTTCATAGCATCCACAACAGACTAATAAGCTAGTCACTTGGTTGCTAGTTGTCTGGATATTCTACTTAACAATCTTAACAACATTGGAGTCATTGGCTGTAAAAGCAGAAAGCACAAACATAGAACACTGACTTTTTGTTAAATAAAAGTTGGTCTTTGTCTATGTAATTAATGCTCTGATCTTACAACGGATTGTTCTTTCATTTAGAAAGTATTTTGCTGTTTTAGACAGTGGAGAAAAGGCATTAAACAAAACTGACTATACTCCAGTGCCGTTACTGTACATCAGCTGCCATCTAGACTATCAGAAATAGGTTTTGATTTTTTATTTATTTAGTTTTGTATTTTTAGTTTAGGAATCACTTATGGAGTTGTCTTTTTCTGAAATTAAGCACTCAGAATTCTGTAATCTAGAAAAAAAAGAAAAAAGAATATTTACCACTAAATAAAACGTGTTCACCACTAAAACGTGATCTACACTGAAAAATGACAAGGAAAAATGGATGACCTCTCCATAGACTGTGAATTAGTCCTGGGTCTTTCTCCAGGTGAGAACTTGCATGAGAATCCAGTATTAACCTTGGAAGTAGTGAGAGGAGGGGAGGGGAGGGAAGGGGAGGACAGAAGGAGGGTGAAGATTATCAAGTTCTGAATTTTTAAGCCAATTTGAAAAGTCACCTTTTAGCATGGTGATGAGCAACAGAAGGCTGTAAGCATTGTGTCAGAACCCACCCAAGATGCCACTGCCAAAATGGTTAGCCACATCACCCTCTATTTCTCAGTGGACCTTTGGTAGAAAACCCAGCTGCCACATAGCTTAAGTTTCAAAGGCCTTACAAAAAGTTGACTAAGTACATTAATGATACTAAATACTGCCTGATCTATGCAGGTCCAAAACACAGAGAAAGAAAAGAAGAACAAGAGAGAGAGAAGAGGAGGAGGACACAAGGCACATGGTGAGAGAGAGCTGCCCAGGTTTGCAGTTACTAAAAATTATAGCTTTTCATCTGAATGTATAAGGAAAATTATCAGATGGCTTGACTTAACCTTATGAAAATCATCTAAGCTGGAGTTTCTAATACTCACATAACATTGTCATTTAAATTTATTATTTTGGGTTGGTGAGCTATAGCTATAGGTCAGCTGGTGAAGTACTGGATTTGTAAGAACAGGTACCTGAGTTTGATTCCCAGAGCTCATGTTCTAAATTAAGCCCAAAGAGGTGGAGCATGCATGTAACCCCAATGCTGGGTAAGCCGATCTCTGGAGCTACCCGAGGCTAGAGCTAAGTTAGCCCATTCAGTGAGCTCTAAGCCCTCGAGAAAACCTATCACAAAAGACAAGGTGAACGGTGACCTCTGACTTCCACACACATGCTCATATATGTGGGCAAACACTTATGCATACAAGTTCATACAAGTACACTTAGGAATCTGCACGCACAAAAAAAATAAAGTTTGGATCCTCATAAAATCAAAATCAAGCTTTTTGTATCATCTGTTAGGAATGTTCCTCTTGTTCACCGGTTGCAATTTTAGAGCATTTGATCCTTGGCTTTTTGTTTTATGTTTTCTTATTTTTTGTTTGTGCGTTTGTTTGTTTTTAGATCCATTTCTTTTCCTTCACTGGATCGTTTGACTCCTAAGGAGATCTCAAGTAAATGCAATTTTAGACACTTTCCTTTAATTGAATTTTGATGAACTGATGTCTTGACAAAAATTTATTCCGACATCAGCCTTCTGAGCACACAGATTTTTAAGTGGACAATATTTTTATGCTTAAAAAGAATAACATCTGACCTTTTAAAATGCTAGGTTTCCTTCCTTGCCATCCTGGCTGTAAACTTTTTTAATTGTTCATGAGTTTTTTTTTTAAAAATCAGCAAGTATAAATCATCTCATGATTAAACTTGACCTCTATGTATTTAGCAAGCTATGGATGATAGTGTATAGTACATTTCCCCTGAAGGGACTAGTGAATACTGAACCAAGCTAAAGGAGGCGCAGAGCTCTGAAGCCTGCTGGGTAACCTTGATTAAGCCTACACTCTGTGGTTCCTAGGTCTTTATCTCTAGTTAAGATAGCAAGTTCCCAGGATGCCTCTGAAACAGATAACATCATTGGGCCAAAGAAACATAGAACGTCTGCGGCAGCCATTAAAAGTAGGGAGTTGAAAATCATCAAAGTGTTATTTTTCTAGAGTCTGGTGGAACTCCCAAGAATCAAAAATATTACTTTCCTCTCTATATCTGAAGCTACAGACAAAAACTTCTCAAGGGAAAACGTTCTACAGGAAAGAGAAATGCAAGCATGATGTGCCTTATTGTCAATGGGAAAGGTAGATTATGAACCTTGAGATGTGTGGTCTCTCAAAACCTAAGTACAGTTATGTCACGTAAGAAGAGGGTTTCTGTAACTTCAACAAGGATTATCCCAAAAGCTGTTGCCTGTAAATGGGAAATATTCTTCTAGGTGGACTGCCTTGTCTAGCCTCAGTGGGAGAACAATCACCTAGCCTTGCAGAGATTTGAAGTGTCAGAGTAAGGCGGCGAGGATACCCAGGGAGATCCCTCACCTGCTCAGAGAAAAAGGAGAGGGGGAATGGGGTAAGGATTGTGATAGGGGGGTGACAGGAAGAGAGATAGTGAGTGGGATGTAAAGTGAATACGTTTAAAAAATTAGATTATTTTTTCTTTAAATGAGAGTTTCTCAAACTCAGTACTTCTGACATTTTGGCCCAGGGGACTTTTGGTTGGGGTTATTGTCCTTGGCATTGAAGGCTGTTTGTCCCTGGCTCACCTGCTAGATGCTAACAAAACTCCTGTCCAGTTAAGACAAGAAATATGTCTGCACACACAGGCAAATAATTGCCTCTGGTTATTACCACTGGCTTAAAATCAGGAGGGGAGACAGAAGTAGGCACATTCAATATTTATTTTTTTTTAAATGAAAAATTGTTTTTTTTTTTTATTGGATATTTTATTTACATTTCAGATGTCATCCCCTTTCCCCATTTCCACTTCCTAGAACTCCCTATCCCATCCCCCCTCCTCTTTTATGCTTTTATAGCATTTTGATTACATGCATGTATTAAGGTCAGTTCTAGGTTGAGGGTCTAGCAATACAGTAGATGCAAATAGTCAAGGAACAACCAATACAATAAACATAAATAGTCAAAGAAAAAGCAAGGCATTGAACCCCATTATGTGAACACTCCTGTGATCACTGTTTCTAAAGGCTTATCAGGATGACCAAAGAATCTAAGCTTACTTCTCTGTCCTAGCCCAAGATCATTTTCATGTCTGAAGCTTACTTCCTTGTTCTAACATAAAATTTAGATTCCTGTCTGAAATTACTTCTTTGTTCTAGCCTAATATTTATGTTCCTGCCTGTGATTACTTTTTTGTTCTAGCCTAAAATTTAGATTCCTACCTGAAATTACTTCTTTGTTCTAGTCTAATGTCAGATTCCTGCCTGAAGCCTACTTCCTTTTCCTTGGCCAAAGTCATATTCCTGCCAAGCAGCCCATTTCCTTGTCCTTGGCCCATGTCAGATTCTTGCCAAGCAGCCCCAAAGGCTCTCCACCTCTCCCGCTTTTTTATTTCATTAACAAGTCTTGTGGGACTGCGTAAGGGTATCCTGGTTCTTGGCTGGGCATGGGCCTAGAACCCCGAGACTCCAAGGGAGAAACGGCAGGAGTTCGGCCACATCCCCAGAACTCAGTGTCCTAAAAAGCAGTCTAATCTCCATAGACCTACATTGTTCAGTCACGAAGGCCATTACAGACCCTCCCAAAGTGCACAGGTAGAGGGTGTAACTACAGGCCTCAGGCCCTAGAGATTTACATACTAATGAAGGTCAGAGGGCAGAGCCAATTAAGCATTCCTTCCCTCCCCAGACCCTTCCTACTTCTCCCTCCCTACTTAACTCAGGTCTGCCCTGAGTTTGGGGGGGTACTTCCAGATCCATCTACCATCCGCCATGACAATAAACCCTTTTGGAACCAAGGACTTCCTTGTATCATTGGGGCCTGCCGGGCCCGCTGCCGCCAAAGCCTCCAGCCACTGGAACCAGGGACCTTCCTCTGGTATGTGACCCAGACTGCCTGGAAGCCTCCAGGCAGCCTCCGCCTCACAGGCCCCGGGCCGCTTCCTCGTAGGCCTGGGGCCTGCTGCGTGGGCTTGGGCCCATGGGCTGCCGCTGCGGTCGCCCAGTTTTTTCCCACAAAGTCTGAGCCTATCTTAGGTCATCAATATTTATTTTTAAATTTCATTTATTTTTGTGTGTCAGTAGGATGGCTCGGCAGGTAAAGGTACCTGTGGTCAACCCCAAAAACCCGAATCCAATCTCTGGAACTCACACAGTAGAAGGAGAGACTCACTTCTTGGCAAATTGTCCTCTGACCTCCACATACATACCTTGGCACACATATATCCACCAGTAGCAATATAAGTTAGTGCAATAAAAATTTCAATTATACATCTCAGTGTGTGTGTGTGTATGTGTGTTGTGTAGATACCACAGCATGCATGTGGATTAGAAGAGAACTCCTCTACAGTTGGCTCGTTCCTTCCACTTTGTGAGAGGCATTGTCTCTTTTGTGCTCCTAGAATGCTTCCAGTCTGTTCTCTTGTGTCCACCAAACTTGAGTCATCTGGTTTGCACATCAAGGGCTTGTACCAACTGAACCGTCTGCTAGGCCCTCACTTGTTATATTTAAGTGTACCTTTAATTGCTGTACAAAATCTTCCAGATCTAAACATCTGAAACTTTGATATAACTCACCATGGGTAGCCTAACAAATACCCAGAAATATGTTTGTGACAGTCATGCATAACCTAACAACAAATACTGATTCTTTTAAAAATGGGCCAAAATAGCTATGAGGTCATTAAGTGACATAATTGTGTGGGGATTAACACATTGGTTATAGGACGTGTGACTGCATACTAGGTGTGAGAGTTTGGGAGATAAAGCTGTTCTTAGGACACTTGAATTGTAGAATTTTGTACTGTGAGCTTAAAAGCTAATAGGGCCACTATGAGTACCCTTGACAGATTCTGTGTTGGGCCTTTTGACATTCCCTTATAGAAAGAAGCATTTAGGAGAAACATTAGACTCTTGCTTGAGATGCTAGCCCCTCACACCCTCCATGTGCCCCCTTCCCAGATTTACATAATCCTTCTCTAATTCACAGGGTTTCTGGAAGTGCTAAATATTTGGAAGATGGAAGGTTAAGTTAACGGAAAAATCCACCTATGTCATCATAGGAAAATCATTATCCAACGTTAGAGTGAGATGTTCCATTGATGCCTCTGTTTGGGGTCACCCATGCTTTTGTAAGGAACCCTAATAAACTCATTGGTTCACCAAACTAGACTTGGGTAAAATCAATCACTCTCTTGGCCCGTTACCATAATTGAGGTTAGTAGATGCTTGGTCATATCTATCAGAAAAAGTCAGTAAAAAGGCTGGTGCAATACAATGTTTTCCCCTTTTCTCTCTCTAGAGTCTAGTCCAGATTTCTATTTCTTATTCGGGATGTTACAAAGAGCAACGAAGTGACCAAATAAGAATTAACAGATCTGACTCTAACAAAAACCACACTGTGCTTTCTGACAGAGTAACTAAAGAATGAGGAAGCCGATGTGATACTTTGGGTATATAACTCTGTAATCAGTAATGTAGCATTGTCCAGAATGAAATTACCATGGTCCTTGTCTGGGAAGGCAAAGCACACCAGAAGACACGCAAATACATCAAGGTGTTTGAGTCAGTATCACACTGGTTGTCTCTCTGTGATTTGGAGAACAATAACTCAAAAGTGAGCAGCAATATTATGAAGATATAGACTTTCAGGGGAAAGCTCTCAGCTTACCCTGAACTTACGTTTTCAGGACTGCCTGGAGTTTAGAAACACAAACGGTAATTTAATATGCCATCTTCTATTGTGCTTGGCCAAGTTTGCCTAAATCACTTTTTTATGATGGTGAAGCTTGACCTTGTAGATTTGTTTTTGGAAACTTTTTTGTTAGTCTAAAATCGGTTAGCGTTCACTTTGAAAATATCATCTTCATACAATGTAAACAAACATCTGCCCAGTTTCAGCAAGCTTTGACTTTTCTAAAAACCTGAAGTTGGGCCCTGTAGGAGGCTGGGGAATGGGCAGCTTCTATTGTGTGGGAGGTGTTTTCACTGCTATAGAAGTGAGCAAAATGTCCCCACTGGTCCCAATTACCATGGCCCCTGCCTTCAAGGTTCCTGCCAGCAGCTCATCTCTTCTGTGAGGAAATGACTCAGTCATGAAGCTGTTCACAGCAGGGTAGTTTGGCTCCTACTGGCAAACATCCCTTAGGGCTCTTCGGAAATCATTCTTTTTCCAACTCAGGGGAGAGATTGCTCTCAACTGTTTTAAATGGCAGCCTATGCTCAGCGGGATACAAAAGGAAGAGGAGTTAATCATTCCTGTTCAAACAACCAAAATTGAACACTGCAGCAGAGATAGAAACTTAAAAACAGAAGCAAGCTTTGAGAGCACTGGGAATGGACCATGCACAGAAAAAGAATTTGAAAATCTAATCGTGTTGTTTCACAGTAATGTGCAGAACCCCAGCGTTTCACACCTCAACTGTGTCTCCTTGTCTCTGTCCTTGGTGTCCCAAAGCTCTTGACCTCACTAAAAACAGGAAATAACCTCACCAAACAAGAAATGATGTCAGCAAATAGGAAATGTTTACAGAGGACAAGGAACAAAATCAGTCTCTGAGCCCAGAAGCTGAAATTCAATTGGGAGGTTGGGGAGGAGTGAGAAACCTACACAAATAAAACTAGAAATATGAGCAAAACACAACAGTGTTAATACCAACACCCAGTACAAGTTGGACTCTAAGATCCAAACCAGGAGATGCACTCCCCTAGAAGCACTCACGGACAGCGGATTTGGTGCAATAACATGAGGTTTATTGATAACTGGTGCAACGGAGTTCCTTCCCAGGCAGGCAAGAAGAACCCAGAGCCAAAGCTGGGAACAGTTTTTATACAGAGTTCACGAGGGCAACCACAAAGGCTGACCTTCCCAGGTCTGGTCTCTAGGTGACTCAGATTTGCACATTATTTTTATGACAATGAGTGTCTTCCTTTGCCCAGGTTTACCATGTTAAGGGCCCAGCTTCCTGAACACCTCCCATCCTGAGCCCCTCTCCAGGAATGTGTCTACACTCTGGGCCTTCCTCACCGCAGGTGGGTTCCCTCCCTGTGGTCTGAGGAATGTTAATCAGTCTCTCCCTTCTTCCTCTGAATGTTAATCCAGCAAGTGTCCTCTGACTAAGGAATGTGCTCCTACCAGGATGAGCCCCACCCCGGGACAGTGAATTCTAAGTTCAAACTGAGACCTGAATTTCCCACACACCAACACCCTGTGAAATGAAAACACTAACTCATCTGGGCCAAGATGAAGGATGATTCTTGAGATGGGAAATGGATTTTGAAGAAGATCAAATTGGGATGGGAAGAAATGGATTTATGAAGATTGTATTTTATGAGAGAAAGAGAGCGAAAAAAACTAGCAAAAAAAATGATTAGAAGGATAGACCCAGGAGTAGAAAACAGAACAGGACGGAGTCTACTTTGTACCTCAATATCACATCATTCAGAACCCATGCAAGAGTGAGGAATCACACCTGCTATTTTAACAGAAGAGAAATAATATGAAAAAGAGTAACCTACATAAAAAATTGTGAATTGATGCGTGGGAAGGTAGTTCAGTACTGTGATGTATTCGCAGCTTAAGGGGAAAAGAAAGTAGTTTAGAAATTTAAAAATAGTTTTATTAGCTTTCACAGTGTTACCTCCATCTTAAAGGTTTTCCATGTCCATGTGTCTGTGTGTCTGTCCTTGAATCATTCCTTTGCCACTTCTTATCAGGGCTTAAGGTCAAGAGTGAAGCCATGTGGGTTGTGGCTCTGCCTCCCACAGAATGAATAGAAACTAACATGAGGCCATATCAGGATCAGCTCATGAGCTGTTATGAACTATCGTGATCAGTAGGAAGGGGCAATGTGACACTTTAAAGAACATCACTTTTTTTTTTTTTTTTTTTTTTTTTGGTTTTTCAAGACAGGGTTTCTCTGTGTAGCCCTGGCTGTCCTGGAACTCACTCTGTAGACCAGGCTGGCCTCGAACTCAGAAATCCGCCTGCCTCTGCCTCCCAAGTGCTGGGATTAAAGGCGATGCGCCACCACTGCCCGGCCATCACTTTTATTAGATTGTACAGATGACATTGAACTTTGTGGGTTTAAATATGTGTGGGTGGATATTGCACATGTGTGTACCTGTGTGTATGGGTGCACATGTCTATAAACAGGCATTGGAGCCCAGAGGACAACCCAGGCGTCATTCCTCAGAAGTGCTATCGCTCCTTTTTGATGAGACGGTATTTTAACTGGCCTATGAGATAGTGGCTTTACTGGCCTGGAACTTGCCAAGAAGACTAGGCTGTCTGGTCAGTGACCCCTGCCCAGGGATGAGAGGACATTGTCTCCCCACTGAAGCTGCCATGCGCAGCTTTTTCTTTTTTTAATGGTTTTTGGAATCAAACTTAGGTTCTTGTGCTTGCAAGAAAACCCTTTATAGGCTGAGTTATCTCCCTGGTCCCTGTGAGATGTATTTTAAATATATGAACAGGAATTCTAATAGTAAGAACAGAGTTATAATAGTAAGATTTGAGGCCATGGGGCATATTTTAGAAATTAAAGAGCATTAGAATTTCATTGTGGATTAAATGCCCAAAATATTTTTTTTGGGAGACCCATAATGAAATGACCATAACAACTGCTAATTTTTTTTAACTCTATTTTATTCAAATGAAATTTTTCAACTTCTTTTTTTCTATTTCTTTTAGTAAGAAAAAGTTATGACCATAACTGTACTTTTAGTTCATTCGGTTCTGTCAACTTAAAAGGACCTTATTTCTGTCCACTCTGCAGTTATCCTGGAAAAGGCAGCTCTGCTCTAAAACGCACAGAGATGTCCATGATCTACAAACACTTGTCTCTCAACAATAACATGCTTATAATTTTCAACTGGCTTTGTAGAACTCTTTCATGTGGAAAAGGCATGATCCAAAAGACTGCACAGCATAAAAAGTAAAGAGAAAGAATTACAGAAGCTCACTGAATGTGATGTGCAGAATTACCTAACATGCAGCAGACTAGTCACATTAAACACATTGGAAACACAGAGGGTGCTGCCAGACTCTAACATATCAAATCTGGGTGTGCTTGGAAAAAGAGACACAGGGAACCAAGAATAGACCACAGAAACAGATCCCACTTATTTCCAGAAGGAAAGAAGAAAGAAAGGATATAGTCAGTGGCTCATTTGTTTGGGGGAGCAGGGGAGTGGGTGCTGACATTTGCAGTTCTATCTGCACAGAATACACGGAGAATTGGATACCAAGAATCGGGTACCAGTTATTCATATCCTGCTGCAAAGATACTGCAATAAAGAACTGGTGACTTGGATGTGTCTAATGAGAGGTAATATGTTCTTCTTGTGTACACCCTTGCCTATCTGAAATAGTTTTTACACCATCTTCTTATATGTTTTCAATCAAGCCAGGTTCAAAATAATGAGAAAATCCCAGGGAGCTAAAAGGACCTTCTACCCGCAGCTACTTAGCTACAAACTTGTGCTACAATGCTGTTGCTAAGCAACCACTAACTTCTTCTATAGGCTTGGGGACTAGATGTTCTTGCTCTCTAATAGAGAAAAATATCAGATAGAAGGCTCGGGATAAAGACTCATTTGCTTGTTGTTCCTGAATTGCGCTGCAGAGTGATGGGCCATTGATCACTGGGCCACCTCAGAGGGAAGTCATCAGTCCAAGTCAGATATTATACACAGCAAATTTCAGAGGTGCTGATTGTTGCAGGATTTTTTTTAAGTTTACCTAGACAAATCACCCAGAAAAATGTAAAAATTATTTTGTTTCTTAGAAATTACCGGTCAATCAAACATAATGACAGCCTAGGCTCTCTGGAGAAACTTTTGTTGCCACATTGAGGGAACATAACAATGACAAAAGAAATTCAGCTTCCTCACACAGTACTCAAGTTACCATCATCTTCATCCTCCTCCTCCTCCTCCTCTTCCTCCTCCTCCTCCTCATCATCATCTATTATTATTATTACATTAACAAAGAACAGGGAAAAAGAGAAAACAAAACTTCAAGGCCCTTTGAGTCAGGGGTTAAGAAAATAAGAGTAAAGATTATAGGAACTCAAAAGTATCCACAAATACAAAATTTAGCATATTAGAATGTTACACCAAGAATAATTGGAGATTATTACCTTACAAGATAAAAAGATATTTTATTTAAATGTCAGCATTGGCTTATTTTATTTTTATGTATGCCCATGTGCTTTTATAATGGAAATGTTTTTCCTAAATAAAGTCATGAGTATTTTCAGGAAGACATTTTCCTCAGTATCCTGTTCTATTCAGGACAGGAAATTGATGCTTTAGTTCAAGAGTAATTACTGAATGCTAAGGAAAGCACTAATCTTATGCTAGTTATTAGGGGCTATTATAGTGGGCCATTGTCAGCTTTTAATAGGTGTAGAATCTAGCAGGAGAAAGAATTGCATCACAACCAGGCAAATACACGGAAATAATGTGAATGTAGGAATATTACAAAGCATGATGGGCTATGGAGGATGTAGACAGGATGCCAGAATCAGAACGGTTAACATTGATGGTATTGTCAACTCACCATTTAGGAGGCAAGTCTCCAGGCATGTTTGCAATGAATTATCTAGATAAAGTTAAACCCTAAGACTGTCTGTGAGGGAATGTCTTGATTGTGTTAGCTGATAGGCTAGACAGGAAGAAAAAGGAATACTTAGCATACACCTCAGAGGATACCCCAGTGACAGAGAAGACAACTTTGAGGAGTTGCTTTGCTGGGGTAAAACGATGAGAAAGAATCCAGAAACTGGCATCCAAAGGGGATATGTGCAGTAACCCACAGAGTCTATTTAGCCCCTTAGATTTCACACACTGAGGTCCAATGCTTTGATTCTTGAACAATAGCAAAGAAAGTAAGCATAGTGTAGTTCCCTTACTCCTCCTCCCTTTTCCTTCAACACAGCACTCAACCACTCCCTTCAGAGAGCTTTGCCTTGAGACAGTACTAAACCTGTTATGCCTCTATAATAGCTATACTTCTATCTGCCTTGGGCTTGGGTGATTCATCTTCATGGTCAAATAGCCTTCTTTCAAACTCATTAGGAGATGCACCAAACACAGTAACAGTGAAACAATGGAGCATTTACTCCTTGCATCAGTTTAGGAGAAAACATAACAAAGGTTCAGGTCACTGATAACTTTTCCATTATGGCTGCCTCACTTACTTCTGCTGATACCTAATAGTTGTCTACATTTCACACAAAGAATGAGTAAATAATTGCTAACCCACTTATGTAAGCTGGTTGTTCTAAATTATGGCTCTGCTGTGGCTGCTTGTATCAGAGGGATCCTGGGCTGAAATAAAGAAAATATAAGTACTCCACCAAACAGTAATTTTTTAAGAGAACTAATATCAGTTATCTAACTAGTTTGCTATGGACTTCATTGCTTGTTGGCCTTCATAATTTAAAAAATAAAAGGCTAGTCATAAACTGACAGGCCTGGTGGTGCATGACTTTAATCCCAGCACTTGAGAGGCAGAAGCAAGTGGATCTCTGAGGATAGGGAGATATGGCAGTCTGGCCTATGGAACAAGTTCCAGGACAACCAGGGCTACACAGAGAAACCCAGTCTCGAAAAGAAAGAGAGAGAGAGAGAGAGAGAGAGAGAGAGAGAGAGAGAGAGAGAGAGAGAAGAGAGAGAGAAAGGAAGGAAGGAAGGAAGGAAGATGGAGAGAAAGAAAGAACAAAAGAAAAAGAAAAATAGTTGTCGGGAGCCAAACCCAAAGCTACCTGCTGTTCCAAGAGAGCCTCAGGGAATTGCCCACTGTTCTGGAAGGATTAGTCAGTAAGGACATTCTCTCTAGAACATCTGGCATTTCCTGGGAGTTGGTTAAGACAGTGGGATGGTCTAGGGCAATGAGGAGATGATCTAGGGCAATAAACTGCCTCTTTGGGAAAACCGGACCTTCAACTAGGAAAGGATTTCCTGCTCATAAAGAACCGTTGCCCCAGGACATCCTGAGGCAAACCGCAGAGTGCTCCACCGGATCAAGAGTGAATGGAATCCCCGCCCTGTTCCTTGCCCCACTTTCTCCCTCGCCGAAAATTATATATTGAAAGCTACCCCGAATTAAAGTTAGACCCTGACAAAACTTCCAGCTGCATGGTCTCGCTCTTTCTTCCACCCATGTTTTTCAGGTGACGGTCCACCGGTCCACCTCGACACCCCACGAATAATCAGACCCATGGGACTGGTCAAATAGTCATGCTTCACAGCAAGAATTTTGGAATAATAGTATCATAAGCATATTTCTAAGGACATATGATAATCAGGTCATGTAAATATATTATTGCATATGAAGATGTGCTGGGTAATACTGAGTTGTCCACCATCATAACACAGAGAGCCAGGAGTTTGAACTGTACACCTACAACATCTACATAGTAGAAAACAAATCTGATGTTGAGAAAAACGTTAATGTTGTGGGAAGATTCAGCTGATATGTCACCTCTCAATGGAGACATTCTAGATCCACATATGCCTGTGATTCAGTTGTGATTTTCTTCATCAAAGTTTTAAATGCAGTTTGTCTATACTAGATGAGCAAATACAAATTAGCAAGAAATATGCACTTGCCTTCAAGGAGCCAGAGGACAATAAGGAGAGGGGGGGAGGGGGGAGGAGAGGGAGACAAATAAGTGCAATACTCAAGGATGAAATTTAGTTACTATTCTATTCCTGTAAATGAGACACCATGACCCAGGTAACTCTACTAAGAAAGCATTGGATTGGATCTTCCCTAAAAGATCTTGGGTTAGTCAAATATCACATAGAGGGAAGCAGACAGGCATGGCATAGCTTAGAGAGTTTTACACCCTGATTTCTAGCGTACCTCACTCACCACACATACACAACCACAAACACAGAGAAGAGAGAGACAGACACACAACAGACACACAAGAGAGAGAGAGAAGAGAGAGAGAGAGAGATGAGAGAGAGAGATGAGACGAGAGAGAGAGAGAGAGAGAGAGAGAGAGAGAGAGTAGAGAGAGAGAAGAAGAGAGAGAGAGAGAAGAGAGAGAGAGGAGAGAGAGAGAGAGAGAGAAGAGAGAGAGAGAGAGAGAAACTCGGGGGCCTTGAGTGAACCTTTGAAACCTCAAAGCCCACCCCAAGTGCTACATTTCCTCCAACAAGGCCACACCTACTCCAACAAAGCCACACTCCTAATCCTTCTAATCCTTCTCAGATAGTTCTATTGCTTGGTGACTAAGAATCCAAATATATGAGCCATTCTATACAGGCCTATAGCAGCCGTTCTCATTCAAGCCACCATCATGATTACTGTAATTGAAGCAAGTTCTAGGGAGACCTACTATAGTTAGGACAGCTTCTCTGAAAGGAAAACACTTGAAATTGAGTAGTGTGGAAGGATTGAGTGGTATGGACAGAGTGAATCTGTTATGTATGAACAATCACAGAATTTCCAAGTAAGTCAGTTTGAACATAAGGACCTAAACAAAATAATGGATAAATGTGTTGTATACAATATTATAATAAATTCCAGTATAAGAAAACAATCCAACATCTCCAAGTTAAATGGTTGGGTGACAGTGATTCCTTGAGCAATGCTAGATTCTGACTCTAAGGTTAAAATTAAACCTTAGAACCATTTTGGAGGTCTTCTGTTTGGCCCATAATCTAACCAGCACATCTGTTTATAGTTTGTGTTCTCCCTTGGAATGAAAGATCTATCAGACCTGCAAGCTCTATGGTGTCTCCAAACCTCAGCCTGTGCCTTGCAGTTAATACATGGTCAATATATATTTCTAAGACAAATGTGAAAACATGAGTGAATAAGTTATTCTAAGCCAGTTATTAACATCCTTATGTATAAGCTAGCTTACAATGATGTACTTCCTGCCTAATACTATGATTGCTACATACAAGTCACTCAATGTTAATTGTTAGTTTTGTCTTCAACAAGCCAGGGTCTGGGGTTAAATCTTTATAGTCATATATTCATCCCATCTCTGGTATTTTCTCCAATTTAGCAAAACGTATGTAGGCAGTATAAGTAATTTTTGTGTTAGAGACCATAAATAGACCAGGGAAGTTAAATATGTTCAAGGTCATGGAAAGAGTTGGAAAAATTAACATTATTTGTATCTCTAAGACTCACTCTCCTGTCTATCAACAGAGCTTCTCCCAGAATCTATCTCACTGCTATTAAGGCAACTATTATATTGACACCTGGTTTTATATGAAACTCTTAAAATCTACTCACACAACTGCAAACTCCTAAAGGGACTTAGCTACATAATCTGTTCATCTACATGTAGAGTAGATTTTTAGCTTAATAAGCTCAAGATGTTTGGATGAGCCAGAGAAGCCCCACAGAAAAGAATAGTGGTAAGTTCAAACAGAGCTTTGTGCTTACCTGTAACTGTACCCAGATAAAGTATACTTGACAGAACAATGACACCCTCTAGACAGGAGGAACAGGGAAGGAAGTGGATAGGGTCACATGTTGGTCATTTCTGTATTGCTTACACAAACATGTCTACAAGTTGAGTGGTGTTTTTCACACAAGTGGCAGCAGGTGATATTCTGTGTGAAGATCAGAGAGGAAGCAGGTTTGTCATCTTCTACCTCAAACACTGATGTGAAGTGCTGACCACAGTGGACAAAAAAAGGGGAACTAAAAGCTGTTCAAAGTAAAGCCAGGGCCACTGAGGTTGCTAGCAGGTAAAGATGGCTAAATTTCAATCCCAGGACCCTATATGATAGAAGAAAAGAACCAACTCTGCCAAGTTGTCCTCTCTCTCTCTCTCTCTCTCTCTCTCTCTCCTCTCTCTTTCTCACCACACCCACACACCCACACCCACACATCATGGCATAATCTCCCAAAACACACACATATACACACATAAAATAAAATTGATTCATCTTTTAAAAAGTAAAACCCTAAAAAGTGTGCTTATTAGTGTATAATTGAGACATAACACATTTTAAAGGGGTCATTGATTTGTTGTAACTCTCGTCTGCTAGACAGGAACATGCGAAAATGTGCTAGGATGATAAGACACACTAGATCCATAGTAATATCTGAAACTCAGCTCCATTCTCATTGCCAATGAACATTTGAAGAGAAACCTGAAAGGCAGTTTTTCCCCCAAGACTATCAGGCAAATGGAGTAGACGGGGAGAAGAAGGGAAAGAGTCAGGTACCAGGAGGCAGTACCAAGCTGCAGGAAGTGCTACACGGGAGAAAATACAACTGTTGATCACCCATGATCTCCATCAAGAGCCTCTAACCCAAATCCCTCTGTGGTGAAGAAGAGAAATTGGAAAGCACATGATTCACTCTTTTCAAGGAGGCATGTCTCTCAAAAAGGGACAGTGATGAAACACTAGGAAATGTCTACAGGAGATGTTAAACAGTGATTCCTGCAAAAGGAACCCTGAAAACTGGTAACCAACCTGAGATGCATTAACTTTCAAGAAAAAATCCAACACAGAAAGAAACTCTGATGGAGAAAGGATCATGAAGTGCACTTTTTAATGCCATTCCAAGCAACTCAACTCAATCATAACTGTGGTTACAACTATGTCAGTTACTTTGTTCATTAATTTGTCTGACAAGCATTGAGGAAGACTGGCTCAATGTCCAACAAGTTGCTTCTTTGACTCTCAGTGGCATCTATGACTTCAATGTCATTAGCACCTCCTCAAAAACCAATGCGTAGGGTTCCAGTATTTGTTGCCTATGACTGCCATCATTGGACTCTGAGAAATAATGAACAGAGTAGATGCCATGAGAAAACAAGTAGACACAATGTGAAAAATGGCTATTATGGAATAGGTACTCAAGGACCACCTGTGTATAGACACTGAGTTGCTGTTATGATGAGTGTTGAACAGTGAGTGGGTACAGAGGCCCTAGAGTCAAGGAGACCTTGCTTTGCCTTCTGTTTGTCATGTTTCACCTTGTGCACACTGCTTTAACCTCCCCACTCCATGTGCACAGTGCTTGCTTTTCTTTTACCAGGCTACTTCGAGGACTTTGGTGTCAATGGATGGATGGAGGTTGAGATTCTGTTATGTACAGTGATTCATAACATCCCCAAAATGATCACAACAGGTATTAAGGAAGTAGCCTAGGGTACTATGCCTGCTGCACAAGCATGAAGACTACAGTTTAGCTTCCCATCAAAAACACATAAAATCCATGTATGCATGGTGGCTCATGTGTAACCCCAGCAGAGGAGGGAGAAAGAATGAATCCCTAACAGAAATGGTGATTTTTTTTTTCAGTTCAGTGAGAGACCACCTCAATATACAAGGTAGAGAGAGTAGAAGAAAGACATTTGATGTCAACAGTGGTCTTCTATGACATGTACACACACATGCATGTGCACCTAGAATCACATGTAAACATGACAACACATAAAACATGTGTCACATACATATATGTGCAAGGAAAAAACAAGGTCACATAACATCTGGGTTTGTAGCTGAGTGGTTAAACATTGGTCTTGCTTGCACAAGACCTGGAGTTTGAGCCTCAGCATTGAAAATAAAGCAAAACAAATCAGAAAGGAAAGAAGAAGAGAGAAGAGGAGAAGGAGGAGGAGGGAGGGGAGGGAGGAGGGGGAGGAGGGAGAGGAGAGGGAGGAGGAGGGAGGGAGAGAGGGGGAGAGGAGGGAGGAGAGGAGGAAGGAGGAGGAGGAAGAGGGAGGAGGAAGAGAGGAAGAGGGAGAGGAGAGAGGAGGAGAAGAGAGAGAGAGAGAGAGAAAGAGAGAGAGAAGAGAGAAAGAAAGAAAATGTTCACTTAACTTGTTTTCCTGTCAATCCTTGGGGAGCCTAAGTCAGTTGTTAGTGCTTCCAAGACCCAGTAAAAGGGGGCTGAACTGACTCCATGGATCGGAACAGCTAATACACAGCAGCCAGTGCCTGCTCCAGCACAAAAGAACACACCATGCAGGGTAGCACCAGAATAATTGGCCAACACACCACATGCATCCTTTCTAGCAAGTCTCCCGTATGTGTTAATGTGCCTTTTGCCATACCGTCCAATTGTATCCTAACACAGGGGTTTATGAGCCTAGAATTGAATTTGAAGGCTGCTCATTGCCTTTTTCATATTAAAGTGTGAAGGAAACTTCCTGCAGGGAAAATTGCTAAAATACCTTTCCTGCCAATCACTCCAGTGGAAGGGAAGAGACGGTCTCAATAAGCAACTGTAATGAACAGTGGCCTGTGGACATAATGTCAAAATGTCATCTTCTGATGACACCTTTCCTGTTCACCCTCAGTTCATTATTTCTCAGTCTCCAGTGGCTGCAGAACTGAATTTCAAGGGAGCTTAGATCAAGCTGCGAGGACAGGAAACAAATAATGAGACCTGAAGGCACTGGCTCTTTTGGGAGGTGCTCACCCAATCTGAAGAAGATGGGTCTAAAAATCAAGAAAGTGCCTTAGGGACTGGAGAGATGGTTGAGTGGTTAAAAGCACTGGCTGCTTTACCAAAGACACTGGGTTCAATTTCTAGTACTTTCACAGTGGCTAGCCATATGTAACTCCAGTTCCAGCGTATTGATAATCTCTCCTGGCTTCCATGGGCACCAGGCATGATGCACAGACATCCGTGCAGACAACCCCCGCCACACACACACACACTAAACCAGCAATAATAGTAATAATAAAAGCAGATCAGCTGAGTCAGCCCCTCTTGGTACCTGCCCTGAGCAAGTTCTCATCATGCTTTTGGCCTCAGTGCTGCTTAGAGAACAGAGCTCCATCCAACTGTCTCTGTACTCCTCACCTGGAATACTGTGTCCGGGATGCTTGGTTCCAACATACTGGTTCAAATACAGAGAGACAAGTTGTTGGTAAATTCACAAGGAATGGATCTGGCTTCACAAGAGAATGAGGATGTCTCTGCACCCTCTGCACCTCCAGCTTCTGCCTCTCTCCTGTGTTTACTCCATTCTGCTCTCACTCTCAATACCCATCTAGCTCCAACTCACAAAAACAAAGGTAGAATTTTATCAAACACAGGCAATGAAGCTTAGTCACCAGATCCTTCAGATACAGGGTTTCTTCCAGTAGTATGTGTACTGACTGGTTTTGTGTGTCAACTTGACACAGGCTGGAGTCATCACAGAGGAAGGAGCTTCAGTTGAGGAAATGCCTCCATAAGATCCAGCTTTCTTAAAGGCATTTTCTCGATTAGTGATCAAAGGTTGGAAGGCCCATTGTGGGTGGTGCCATCCCTGGGCTGATAGTCCTGGGTTCTATGAGAAAGCAGGCTGAGCAAGTCAGGGGAAGCAAGCCAATAAGTAGTCCTCCGTGGCCTCTGCATCACCTCCTGCCTCCCAGTTCCCGCCCTGTGTGAGTTCCAGTCCTGACTTCATTTGGTGATGAACAGCAATGTGGAAGCGTAAGCTGAATAAACCCTTTCCTCCCCAACTTGCTTCTTGGTCATGATGTTTGTGCAGGAATAGAAACCCTGACTAAGACATTTCTCCTGAAAAGAGACCCCAGCATTTAGATTTACCCCAGAAATCTGAGCCTTCTCTGAACCACATGTATTGCCAGTTTACACCGTACATGCTTCCATGTGGACCCTACATGGAACAGGCTAGGTGACACTTTCCTTTTTGTATTGTTCATGGAAGGGTTGGGTTTCTGGAGAAAATAGACAGAAACTTCAACAAATTCCACTGCTCCCTCACAGGTATGACTAATGGCTTGCTTGATTTAAGGTGGCCACTTTTTTGCTATAATCCGAGTGCAGGTAACTCCCTAAATACTTGTACTGAAATATAATCTTCTATATCTCAGATTCCAAAACTGTGTTTTGATCCCATACAAGGTAGTGGAATTGAATTCGGACATTCTAGGTGGGAGGTCGGGGCAGGATGGCACCAGTAGGTTTCTAAAACACAACAACAAAATTGATTCAACATCAAACAAGGAATGAATCTAAGGCATTTGCAGTAGCACTTGCCATGGTGCCTCAAGTCATTGCAGCTGGGCTGGGTTGAGCACTCAGCATTAGCACTTTTCATGGTTCATGCTGCCACACTGTGTGCCATGCACCCTGCTACACTAACACGCAGACTCAGAGCTTTCCATTACTATAGAAACCTAGTGACCCATTCACAGGGAAAAAGGACAAGATCGCCCATCATATCTCTCTACATTTATGTATCAAATTAGTGTATCTTTGGATTGGATCAGATTAAAATGTTTAGTTTTCAAAACTGCCATGCATTATTGATTTGAGTTTTACTACAAATCAGTTAAAGAGTTTCTGCTTGGAGGATTGGGGCTGTACCTTGCAGGTGGCTGTCTGCCTCACATGTGTGAGTTTCTGGTTTCAGTGTCCATTACTACCTGGTAAGTTCTCAGCACTGATGAGTATAGAATCAAAGTATGATTAATTCTGTAAAACATCAAGGCTGTATATCCCTCAGTATCCTTCATGTATGTCTGTGCACCATATGCATGCCCAGTCCAAGAGTCTTTCAGATCCTCCAGAACTAGATTTACAGATGGCTGTGAGCCAGCATGTGGAGGCTGGGAATCAAACCTGGGTCCTCAGAAGGAACTGTCATTGCTCTTGATCACTCTAGGTTATGGGAAAGTGACAACATTAACCATCACTAAGAGCAAAAGAAACACACTGCCAATATTTTGCTTTTTCTATAATTGGTTTATTCTTGGGAGATGAGGTAAGACCCCCAAGGACGAGGACATTTCCTGAATAGTCTCTCAATTCCACAGTCATCAGTACATCATTCCATATACACCTTTAGGAGATGGGAACTGGGTCCTAACTTCCATTTACATGTAGATCAGCACAAGCTAGAAATGCGGAAAGAACTACATGATACTATTAGTTACCAGTATTTTCTATTTTTCGGGATCACCTAAACACTGATGAAACAAAGAAAAGATTGTCTTTGAAAACTTCCTTTTTTTTTTTTTTTTCAAAAGACTGCTTATCCATCCTGCCCACACATTGGAATTTTGCAGATTGAATTATTTGTGACAGCTGCTTCAGTGAAAATTATTAGTCCTAACCAGCTCTAAAACATACAGGTCCCTAGGGACAGAAATTCAGTTCAAAGAAGAACTTTGTCTGATGTGACATCTCTGTACCCAAGGAAAGTAACAGCACGGTAACAGAGGCTACATTATTAATTCAAAATTTATAAAGTGGATGGAACTTAAAGAAAACCTAAAGCAACCGTAACTCCCAGAGGGAACTCGTCCAAATTCTAAGGGCAGAGGAATATTTGTCACATAAGTTTTATAAATACAAAAAGATAGTGTCTGGAAATTTTTCTAAAATAAACTATACAAATTCTGAAGAATTCCAGATACCATCTGGGCCATCAAGAATATGTCCTTGTAGCCTCAACAGCAATTAAAGAGAGATCTGAGACTTGGCTATTTGGGTAATTATGTGCATATTTCCCAAGCTACCATATGTTGAAAATACTGGGATGTTGACTAATGTCTATGACTTATGAAATTTTAAGTGGAGCTTCAAGTTTCTATGCTGGACTTGCAAAATTTAAAGAGAGGGAAAGTGCTCCAGTGCTACACAGTGGATAAATATATTTCTTACTACCCCAAATTCCATGATATATAAAGATCTTGTGTATATTTTATTTTTCCAGTCTTCCTGCTTTCTCCAAAAGGTATAATATATAAACATTTTCTTCAACACATAGCTTGTCATGCTCACTCCTTCTTTGCAAAGTACAGTGTCATTGTTTGTTGCAGTTAATATTAAATGCGGCAGCACCTGATCTGGCTTGTTGTTAAGGGCTGCCATGGTCCCTGACTAGGCAAGGCCTGGGGTCATGAGCATCACGTGTTCTTACCGCTGCTCATCTCTGACCAGCCAGAAGCACTGGCCCTGGCACCACGAGACGCCAGCATGAGAGATGGGTCCACCAATCTAATCCTCTTGCCTCAATTTCAAAGTGATGATGTTATACAAACCAATTAGTTCATTCATAGATAGATAGATAGATAGATAGATAGATAGATAGATAGATAGATAGATAGATAGACAGATAGAAGATAGATATAGAGATAAAGATAGAAATAAAGAAATAGAGCTTTCTGTGGCTGGTTAAAATTATAATCTACAGAAAGATATATGGAAGTTCTTACTTCCTGTACCAGTAGAGATGAACTTATTTATGAATAGGGTCACTGAAGGTGTTAATTAGATTACAAGGAGGTCATACTGGATTAGGGTGGACTTAAATTCCAAAACCAATGCTCTTTAATGACCTGGCAACAAGGAGACTACCATGTGATCATGGAGGCAGATGAGAGTGACCCAGAAGCAAACCAAGAAGCACAAGTTCTGGCAAAACCAGAGGTGAGAAACATGGCCTGGGATAGATCCCCCACAGAACTTCAGAGTCAGCCCTCCATGCTGTTATCCTCAGTTTATACTTGCCTCTATCACTGTGAGAGAATTTGTTTCTCTACCTCTAAGCCCCTGGGGTCATCATCATTTGTCTTAGCAACCTTAGAAACTAATACACTTTCTGCTAGATGTACTTCCAAGTTAGATCATGATTTTCCCCTGCTCTGCTTAAAGTTAGCTTTCATTTCCAAACTCCTCAGAAGACATTATTATTGTTTTGCTCAGTGTCAGCAGAGCTCTCTTATGTAATTGCCTGTCAACCAGTAAGGTCATGGATATTCATTCTTTGTTCTTATGTCAAAATACACAGGGTACAGTTGCCATCGTAGAAAAACAAAAAAGAGGCCAGCCACAAAGATATGTCTTTATCATACTCTCAAATCCTCTTGCCCAAATCACCAGTACATGGATCATTCCATGAACACATTTTTTATAATGATAGATTGTAAAATTATTATAGTGTGTAAAGTTATTATAGCAGATATTTACAATATTCACAGAAAAAGTTAAGAGAGTCGCCAAAGATCAGAATTTCTCTTGGAAATCTATATTTAAAAGTAATTTTAACTATTTATTTATTTACTTATTTATTTTTACTTAATTATACTCAGGTATTAATAGATGTGGCTTTTACATGTGTTAGGAATTCAGGCTTACAACAACATTTAATATTTAGTATGTGCTTGGACCTGTAGTAAAGTCATCAAAATGGAACCATGAGTTCTCAAAGACTAGAGTTTTCGCGCGATGGTGGCACACCTTAATCCAGCACTGAGCAGAGCAGATCTCTGAGTTGAGGCAGCCTGGTACAGAGTGAGTTCCATGGACAGCCCTGGTCCGAAACCCGTCTCAAAACAAAAAAAAAAAAAAAAAAAGACTAGAGTTTTCGAATTGACTAAATTAGTAAATTAGTGAGGAAGGGGCATCATCCAACTATACAGAGATATGGACCAGCCAGTCTCCCAGTGCACTAGTGAGCCTGTGGACTGCACTGGGTCTGGACCAGGCCATACAGCTGTATTTTTAGAGGCTTTTGCTGCCCCTTGTGGTACAGGCCTGCAACCCCAGACCCTGAAAGGCTGATGCAGGAGGACCACAGGAGGACCACAAGTTCAAGACCAGGCCTGGTTACAAAACAGATTCAAGGCCAGTCTGTGGCACACAGTTGAGTCCATCTCACAAGTTTGAAGTGATTCTGGAAATGGTCCTCATATCCCAAGCAGAGGCCTCCTGCCTGAGGCAGTCCTCAGCAACAATTGCTTATTTCTAATACTGAATAGTGTTTACAAATACTTTTCATTTTAAGAAGAAAAATAACCCCACTAATTCATATTTGGTCTAATGCTCCTTTTCAAGAAAAAAAAAAAGCTTTGTTTGGAAAAAGAAGTCCACACTTTGTGCCTCTTGAATACCCTTCAATCTGTGGTGATCTGGGTTTTCAAACTATGCTAACTCATTCAATCCACCAAAGTTTGCCACATGATTAACAAAGCTTCCCTAGTCATCAAGTCAAGTTTTCTTGACCTCACTTGACTGCCTGGTTGCATTTAATCACCTTTCCTTGAACAGTCTCTCCTCCTGTGGCTCTGGGTCCCCTACATTATGACGCCCTTCCATAGCAAACACTGATCAAAACAGGAAAGGGGATGTCTTTTCTCCTTCCTTCTGCTTCCCCATCTCCCTTTGGTGTCATAGTTGGTAGAACTAACAGGAAGCTATCGAGGGGAGACATGCATCTTGTTCGAAGGAGAGGTGGCGATGAGTTTTGTGTCACTTAGGGTGAAATAAAATAATAACAAATAACAAATCCACTAATAATGGCTTCAAATATAAGGCTGCCTGGATTTGCCTTTATTTAAAAGGATAATCAAAAAGCAGTGAGTGAGCATCCAGGGATGCTCCAAGGTGCTCTGAGTTCCTACATGTCCAGATTTCACACTCAAAGCACCTAGAAGGAAGAAGAAGCTTCATTCGCTTCCAGAAATCCCTAATCATAACTCTGCTAGCTTCTCACGACCAAAGCAATATTGAATGTTCTCTCAGTAGTAAAAAGAGACTGGGAAGATGAGCACAAGATTTCTCTGTGCCTGTAGTAGGCAGTTGAAAGAGACAAGGAATACAGAACGCAGAGCTAAAGAGCAATGGGTATCCCATGATCTATGGGGATCAAACTCCCGAATCCACTTGTATCTGTGTAGAGAATGCTGCAAAGAATTCAATGAGTAAGTTGTTAAAAAAAAAATGTTCCTTAAGTCACCAGGCCTGATGCCATACATCTGTAAACCTAGGATCTCTAGTCTGAAACAGGGAGATCATAGGTTTAAGGCCAGCATAGGAAATTCAAAGCTAACCTGAATGATATAGTGAGATATCCCCTAAAACAAAACAATCCACAAATGCCCCAGAAATAAAAGACTATCTATCAGGTTGGTCCAAGGCAGTAGATGCAGTCACACTGGGTTCCTAAGCACTTTAAATAGGGTGGGGCATGCAGAACTGAAGACCACTTTAGTATAAAGAATCCACTGGATCTCAGGTTTACAGCAGGAAGACAAATCGTATAAAACATCCTGTTAATAAGAGGCTATGTCAATTATGTGTTGAAATAATAGTTTGGATAGACCATAAAATTTATTTTATACTTCTTATTGTCTTACATGGCTTCCAGAGAAGTTCATGCTATATCTGTGGTTCTTAATGTATTTCTATTGGGTTGTTTTGCACTGATTACCAGATGACTCCCTTTTCCTCTAAAATGAGTTCCTGCTAGCCTGCCCCAGTGTGGGTTGTCATGGTTTTCTAAATCTGGGTAGATCTTACCAGAAAAGTATCTCCTATGGCCTAGCAACTCAAAACTGCCTCTCCCAATAGTCAATCGGAAATCATAAAAATGATTAAGTGGAGAAAAATATGCAAGCTGGGAATCAAATTATTCAACATCAGTAACACCCAAGGCTATCAAATGAGACAATTTGAATAATTGGCTGGAGTGAGAAATCCAATTTAATTTAATCCTTTACTTAATCCTCAGCTTTTTTTTTTATTCTAACAGGCAAAGAATCATGAAATTCTAATTTTGCCACAGCCTTCTTCATGACTTTGCATCAAAAATTCCAGTGTCTCTGGTGAGAAAAACAGGTGAAATGCAAGAAGTATATAATCTACCTGTGACAGAATGATGGCACTTCCCAAGGTGTTGCTGTCCTATCCTCCAGAACCTGTTAGTACACTTTCTCACAGCACAGAGACTTTGCAAATTCGAATAGAGAATGACCTGTGTCTTAGAGTTTCTATTGCTGCAACAACACACTATGACCAAAAAACAAGTTGGGGCGTTTATCTGGTCTACACTTCCATATTGCTGTTCATCACCAAAGGAAATCAGGACAGGAACTCAAACAGGGTGGGAACCTGGAGGCAGGAGCTGATACAGAGGCCATAGAGGGGCCCTGCCTACTGGCTTGCTCCCTGTGTCTTATTCAGCCTGCTTTCTTATAGAACACAGGACCACCAGCCCATTAATGGCACCACCCACAGTGGGCTAGTGTCTCCCCCATTACTAATTAAGAATGCCTTCCAGCTGGCTCTTATGAAGGCATTTTCTTTTTTTTTTTTGGTTTTTGGTTTTTTCGAGACAGGGTTTCTCTGTGTAGCCCTGGCTGTCCTGGAACTCACTCTGTAGACCAGGCTGGCTCGAACTCAGAAATCCACCTGCCTCTGCCTCCCAAGTGCTGGGATTTAAAGGCTGTGCGCCACCACCGCCGGCAAGAAGGCATTTTCTTAATTGAAGTTCCCTCCTTTCAGATAAATCTAATTTGTGTGTCAAGTTGACATAAGACTAGCCAGCACACCTTAAGATAGATGTTGTCAGTCACTTTTAAACCCATATTTACTTGTATGGGTTCTTAAAGCTTTCCTTTTGCTTTCCTAGCTAGAGTCAGGGATGTGACTATTGAAGAAAGTCAAGTAGAATGACAAGTGGCTTTCAAGGATGGAGAAGTGGGCAAGAGACAAGAAATGTAAATGCCCTCCAGTAACTAGAAAAATGAGAGAAAAGTGATTGCTTAGAACCACCAGAAAGGCATGCCAGAAAGGCCTTTGATTTTAGTCTAGCAAAACTCATGTATCACTTCATATCTCTAGAACTATAATTTAATTCTTCATAGTGTTTCATGAGTTTGTTTGGACAGCAGGAGAAAACCAACACACAACACAATGAGATAAGCATGTAAGGGTTGGGGTGGTAGCTCAGTTGGTTGATTGTTCGCCTAGTATGCACAAGACTCTGGGGTTGATGCCCAGCACCATATAAACCAAGTGTGATGGTTCATGCCTACAATTCCAGCACAAGGGAGGTAGAGGCAGAGGATCCCAAGTTTAAGGTCATCTTTGACTACTTAGGGAATTTGATGCCAGTGTACACGCCAGAGTCCTTGTCTCAAAAGAAAAATAAACACATAAGTTAAGGGATATTAATATGAAAACAGCAATGCACACACTGATTTTGAAAACTCTGCAGCTCCTAAAGTTGTTGGCTACTACCAAATCCTTCCGTGCCCACAAGTGGTTCTCAGAATCTCAACCTAGCAGAGCTTCTACCGAATGAGGAATGATTCCAACATGATTATTTTCTTTGTCTACCATTCCTTCTCCTCACAAACACACAGATATGTGCCTCATTTCCAAGAGCATTAAAACCAAAGTTCTCTCTTACATTATTTATTTTATTCAAGTAACATAGCAATATGGCTAGAATGATAAGTATCTTTTAATCTGCGTGAGCACATCTTATTTTCTTTAGCTTATAGATGGATTTCTTTGCCTTAAAATCTGTCTCAGTTTCTTATTTACCATGCATCAGTCATTCTGTGGCACTGAAAGTATGGTGCCTTATTCTGTTTGGATAATGGTTCATTTCAGTGTTTGCAATGGAAAACAAAAACAAGCAAATCAACCAAGGAAACAAACATAAAAACAAACACACAATGTCTTTCTACATTGTATTTGGATTACATAGAGTTGAAACAAAGTCACAGATTTGAAGCACTGCTAGTTTCTAAGCAAGAGTTAACTTGAAAATCCAGCACTGGGCTAGCAATAGACTAGAATTTAGGAAAGCAATCAAATGATGTTAGGGTATACAGACATCTGTTACTAATGTCTCCTTCAATGTTCATCTTTGGGATTGGCAGGAAGATCGGCAAATCTTTGCACAGATAGCCTTTATTCATAGAGCCTGTAGTCTTCTTGTCTTTATTGGATTCAGAACAAATAACTCAAAGCTCATGTTACATGTAGGGATCCCAGGGCATCCATCTGTAATGGCTAAGGCATCTCAGACCAAGCTATCATTTCTATCCCCTTGAACTATCATTTCAGGTCCTCTGACTCTTGCCTACTGAGACTATTTTAGAGCTCTCTGGGGTTTTTTTTTAGGGGGGCAGGGCATGACTCAAAGTACTATGCTCTAACACCAGGACACTGTGCAGTGAGAGTGGGAATACAAGGGCATATTATGCAACAGATGAAATCAGATAGTACTGATCTGAAGGTTCAATCCCAGAGGACACCTTGGTCACTGCCTCTTCTCTAATGTCCTTATCTTCAATCATGAGTTCTTTCCCTGTTGTTTCACAATTCCAGGCATCTGGGACTTTCTAGATTCTGATTCTTCTGGTACCTGGTAAAAGCAAGCCCACATATTCACTGGTTTTTAGGTCTGTTTTTAATTATAATCTGTCATGAAGAACAGCTCTTCTGATCCAAATAGATCTGGGAGTCCTTGTTTTGTAACCAAATGGCCCGGTAAGCAGCTTTTCTAACTGATAAGTAAAAGTTTCCATGCAGTGAAACCCACTATCCCTACATATGCTCGTCAGTTGTGGTTTTCCTTTAATAATGGTTTCTGTCCCTCTGTAATCTAGGATCTATTTTTTTCCATCGATTTCAGCTGTGTAAGCCCACAAACAGCTGCATTAGAATGAGATGATGGTTTTAATAAAATGCAATTTCAGCACATTGAGAAATGATCTGCCAGTCCAAGAAGGGTACAAAAGTGCTTCTTAAGAGAGGAAAGCATTGGTGTGGATGATAATTATACGTTATGCCATGGGGTGATGCCATAAGGCAACTCACAAGGGAATCTGCCTCCGCTCCAGCATCCCATAAAAAGAAGCAGCAACTTCTATGTGATATAGTCAGTTTCTCAATTTCCCTTTATAGTTTATGTCTGTTTTTTCAAGGAGTACACAGTCTGGAGAGACTATATTAGAAGAATCTGTACTTGTCAGAGAAGTGAGTTCCTGCCAGGGATTCCTTACCCAAAGGAATGAGAACCTCCATGTGGAATCCAAGGGTGCAATTTCTCAAATCTGTGATTTCATTTTTATGGTTGGAAAAGCTTGGGTGTCAGATCCAGGGGCTGGAGAGTGTTTCTCACTCAAGTATGAGGACCCAAGTTTAATTGTCAACATTCAGGTAAAAAGTCAACTGTGAGCTGTTCATGTTGGCACACACCTTTAACTCTTATACTCAGGGAAACAGAAGCAGACATGTCTGTGAGTTCCAGGCCAGCTACAGTGAGTCTCCTCTCTCTCTCTCTCTCTCTCTCTCTCTCTCTCTCTCTCTCTTTTCTCTCTCTTTCTCCTCCTCCTCCTCCTCCTCCTTCTTCTCCTTCTTCTCCTTTTTCTTCCCCCAAAAGAAGAAAGAAGCCATATGCAATCATTCAAGTGTGATTGTACTGTAACATGTATGCCTAGAGCTGGGTACAAGGCTGGGAGCATACAGTGAAGACAAAGCAGAGGGTACTCTCATGGGCTTCTTAGCTACCAGCTCACTTCCAGGTTCAGTGTTTGCATTCGAAGAAATAAGATGGAGAGTGATAAAGTCTCCCCACCCCATCCCCCATGGAGCAAAGTGCCCTCAATATGTAAGTGAAATGACTGATTTATTTCAATAAATGGGAGCTATCCTTTGCACTTAAGGTTGTCTTGGCATAAAAAAAAAAAAAATGGGGTCAAAAGCAGCAGCATCTTCACCATGGAGACACAATTCCTCTACCTGACCATGGAGAACATGTACACATGAATAGAATTGCTCTACCTTCTGCCCATTACATAGGCCTCACAGAACATACTGCCCCAAGATGGTGTCTATGAATGAAATGTTCAGAATGTACTGGAGTGGTTAAGCAATAGTCATGGGTGCTCTGTTTATTTCTTCAAACAGTGTAGCAAGAGTAAAATGAAGGGCCCACTTTAGATATGTATGTTTCTCCACCACAAATCAATGCTATACTCACCTTCCAAGTGACAGGACATCAGTCCTCACCCTTTCTTCTGACAGCTTTCTGTATAACTCGATCTCTTCCAGCTGAGTGCAAATGTCTCACCATTCAGGTAAAACTAGGAAGAGGACACAGGAAGCAGCTGAAGAGCTGTCTATCCCTAACACCTACATCAACATCTATAGCTATGTGAGGGGTTTTATTGGCTTGTTGAATTTCCAAGAATTGTTAAGCTGACCGTTAAGGTGTTAGTAGTCTTAAAACAACATAGTGGAATATTTACACCCCAAACATTGGCAGCTCTGAGACTCAGGACTTTTTCTCTCTAGGGAGCCATCCACTAGCATAGCATTCTGCTGACCTTTCAGACTCTTGTTCCTGGAAAGGTCTCTGGGGCGGGATTTCCCTTTAAAATGTAGATCTTCTTGCATGAAAAGCTCAATCTTCATGGCCAAAGGTGTAATATATATTATTTTATTTATTTTTAGAAACAGTCCAGCCGGGCAGTGGTGGCGCACGCCTTTAATCCCAGCACTTGGGAGGCAGAGGCAGGCAGATTTCTGAGTTCAAGGCCAGCCTGGTCTACAGAGTGAGTTCCAGGACAGTCAGGGTTACACAGAGAAACCCTGTCTTGGAAAACCAAAACCAAACCAAAACAAAACAAAACAGTCCAACCAAGCCTAGCTGTGCATTTCTACATCCCATGGAAGCCAATGTAGACAGGTGACCTGGGAATTTAAGGCCATCCTAGGATATCTGAGACATTGTATTAAATGAACCTAAAAGCCGGGCGGTGGTGGCGCATGCCTTTAATCCCAGCACTTGGGAGGCAGAGGCAGGTGGATTTCTGAGTTCGAGGCCAGCCTGGTCTACAGAGTGAGTTCCAGGACAGCCAGGGCTATACAGAGAAACCCTGCCTAGAAAAAACAACAACAACAACAACAACAAAAAAAAAAAAAGAACCTAAAGCATGACAAAAAAGAAAGGAAAGAAAAAGGGAAAGGAAAGAAGTGGTCCTACTCATGCAACTAAAGGTTTCAGTAGTCACAGAATGCACACACAGGCGTCTCAGATGAGCCCAGGCAAAGCTGCCCATCCTCACAGAAGCTAAGCTTCCCACACTGTACGAGGATACACTAAGATGTGGTCACTAGGCCTATCAGTCACACTACTTGTCAGATACATATACAGTCTCTCTGATAACTTCGAGTTGAGAGCAAACAGCATTAGGTAGAAAACTAGAGCATTCTCCAATTGTCCATCCCAGAACAGAGAGGCTTAGAGATTGTAGGGCTTTCCTATCATCAGGTGACCAGCCAGGCTGTGGTTAGAGAGTAACAACAGATGTTTCAAAGATTAACCTTCAAGGTGCTCATCACTGAACAAGAAATTTGTGCTCTAATTGAACATAAAGGGCAGTGATGGCAACTGTGTGCTCTATATTAAGTACAGAGAGCCTCAGATATGACAAATTAAGTTCAGAACTGACAGATTTTCCTGGGTGCTTTGCTAGTCCCCGATCTCCTGATTTTTTTTCTCTTCTGCTTAAAAACATGAAAACAGCATAACTTTCAAAGATAGTATCAAGTGGAAAGAAGGATACACACTAATTTCACGTTCAGAATACATTGTTTTAATCACAGGATTGAGAGTCTCAAAACTTTGCATCTACAGCCAATATAAAGAGTGGCTGGATTTCCTAGGGCTACTTGGATCCAATTGCCCTTCCCGGACAGGAAGATTGATGGTTTTCTTCAGCTGGTTTTGGACTTGATACCCAATATTGTCTTTCTATGGAAGTATATCTCAAGGTAAGCTGGCCAGTTTCAGCATCCTTATTGGAAAGGCTTGTGGGAGAACCAGAGCTGTTGAACATGTTTAGCATGTTGACTTACCCTTTCTCACTGGACAAGGACATTTTCAATACAAGGGGCACAAAACATTAATTCTAAGAAAGGGATCCTTATTATAGCAAATTAATGAACTACCGCTTGAAAAGTCCCCAGGTACAAAGACCATATTATGCATAGATGGCGCATTATATATGTATGTATATGTCTCTGTGTGAGTTTGCATATGTGTGCATTAATATCTGTTGTGTATGTATAAGCATAGATGCACACATGCACACATAGACATATTCATACTTTTTGTTCTTCAGTTGTAAGAGCTCAGAAAACTTTGAAGAGCGTGGCTATGAAAACTAAGGATCTACACTTGACTTCTTTCAGTATCAAAATGCTCTGAAACTTCCATTGACTAAACTCACAAATGTGAAATTGAATTCCCACCATCTACTCTGTGGTGGGTACAAGACTCTGTGGCTCTGCCTCTAGATCCTGTGGAGATCATTTTGTGTTTGAGTCATGAACAGGAGTACCCTGCAGATCTTGGGCTCTAAATTACAGAGTTTAAGGTACTCCAAAAAGAACTGAAAAGGGATTGATTAAATACAGCTACACTCAATGCTTCCCCACCAGTATGTACCAGCACAGCCCTGCCAACCACTCTGCCACCACCAAGAACGTGAACCAATCCAGAAAAATAGAGGAATTCTCAGTCGGAGCCAAGATTAACTCAAGCAAGAATCAGTAGGGTGATGGTGAAATATTTCCAGGAGCTCTGAGATGCAAACAAGTAAGATCTGACTGAATATTCAGCTCAATCTGGGGGAGTTGTAGATTGCGCAATTAAAGCAGACCCACTTGCTGCAAGATTAAGAGGATTTGAATTTGTGCTTCTCAAAGGTACTGCAAGTGTTGAGACTGAAAGAAAATAATCTCCATCTCCAAAGGATCAGAGCTTTAAAAGTAAAAGAGTCCCTTCAAAGGACTTTTTGATTAGATCAAGCCCAGAATATTTCAAGAACATTTTGAAGCCTTTGGAGACATTAAAAATATAGAATACCCCACGGACACAAAAACAAATGGAAGAAGACAATTCTGTTTATCACATAAACAGATGAAAAAACAGTAAAGAAGGTATTATCAAGCAAATATCTTTTACAAAATGTGAAACCCCAAGAAGTCTACAGGCATCAACAGCAACAAAAAAGGGAATCTCCAGTTTGTGAACAAAGTGGTACTAGTTAGTGATTGCGAACCAGGTCAAGTTAAAACTGGAATCAAGAATTAAATAACTATTATGGCTACAAACTTAGAAATTATAGTGGTACCTATGATGGTGATAAAAATATACTGGTTATACCAGATGTAATTATACCGGGTAGAACTATAGGCACCCATATAAACCCAGCCCTGGGAGGCAGAGACAGGCTCTCTGGGACTTGTTGGTCACCAGTATTCAAAGAATGAGACAGATAGAACAGGACATTTGATGTTCTCATGTGTTATCCACACATACATGGATGCATGCTCCTGTACTCACGCATACACGCACATACCCACCACACACACACACACACACACACACACACACACACACACTCACACTGAAGAAATGAGCCTTCATTGTTTGTCAAGGACAGCTAAGGAATTTTTGTTACTGCAGCAAATCCCTGCCCAGCCTCCCTGATAAGGCCCTTTACATAGCCATGGATGACTGCACACACTTGCTCTGAGGTCACTGAGGTCAAATACTGGTTATACCAGATGTAAATATACTGGGTGTAATGATAGGAACTATGGCTATGGATGTAGGACAAAACATCTCAAGGGGATGTCAACCACCAAAAGTAATTTCCAGCCACACTAAAGAGGTCATAGTAAGACAGGAGGAGATGTAGAGAAACTGTTTATTTAGGATGACATTGACAACTGCTCATTCGTCTGGTGATCTGAGAGAGATGCTGATTTAGTAAAAGACTTTCTCGTGTACATCGTACATTCATATCCAACAGTAGAAAGCTGCCAAATTGTTTTTTTTTTTAACTTTGTCCTTTGATATCTGTGTTGTGAATCAATGTAAATTTATGTCTATATAAATGTCATTTGTATGATTTCACATTAATATTTTAAAAATGCTTTTTTGTGTGAAAATAAATAACCAGCAAGAACTCAAGGCAAACTCAGTTTCTCTGTGCATTCATTCAACTCCAAGTAAGTCACTTACAAATCTTAGACTTTCCCAGGCACTACAGTGTGATGCTGGTGACTGAGGAACTGTAAACTCCCTGAGAAAAGCCTCGAGAAGTACACTGAGGTGCCCATTCCTTATGCAAAGCTTCAGGCCAGAAGCATTTCAAGTTTGCTTTAAAGATTAGGAAGCATTTATATATGGGACCACAATGTAAGAATCAAATTGATTTCCATTTTACCTATAACTTAAATGCATCCTTACAGGAATGAAATATTTTCAATGTGACTACATCTTAATCACCATTCTTTTCTCTATTTTTCTTTATGTAATGAAAAAAAAAAAAAAAATATATATATATATATATATATATATATATATATATATATATATAAAAACACCAGTATTTGACCTCAGTGACCTCAGAATCAGAGCAAGTGAAGGGGCTTGTTGAGGAAGCTGGGCAGGGGTTTGACACAGTAACAAAAACTTCTTACATGTCCTTGACTAACAATTAAGGCTCATTTCTTCAGTGTGTGTGTGTAATAGGGTATGTGAATGTAAGTGTATATATATGTACATGTATGTGTATCTATATATATGTATCTATGTGTGTGTATCTATATGTATAGTATGTGAGTGTAGGAGTGTGTATTTGTGTGTATGTGTGTGTATATATATATATATATATATATGTGAATGCATGTGTATGTATATATGTATATGTGTGTGTTCGTGTTTGTATGTGTGTGTATGAGCAGATGAGGAAGTAAACAATCTGTGACACACACACATGCACACACACACACACACAAACACATACACTAGTGTACTATCCAGTAATCAAGAAGAACAAAACTATCTTATGATCAGGGAAATTAATGAAACCAGAGGATCATCCTTCTATATATCTGCCCTTGCATGAGTATGAGTATGGAGGTGGGCAGTCAGCCCTCAGGAGTCAGCACTTTCCTCCCATTGTAAGTTTTTGGGGATCAAATTCAGGCTACCAGGGTTGAGTCACTGAAATATTGCCAACCACAGTTGTTTTATGAGACCAGATATGGAATGTTTCACTGTTGTCACATCAGGATACAAAAGTGTTATATTTTGGATTTCCAGACTAGAAATTTCAATCTGTACCTCATAATTACACAGGGCTGCTTAAGGCACTTCAGTTCCTTCTGTGTCATCGTTACTAGCAGATGTTCATTGAGTAAAATGGCAGGTTTCATCACAGCATTCTCAAGGATGTGGAATATATATTCAATCCTATTCCTTAGCGCTCTCCTCTCTCTCTCTACACCTAATGGTCCCTATCTTAAATAGTCCTCCCTTGACTTTCAAGTCATTTTTAAAAGTCTTACTTTACATATAGATAAAAATTCGGAATAAAATTTTAATTTTGCATATCTCATTTTGCACGTTGATCCTCCAGTTCCATCCATTTTCCTGATCATAAGACAATTTTGCTCTTCTTCATAGTACACATGTGTGTGTGTGTGTGTGTGTGTGTGTGTGTGTGTCTGTGTGTCACAGATTGTTTACACACTCATGTGGTCAAGGACACCAGGCTGAATCTATCAGTTGGCTAGTGTGAACAGTACTGAAATAAACAGTAAAAGGCTGGCTTAGAGTCCCTGGAATATGTGCTCAGGAGCAGGGTATCTGCATCAGAAAATAGTCCTAATTTTAGTTTTTTGAGGAAACTGCGATGGTTTCCATAGCAGCTACACTAGTTTTTGTTGTAAAACTTTTGGGTCTAAATGTAGGATTTTCGGGTCTTGGTTTGAATTTAAGATTAAAAGAATCCCACTGTCCCAGGACACATCCTGGGAGGGGCACATTCCTTAGTCAGGACACTTGCTTGATTAACATTCAAAGGAAGAAGGGAGGGGCTGATTAACATTCCCCGGACTACTGTGGAGGAAACCCACATTCCCGTAAGGAGGGTCCAGAGCACAAAGACACATTCCAGGAATCAGGAAGCTGGGCCCTTAGCATTTTAAACCTGGGCAAATGGAGGATACTCCTTTTCATAATCTGAGTCACCTAGAGACCAAACCCGGAAAGGTCAGACTTTGTGGTTTGCCCTTGTGAACTCTGTATAAGTACTGTACCCAGCTCTTGTTCGGGGCTCTCTTGCCTACAGAGAGAGAGAGAGAGAGAGAGAGAGAGAGAGAGAGAGAGAGAGAGAGAGAGAGACAGAGAGAGAGAGAGAGAGTCCTAGTGCACTAGTTTCACTAGACCTCATGTTAATTGCAGCAAGTCACCCCCCCCCCCCCCCCGTGAGTTTCTGTGGGAGCCTGTCCCCTGGTTTTGGATCTTAGAATCCAACAGTGTTCCCATTGAGACTGTAAGAGTTCTTTTTCATTACACAGTCACTTGAAATTTCAGTTTTCTTTCTGAATGGCAGGCAGCCTTCTGACAGGGGTGAGATGGAATCTCACTGTAATTTTGCTCTATCTTCTTATAATCTATTAATATTATTGGATCAAGGAGACAGCATTATTACAACCAATTTTGGAGATGGAAAAACTGGAGTATAGAGAGTTTGAAACCAATTCAAGGTCTCTGAAATAAAGTGAAAATGGAGACTCATTTCAAACATGGAATCTTGGTATCAGACCATGGTAAAGAGCAGATTCAAATTTATTTGTCATGCTTTAATTCTCAAAACAAGAGCAGTCTGCTGGTGGACAAGCCTCAGTTGTTATAGTAAGTTCATATTTCAACACAAGAGAGATAAAAATAATCAAATAATGAAAAGGAACTGCTGAAGTGGTAAATGAAACCACAATCAAACCATTTTATATTAGTTTCTAGGGATGGTATAGCAGAATGTCAGGATCAATGGAGTACACAATAACACATTTATTTTTTTCTCCTGTTCTCGTCGGGCAAAACATCTGAAGTAAAGGGGTCTACTTGACTGAAATATCTCTGAAGGTCCAAGAGAAAAAAAATATTCTTGATATTGTTTTTGTTGTTTCCTGGTAATCAGCTTGTAGCAGCATGTCTGTAAACCCTGTTTCCTTCCTCAGCTCCCTTCTCTGGCTGTCAGTCTTTTGTGTCTGATGAAGGTACTCCAACTGGTTTTCAGATGTGCCCAATCGCATCTTCAACAGCCTGATTTCCAAACAATGTTAGACTCTCTGTCTGTGCATAGACAGAAATTGAGTGAAATACTACAACCCACTACATTCCCTGAAGGCTACTTGTTAAATACTAATAGACTTTTAGGATTGGTAAAGTCAATGCACAACAGCTCACACCTCAAAGGGAACAGAATTTACTCTGAGAAATCTGTACAGCCATTTCCTGGAAGCATAGATTCAGGTTTCCTCAACCGGGTATTTTTTTCAACTAGAACAAGTACTTGAAGTCAAGAGCAATGAATGTATGTATGTATGCATGCTTAGAATGCAGCTCTTTCTCCACTTTTTTATAGTCTAGAGCCCAAACCTAGGGAATAGTGCTGCCTATAGTAGGCTGGGTCTTCAACTACCATAATCAAGGTAATCCCCCACAGACATGCCAATCAGATCTAGACAGTTTCTCACTGAGACTCTTCCAGGTGATTCTAAGTTGGCAATTAAAGCTATCACACTAGGGATGCTGGAGAGATGGCATAGTGCTTGAGAGCACTGACTTCTCTTCCAGATGATCTAAGTTCAATGTCCAGCATCCACATGGCAGTTTACGGCTGTCTATAACCCCAGTTCCAGGGAATCCAACACCTTCACACAGACACGAATGCAGGCAAAAACACCAATGCACATAAAGTGAAATTAAACAAATTATTTTTTTAAAAAAGATCACACTGGGTAAACAGGCCAAAGCAAAGGAGGGAAATCTCTATGAAGTGTTCAGTGTCTGAGAACACTTAGCTTTTTCATGAGTGAAAGGCAATGAATGGTTTACTAAATTTATATATTCCAAAGGATTTACTTAACAGGTGAAAGAATGCTAGGTCATATACAGAAATAGATGCTAAGTGGCTAGTAAGAGGACAAAAGACAGTCCCAAATAATTTGGCTCTGGATTTGCAATATTTCATCTCTCCAGAGTCACCACAACCTAGTCAATCAGGTTTGTAGAATCTTCAATACGGGCAGGACTTATTGTTTTCCTTTTGAGAACTTAAATTTATAGCTGTCTAAAGATCACTGAGAAGTCGGGCTTAGAAAATGTTCCCTAAGCCTGGGCAGTGGTGGCGCACGCCTTTAATCCCAGCACTTGGGAGTCAGAGGCAGGCGGATTTCTGAGTTTGAGGTCAGCCTGGTCTACAGAGTGAGTTCCAGGACAGCCAGGGCTACACAGAGAAACCCTGTCTCGAAAAACAAACAAACAAACAAAACCCTGATTATTAATCTGAAAGCCAAGATTAGCTTTCAAAGAAATCTACACAGAAATTCTTTCACCAGAACGAAAAGACTCTGGTACATTGGCATTCCTGTGCTTGTTTTCCCTCTTATTTCTTTTGGAAACCAGTAGAGTTCCTGCCTTACCATCAACTGGAACTAAGAAGACCTGGGCGATATCAGCACCTTAAGAACATAGGATTCCATATCAGAAGCCAAACCCCAAACACTGTGAGGTGAAGCAGCTCTCAGGGACTCAGCTGCACAGATGCCATCTCCTGTGAATCCAAAAATAGTCTTCAGCCACTTCAAGAAAAGTAGATCACAACAAAAACACAAATTGTCAGTGCTGGCTATTTTTAGAGTCTTCAGAGAACAGAATTAGAAGACAGCAATGACTTTCAGATAAAAGCGTCTTCGTAAACTTGAGCCTGTCTTCTAAAAGTCAAATGATCCTGATGAGAAATGAGCCCCATTAGATTTCTTTCAGAAGTGGCTATTTGCACACAGCCAGCTTGCTGAGGCAGGGTTCAAGGCTGGAGGCCGACCCACTGAAAACATTTCTGATTAACATTGCTTCTTAGAAAGTGTCTGTAGCAAGACCCTTTCCGGAAATGGTGTTCAATTATATCCACCACCTGGCAAGAGGGCCAGGCAGGAATGGAGGAAGCTTGTCAGAGATCAATACCTATCCAGTAAAGTAAGGTTGTCTGAGAAGACCAGCTCTCTTCACTGAGCTTCAAAAGCAGCCAGAGACTTGAGAGTGAACACTGCTGCATCCTTCAGGTCAAGTTCTCAAAGGACAGTGTGGAAGTTTGAACAATTTCACCCATAGAATCAGACATTGAACATTGAATGCGTGCTAGAGCTGTTTGGGAAGGGTTAAGAAGATCAACCTTACTGGAGGAAGCACATGACTGGGGGTGGACTTTGATACCTTAAAGCCCCACCCACTTCTCTGTCTGCTTTCTGTTTGCTTTTGAAGGCCTGGGGTCTCGGCTTCCTGCTCCTATCACTGTGCCTGCCAAGTGCTGCCATGCTCCCCACAGTGAGGGACTCTTATCCCTCAGGAGTGCTAAGGCAAGATAAACTCTGCTTTCTGTAGGTTGGCTTGGTCATGCATGTATCACAGCAACATAAAGATGGTATCATGGTTTGAATATGCTTGGCCCAGGGAGTGGCACTATTTGAAGGTGTGGCCTTGTTACAGTAGGTGTGTCACTGTGAATGTAGATTTAAGACCCTTGTCCTAGCTACTTAGAAGTCAGTATTCTGCTAGCAGCCTTCAGATGAAGATGTAGAACTCTCAGCTCCTCCTGCAACCATGCCTGCCTGGATGCTACCATGTTCCTGCCTTGATGATAATGGACTGAACCTCTGAACCTGTGAGCCAGCCCCAATTAAATGTTGTCCTTATAAGACTTTCCTTGGTCATGGTGTCTGTTCACAGCAGTAAAACTTTACCTAAGACAGATGGTGACATGAAACATCATTCAGTCTCAAAAAGTAGGAGTCTTTGTCAACTTTCATTAAATGCAGCTTTTCAACATATAAGCTCTTCATCCAGTGAGCACTTCTCTAGAAATGACAATGTCCTTACACATTAAGGAGGCTGGGTAGTTCCTTGATTTTCATGAATCATTCAGGGTTATCTCTTTAGAAACCTGAGTGTCATTTATTAAATAGCCCCCAGTTGACTAATAAGCACTCTTGAGAGTGTACTGTAACAAACAACTTCAGAGAAGTCGAGAATTACTAAAATGAATTCATATTGGGTTTGGAAGCCAGGAGAAAACATAAAAAGCAAAAACTTCAACTTCAAAACAATAATGAGAGAATCCTTGCTGGGTATAAAAATAAAGATGTAAGACGATGGCATTAACATGTATGTACAAATGACATGAAGGAGAAGCTAAACTGTTTAGGGAACAAAGAGGACTAATGCCAAAGAGGAGGAAAGAAAGTGGCTGATATATGCTTGGATAAAAACTATTTCTTATCAGTCTGGCGGTTCCTCAGAAAATTGGACATATCACTACCTGAGGACCCAGCTATATCACTCCTGGGTATATATCCATAAGATGCTCTAACACATCACAAGGACATATGCTCCACTATGTTCATAGCAGCATTATTTATAATAGCCAGAAACTGGAAAGAACCCAGATGCCCTTCAACAGAGGAATGGATACAAAAAATGTGGTACATTTATACAATGGAATATTACTCAGCTATTAAAAACAATGAATTTGATAAATTCATATATAAATGGATGGAACTAGAAAATATCATCCTGAGTGAAGTAACCCAATCACAAAAGAACATACATGGTATTCACTCACTGATTATTGGATTTTAGCCCAGAAGCCTGAAATACCCAAGATTCAACTCACAGACCACATAAAGCTCATGAAGAATGATGACCAAGTAGTGGGGGCTTCAGTCCTTCCTAGAAGGAGTAACAAAATACTCAAGGGTGCAAATATGGAGACACAGTGCAGGACAGAAACTGAAGAAGAGACAGACCATTCCACCTGGATATCCATCCTATGTGCAGTCACCAAAGGTAGAGGTTGATGTGGATGTCAGGATGTACATGCTGACAGGAACCTGATATAGCTGTCTCCTTAGAAGTCTGCAAGAGTCCGACATACTCAGAGGCAGAAGCCCACAGCTAACCATTAAACTGATCACGGGGTTCCCAATGGAGAAGATAGAGTGAAGGCTGAAGGAGTTGAGAGGATTCGAGACACCATGAGGAAAGCAACAATCCCAACCAACCAGAGCCCCCAGGGTCTAAACCACAAGCCTGGGAGCACTTAGGGAGGGACCCATGGCTCCAGCTATATATGCAAGGGAGCTATATATAAGTGGGAGAAGAGATCCTTGGTCCCATGAAGGCTGGACGTCGTGGGGGGGGGGGGATACTCGAGGGTGGGGAGGTGAGGTACAGGGGAGGGTGGGTGGGGGTACACCAACGTGGAGACAGGAGGAGGGGGGAAGGGATAGTGAGTTCCTGGGAGGGAGAGGGGAAATGGGGTAAGGAGAGAACATCTGAAATGTAAAAAAATTTTCCAATAAAAATTTTCCAATAAAAAAAAAAAAACTAGCCGGGCGGTGGTGGCGCACGCCTTTAATCCCAGCACTTGGGAGGCAGAGGCAGGCGGATTTCTGAGTTCGAGGCCAGCCTGGTCTACAGAGTGAGTTCCAGGACAGCCAGGACTACACAGAGAAACCCTGTCTCGAAAAATACAAAAAAAAAAAAAAAAACTATTTCTTTATATTTTATTGTAATATGTAAATTATAATATGTTTTATGATGTAAAATTTATAAATTATTTCTTTATATTGTAACCTAGTACAATAAAATATAAAGATATAATTTACCAAAAAGGGTGCTATTAACAAATGGAAGAACCAAGACTATACTAAATAGATGTCTACAGATATTGAAAGAGAAGAAAGAACAACTACTCCTAGCTTACAAAAAGCTTGAAAAAAAGTCAATTAGCAGCCTTCAGATGAAGACGTAGAACTCTCAGCTCCTCCTACACCATGCCTGCCTGGATGTTGCCTGTTCCCACCTTGATGATAATGGACTGAACCTCTGAACCTGTAATATTTAAAGGCAATTACAAGTTGGAAAAGGACTTCCACAGAAACATCTTGAAGGAAAAACAGATGACCCAAACACAAATTAATATTCAATATTGTCCAAAACAAAAGTGATTTTCAGTCCTCAAACAGTACACATTGCATTTGTCTACAGCATTTTCTATAAATTATTATGCAGCGGTGGTAGTCTAATGCTTTATTTCTGCTGGCATTTAATAGCTCAGTTTTAATAGGTATCTCTATTCTGCCCCATTTCACAGATGAGAAAATGAATGAATAGGACTGGGAAGAGTTTAGATAAAATCAAATCGCAAGTCTAGTCACTTGCAGAGTCAGGCTCTAAACCTTGTTATCTGATGTCATAACTCTGCTCTGATGCACCATATCTGAATGGTGCAAGATACAAGTTTCTACAAATGGCTTATTTGCTAGGGAGAGCCATGTTTGACACAAAAGTTCTAGGATATATTTTTGAGTGGGTATGAGAAATTTAGTGACTATGATTTACACATGTGGGATGGACACTTTCACAACATCCCTAGGGACTGTGACACCAAGAATAACAGCGGGGGAAGTGGGAGATCCCCTTGGGGAAGCTGAATATATAAGAAGCAAATGAAGGACTGATGAATGTGTGTTTGAGGAAGTCTATTATAGGAGAGTGTCTTCTAGGTAGCCTTAGAAGTCACTGGCAGGAAAGAAGTTATGGGAACTGGAAGAGAGAGAGTTGCTATGATCAAGCCAAGGTTATCCCCAGAAGGGAGGAGTCGATAGGTTAGGAGGTCTCCAGTCCCTCTGGCTTCAACTCTAGTAGCAGTCTCAGTGCTGGGATTAAGGGCATACTTTTAATTGCATAGTTTTGTGGTATTGAGTGCAGTCACATTTACACAACAACCATTTGGTCAACAATAGACCATGTACATAGCAGTATATTCAGAACTTACAGCCTGAAAGTATGTAGCACAATGTGTACTAGTTGTATATAATTTACTGCTAGCTTGGTTTGTGTAATACTCAAGCTATGCTGAAGTTGTCCACCGATGCATTTCTTAGAATGTATTTATGCCGCTAAGCAGTGTCTGATTGTACATTTACAACAATGAATATCTTTGCTTTGCAAGATCGAAACTGACTTCCCATTTCTCCTTCCCACAGCTCTTAGCATCCACCATTCACCTTTCTGTATTTATGATATTGACTATGCTAGATTCTTCTCCTCAGCCTCCAAATATATATATGTCTTTTTTTTTTTTTTTTTTCAAAAAGGAGCTAACAAGATGACTGTGTGGGGTAAAGCACTTGCCACCAAGCTTGACGACCAGAGTTGGATCCCTGAAACCCATGGGATGTAAGGCAAGAATTGACTCCCACAAGTTGTCCTCTGATCTCCACATGTATGTTCTTACACATACATCAATAAATAATCTAATAAAAAAGGAAGCCGTGTTTGCCATGGCATCTGCACCATGTTTGGTTTTGCATCTATGGTTCACAGAGCTCCAATTTCTCTACGTCTGACATGACTTGCTATTTTCATATAGTACCCGTCCCACTGAATATAAAATTATCTTAACATGATTTTTCTTTTTCTAATTTGTAAAGCTGAGCTATCTTCTTATGCATGTTGGCTATTATACACGTTTTTGGGAGAGGGGTCCAAGGTTTTTTTTGCCCACTTTAAACATTGGGTTGTTTGGCTTTTGTTGGTGAATTATAAGTTTTCTTTATATAGTCCAGATAGGAACTCATATTATAATACAAGATGGAAAATAATCCTCCCATTCTACAAGTTGCCTTTTTATTGTGATAACTATGTCCTTTGAAATTCAGAAGCTTAAAGTTATTATACATCCCATTATTCATCTTTACTTTTTTATTGGTTATATTATTTATTTGCATTCCAAATGTTGCCCAACTTCCTGGTTTCCCCTCCGCACAGCCCCTATTGCATCACCCCTGCCTATGAGAGTGCTCCCCCACTCACTCCTGCCTCACCACCCTAGCATCTCCCTACACTGGGACATCCAGCCTCCATAAGACCAAGGGCCTCCCCTCACATTGATGCCAGATTAGGCAATCCTCTGCTATATATGCAGTTGGAGCCATGGGTCCCTCCATGTGTATTCTTTGGTTGGTGGTTTAGTCCCTGGGACCTCTGGGGTGTCTGGTTAGTTGATATTGTTCTTCCTATGGGATTGCAATCCCCTTCAGATCCTTCAGTCCTTCCTCTAACTCCTCCATTGGGATCCCCATGTTCAGTCCAATGGTTGGCCATGAGAATCCACATCTGTGTTGGTCCGGCTCTGGCAGAGCCTCTCAGGGGACAGCTATACCAGGCTTCTGTCAGCAAGTGCTTCTTGACAACAGCAATAGTGTCTGGGTTTGGTGTCTGCAGATGTGATGGATCCCTAGGTGGGCAGTCTCTGGGTGGCCTTTCCTTCAGTCTCTACCCCACTCTTTGTCCTTGTATTGCCTTTAGACAGGAACCGTTCTGAGTTAAATTTTTTGAGATGGGTGGGTAGCTCCATCCCTCAAACGGGCTGTGCCTATGTACTGCATATGGTCTCTACAGGTTTTATCTCCCCTTTGTTGGGTATTTCAGCTCCTGTCATCCACACTGGGTCCTGGGAACCTCTTACTTTTCTGGCATTTGGGACTTTCTAGTGGCTACCTTCAGTGCCCCATCCCCAACTGCTGCACACCTCAGTTCAATTTCCTGACCCTATGTACGTCTCCCCCCTACCCGTCTCCTCCTACACCTGATCCTGCCCCCTTTTCCCCTCCCCCTCCTCCCTCCCAGGTTCCCCCCACCTCCCGTGATCATTTTGTTCCTCCTAAGTAGGACTGAAGTATCCACACTTTGGTCTTCCTTCTTGTTGAGCTTCATATGGTCTGTGAGTTGTATGGTGGGTATTCCGAGTAATATCCACTTATCAGTGAATACATACCATGTGTGTTCTTTTGTGACTGAGTTACTTCACTCAGGATGATATTTTCTAGTTCCATCCATTTGCCTGCAAATTTCATGAAGTCATTGTTTTTAATAGCTGAGTAGTACTCCATGTGTAAATATACCACATTTTCTGTAGCCATTCCTCTGTTGAGACACATCTGGGTTGTTTCCAGCTTCTGACTATTACAAATAAGGCAGCTAAGAACATAGTGGAGCATGTGTCCTTGTTATATGTTAGAACATCTTTTAGATATATGCCCAGGAGTGGTATAGCTGAGTCCTCAGGTAATGCTATGTCCAGTTTTCTGAGGAACCACCAGACTGTTTTCCAGAGTGGTTTTACCAGCTTGTAATCCTACCAACAATAGAGGAGTGTTCAGCTCTTAGTGTCATAGCCAAGAAGTTATTGCCAAGTCTATTATTATGAAGATTCCCCTCTGTTTTCTCCTGAGAACATTATAGTTTTAGCTCTTTGGTCTTTTTTGAATTCATTTTTGTGTGGTATAAGTCATTCTTCTCCATGTGTACGTTCATTTCCCATGCAGCGTTTGTGTAGAGGATTATCTTTTCCTGATGGAGCAACCTTGGCTTTCTCAATAATCTTTCTTATTGGGCCATATGTACATAGGGACTCAGATCTTTATTTCATTGATTTATATAATCTGACTTTATGGCACTTTTTGTGGGTGGTGGTGATGGTGGTGGCAGTGGTGGCAGGATGGAGCGGTGATGTATGTGTGTGGGACAGGGAACAGGCTTGAAGGAGGGAGGGAGAGGTGGTGTTGGAAGTCAGTCTCAGGGCTTTAGATATGCTAGGCAAGCACTCTACCAACTAAACTAAGCTACATCCCCAGAACAAGATTTTTAGGGTGTTTTTTTTTTTTTAACTGTTGTGTCTTTGCGTATCATACTGATTTTACTGCTCCCTATCAATAATACATGAGAGTCCCAGCTTTTCTGCATCCCACCTGGAATTGGTGTCATCCGTCTTGAGTCTCAGCCATTAGTGATGTGCAGCGGGATGGGGCTCATGCTCTAGTTCGCTTTGCTGATGAAGAATAAAGATAAACATCTTCTTGGTAAATATTATAATAGATGTTCTTATATCTTCTGGTTGGAACGTTTGTTTAGGTCTGTTCATTTTCAATTGAATTTATGTGTTCTTTGTACACCCTGAAACATTTTTTTTTTGTCAAAAAAGCATGCTTATTTCTTTCTTCACAGTGTACCCAACTTTTCATGGCATGTGCTATATGTTTTGATAAAATACAATTTATCTCGTCTTGATTTGACTTATAGTCTAGGAAGTTTTTACCCTCAGTTCAAAGTCATTTTAGAACTTTTAGTGTGCAGAGATTTGGATGTTTGACTTTTGTATTTGTACTAGTGATTCTGGGTTAATTTTCATATCTGGTATAATTAGGGTCATTTTAATGTTCTAGAACCACATTTTTTAAATTTGAGGATTTCTTTATTTGTATCCTTTCCATTTCCCTATATCCTGCTCCTATATCCCCTGCAACCATCTCTCTCTAATTAATGATCTTCTCTCTGTTTAGCATACACACAGACATGTGTGTGCGCACACGAGAGCACACACACACATATACAACTGAGTCCAGTTAGTGTTGCTTTTATTTGCATGTATTCAGGACTAACCACTTAAGATTGGGGCCTCATCCCTGGAAAAACAAAGAGGTTTAGAACCATTATTTAAAAATAACCAGCCAGAGCAGATACGAGGGACATACAATGATATGCATGTACAAAAAAAATGCCATAATGAAAAGAAATTAATGAAAACCAATTATCTTGAATCTAAACAAATTACTCGCATAGACAAAGGATCTACTTTAGGTTTCTTCATGTTATTTCATTGGTTGTTTCTTAAGGGCCACATTGTCTTAATAAGAGAAGTTTAAGTCAGAAAATCAATTTGTGCTTTTTCTTTTTTCAAACAATCTTGATTTTTCTGGATGTGTTGCTTTTGTTGTTGATGTTGTTTTTGTTTGTGTTTGTTTTTACATAAAAGTGGATATATATATATATATATATATAATATATATCTCCCAGGAGATTTTGACTAGAAATGCATTATGCTTGAATCTGGGGGTGGTGGTGGCAGGATGGGGCGGTGATGTTTGTGTGTGGGACAGGGAACAGGCTTGAAGGACGGAAGGGAGAGGTGGTGTTGGAAGTCAGTCTCAGGGCTTTGGATATGCTAGGCAACATATCAAAGGCTCCTGTGTTAAAGAATCGGACAGCAGCTAATGGGACTTTTTGGAAATGACTGGCTCCTGAAGGCTCTAACTTCATCAACAGATCAATTTACTGATGGAGTTGCAATCTGATGACATTATTGGGAAGTGGTGAGGACATAGGAAGCAGGTGTGGCTGGAGACAGCAGGTCACGAAGACATGCCTTTGAGAAGCAACTTGTCTGTCTCTGCTTGGCTTAGGCACACTCTTGTGGCCATAATGTCCTGCCTCATCGCAGGCTCACAGTAATAGGGCACTCTTCCTGTGAACTGAACCTCTGGGATTGTGAGCAGCAGCAGCAACAACAACAAAAACCTCTTCTCTTATTTCAAGACGCTCTCTCAGGTGTTTGTCACTCACCCAACAGACTACCTTGAGAGGACAGTGATTCTAACAGTAGTGAATTTTTCAGCACAGTGACATGGCATCTTATTTTTGGAGTCTTTGTTGTAGTTGGACTTTGTGGTTTTCAATGCATAGTCTATCTGTGCACATTTTATTCCGTTTACCTCATGCAATTCATGTGTTGGCCACTAGTATAACATTGTATGCCTTATCTTCATTTCATTTTCTTATTTTTGGTAATAACCTATGAAATAGTTAACGTTTGCTACTAACTTTTTCCTGTCCTTTGCAGAATGTATTTCTTATTACTATTACCAGGTACAATAAATAAGCAAGAAAAAGAAAATTATGCAGGGAATTAGAAAGGTCTTTAATCCATTCATTTTAAAGTTGATCTTTTGGTAGGAGAATGGAATAGTCTATTATTAATGTGAAGTAAATTGAGTTTATTTGAATTTTTCTACGGATGACATAAGGGATAATGTTCATGGGATCTCAAATTCCCTGGTCCTATCACTTTCCATATCTTCTCTGCTAAATATCCCAGCTACCTAGGATTGATCCCCTAAAATCATACAAGACCCCATCTCACTCAACGATGCTCATTTTTAGTTGACTATTGGGAGTCTCCTCGTGGAGTAGGCTCTGTACCTTGGCTCGGCAATACAGCAGAGAAAAGGCACAGGCGAGCCAGCCGAGGGCATGAGAGATGGAGAGCTGGCCCTGCTCCCTACTCCGTGATGACTGCGGCACTGGGTGAGCTAGCAGGGACAATGCTAGAGAGCTTGACCTGGTAGAGGTAGAGCTGACGGGTTGACTCTACCACCCAGGCCCAGATCCACAGCTTTGAGTTGGCCTACCTAAAATCTACCTCATTATGAACTACTGGAGCGAATGAAAGGACGAGTCCTGAAGATCCAAAGCTGCAAGATCTCCATGGCACAGGGCAACAAAAGGATAACCGAGAGGAGTCCCGGTGAAGATCCAGTATGGATGGTGCAGACTGAAGTCAGATGCCGCAATGCAATGAACACTTCCAAGTGAAGATGTTCTGACAGAGGTGGTACACTGTGGGACACATTGTGACAAACTACAGCTTCTACAAAGACATGTTTTCTATGCTTAGTTGTTTTTGTTTTGATTTGTTTGTGTTTTGTTTGTTGGGTTTGTTTTTTTAATTTTCTTTAGTGGGGAGGTGCACTCCCATCCCACGTCTCTCTCGACCCTTCGTTTCTGCTCTATGCCCTTTAGGCATAAATCTTTGCTGATTAGTGGTAAGTGTGCTTAATTTTGAGTTTCTCCAGGCAGCTCTTGAATTTATTAAGAGTTTTGCCATAGTTTAATGTTGAAATTTGTTTTCGGTTGACATTCATTGGCTCTCCTCCACCCCTTCCTTTCTCCTTCCTTTTCTCCCCCTTTGAGAAAGATATTCCCTTCAATTTTCTCTACAACCAGACTGACTTACTACTACTCACTATGTAGTTATGCTGGCTACTGAAAATATTTAGTTTTCTTTGAGACCACTCTCTTGTTTTGAGCTACTTGATGAACATTTTGCCAGTTTCTTTTCTTGGCGTAATTCATCTTCAAACATTCCAGATTTGGTTTGCAAGCTCTCTGAGGTTGAAGTTGTGTTGGCTTTGTTCTGTGTGCGCTCTGCTCACCTATCCAGAGGGTCTGACTTGTTTCCCCTGACTCCCTGCTGACCTCACAGGAGGTGTTGCAGTTCAGCATTTAGACGCTAGGGGGGGATGGCCACAGGCTCTTGCTGAAGCATCTCTTCGACCTTAGATCTGCTGTCTGAGAAACTTGAGCGTCAAACAGGACCCCCAAGCAGAAATCCTGAATTACATATGGAGGCTAGAAGAGCCACACCAGCCTTTCCTTCTACGTGAACTAACATTGCCCATTGACTGTTCTGGACAGGTTTATGCCACCAATGGCAAATTCCTGTCTTCCTCTGCCCAGCTCTAGACTCGCCAGGGTTCAAATCTACTTGTCATATTTTTGTCTTGGAACGTCCCGATACCTTTGCTGATTATGACCCATTAGTGGTCAGTGTGCTTAATTTTGAGTTTCTCCAGGCAGCTCTTGAATTTATTAAGAGTTTTGCCATAGTTTAATGTTGAAATTTGTTTTCGGTTGACATTCATTGACTCTCCTCCACCACTTCCTTTCTCCTTCCTCAACCTTACTCATGGGTGGGATTACAGGATTTTTGCATCTTTAGACAATCATTGATGCATTTTCAGCAGAAAGAGTATCCCCTAAAGTTATGTTAGTGTCTAGGGGGGGGGGGAGGCTCTGTGTGCATTCAGGATCAAAGGCCCTAAGGGTCTTAAAACTAATTAATGATGCGAATGTTTTATAGCGTTTAGAGAGTTTGAAGCGATGTTGATATGTATCAGGAAAACCAGCTACGTTCTCTGGTGAATAAATGATGTGTTACCACCCCTTATTCAGCGGGACACCTACATAGAAAATGCACAGAAACAATCTACTAGGCACTGTTGTAAGTGTGTTATGGTGGTTTTAAAAATGTGTGTGTGTGTGTGTGTGTGTGTGTGTGCGCATATAATTGCCACATGACCTACATATGGAAGTCAGAGGACAACTTGCAGGAGTCATTTCTCTCCTTCCAACAAGTTGGTCCTGGGAATCGAACTCCAGTCCTGTGAATACCACCCAGCCTTGGTGGTAATCAACTTATTCACTGAACCATCTCTCCCACTCCATGTCTTTTCTTTTTTCTTTTTCTTTTTCTTTTTTCTTTTTTCATTTTGAAAACTGGGCCATTTATCCACAAATCCAGTCATCTCACCTTCTCAAGAGCAAATGGTTTTGTTAAACTACTTAAAGGCAGGTACAGAAATCCAATCATGAGAACTCTGCAGTGATCTATCTTCCAGTTCTACTAGATGGATGCTCACAGGGTGGTCCTTGATGATAAAAACAGACAGGAATCTTAATTCTACATAGCAATTGGTTATGGGGAGAAATGAATCTCTGCCCTAGGAAGCAATTCTTTTTCTGAAAATCTTCCTGAGTTTAGATTACTGGTGTCTCAACTCAGATACAATACCTCTGACCTTTCTTTTTTTAAAAAAAAAAAATCTACGCTGAAATGGAGGCTTTGTTTTTGTGCTGGGTCTGCTGCTTTTGTTTGTGACAGGAAGATTTCACATGTATTACCCTCCTGCCTCAACCTTACTCATGGGTAGGATTACAGGCATACCCAGCCATGCTCATCTCGACTGTGCATGAAATGTTAAGATCTAGATTTCAAAATATCAATAGAACAGGAGTGACCCCTTAGAGTGAAGAAATCCCATCCAGAACTCATTGACAATCATTTCCTGGTCAGAGGCATAGAAATGTGCGCTTTCCTTGGGCTGTGACTTCTTTACTCTTTGCAATTTCATACATGCCAGTAACATAATGTGATCATATGTACCACCCATCCCCCATCCCAGCTTGCTTCCTCTTAACACTCCCTCACCCTCCAAACTTCTTGTGGTGGTGGTGGTGGTGGTGGTGGTGGTGGTGGTGGTGGCGGTGGCAGCTTGCTACCCCACTAAGTCCAATAATGCTGCCTATGTGTGTGTGTGTGTGTGTGTGTGTGTGTGTGTGTGTGTGTGTGTTTTGTGTGTTTATGGGGATATCCACTGAGAGATGGGCAAGCTTACCAGTGGCCACGTTCTCAAAGAAGAGCGACTCCCCCCCAGTAACTATCAACTGCCAATGGTTTCTCACTAAGGGATATGGTCCAGAGAGCATCGCCCCCATCCATTCAGAAACTTTACTGGCTTGATTTTGTGTACGTGTTGTGCTAGAAACCACACCTGCTGAGAGCTCATGAGTGCAATTGCTTTGTCCTATCCAGAACACAGGATTGACAAAGGGCGTGGCAGTGAATGCCTTCAGTCACGGCACTTGGGAGACGGAGGCTGGTGGATCTCTGTGACTTGGAGTCTTGCCTTGTCTGTATAATGTGATCTAGGATGTCCAAGGGTGCTCAGTGACACTGTGCCTCAAAAGTCAAAGAGCATAAAGAACTTCACAGCATTCTTCCTGGGGCTCCAGGTTTTACGGTTTTGATCTGACTCCTTTCATGTGATGTTCCCTGAGCATTGGGGGGGGGGGGGGGTGTCTGATAACATGTCCCATTTAGGATTCAGCTTACTATAATACTGACCTGCCTGACAAGATGTACCCACTGGTATGGTAGTAGTGTGGCTATTCTATACCATATAGGGTAACTATTTTTGCTGGATTTGAGATTTGTACCACAGGAAGGAATTTCAGATCTGGAACTAAAATTCTCATCAAAAATCCACGACTTGGGAGACCCTGGGCCTTAGAGTAGAACCTATTGCTATTTTGCTAAATGGTCACATTCCCTTGAGCCTTTACAGCTCGTTTCAATATTTCAGTGACTATTCGAAATACAGTCTGCCTTCTGTATCTACAAGTTCCACATCAGCAGCTTCAATCAACTGTGCGCAAACATGGTTTGAAAAAAATATATCCGGTGGATGATGACGTGAAAGCCTGTGACCTCAGTATTGGGAGGCAGAGGCCTGAGGGTTGGGAGTTCGAGATCATCTGCAGCTATGCAATGACTATAAAGCCAATCCTGGGCTACAAGACAATGTTTTTTAAAAAAACCACCGAAATATTTTATCAGTAGTGACAAAGAGCAAATCATTTTCCTGTCACTACCCCTAAATGGCACAGCTAAACAACCATTTACACAGTGCTTACAATGTACCGCGCATTAGTCTAGAGGTGACTTGGGTTGTTTGTGCTTATGTATATATGCACATTTTTGCCCTATGATTGTTGGGCATCCTCAAAGTTTGGTGTCTGTGACTTGAGTCATTTTCCCATGGACAGCAGAAGACAGCCCATCTGTAGGACGGCTGAAAGGTTATCCAAGATGCAGCTGTCTTTTCCACAAACCTCTCCTCAGGCTTCTCTCAGGCCACTGAGCCTCAACAGTAGGGTCCTCCAGCCTCTTGTCAGGGAGGTTCTGAACGTACTGGATATTGTCCGGCAGAATTCCAAATGAACGCTGTTCCAACGGAAAGCATCGTCATCAACTCGCAGATTCCACGAATGTGTTATGCGTTGCTTCCATGCCTGGAATTTCCTTCAACTTTACCCAGACCCTTTCTCGACTGGAGGCATTTAACATTTTGATAGGGAAAGCTGAATTTTCAACAGATAAAATCCTTTAAGGAGGAGGAGGGGAGGAATAACAACTACTCATTAAGCCAAGGTTTACATGTGAATTATATTGTGTTCATAAGTAAAAAAAAAAATCACCTTTCACACAGAGCGTGACACCAAGAAGCCGTCTTGAGTGAGAACGTCTTTGGAAAGATGTTCCTGTGGAGACGGGTTTCATAACAGACAACATTTGTGTAGCTTCAACTCCATCACTTGTGTGTGTGAATAGCGCAATATGTTCTGCAGGGAGTGTTAAAGAATACATCTGTTTACCTCCTTGCACAGCTGAGTAAGATCTGAAAAATATGTTTTCCCCTTTCAAAGGGGAAAAAAAAAAAAAAAAAAAAAAAACCATCCTTGTTGACGAACAGTTTTTAGTTACATACATTTCTTTACCTTGCCATTTAGACTGCATGTGCCACTACCAAAACAGCTGGTGGGACTCAAGCATGCACTGTTTATTTTGGATCTGTAACGTGTCCAGGCAGACATTTTTATCCTAGAATTTTTAGCCACTCTGAACTGGGGTAACTCTTCTTAATAAACAATACTAGGCTTGCTTCGGACTTCCTGTCATATGTCCTGGTGACATGGAGTTGCTGGAAAGATAGCCTGAAGCTTCCCTCTATGACTTTCTGCCAAGCTCAGACACAGGCCAGTGAGCTCCACACGGGGAATCTGCGTGTTACTGCAATACGGCACAGGCTGATTTATGCACTGCGTCACTGCAAAAGCCAGTGATCCCAACCACCTGCAGAATCCACTACAGCTTAGTTTGTACGTTTCTTGTGCCGGCTCATCAGCTCAGGCACAAACATTCCCTCGGCCACTGATTCCAAAGGAAAATAGCCACCACCACGAATTTATCATCATCGCCAAAATGTATCCCTGTCTTTTTGCTTCAGCCTCGCTTTCAGATTCGCATCCTTCTTCCTCTCGTGTCTTGTGCCAGCTCTGTGGATGCCTTAGCCACAGTGACATCAGCTGGAAAACACTGGAACTGGGACCTCGCCTCACCCCATAAGCCTTGCACTCACGTTTTCATTTTTATTATTTAGACATATAACTCAATAGTAGCCAGATAAGCAGCATACAAATTCCAGTTGAATTAGGGAGAGAAAGGTTTATCAAACATTTAAAGAATAAAAATAATTTTAAAGATGTATGTGAATGGCCATGAGATATGATTAAATACTTTGGGAAATATATTGATGATCATGTGAAACTGATCCCTAGCCTCTGGGTTTTTAAAAGTGGATTTCTTTTAAGAATCATGACACATGTCTCAGAAAACCAAAACAAAACAAAAAAAAAAGAATCATGACACAAATTAATAGCCAGTTAATATTAATACTTTCAGGTTATATTATTCTTCAATGCCTCAAAGTTACAAGTTTTCCTCTGTGGCTGCTGGGAGTATGGATCCTGTGTCTACTCTGAGAATTGCTTCCTGGACTTCACTCAGGTGTGCCTCTCAGCCTGCAGGAGGTTGTGTCCTCAAGACAGTGAGCCAGTAAGTGTGAGAGAACCTTCGACACACCTCCCCAAGTGTCACATGATAGCTGTGTTCTATGCTCTGCAAACTCTTTTTTAAAAAAGATTTATTTATTTATTTATTTATTTAATTTATTTATTTATATGAGTGCTCTATCTGCATGTACACCTGCATGCCAGAAGAGGTCATCAGATCCCGTTATAGATGGTTGTGAGCCACCATGTGGTTTTGGGGAATTGAACTCAGGACCTCTGGAGAACAGCCAGGGTACTTAACTGCTAAGCCATCTCCCAGTTCCTCTGCAGCATCTTAGAGTCCGGTGGCCAGTAACCTTTCCCCTAACTGTGTCCTGGAATCTCACTCCCTAGAGCACAAGCTAGGATAAGCTCAGTCTTTACCTCATTGTTTCATACCCTCTCAACATCCAGCTGAGTGCTGCCTGATATGTGTACCTGAAGCTCCTGTCAGCATATTAAAATCCTACATTTGGACCAGCAAGACGGCACAGTGGGTAAGGGTGCTAGCCTCCGAGCCCAAAGACCTGACTCACATGGTAGAAGAAGTTGTCCTTTGACCTCCACAAACAGGTATGTAGCAACTACGCACACATGGACAGATATACACACTCCCAAGAGAACACACAGAGAAACCTAAAGATAATCTTTAAGATTTAAGAAAATCTCCCTCTTGGTGCTGATGTGAAAGAATTCTCAGACTTTAAAGGCATGTCACCACACCCACCAGCACCCCTCTAGAACTTACAGGTAAATAACAACAAATGAAACAAAGTTTTATCATACAGAAGATCTTATTTCTTAAGAACATTTTTCTTTCAATTTCACTCTAGACATCTCCATACATACTCAATCCCAAAGTCTTTGATGAGCGTAGAGGCGACTGCTACACAACCTGTCTCCCCACTCCCTCTTTTTTTGAGATACAGTTTCACTTTGTAATCCTTGAACTCAGACATCTGCCACTGACTCTTGAGTGCTCCAGAGAATCAGAGATGTGGACTACCATACTTGGCACCTTTCATAAAAGGTGGCTGTATACAGTTTCCTCCTACTGATGTATGCATGTGTCAAAGTGAGCCACTTTGGTACATATATATTACCGTTTCTTCCTCAAATCAATAAGTACCATTTTGTAAGGGATTGAAGTTTTTTTTTTTTTTTCTAAATTTTTACAATGATTAAAGAAACTGGGCAGTTTTCATTGGTAAATTCTATCAGAGATTTAAACATTGCCAGCACTAAACAAAAGTTCCTAGAGATTAGAAAAGGACAGACGTCTGACTTTTGGGATCAGCAAGGAATACAAGGGAAAAGCAATTGCAGGCCAGTATCCCTTCTGAACAAAGACAACCATCAACCAAATATTAGCAAAATCAAATCCATCAATATGTTGAAATACATCAGAACCAAGGTTGAGTCAACGTTTATCGGTTCAGTCAAACTGAGCATGCACTTGTGGCTCCCATAACTTGGAAAGCTGAGGCAGGAGATTTGCTTGAGCCCAGGAAACTGAGGTCAACCTGAACCACTCTCTGTCCATTAAAAACAAATGTAGCCACTACGACTTGCCTTATCTAAAGATTTGTGTCCAGAAAACTAAGTGAGAGCCTTTGGTCTAAGCATCGTGGACAGTAGAGGATGGATTTGTGAGAGTGATTAGTGACTGTTAGATGGTGTGTGAGGATGGAGAAGAGAGGGATGAAGGGCATTGTAAAGTCTTTCTTTAGAGCATCTGGGTGGAGAGGGATTCCGTTAACTGAAAAGTAAAATCAAGGAAAAGTAGAAACGAATGGAAAATATTAACTTTGCCATATGTTGAATGAAATGTCCTATTATTATTATACATCTTGCAAACACTTGACAATATTTGTGGATTCTGAGAGGTCATTATGATTGTTTTTATCAATACCAGCAAGTCATGTCAGTGATTTGTGAAGTTATAGTTGCATACCTTGAGGCTGAAGGAGGGGAGCCCAATGAGACCCAGGATAGGAATCAAGTAGAGATTAGGTGAGTGTAGTTTCAAAAAGGCATGTTCAAAGAGGGTCTTGTCAGTTTAGGACAATAAAGGATTGTAAGATTTTTGAAGGCAGAGGATCAGTAGGAAAGGAAAAGATAAAGATGTTGGGAGATGGCTCAGTCAGTGGAGTCCCCATCTCATAGACTTGAGGACTTGAGTTGGGCTCCCTGTAATTCACATTAAAAGCCAGGCATTAGTTAGGTGCTGTCATGTGCACCTATAATCCCAGCAACGGCCAGACAGGAGGCAAAGGCTGGAGGATCCCTGAAAACATGTTGGCCAACCAGCCTGACCAAGACAGAAAAATGACCAATGAGAGTTCCTGTCTCAAACAAAAGGTAAAAGGTACCTAAAAGCTAACATGTGATGTTTTCCTCTGGCCTCTACATATGTGCTGTGCACATAGATACATAACCCTAACATAACACATGTACACACAAAACCAAAACAAAGACCAGAAACGATAAAGACAAAGCATTTCAATTTCAGAGAGCATGAGGAATCATGGTCCATGTGCATCCCAAAAGATAAATTCAATTGGTCATTCAATACGAACTCTTGGGAAGTGGAGAGAGTATGCGGCAAGGTGTATCGGGTGTGCTGGTGGTCATCAGAGGTCAGCCAAGCCCGTTACCTGGCACAGACAAAGAACGCAACAGTTAGGACAAAAGAGAAGCTATAGCTTTATCCCTTCTGGGTGGGTGGGGCTGAAGGCTGGGAGTCTGCTGTATGGACTTTGGCTTGGGTGTTCTATGGGGACCTCCTCTGTCCCCTATCATTACTGTTTAGATATCCATCTCCTGGCCTTCCCACCATTCCTCCTGGCAATGCCATCCTGGAACAAGCAGCCACCATCTAAGGAACTCAGCTTCCACTCTCCCTGTCTCTGTTCCCCTAACCGTCCTTCAAGGGCTTCTTCAAGGAACCTCTCTCAGCGTTAACTCCTTTGTAATTCTAGAATGCTACTTAGATGGAGACTGACTTTCAGAAGAAATGTACTCAGTTTCCCCAGCGTATCTAAGCCACTCCTGCCAGGCCCCACCCGAAGAGACTCGCTCTTTCTTTCCTGAGAGAGAACATGGGTGTCAGAGATGGCTACAGATGACTTGAAAACTAAATAGCCAAAGGAAATTCTTGCATGTTCCTGGGCAAAAGTGACACATAGAAACAACAACTTATTTTGATCTCTTTCCAAAGACACATGACATGGCCTGGCTTCTTGACAGGGATATAATGTGCTAATACTTAGTATGCTAAATGGATGCTGGGGGGATTTTAACAGGAGTAAAAGTTTATCAGATACATACCACAAAGTATTTCCACCCCAAATCTACTCAGGCAAGTGATTTTTACCTCTGAGAGCTGTCGTCAGCCTTCTCCTTGCTAAATTCTTCAGAAGCTTACAGCTCTTCCAAAATTTCACTGCTCAGTCCTGGGATTTTTTCTTTCTCTCTTTCTTTTTTTCTTCTTTTCTTTCTTTCTTCTTTCTTTCTTCTTTCTTTCTTTCTTTCTTTCTTTCTTTCTTTCTTTTTTTCTTTCTTTCTTCCTTTCTTCCTTCCTTTCCCCCTCCTCCTCCTCCTCCTCCTCTTCCTCCTCCTCCTCCTCCTTCTTCTTTTTTGACAAGAATGTGTCATAAGAATTCTGCTCAGCAGCTGCCTTTTCCAGCTTAGGAAGCAGGAAGTGTTAGTGTGAATTTTGAACCCCTGAAAACCATGTTGGCTGGAAGTTAATCCTGCCATTTCTAGAACTGTGCACCAAGTAACAGGTTCAAAAGATAAAATATTAAAGACAGCCTGACGTTCTTTACTTTTTCTACCAACGCTCTTCCTGTATGTCAGCGGGTTTTGTAATGAGATCTGAGATTGTCCTCCTTTTTACTTTAGAAATGTTTGCATGACCCAGGTCATGATATATAATGGTATATATAATAAACATAGAAACCATACCTATATTGATAATAAGTCAAAAAGAAATGTATTTGCAAGAAATTCCTTGACAAACATATGACTTTATCATTTATTATAGAAGAAAGCAAACTTGCATAGTAATGAGCTGAATGTCTTTCTTTATATTTACATAAAGACCCAAGTCTCAGTTGAATATTACATACTGCCTGGTTCACAGATGCTCCATTGTTTTTCAGAGTTGATGAATACTTTCACTTTATCAGTTCTGACAATGCTGCTTCGTAATACGGAGTTCTCTGAAGCTACTCCAGTATGGTGGTGTAGGAATAGAAAGCTTTCTGTGCAAAGCAACAACATTGCAAGTCATGGCATTCAACCACCTTTTCCTCAGAGACAAAGTATGTCAGGCCGTGTTCGCTGTACCTGCATGCCATAGAAGTGTGCAGAGCAAGTGCTCAGAGGGAGAGCTGCGTGCGGTCACATAAGGCAAAATGGATGAGCACAGCCCGAAGGACCTTCCATTCAGTTGGGTTCCTTTAGAAGTTAACTTGACTGTCGTAACACACTGACACACAACAAGGGGGTTGGGTAAAAAGAGTCAAGAATGGCAGGCTGTCATTAATATTTTATCTTTCAAGCCTGCTTCTTGGTGCACGGTTCCAGTGAGAAGTAACTCTGAAATCCTGCTTTGAGAGACCTCTGGCTGTTGCCACGCCTTTCATGACCTCCAAATTTGATTGCATTTGGTCATTGTTTTTTGTTTGCTTTTATTGGTTATTTTTTTAATTTATGTTTCAAATGTTGTCCCCCCTACCCGGTTTCCCCTCTGAAAACCCCCTATCCCACCCACCCACTCCCACCTCCCCACCCTGGCATTCCCCTACACTGGGGCATCGAGCCTTCACAGGGCCAAGGCCTCTCCCATTGATGCTCGTCAAGGCCATCCTCTGCTACATATGCAGCTGGAGCCATGGGTCCTTCCATGTGTACCCTTTGGTTGATGGTTTAGTCCCTGGGAGTTCTGGGTAGGTCTGGTTAGTTGATATTGTTGTTCTTCCTATGGGGTTGCAACCCTCTTCAGCTCCTTCAGTCCTTCGCCTAACTCTTCCATTGGTATTGACTTCTAGACAGAGTCCTAACCCACAGTTAAAGAAAATATTTGACATAAAGTTCCACAAAGTTACTTCTCAGTTTGATTTTTATGTGGCATTAAAATCAATCATATTAAGATTTTGGATACACCTCAGTGGTAATGTTACCAACTAGCTATTGGAGTCTCTATTTCTTTGTCCAAATGAAAACTCTGAATTGGCAGTGTGACTTCCTTAAGTGTCAGTTCCAAGTCCTTGGATGCTGAGGACTCAAGGTCCATATTAATAGAGCCAGAGTGCTAGGATGACAGGTGTGTTCCATCTCCTAAATGACTTTAGGGTCACAACTATTGGGGGTAAATGTGAGAGAGCTACAAAGTCTAAGTAGCCGCTGAGGCCATGGAGGATGGATCTATCCAGAATGGCTGGCTTTGGATCCCACCCCTTGTTTTTCTCTGGTAAGTCCCAGCAGAGGAAATAACAGCTTTGCCACTCTTCAGGATTTAAACACCGGATAACAAGGTACAGACATTAGGGTCTTGTTGAGAACCATTTTTTAAAAAGCTACTTTCTTCTCGTAAAGAAAAAGAAAGAAAGAAAGAAAGAAAGAAAGAAAGAAAGAAAGAAAGAAAGAAAGAAAGAAAGAAAAGGAGGAGGAGGAGGAAGAGGAGGAGGAGAAGGAGGAAGGAAGGAAGGAAGGAAGGAAGGAAGGAAGGAAGGAAGGAAGGAAGGAAGGAAGGGAAAAATACACCTTTGGTCCTGGGTAGAGATATGACCCACTACTGGATTGGGCACTACTGGATCCCTCCTGAAGAGTTAATTCAGCTGGGCCCATCAGTGTAGCCGACAGTAAATCCAATTACACAAAGACATACTAAGAAGGGCTGGGCTGGCAGAAGTGTCTGCTTAGTGGCTTAGAGCACTTGTTACTGTCTCAGAGGATGGAGTTCAGTTCCCAGCACCTATGGCTGGTGGCTCACAACTGCCTTTGAGTCCTACTCCAGAGCATCTTACATCCTCTTCTGGCCTCCAGACACCTGCACAAATGTGCAGGCATGCATGCACGCGCATGCACACACACACACACACACACACACACACACACTAATGCATACACGTGTGCAAACACACAGAGACAGGCATGTACCCACACACACAAATGAAATAATCTTTTAAAGGTCATGCTAATGAGAAAACTAACGTATCCCTATGATGGAATGATCTTTGGAGCCTTCCCAGAGGCCCCTCCCTTATACGCTGGATCCTTGAAGGCAGTGCTGCAGAGCCATCTGCTTCCCTGAGAACTCACTCAGGAAAGTGTAACTTTTCTTTTCTTCCAGACACTGGTCAGAAGCATTAGGGTACTTTTCCAGACACTCTGAGTTTCTTACTCAGAAAGTAAGCTACACCCTCCCCACTCCTTGGACTACTATGTCACAGGTGCTCGCTGACCTCCCCATTGCTGAGAATCTGTTTCTCAGATCATAACTCAAAAGACATGACTTTTCCTCCTCCACCTCACTCCCCTTGATGGCTGCTGAGATTTATAGCTTGCTGCCCTGTTTGGTTTTTTTTTCCTCAAACATTAATAAAATTGTCCTCAATCTTGATACTTGTTCCAGGTAAGTCTCTTATATCTTTGGTTGTAAGCCTAGCTTTTCTTTGACAGCTGAACCATCTCCCCAGCCTTCAGATAAGTTTCTTTAGAGTAGTGTGCACAAAAACTGATGAAAGATTTCATAGATGCAATAAAATAATACGATCATCCATTATTCACCCAGATTCAAGTTTTCAACCTTGAATTGAACTGCCATTTTTATCTGTATTCCACTCTCTGAAATATTGGGAAACAAATAAGTGATGTCATAGTGCTTCATCCTTACCCAAAGTACACTTCCATAGACATTCTTCCCTTTGCCTCCCCTTTGTGTAACTACAAAACTAGTATTGCTGCCCAAAATACGTACAGCAACTTATGATTCTGAAATATTCAGTCTTCCCTAATTACTCAGCTCTCACTTATATTTATTATAATTAGGGTCCAAAGATCACACACTATTTGATACATTTAAGAAGACTTATAAATATCTTTTACCCTACACATTCATCTTTATAGTTAACATTTTAAAAAAGTGTGCCTGTGTGTGTGTTTGTGCATGTGCGCGTACCCACAGAAGCAGGAGAGAGCATCATCATCTGGAGTTGGAGTTACTGGTAATTGTGAGCTGCCTGACATAAACGCTGGGAACTAAACTCTGGTCCTCTCAAAAGCAGCATATACTCTCAAGCACTGGGTCACCTCTGCAGCTTCTATAATTGACATTTTAAATAATTACTTTTGTGTCATTTTTGACTTGTACTTTGCTGATTATATCCCTGTAACTGATTTTATTTTCCCTATAAAACGGTCCTAAACTTGGGGATTTATCAGATCAAGGTTCAACTTCTTTTTCAAGAGTGGTCCTAATGCACCATATCATGGGGCTTATGACAAACTCTGAGCTATGCTTGGAATGCTGTTGTGTAACCTTTTCCTCCAGATTGAAACATTTTCTATTGTAGGAAGCTACTCAACCAAGGTAAACACCTCAAAACAGCTTCAGGAAGTCCATGAAACTAACCAGATTCACTAGGCTCCTTCCCGCCAGAGTAAGCAATAAAGCTGAGCATTCCTCTTAAATGGAAGGATGCTGAGCTACAAGGAAGAATCTTTTAAGACCAGACCAGATATTTAGGTCAGCTGAGCCTCCTCATGCCCTCTTTTTCCCTAAGACAGGGTTTCTCTGTGTAGTCCTGGATATCCTGGAACTCACTTTATAGATCATTCTGGACTTCAACTTCTTCCTACCTCTACCTCTCCAGTGCTGGAATTAAAGGCATATGCCACCACTGCCTGACTAACTTGTAAAGGACATTCTCCAAAGTGTTGAGCTACCTGCAGGTTGTGTGTGCATTGTTCTCCAGGTTCCCAGCTTTGTGAACTGTCATCCACACTGAAGAGGGCTTTGGTGATGCAGCTGTCTTTGATTCAGTTTTGTTCCTGTAAGTAACCTTCCACCCATACTCCTGTTTACCAGTTCAGTGACATCTGTACTTTGGTTTGTTATGGGTTCCCTATCTGGAGTCAGGAGATGTGTTATGTCTTTCCTGGAAGTTCTGTCACACTTCCTAAGTGTGACATGCTAAGACTGATGTATGTATTCAGGTATCATCAGACAAACACATTCATCCTTCATGAAATAGTGTAACAACTTTTCACCTGGTGGTTCGGTAGCAATGGTGACACCTATAGACACATTTGATTTAAGGCTGGCTCTATTTAACACAAATACTTGACTTTAGATAAGACAAAGCCAAGTGACACAGGAAAGTGTTTGGGTTATTTGCTCAACATACTGGCTGCACCTCACCTTTGGTGAAGCTGTTAGTAGTCTTTACTGAGATAGACTTATCCCAGTGAAAAATGACCAGCATTGGTTTCAATTCTAGCCTGCCCATACACTAGTAACCTTGACACATCTAGGCCTCAACTTTTCCATTTGTAGATTGGATAGTACTGATAGCACATCAAAGGGTTAAGAAAAATAAGTGAAAAGGAAAATGAAATGTTTGATACACCTAAGATCGAATTACTCAATGGAGCACTGAGTCATGAATTCAGCACTTTTTACCATTATGTGAAATGAGCATCAATTTCCACTACAACAAACCATAGGTCCTTATGACCATTTACTATAAGCAGATACATATGCTTATATATATGATCCTGTGATTGATTTATCAGCAATCCTAGTTTAGGATGAGATGGTTTTCATCACTCCCAACTAAAAGGAAACAGCGTATTCTAAAAATAACGCAGTTCATTAACATTAGTTTCTTATTTAAGCATGCCCAAGTTTACGCATTGCTGGGCTACAAAGGAGCAAATGACATTTTAAATTGTAAAGTCTTGTCTGAAACATTCTGTCACTGCAGGACTCAGGAGCCAGAGGTAGTAATCACAAGCTTAGACTCAAGACTACTGACTACAGTCAGACCCTGACTATAAAAAGGGAGGAAAAAAGTTAAATATAATAGCTTAATTATTATTTTTTAAGGAATAGCATTTTCAAAAAGATTTCATTATTCAATTATGTGCATTTGTTTCTGTCTGTGGGTGTTTGTATGTGCATATAGGTATCTGTAGAGGCCAGAAAGAAGCTATATAAATCCCTTGGAGTTACCAAACTTGGATATTTTGCAAGAAGTGCTTTTAACCACTGAGCCATCTCTCCAACCCTCAGCTTGCCTTTTGACAAGTGTTCAACCTTACTGGTTTACCTAATACTATTCTTAAACCCTAGATCTCTGGTGAGAATATACTACTTTTCATACCCACCAATTATACAGTTCAACAGAATCTGTTCTCCCCACAATTATATTTTAATTTCACTTGTGTGTATGCATGTGTGTGAGAGAGAGAAAGAGAGAGAGGGAGAAATAGAGAGACAGAGATGGAGAAAGATTTTTGGGGATCACTACTTTGATAGGTTTTAAGTAATGAAAAGAAATACAGAAGAATCATATGTATATTTATCAGAAGTAGATCCCAGGAATCTGAACTTTTTTCTAGAAGAAACCAAAAACCAAAAAACTTTCAACATAAGAATTTATTGTATAATAGTTTTATTTTTCTCATTTACTATTTTTACATTTTATGCACAAATATTTATCTGAGTAAAAATAGAAAATAACTGTTTTATGTAAAATTACAAAAAAACAAAGAAATACATAATTGTTATTATGATAGTATAAGTGTCTTTATTTAAAGAGTAAAAATGTATGCAAAAATTCTCCTCCCTTCTACAAAAGACTGAGAGTATTTTTTCTTGGGAATAAGTGAAATATTGAAATATCAACATTTTTTATAGCCTTTAGATCTGAAGACATTAAGTCAGTCACAGGTTTGTTTTGCAATTATAAATTTTAAAACATTTTTTGTGCTATTTCAAGGATATACTAGTTCTTTATAAAAGGCAGTAGCATAAATGGCAAATGCAGAAAATGACAGAACTTGCCAAAAATATTTGGAGGTACACTCTTTAAAAGAAATAACCATACTCGAGCATCACTGTTTATCTGGGGAGAAAAACTGAATAATTTTTCCTACTTTATTTACATGGATCAACACCAAAATAAATGCAATCGTTAAGTCATCATGTGGAGCTCAGCCACACCCAGGACTTCTAAGAGCTGGACTTTCCAATGCCAGCACAAATGTTCACACTTCAGGCTAGCACGTGTATAAAAGGAGCTCAATGTAAACATCACATGGGAAAACGATTTTCTAACAAAATGTACATTTCATTATTCTTGAACTTACAAGGTACAAAAGATGGTCAGTTTTCTGTTCTTTTTAACTATATCTAGGTTTTATGAAAAATGCAGAACAAAACTGAGCAAGGAATACCACGAATTAATATTTTTTTATAACATGAGTTGTTTTAATAGAAGATAGCAAATTGTGGTCTCAATAAGAACAACGAATATTTTAAATCTAAGTGAAGACAGAGTACTAAAGCTTGAGTCAAGGAGAAACCCTTCTCATTTCCTGTGTGAAGGTGCATGGAAGAGGTGAAGAGAAAAACACCGCATGTCTGAGAATTGTGCTCAAATCACAACTAACACAACAACTTCCAAGGAAAGGAAATCTATAGAATGCAGGTTTTGTGTTTTGTTTTGTTTTTTTAAGCATTTGGAAATGTTTAATTTTATTTTTAGGGACCTAGAACAAATTTAAATATTCCTTTCCTTAAAAACATATTTCTCCGAATGATACACAAAGTCTGTCCTCTTGGCTAAAACTTTAACATAATGTCTCCAAGACACTGTAATTCTAAGATTCTCAAGTTCTGGAGGTACTGCAGAAATATCCTGTTCTGAAGCAGTGACTTATGGCTCCCAGACCTATTTGTTATCTCAAGTCAGGGCCTAGAGATTGTTCTTCTACTCTACACTTTTCAAATCATGCTGGTCAAACTGTACTACTAATTTGCCAGCCTACTGTTGCTTATAAAAACAAAAAATAAAAGATACAATTTAACTCTTTTTAACTATTTACTGTATAATCTTAAAGGACTTCATACAAAGTGTTCAAGCAACACTTGTTGAAGTCTGATAGCCCGTAACTGGAAGTTATGCTGTAGGTGAGCGACCCTTCTTTCTTGTCCCTAATACTCCAAGCCAGTACTTAGTCCTGGCTGCACTGTCAGGCTGAAGTGCATGTGCTTTCTCTCCTCCTCAACTCTTCTAAAGTCAATTTTGAGAATGAATTGAAAGAAAAACAAATGAGAGAAGTGTATATAAAGTAGCCTTTATACTGTTCCAAGGAATTCCTTTCTGTTATGAAAACTATATGCTAATCTCTTATATCATGATTTATGGATAATACTTTAAAATAAACAGAATTTTTAAGCCATTTCTTCTTAGTGTTAGCAAGCAGTAAGGCATTTCATATAAGATTTATTTAAAAATTTTAGAAATATCAATCTCCCCTTGAATATCATTCTGTCTTCATATATGTAGAAAGTGGTTAGCTAGCCACGTGTGTAGCATTTTTAGAGTCATATATGCACTATTCAAAAGAAGAAAATGAAACAAGTGGGAAACTTTATTTAAAGAAGATTGCTTGCAGAGCCCAGTCAAATGCCCTTTCATAACTACTCACATGGAACTTACTTCAAACGTTAAACACTTGGTCTGATCTAAAGTCTTCATTTTATCAGAAACACAGAAGGGAATATATAAATGGTGTTGCATAATAATCTAGTACTACAGATTAATTTTAAAAAAGAGGAAATCCGAACTAAACCATTTTTTTTCTTTCTAACTGAGGTATACTTTTTAAAATCTGAGAGAAAGAATGATATCATTTTAGAATTTTTGCAATAGCTGGTTTATTAGAATTAAATGCCTCTCTCAAAATAATTTAAGTCCTTGGCTTGACATAATGAATAATCTATACAGAAAACCATTAATAATGGTTTGAGTTAAGCCAGCTTTAAACCTGGGTCTCATTCAACACTTTCTTCTGCCCGTTAACTTATTTTTTACTTTCAAATATATAAATTAATAACCTGATAGTTTAGTAATTATCAATATCATTTTATTTGATATGACTGTTTAGCTCTGCTTGATTAGATGAAACAGGCACACATGCTTTAGCTGAAATTTCCTTTTTCAGGCTCTCTGTAAAGCAGCGGAGAGGAAACAGCTACATCCCAGCAGTGGCTACACCAGGCTGTTTCCTGGAAATGCTTCCTTACTTTCATCTTCAGATGCTACTGGCTATTTTTGGTAGGGCTAGACATTAATACTGACCAGTTTAGCTTTCCTGACTGTTAGCAAACTACCTCCCCGATGAACCTGCTCTCACATCGCAGGCATCGTGGTGATCCTTTAACATATTCTAAAATATATGCTCAACGTAAAAAGATCCAAATTCACAAGAGTATGAAATATTTATAAAAAAATCATGCATCAGATTGTACACTCTAGAAATAAGATTCAAATTCAGTAATAAAGGTTAGAGCAAAGCTTGCTCTAAATATTTAAGAAAAACCTTAAGACTCCCAGGAGGTTCTAGCTCTCAATTGTCTTTTTCTGTTTGGAGAGAGGCAGCCGCCAGTGCTACAGCTGTGACCGGCTGCGCAATTCCATGGAGCTGCATCTTTGCGAGTTTCTTCTGCTCACATTCTGTGACCAAGCGGTTCAGTTCTGCTGCACTGTATCCAATAAGAGTCTTCAAGTCACAAACAAATTTGTATACAAATCTCTTGCCTTGAACTTTACAAATCATGTCCCCATCATAATAATACCTTTAAAAAGAAAGAAAAAACATATCAGGACCTTGTAAAAGATAAAGAGTTTGTACTCCCTACATTTTAGACTTTTCTACAAACAGAAACCTAGCAGTGTTCTGTACCCACTACAATAGTTAATGTTGACCTCACAGAATACTTAACATCACAAATCAAACTCCAGAACATTACTTAAAAAAAAAAACTTCAGTCCTCATTACTCCAAAATCTTATATATGAAACTTTCAAAATAAATTTTTAACAAGTGTGATAACATTGATTTAGAAACCAACAGAATGACTAAAGAGAAGACAAAACAAAAGAGCCTTGGAAATGGCACCCAAACCTGACCCAGGGCTTTAAGCCAGAGACCATGCTGCAAAACCTCACAACTGGACTTGCTGCCTTTGTGGTCACAGGGTCATCCTAGTTCCTTTAATCCTTTATTCCTCATCTATAAAATGAGGCTAAAACAGTACTTATCCCCACAGAATTGTTGAAAAGAGAGATAATCTTTATAAAGTGCTTCGCATACAATGAATGCCACAGTTAACTCTCTATAAAATATAAGCTATGTTAACAAGAATCCAGATAACAAAAAGTTACAGCTGGCTGTGAAGTCCACTTTTGTTTTATTTAAAATCTAATATGATATGTGTAATACAATAAAGAAATACCTTCTTCTTCCATTTATTATATAAAGGCTTCCCACATTGTGGAAAATTTCTCCAAACCATGAGGGGTCCCAAAAGAATAAGTCTAAGGTCAGAAGAAACAGGCTACAGGAACAGAGAGAGGTGAAGAGCATCATAAAGAAGCACAGCTGTCCAGCCTACCACTGCAGAGCAGACTTGGAGTCCACTCTAGAGGGCTGGTTTACTACACTTTCTATGGAGACAGAAGCAACCGAGTTTATGGCTACTCTGTACATCAGACTTCACATCAACAAAGAATTTGAATTTACTAACCACTAAACTACTTGTCATGCAGCTTAAAAATACATGTTTATGATAAAAGACATATGGGAAAGGAAAAAAGAAGAGTGGCTTCATATCTCTAGAATGTAATTAGGGCTGGATATGATTATCATTTCTTATTGCACACACACACACACACACACACACACATGTCTTAACTGTGCAGTACTTCCTCTCTTCAGTCTGTGCGCACATCACAAGGCACCATGGCAGCATGAACCGAATTTGTTCACTCCCTACTTTATTACATGGCTGTCCCCCAGTTACCTTTGTGAAACTAGTTTTTAAAACCTCTTAAATTTTGAACTCTACCATAGAAATAGAAGAGACACAGAAGTTAGCATTTGCCTCACCAATTTCCCAGCCTAGTAACAGACTGCAGTGACTAGAGCACTCTGTCCTTTCCAACCATCCTCATGCTAAACGTAGAACCACAAGCTTGCTCCACAACAGGAGCTTCACTGCTTTTTTGTATGTTCTGCCTTAAAGGCATATCCATAAACGCTCTAACTGTCCTAAGTGAACACATTCATATGCTATATTACACAGTTACCACACAGTCCTTTGAACCCAGACCCCTTCCTGACTCTGTAGCATCATCTGTGGCAGTAGTTCATCTTTAACATTTGAGTATATCACAACTGCTTCACTCGTTTGTCTGCTGATGGATATAGGAGTGATTTCTGATTTAGGATGTTGTGTATGGACATTCAGACATCTCTGCTTGTGGTCTACTAAGAAAAGTTACTTAGTAACTTAGCAGGACATAAACTGCAGTCCACCCTGGACAGGTCCTGGATGGCGCACCTCTAGCCACAGTGTGGAAGCACCCAGTAGTAGAGGCCTTTCCACTTAAGATTATTTAAAGTAACTAGGGGAAATCTTTCCAAGTTCTACTTCTGGTATTCAGATTTAGGCAGACGTGGAAGGATAAAACTGTAAATTGATACAATATATATTCATTATGTAAAGAGAATCTTTGTAATGCAAACTATAAAAATATTTAAGATTAATAAATAGATTGGTTTTGAACAGAAATTATATACTTTCAAATCACTTAAAACAAATAATCTTATAATAATCTTTTTAAAAAGCTTTATGCACCTCAAAAGCTTTATGCACCTCAAAATTGTAAGGAAAACACTTAAGTAATTTTTAACATAACACATAGAACAATTTAGCTTTAAAATTTTTCTTTAAAATCATATTCTCTGTTTATTCTCTGGGTATGCATATGTATGTATGTGAGCCTGAAGCCGGCTATTCTCCTACCTCCTACCGTGTGGATTCAGAGGAAACTCAGCTAGGCAGCAGGCTTTGGGATGAAAACCTCCACTCACTGAGCCACCTCAGCCACCAACACTCTCACTCTCACTCTCTCTCTCTCTCTCTCTCTCTCTCTCTCTCTCTCTCTCTCTCTCTCACACACACACACACACACACACACACACACACACACACACACACACACATCTTAAGATAGATAAAGTCTTTTATTTCCATTACCTACCAGATTTATTATCAAGAATAAAAAGCTATATTTTTAGAGAAGTCTGATATTAAAAAAACAAAAACCAAACTCTTACCGTAATGCACGGCTAAGTTTCTCATAGTTCATTGTAGGCTTGTTTTTACGTTGTCCCCATTTTTGTGCAACCAATTCAGGCTGATTCAGCTTAAATTCACCTTCATCACCGACCCAAGAAATACAGTCTCGAGCATCCTTGTCAGTAAGAAGTTCTAGCAAAAACTGCCATAGTTGGATCTGACCATTGTTTCCTAAATCCGTAAGCAGAACAACCAAAAGTCATGTTAGAAGCTAACATAGGTTAAAGCAGTGCCCAAGCTCTCTGGTCCAATCTCAACCAAAGCAAAAACAAATTTCTCATTTTATAAATATTAGCTAAACACTGCCAGAAAGTCAGTCCATATTCATACATTAATATATCTAATTTGACAAGTTGTCTAATACCAGTTTATGCAAAAATACCTGTTCTGTTCCCTGGTGAGCTTCTGTCTTCTCCTGAAATCCTTGGGGATCTCTGTACTTTAGCTGCCTTCGCACTGCTGTTTATAACTTTAATCGTGGTCGGTGTAGCAGAAGGCACTGAGGCTGGAATAATCTGTACAGCTAAAAGAAAACGCAAAGAAGAAAATATATTTTCCTTCTAATACAGAAAGTAAAAATAAATGCAGTCAATAAAATTGACATTTCTCTAATTATGTTAAGGAAAGACTTCAGTTTGTGAATCTCAGCTTACTGACAGCTAGTTTTCCTATTCCAAAGTAGCAACTAACAATGGCAAATACTCATTATCAGAACACTACAATACATTTGTTTACAAAAATGGTTTAAACATGATGAGAATTTAAACTATTGAGAATTCACATTTGTCTTTAAAACTATAAGTTCACAAGCCTGGTGAGAAAGGCTGGAGCTCATTGGAATTGGAAGGGTAGAGCTAGAAATTGTTGATACTAGCTTAAACTGACTCATCTGGTGACCCTTGCAGTATCTGTAGACATGCTATCATGTCAAAATGAGTTGCAAGCATCAATAAAGCTAAGTCTATTAAGTGTCAGCTTATCAAAGTAAGCTTATCAAAAATTTATATAACAAGCCTCAAGCACGCACACAGTCATGGCTATGGAGCACTTAAGGCGGCAGAAATAAACCCCTGAAAGAATAGTTGAGGATAGTCAGTTCTCAGTTTAGAGAGAGACAGGCCCTCAGGTAAGCCAAGCCAACACACATGGCTCTATTCCCGGTCTAATGGGCTTAACTCAGCTGCTTCCATCCTCTGTAGTCAGAGGGTTATGTTGAAAGCTTTAACTTGAAGTTATCTAATAAAGAACCGTTTCTCACTGACAAACGGGCAAATGAATACTCACGCTGATCAATTGTGACTATCTCATTCATCTGTTGCTCTTGGCTTGCCAAAACATCTGAAGAACACAAAAAATTCATTTTCACTTAAAACCAAAGCTACAATTCCCAACACAGTTAAAATGAATTTAGCAAACACAGCCTTTAAAAAAGCTCCATGATTAAAAACAAAACCAGTAAAACAAATAAGATACATATTAAACAACCGAAACTTACTACGATAATATTCCTAAAAAATTTTCAGCTGTCTTAAGTGCTACAGATTAATCAATCATCTTTAAAATACTGCTCTTAATGAAAGACTTTTGCTACAGCCATATATTCATTCATTCTATTAGCTCGATTCCTTAGAGAATCCTGACTAACAGGCCTGAAAAGACTCTTCTACAAAAGCCTTCATTAAGTATCTTTCACTCTTCCCAGACCAAATGCTATTCTTACTCTGTCTCGTATTAAATATCCCAGTTTCTAGCACTTCAGACAACTAAGTCTATCATAGCTCTGCCTATCCATGATCACCCTGAGACTGAGTGAGTCATGAGACTGGGACTCCGAGAAGACTCTAGGGGTGTCCTTCCCGCCTGGGTTCAGTTTGGAGATACGAGAGTGAGAAAGTTGGAGACTAAGGAAGACAAGGTCTGAAGCCTGCCTACCAGATGAATTTTCTTTGGGGCTTGTAAGTTTGAGGGCTTAAATAATTATTTGAGACTAGCCTCAGAGAGGTAAGGGTTTAGAGCTTAGCAATCACTACCACTTAGGTAGTATTTCAATCCCTGGATAGTAATTCTTCACATCTGAGTGAGATCTCACACACCTTACAAGGCTATTCTGAATCTTAAAGAAAAATGTTTTAAGAAGCACACTACAAAGTTAACTTTTCAGTAAACTGAGGATTATTATGTTTTATTTGGATCTCTAGTTCTGAACATTCTACTCAGAACTGTTCTCTTAAAAGCTTTGTTTTGTTTTTTTTGTTTTTTCCATGATAGTGCTTCTCTGTGTAGCCCATTCTGTCTGGAACCTGCTCTGTAGATCAGGCTGGCTCAAACTTGTAAGAGATCCACCTGCTTCTACCTTCCAAGCGCTGTGATTAAGGGTGGGTGTCATCTCCACCTTGCTAAAAGCTTTGTTTGTGGTATATTTGTCAGTAGTTTTAAAAATCTCATTGACAAAAAGTATTATTAAAACTAAAAGTATTCTGCCACTACATGAATATAAGCAGCTTAACCTTAAAGGGAGACAAATTAGACAGGAACCATTCATTAGACAGCCTAGACTCTGGCAATCTGTAAACTCAGCTCCAAACCCTTGATTCTCAGAGACTTGAGTTTGGTGTGGTTCTTAGGGACTCTCAAGGCTGAAGGCAGATCACAAGAATATATAATATAAGAAAATATAGGAATCCTGAATACCATACTTCCTCTAAAGTCCCCTAAACCTTGACCATACATGAGAAAAGAAATATAACGCTTAAAAGCAAAGTCCTCAGGAGCATGGAACAGTGATGAGGAGACATTAGGCCCTAGGGGTGTGAAGCCGAACCAGTTCTTTTCCCTAATAAACTTATTCTTTGCTGACAGACAGATGTTCACATCAAAAACATGCTGAAGAATTTGTATGCCTGGAACATTTCTTATATATCTTCCCCAAATATAACAGAACCTGACAGAAATTTTAACTTAGGATCTACATGCAGGTAGGCCATGTGACAATCAAGGTACAAAAAGAGTTCTCTCTCTTCAGACAGATCCACAAGAGATCACTAAGGCTGACAAAGTGACAGGCTTATCAGTAACTTCTGTCCTAGGAAACGGTACCTTTCAGAATTATGCCATAGACAAGAAACTTTCTGCTCTGAGAAAGATTTAGGAACAATAAAAACTCTGTCAGAAAAATCCTTGCAGATCATGTCCATTCTGTAAATGTTGAACTGGACCTTAGATTCTAAAACCAAATACCATGTCCTTAATAGAGCAGAGCCAGGATTCATGCTGGACAGGCAAGCAATTCTATGAGATATTCACGTGGGCTGTAAAACTCTAGAGAGCAAAGCTTCTCTGAGAAAAACCCAGTCTACTGCACAGAGGAGAAAGAGGAAAACGAGACTCTTGTCTCCTGACTAGGAAAAGTAAATGAGTAGTAACTTTTACAGTCTGAGAAACATCAGGTGAATCAGAAAGTGACAAGCACAAGAAAGAGTTGCTCTGGGAAAGACTGGGAATACTATGACTTTAGAGACTAGTCTAAGTACTATTATTGTAGTTCCAAGAATTCCAACAAGAAAATGTTTGAATAAACATGATTCAGTTAAGACTCTGACATTCAATGACAACCAAGACACTCAACTTACTCACATTTAAGAACTGAAGCTGGTAACAACCCCACACAGCCAATGAATATAGTCAGTCTCTTAGTAACACTTCAAAAACCATCAGTGAGAGTCCATTCAAGATGAGCCAAGTATAGTGCCTTTCCAGAGCTCATCTCTTCCTCAACAGCACAGATGAACCTTGGGTAACAATGCTAAGCATTGAATTACTGTTTAAGATTCTCTTTACTCTTCAGGTGGATAGCAGAACAAAGTACAAGCCATGACATTTCCATAAAGAACTCTTAGAAAAAGAACAGAATCTACCCTACTTATAAACAGAAAATGATGGAGGTCTGGCTAGCATCGAAACATACAAAACAGTATGAGGGGATGAACTGCTGGTAAGATAGCTTAACAGACACCTTAAAACTTATTAAAATATGGAGTGGACTCAACTAAAAATTTATACTTATTTGAACTTTTTGGTCAGCCAGGTAGTTTCTAAGTTTTCCTCAGAAAAGCTTTGCTCTAGAGTTTTACAGCCTCTGTAACTCTCTTAAAAATCTTATTTATTCAACTAGGAAAAGCATATAAAAATGCCTAATCCCACAAATAAGAGGGAAATCTCCTGCAAACCAATGACATTAAAGTTTCTAGAAATGCAGGTGATGATTAGGGAAAGATACGGCAATGATCAGAATGTATATGAAGGGCTAAAGGTGGAGGCTCGAGTAAGATTTTAAGAATTTGGGTTCTAGGCATGCTCACACCTGTAATCCCAGTCACATGGGACTCAGCAGTAAGAGAATCCTGAGTTGAAGCTAGCCATGGCATGTAGCAAGAACTGTCTCAGAAAGACACATAAAAAAGAGAGAATACCACTTGGAATGTGGTATAAGCCCAGGTTAGAAGCTTAGTTTGGATACTCCTTATGTTTAACCCTCTGTAGGATCTTACAGCCTCAGTCTCTCACATAAAAACTAAAAAAAAAAAAACCAAAACAAAATTGGGAAAGTAAGTTATAACATTACTACAGGTATTGAGATAATAATAAAGAACTCTTCACACTACCTATAACAATGTTAATTATTATAGCTTAAGTGTTTGCTTATTAACAATTAATAAAATGAAAACAGTTACAAAAATAAAATTAAGCTTTAGTTACAATGCAAATAGATAATAACTCTAATTTTATACATTTTCGAAGAAGCTCCAGATGACTCCAGAGAATTTCTCCCCGAGGGACCCGCTGAAAAAAATCTTCTTGGTTGAGACTACATAATTCTCTTCCCGAAATGTTGAGTGTGGTGAGGTCTATATCAGTCATGCTGAACTCCTTCATTACCCAAACCACCCAATGCAGGACTTGGTCTGTGGACCACTGTATAGGATCTAGAAAGAAAAATATTACCTTTAGCCTGGTTCCATCTTAGATAAATTTACAGATAATTTCTCAATACACATATATACACATATGAAATCCAGACAGGTGTTTTTCCCAAGTGAAACAAACTGATTTTGTGAAGAACAATTTTTATGCTGATGTTGCATTTTCTCCTCCATTCTTTCTCAATCTCAGATTCCAATTAGGAACCAAGGAGTTGCTCAGTTAGTCTGGAATTTTATCATGACAAACAAACTGTAAGGTTGTTCTCTGGTGGTCAACTGACAGCTGAAGTATAGTATCTTGGAGATAATGGAGCACACTGCCCAAGCTCAAAATATTATTTTGTATAGTTTGGTGCCTTGAAAAAATTAAATGGTTATACTAGGGAGCTAACCTCACTCTTCACATTGTATACAATGCACCCCTTCTCCATCCCTTCCAATAACAAGCTAGTTACTGTGTACTCTCCCTTGGTGGCACTTATGGAATACTAACTCCCTGTTCACTCAACTGGCTCCCAGTGGCATCAAGTCCATAACTCTAAGGACTGTGTGCTAAACCTGATTTCAGTCTACCATAGTGACTTGAATAGGCATTTGTTGAATGTACATAAAACATACACAAATTATTTCATGTTGTCTGTTATTTTTATTTTTATAAGCTAACTAAATTTGCAAGCAGAAAATTAAAGACTGCCAGCATATCTAAAGATTGTATCACTATATTCCTGGGATCTAATTGAAGATATTATTTGTGGGCACTTAATGCTGGGTTAATCCTGGCACTGGTACTCTTGCTTTATTTAAGATGATGGTTTACTTAAATAATACTGACCATATACCCAATAAATGAGTGTTATTTAGTAAGAAAATATGTGTAAAAGTAACAATTAGACAAGGATTAATTTATAGTAAAAATAAACCAAAGAAAAATATATAGGCTTGATAGCCACAAAGAAGAGAAGGGAGAATGTCTAGGAAGATGAGAATATAGTTTATTTTCTCTGAATGTACACAGAAAAATAGAAAAAGTAACTGAGGGCAAAACCAGAAATCCATAGATGCTTACAAACCCAAACAAACACCCAGGGGACAAATTATCTACCACAGGTTTCATACTATAAGTGGGTGAAGACAAAGCAATCTTATGAGATCCTGGGTGTGGTTATACTCTTGTAACCCCAACTGGGGTGGCTTGAGGGCAGCTTGGCCAACAGTCAGTTTTCATCTCAGGAAGGAAAAAAAATCTACAAGAGCTCTAGATTTCCAAATCTATGCAGAAGCAAAATGACCACAGGAAGCCTGACTGGAGCCAAGAAGTAGTCCCTGAAAGAACAGCAAGCCAAGATAAAAACCAAAACTAAAGAACAATTTTCCTCAGGCAGCAGCAGCTGAATGCAGGACCTAAAGGGAAGGAATGAAAACAGTGAGAAGCCCAGGGATGAGAGCAGGGGAGTGGGCAAAGGGAAGGAAATAACAAAAGGGAAAGTAAATCATGCTTATAAACCTAGTGACCTAGGAGTTTGAGGCAGGAGGATCATAGGTTCAAGGCCTACCTGAGCATTAAGGAGACTATGTCTCACAAAAGAAAAAAGGGGGAAAAAATGACAGAAAGAAAGAAAAGGAAAAGAGGGGCTGAGGATATGATTCAGTGCTAGAGTGTTTGTAAAGCATCTGTGAGTCCATGGGTTCAACCCCCATTATTGCCAAAAGAGAGGAAGACGAGAAAGGGAAAGGCCAGGATGGGGGATGATGAGGGGTGGAGCATATGAGTGAATAGGGGAGCAAACAAGAGGTGAGAAGCAAGCAGCTCTGGAGTGCTACCTGACAACAACCTAAAGTGGCCGAGTCAGCCAAGTTACCACACTTCCTTTTCAAATATTTAAGAGAGCAAACTCATTTTACATAAAAAAAAATTTACAAGACACCATTAAGATCAAGTAAGGTGGGAAAAATATCAGTCTGCCTTGTTTTCCTTTAACACTACCAGGACAACTGGTTTACTATATTGAATTTACTATGTATTTTGTCTCTTTTTTCTCAAAGTAATAATGAAATACCAGAAAAGCAGCATTGTTTTACTTGCCTTTTTAGGATGTGCAAACACAGGAACTCAGATATAAAATCGGAGTTGGAGGAGATATTCAGCTAATTCTTAAAATCAACAAGCTGGGCAACAACCAATTTATTAAGTAAAATTATGACCAAAAGTGTCTGTACAGGAGGATCACAGTATAAAATGAGAACTCTTCCCTTCAAAATTTATACTGCTCAGGTTGTGCTGACTCTGGACAGCAAGAAGGGCAGGAGTACTCATTTAGTATATGGTGAGATTATTCTTTTAGGAATATACATTCCAATGAATAAATACTAATGCATAAAATACGATGAAGGAAAAAGATTCTTTCTCACTATAACCAAACTCAAGAATGTTTCATACAACACTAATGGAATGGTGTCATTAAAGTAAAAGTGAGCTTTAACGTGCTATACACGGTACCATAAGCAGAGCAGAGTAAAATACTTTTGGAAGTATAAAGTCAAGCATCTTTTGAAGGAACCCTTTCTTGAGAATCTGTAAACAGAATCAAAGAATAGTGACTGGAGAATTGGCTAAAGCTGCAAACATGGGCAATGGAGGAGGCAGCCAAAATCAGAGAACAGGGGCTCAGAGGACAGCTCTGAACACACATAGACTGTGTCCAGACAGATGTGAGAAAGAGAAAAGCCAACAGGTGACTACTCAATGTAGGAGAAAGAAAGTCTTCACATGTACCCAAACCTATGTACCTAAAAACAGGACAGTTAGAGAAGGCTGAACAGGACGACAGCTGTGAGGACAAAGGCAAGCTGGACTACAGGGTGAGTTCTAGGATAGCCTAGGCTAGAATGCCAGACAACTAATCAAACAACAAAAATGAAGTCACTACTCAACTTGGAAACTTAACAGTTGTCTAACTACACTCATGGTTCTACCACAAATGAGCAGTCCTAAAGAGATTAGACACTTAAACGAAAGTTACAAATCAGTTTGTGAAAGACGGAAGTCAGGTGCCTGCAATTCCAGCAAATGGGGAGGCTTAGGCTGGATGACAAGTTTCAAGTCCATCCTAGCAACATAGGAAGACTTCACCTCAAACAACAAAGCAAACCAAACCATATCCATCACACCACACACAGCAGCAAGTCACCAACATGAAAGCAAAGTCTTACTCTGTTGTGCGTCTCCTGCACTAAAGGTGAGCAGTGACGAGTCAAGGCCGTCAAGTAGAACCCAGCCGAAGCTAGAGAGCAGGAGAGAGAGAGCGGGTACAGAACTGACTTCTCCAGGCTTTTCTTTCAGACTTGTGACAGAAATCTAAACAAAGGAGCTGACCAATGTGAAGAAGACAGAGCTACAGAATTGGACAGCCCTTAGATACAATCTTTAATACTTTTTGTATGTGAATATATGTTTATACATAAGACTCTACATGTTCTTAGATGTTGGAATCTGGCTAAAACATGAATTTTTAAAAAAATACTCTAAAAAAATACAAATTGTAGCCTATCATTTCAATATTTGTATTTTATAAAAGAAAAAGTACATAGTTGACATTGAATTGGTTTTTGTTTTAACATTTTGTATAGCTAATCTCTTTGGATAGATTTCTAACTACAGTTACTAATTTCACCTTCAGATTAGTGGGCAATACTAATAATATTCACATATAAAACCATATGAGAGAAGAAGTATCTAAGCTGCTGTCAAGATAGAAAACTAGTTCATATTAATGTGAACTTTAGGGATTTCCCAATGTGGGTCCATATTTCAAAGATTTAAAGTAGCTGTAACTAGTTAATTATATTTCAGTGTAGCTTGGAATTAATTAGTCAAGGAACTGCATGTAGGTATAGAAAAAGAAGATTCTTATCAATGATGATATCAAGTGTTTTAAATGTACTTTTAAGTAAATGCCATTCTTGGTAGGACCTTGAGCCACAGTGAATCAATCCTCTTGCTACCCATGGTCACTATGTATTACTTCCTGAAGCTCTACTACTAAAGATGTCCTGTGGAAAATCCAGTAAACACTCAGAACACTACTCGGAGTTTTCATGTCCCTTTCTTCCCTTCTCAGTATTTCTTCTCAGATCATTCCTAACTTTCTATCACAAAGGTCAAATAAACTATCCATACTAGCTTCCAAAGGCCTAAAGTAAATTTCTACTTGCCACAATAAGGAATTACATGTAGCTATCCCTTGGCATTTGTGGGGAATTGGTTCCAGGAGGCCACCACTCCTCAGGGCTACTAAACTCCTCAGAGGCTAAGTTTTCTTCAAAGTAGTCCCGCATTTGCTTAAAAGGATGCAAGTGAATGCATACAATTTAAGCAATGTCTAAATAAAATAGGTGATGCAATGCAAATACGTAGTTATTATTGAGGGAATAATAAGAGCACAAGCTGCCTGATAATTTATTTCCCTAATGCTTTTCTTCTCTATTGCCTCAAAAAATTCTAATGAATGTTCTCTACTTTGACAATTCAGCTTATCTAAGCCAACAATAAGTTATATTGAAGTTGAACAATAATTCTTTGATTACCAAACTAGATGCTATTTGTATTCTTGACTTTCTCAAAAGCATCTCAAGAGTCTTAACTGCCTGTAACTCTCTCTCAATAGCAGTGATACTATAGAGTTATTTCTGTCTTCAGCTGTACCATCAGTTTTGGGTCTTATTTTGGAGAGTCTCACTATGCAGTCTTGACTGGCCACTGGAGTGCTGAGATTATAGATGTGTGCCACTACACCTGGCATCTGGTTTTCCTCTTTCCTTTCTCCTTCCCCTGTTCTACAGGTACAGTCTTGGAACCAATAATACTGTGTTCTTCTCCATGTTGCTTCTCTCAAAAGACTATGGCTTTTATGGCTTCAAATTATATATGAATGAACTGCATACAGCATTTTTATCTCTAGCCTGAGATTTGTGGTTCTGAAACTGATTGTGTACTTTACTTCAAAGTCAAGTGGTATCAACACTTACCCTTGAGAAATCTTTCCCATACCAAAAGTGCCATCTTCCTCAAAGACTTTCAAATGTATGCCTAGGGTTATGAATCTAGTTTAGATGTCAAGTGCTTGCCTAGCAAGCCTAAGACGTTGAAGCTAGCATTAAGGAAGGTGTTCTCTGTTCTTCTGTATCATCATTAGCCCAGAATTTACCACAGTACCTGGCATACAGTATCGTCCCGTTCCATTACACATATAATGATGCTGCAACCAATTAGTTTCAAAACTATTGCTCTAGACATTCAAGCTTGAGAAGCTAGGTCAGTACTTGAATATCCTCTCATGTTCACAATCTGTCGTCTTCATCATTGTTTTCACCTATCTTTTCCTGTTTACTACCAATGAAACCACCTCGTCTAAGCTAATCTGGATAGTATTATATTGTACAAATGACAACGATATGCTCTTGTTTTCTCTCCACTCAGTCACTATGTATCTAATGGGGCAAATGAACATTCATTTGTCAGTTACTACATTCACTAATCAAGAACGTTCTACGGTGTCAGAGATAACTCTTAAGCCCACAGATTTCTGGTGCTCTTGCATCCATCCTGGTCTAAGCTTGTTCTGAGTGTCTCTTGTTTGAAACACCCTTCATGGAAGTACAGTTCTCAGAATAAACCCGCCCCCACTTTCTTCATACTAGGATCCCTACAACACTCCTTTGTTTTTTGAGAAAGGGTCTGTTACATAAGCCTAAGCTTGCACTGAATTTGTGAACTACTGCCTCAATTCCATTTGGCATTTCTCAAAATATTCAGCCTGATTTCTGTAAGGCTCTAAAGACATGCTTTGTTTGTATTTGTTATTGACTTATTAGTTATTAGTATTAATTCAGACTTCATGACAATCACCTTCTTTTTCAATTATCTTCTTTTTCTCCCACTACACTGTGAGCATGCTAAGGGTAGAATGTCTTCTAATAATTCTCTGTATTCCTAGAAATCAGCATAGTATTTGTTCATCATGAGTTTTGAGTATGTTACAGTTCAAAACTAGTTAAATAAATAAAAAAATCAAAATTCTTTCTATACAGTCTACATTAAAAAATGTTCTATCATATCCCAATGGTGTTTCGTACCGCTAATTTAACCTACAGTACACCTAACCAACAGCTGTCTCATTACCATAGGGGATCCCAAGACGCTCCTGTTCTTTTCTGTAGCCTTCCAGTGCAGCGGCCCATCTCGTCACTTGCTCCGAGGTCTCATCTGAAATGGTTGTAATATGTTTGGTGCCATCAAGAGTTATCACTTGGGCTTCTTCAACGAGATGCGCTTCTGCTTCTGAATGGTGGGCGTCTGGATCAATGACCACTTCGACTGTTTCCGCAGTCTTAACAATTTCAAGAATGTTTAACTTTGGCTCAATTCCTAACAGCGGATAGAAACAAAAGTTCAAATGTAAATAAAACCTGAAGTCACAAAGAAATGAAATTTATTTTTCCACATGAGAAAAAAAAGTGATGTTCTTAAAATAGTGAGAACCTGAAAAGATCCTTATTGTCAATAGATACAATTCAACAGAGACAGTATCGTGTCAAATTAATTTTCTGATTTTGGTAATTATAATGTGATTAATAAAAGAACACGTTAAGTACTGCTTTATGGCACTTCTGGGGATCACACTCAGGGCTTCAGGCCTGTAAGGGAAGTACTCTAGCACTGAGCTGTATGCCCAGCCTAAGACTCTGTGTTTAAGGAAACATGGGTGCTGATATGTTTAGAGATAGAAGAGAATCATGCCTGCAATTTATCTTGCAATAGTTGAAAAAAGTAAAAGCAAATATAATAAAATTTAACACCTATGTAAAGAATATCCAAAAATTCTTTAATTGGTGTTGTGAATTTTAGCAGTAACTCGACAAACATTACCTACAATTACCACATGGATAAAAGTGCCACTTCTTATAATAGTGAGAGAGAAAAAAATATTGACATGAATTTAAAAAACCAGAAGCCATACTAGAGTGCATAAATGAGTAGTTACACATTCTAAGATTTTATAGACTTTCTAAGAAAATTAAAACGAGTCCCTCCCCTACCCCTGCCCATACACACCACCACACACACACACACACACACACACACACTAGATTGCATACTGCCCAGGCTAGCCACAGACTTACTACAGAGCTTACGATCATACCAAACTTTTTATCCCCCTGCTTTTGCCTCCCAAGTATGAGGATTACAAACCACTGTGCTTGGCTCTGTCTGCTTTCTTTTCACTTTATTTGTATGGGGTTATGTGTGTGTACATGGGTGGATGCATGCGTGCACATGAAAATCAGAGTTGATATGGGACAACTTCCTCCACCTTGTGTTTTGAGTCAGGCTGTTTCACTGGATCAGAACCTCATCAATTCATCAACAAGCATCGAGGATTTTCCTTCCTCTGCTCCCCAACACTGGAATTTTAGGTAAGCACCATTGTGTCTAGCTTTTTACATGGTGCTGGGCATCTGAACTCAGGTCTTCAGGCTCACTTAATAAACAGTTAACAGACTGAGCCACCTCCTCCGTCCCTTTGCCCTACAATCCTAAAACTCTGCTGACTTTGTTCAATTAAATTCAAATCAATTAACCCCAATCCTAAAGACATCCAAGCCTGTTACTAGAAACAGTAGTTCCTATGGAAAGGAAAGAAATACAGACGGAGTGAGTGGAGTGAGTGATTTATTACTACGAAGAGTCTTCAATGGAGATGTAATTATGCAAAAACGTAAAGCTACTGAATAAATGAGAATTACATTTAGAGATTATACCCTAAAAACAATGGTAGATAACTATAGTAAGATACAGTATTTATTAAAAATATAATAAACTGTTCAGGGCAGGAATGGTGGTGAAGATGATAAAAATACCATGAAATTTTCACAGAATAAAAATATTTGAAAAAACAGCTCTTTATGGTAATTCTCCTTCTTTACTGCTGTTCAGTACACACTACCCTCTGACTTGCATGCAGTGTCCTATACATTCAGTTTCACCCTGACAGACAGAACTACTAAGAAAAGCATGAGTATAAGATCACACAAGTTAGCTGGACACTCATCTTAAATACCATCAGCAGACAAATTTTAAAAAAACAGAATAACATGAGCTAAATTTTTCAGTACCTGGCAATGAAGGTAACTTACCTTGGTAAGAAATTACCTGTACACTAAGCTGTACAGTCCCATCTGTTTTCACTCCTTGATCAAACAAGCTTCGGTCTGGATCCAGCTTAACATAGGTAAGTAAAATTATTTTAGCTCGGTCATTAAATAAGTTACTGTCTATGGTTTAGTATAAATCATTGTACTGTTTCTGAGCATACTAATTAAATTATAAGAATGCATTTAATTATCAAATTTGTCATACATTTATTTGCTAAAACTAAAAGTAGTTTCACCATTGAGAGCGTAATGGAGGACAGCAACCCTAGCAAGTCCCTTCTAGTGTCCTGGTCCTGTGGACTACAGGCAAGGCCTCACACACAGGTCCCAGGCACACCTCCTGCAGCCATGCATTCCCTGCCACTGAGAGACTATGTGCAGTGGCAGCTTTCTATGTGAGCTCTGCAATCTCTGCTGGAACCTTAAATAACACAAATAGGCATGTCTTCATTCTATGGATGCATCTAAAGTACAAGATAATGCAATGTTTATCATAAGAAAGGATGTTAATTAGTGGCTGACAATTTATCTACATTTGCTAACATACTCATGTCATATCTCCCTTGTAACTAATATCACTTATTAAAACTTAGGATTAACTCTAAAGACTCTGTTCACAAAGGTAATACAACTAAAGGCTTCATGGCCTGACTCCCGGATCTACTGTAGTCAGATCCATAGCCTTGGAACTCTGATGCTCTTTCCCTTCAGATCCTCTTCCAGTGAATGCACTTTCTACCATGGCTTACTAATGGAATAAAATAATTGTGACTTCTGACACCTGACCACTAGCTTGGAACAGGCTTCTATCATATCCATCCTATGTCTAGATATGTCTGCATATCCTGTTGAACATGCAAGTCTCCTATCACTCTCATTACTAAGAATTCAGCCACAATATAATCACAATTTCAGTTATTTACAATGTCTTATACATAAAACCTACAGTGTTAAGTGGACTTCATATTTTGAGGAGGAACAAAACAAACTGTAAACACCTTGTATTGACTAAATGTGGCAGTTTCTACTACTTAATGTAAATCTTTTTCTGACACTTAAAAATTCTCTTAACCTCAAGATTTTCCTGAGTCTAGAAGATAACAGCATTATCTACTAGAAGCTATCTTGAAAAGTAAGGTCTCAGGTCCTAAATACAGCAGAACACTATGACAAAGACAAGGCTCCAGCATGTAATATATTCTTCAAAGAAGTGCAACTCAGTGATTGTTGGAGGAGATTTCAGGTTGGCATTTATCTGACGATACAAAAGTATTCCTAGAAGCAACTGGCCCTCATGCTTACACTGACATGAGTAACACAAGCTGGCATGCTTTGTTCAGGTGAGTAGAGAGGTGCCAGAAGGGATGTCAAGTGCCATAGACCCAATGAGAACTTTCAAGTTAATGATTTACACATACTTCCATTTATTGAGAGAAACTATGATACAGTAAGTACTTTGTAGGTCTTCTTTCATTATGGCTAAGCCAAGTATTCTACCTATCACAGCAGAATATTACTAAAACAACGGTAATTTTTAAAGATTGACACAATTAAATGGGATCGTTTGGAAGTGTTCTGCAAGAACTTAACTTCGTATGTTCTGTCCTCTAGATATAGTTCACTTTTAGTGACTACTTTCAATTCCGAATTTATGTAGTAAATATTCTGGTTTTAAAAGATTTGTTCTTAACTGTCTGGAAAAACATAAATAAGGATCATTATAAATGTACCACAGCCCACATGGGTGGTGGCTGAGCATTAAGTAGGAATAATTTCTTTCTGTGGAACTCTTGGTCACTTTCCACTTCTAGTAAGATACCAAATGCTTTCAAAAGACCAAGTTATCTTTCACTACTAAGAAGAAAACGTAATATGTTGTTTTAGGTACATACAATTATAGGCCTTAAATTTTGAGGGCAATATCCAATTACAATTAACACTTACTAGATATATATTCAAAGAAAAAGATTAAGATAGGGTAAATGGCAACTAATGCATAAATTCCATTAACATTTCAATTTATAATAGAATCTTGTGAACTAATAACTACATGGGATCTGAATATTTTTAAATAACAAGGCAAAGTTTTCTAATATATTGAAAAAATTATATCAAAAGACAGGCAGGAGGATTACAGACAGTAAAGACTAAAGCAAATAATTCAAATAACGACAAAATATATTCACATGCTAATGTGAGAAAAGTGTACAGATGCTCGTATCTGTGAGTTTAAGAAAAGTTATGGAAAGCACTTAAGCAATCTTACTCTTAAGCAATCTTACTACCTAGAAGTAGTAACTCCCGAAAAAAAAAATGTAGAACAAGTCTGTGAGGATGCTTTAAACATAACATATCACAACAATGGGAAATCCTAATGCAGTTAATGCCAAGAAACAGCAACTAGTATTTAACTTTTACTACCAATAAAATATAAAGGAAATAAAAACAATTTAGTCAAGGGATCTCATTTTGTTTGTTTGTTTTGTTTTTCGAGACAGGGTTTCTCTGTGTAGCCGGGGCTGTCCTGGAACTCACTCTGTAGACCAGGCTGGCCTCGAACTCAGAAATCTGCCTGCCTCTGCCTCCCAAGTGCTGGGATTAAAGGCGTGTGCCACCACCGCCCGGCGGGATCTCATTTTAAAGGTTAAGAAAACTCATAAAGCAAAGTTCAGTCAGTTAGCACAACTTCTTTAGTCTCCAGGATCAATGTGCTTCCCACTACTCCATTTTTAATTTCATTTCCATTTTAATTTGATTTTTTACTCATGAATGTAAAAAGGGATGAGTGATTTATTATTCATTCATTCCAATTTTATTACTCAATTTTATTACTTTTAAATTTTAGATACAAGAAATTTGCTGAAAGAATTTTCATTTCTAAATGCTCAAATTTTATATCATAGATCAAGTTTGTTTATAGTTACCTATAGAGATGAACCTTACCTGAATATCTTGCAGGCAAATTTCATGAGCATCCAAAGAACACTGCAGTCTTGGTTCCAGTAGTTTCTTTAAATTGCCTATTGGTTCATTGATGTCTATAGCCTGGCTTACACATTCAGCTGGGGTATAGGCTTGTTCCACAATGCTAAATGTTAATGGAAATAAATGTTAATTTAATAATTACATGTCACCCTAACACTTTGTTCTAAACAAAATCAATAGCAAAAGCACAAATGATCTTTGAGACCCTCTTTTTTCCTTACTAACTCATTTCTTTCTTTCTTTTTTTTTTTTTTTGTTTTTTTGTTTTTTGATAAGGACAGCATTTAATGGAGCTGGCTTACATTATCATCCATTTAGTCCATTATCATCAAGGAAGGAACATGGCAGTATCCAGGCAGGCATGGTGCAGGAGGAGCTGAGAGTTCTACAACTTAAACTGAAGTCAGCTAGCAGAATACTGACTTCCAGGCAGGATAGGGGTCTTAAAGCCCACATCCACAGACACACCTTCTTCAACAAGGCCACTCCCTGGGCTGAGCATATACAAACCATCACATTCCACTCCCTGCCCCCATAGGCTTATTCAAACATATTAGTCTATGGAAGCCATACTTAAACATAACGTATTGCAAAATACATTTAGTCCAACTTCAAAAGTTCTCCATAGTCTATAGCAGTGTCAACAATGTTAAAAGTCCAAAATTCAAAGTCTCTTCTGACATTCATCCAATCACTTAATGTAATCCAAAAAGCAAGACAGGAAAGCAGCTGGGCAAACTCCAAACTCTGCATCTCCATGTCTGATGTCAAAGTAGTCTTCAGATCTCCAATTCCTTTTTCATTTTTGTTGACTGCAACAAACTTCTTTCTCCTTGCCTGGTTCCACTCCCTGTTGGCAGCTTTCCTCAGCAAATAGCCCATGGCTCTGGCATCTTGAACATCTTGGGATCTCCAAGGCAACTTCAATGTTTAGCTTCTTGTTTCAATGTCTGGGATCCACACATGATCTTCTGGGCTCCACCAAGGGGCTGGCGTCACTTCTCCAGCTCTGCCCTCTGTAGCACTCTAAGCTCAGGTTGATCCACTCCACTGCTGCTGCTGTTCTTGGTGATCATCCCATGGTACTGGCATCTCCAATATGCCAGGGTCTTACGCTACGAGGCTCCACAAATGGCCTCTTATAGGCCCTCTTCATGGTGCCAGGCCTCAACTCCTTTGCATGACCCCTTCAGTCCTGGACTATCAACTGCAACTGAGGCTGCACCTTCACCAATTGCCTTCCATAGCCTCTCACACAGTGCCTAGCCTCAGCTGCTCTCCATGACCCCTTCATGCCTTCAAAAGCAGTACCACCTGGGTAACTCTTACACATTACCAAGTACAGCTGTAGAACAAGGTACAACCTTGGCTATTTCTGGAACATAGCTTCTTTGTGTTCTCAGAAATCACTTCCCAGATTTCACCTCAGTGATGGTGGTCTCTTTCTAATCACCACTAATTTCTTAGCTCCAGCTAACCAGTATCAATTGTCCCAGTAATCCCTTCTATTCTGGTCTCTAAAGCAAGAGCCACAAGGCCAAAGCTGCAGAGTTCTGCTGCTTGCTGGGACTGGAACATATCCCCCTTGTTTTATTACATAATCACCAGCTTTCTGTTTTCCAACTCCTTCACTACCTAAGCTTGGCTGTCCCGGAACTTGTTCTGTAGACTGACTTTGAACTCAGAGATCTGCATGCCTGTCTCCTAAGTACTGGGATTAAGGTCTACCAAGCCTGGATTTAAATTTTTCTTCATCTAACTAGAACTTGCTCCGTTCTAAACTGGCCTTGAACTCAGAGATCTGCTTGTCTTTGCCCCCAGGGATCAAAGGTTTATACAATCAAGACCGGACCTAATTTAGCTGGGTGGGATCTTGCCCCAAGGTCACTACTCCCTTAATTTAGTTTAATATCCTTCAACACAGGTTTCAGCTCCATTTCACTTCCTGGTGCCCCTTTAATACTCAAACCATATATTTTGTACTTTCCCTTTCTCAACTTGCTCCTTTTCATTAAAATGCTCTTCATAAGAGTGAACTTTAGTAGCTACACAACAGAATTTACACCAGGCTGTTTTGAGACTTCCTTTGTCAGTACAATTAATCTAAATCTCTCCACCTTAGCCTCAGGCAGACTCTTCGGGAAAGGGCAAAAAGCAGCCATATTCTTCCCCAAAACATCACAACAACAGTCTCTCAGCTACATACTTAAGTTCTTCTCCACTGAACCCTCTTAGGCCAGGTCTGCACAGTTCAAATCACTCTCAGCAACAAAGTCTTCCATATTCCTTCTAGGATGGCCCATTAAGCCACATTTAAAACATTCCAGTGGTTTCCAAATCCAAAGTCCCCAACATCCATATTCTTCCAAACAAAAACATGGTCAGGCCTATCACAGCAATACCCCAGTCCCTGGTACCAACTTCTTAGTTAGGGTTTCACTGCTGTGAACAGATACCATGACCAAGCAAGTCTTATGAGGACAATATTTAATTGGGGCTGGCTTATAGGTTCAAAAGTTCAGTGCATTATCACCAAGGTGGGAACATGGCAGTGTCCAGTAAGGCATGGTGCAGGAGGAGCTGAGAGTTGTACATCTTCATCTGAAGGATGCTAGCAGAATACTCCTGAACTCATTTCTATTTTGATGCTGTGTTAGACTCAACTAGTGGTCTCAAGATGAGCATTAAATCTCATAGCTAATTTGAAACTTAAAGCACTCTTCTTTTTTTTTTTTTTCGATTTTTCGAGACAGGGTTTCTCTGTATAGCCTTGGCTGTCCTGGAACTCACTCTGTAGATCAGGCTGGCCTTGAACTCAGAAATCCGCCTGTCTCTGCCTCCCAAGTGGTGGGATTAAAGGCGTGTGCCACCACCGCCAGACCAACTTAAAGCACTCTTGAAAACGTGCTTAGTTATGCATACAAATATATGTGCCAGCACAGAAATACTAGACACACTATTTAAGGGGAAATGTCTACCTTTATATTATAGCCCAAGTTATTTTCAAGAATTTAAGGCTCAGAAACATGGCAATATATTGTGTCCTTAGAAATCTATACAATTTATTGCGATGGTGGCACAGTCTATAGTCATAGCACTTGGGAAGAAGACCCAGGAGGATGAGGAGTTCGAGGTCATGTATCATCCTCGGTTCCATGAAGAAACATAAACCAGCCTGGGCTACATGAGCACTCATCTCAAAACCAACACCAAACCAAACCAGAATTTTATATATATCATTTCTACTAATCAATTAGTAGATGTAATAATATAAGTCAATGTCAAATACTTCCAATTTAATTTAAATACTAACCAATTATTATAATTAGCCTTACTTGGTATTACTCTAATTATTATAATTTTCTATTATAGTGCCTCTTAAAACTTACTTAGAGCTCTTGTAGACTGTCATTTCACAATTCAAATAGGTTTGAAGCCTTGATAAGTAATTGTACATACTTTTTTGTAAATGTTTACAGGAGGGCAAGGAAGAGACTGAAAAATTAGTATTTAAGGAATAAGTTTCACAGCATATTTACTTTAAATATGACTTAAACCTCTCTAAAGTTATCAAAAATATGTATTAAAAATAAGTGTGATGTGGGGGCTCAGAAGCTCCGAGCCTTGGGGACAGGAGCTGGTTTCGGGTGGCTCACATGCACCGGCAGCTCCAGTTCCACTGTGATCTAAAGCTTCTGCCTCTGCTGGCACCTGAACTCGCCTGCATATAGTCACATCCACACACATAATTAAAACTAAAACTAAAACTCAATCTCCTAAATAAAACATGAGTGTGTGTCTAGGAAAATGGCTGAGTAGACGAGCACTTGCTATACATGTTGAGGCCCAGAGTTCGGATGCTCAGAAACCACCCAAGGAAAGCCAGGTATGGTAGCACACAGCTCACCAGTGTCCTTCAGTAAGATGGGAGACAAGGCAGGAAAATCCCCAGAAGCCCACAGGCCAGCCAGATGGGCCTAGACAGCAGCAAACACAAGAGATCCTGTCTAAATATGATGGATGATGAGGACCAATACCTGAGGCTGATCCCTGACCTCTGCATGCATGTTTTGGCATGCAGACGCACATATTTAACACATACAAACAAGCATATAAACGCAAGAGTGTGCATCCATATAAATGTGTCATTTTATATTTATTTACATTATTTTTCAAGTATAATGATATACTCATGAAATTTAGTGAATATAAACATTACATTTTTTCTTAAAACATTTAAAGTTTATAAAAACAAGCCCACTAATGATAATATTACTTTAAAATAATAGCATACTTGGTTAATGTAAAAAAAAAAATTTTTTTTTTTTGACTAAGTGAGCACTTTTGGCATATTTTTGGCTATAAGCACAGTAGCTTATCCTTTTTAGTTATCCTTACAGTTATTCATAAATAACTATTGTTAAGTAAGTTCAAGCTGAATTAAACTGTCTTTGAAATAAAAGTCACCAGCATTTAAATGAGGAAAAAGAAAAGATGGGCGTGGGTGCAGACTACTGTAACTGTGTGATATGGACCAACTAAGCTGACTTACTGCTGCTCATGTTTCAGAAATGCCTTCCTCTCTGAGCTACTAAGTCAGAGGGGGACCACAAAAACCAAACTACAATACGTTAATCCTCTAAACTGTGAGGTCAGGTTAAACACAAACACACTGGCCTGCTCCTTGACCACAACTTAGTAGAGTGGTAATATTAAAATGGATCAATTCAAAAATATCAACCTTTCTTCTGTGCACTCTGGTTTCTCAGTTCCATCGATCTCAATTTCTATCAGTTCTTCTGCTTCTCTCTTAGTCATGGTTGAAGTATTTCAAAAGTTCAGTCCTGGAAGAATTAAATGTTAAGAGATTTTTTAAAAACATAATGTATATGAGCAAAAATGGTATGCAAGAGATCAAAACTGAATTAAATCAGAGGAAAAGAGGTACTCTATATGTGTAAAAGCTCACATACACCATTTAAAAGACAGTTTCTGTTTAAAGTAGCATGTTAGCCTGATATAGAGACTTCATTACTCTATGTATTGGAACTTGTTGGTGTTACAGGATATTTGATCATACTGTGAGTCCAAGATTGTGTTATTTAAAAGGAGGGTGTGTGTATGGGGGGGGGGGGGAGCCTGTATCTTCTACTTGTAGTGTAGCACAGCCCTTAGCTTTAATCCCTTTAGCTGGAATATAGACGTGCCCTTAGTATACAACTTTAATCCCAAACAATAAAGGTAAAAGTTGTTAGTTCATAAAGGGAAGCATCCACGTTTGTAAGTGTTGTCTAATAGAGTGGCAGACAAAGTGATGAATCAGAAAGATTTGACAGAAGAGGATATGCCCAACTCTCATAAAAAAGAGAGAGGAAAGGAAAGCTAATTAAGAAAACAGTGCACAGAGTAAAAAGGAGAGAAAGAAGACAGTTTTACAAAGACAGTTATAACCAGGTTGAAGAGATGAGAGGATAGACATAGGTAAAGACAGATCAGGCTGGACAATAAGGAGCCAGAAGATTAGAACACATTACTAAAGTTACTTTGAGGTCAAGCGAGGGAATTTAGGAGAGGCTTAGAGAGAAACCAGATTGAATCAGTTAGTGTGGAGAGGAGTTTGAGCCAGAAACAGCTGAGTGAACCAGCCAGCCAGACAAGAGGTCAGAAAGAGTTAGAAAGGATGAGTTTACTTAGCAGTCAGTCTCAGAGGCTAAAAACATTCTAGGCCTACATAAGATTGTATGGAGGCTAGAAGCTTCCAAGGCTAGGCCTAGGTTAGCAGACAGAGGCAGTAAGCCTCTGAGACAATAATTACCTCAAGTGAATTACATGTTGGCCTAGTCTAAATCAGTAAGTTAATTCAAGTCATTATAAAAGCAAATGAAAGATACATCAACTATATTAAAGCAACTTGGATTCAAACCTGAAGCTTAACATGGAGATGGATTACAACTGTTTAGATAAAAATCCAATTTGATTACATAAAGATTACAATTCTTGTTAACATACACGTTACAGAACAGGAAAAGTATCTACAGCATCTGAAAGTGACAAGGGACTAATAAGTAGAATAGATCAAATCTTCAGTAATTGACAAAGAGAGAAAAAAAGGTTGAAACAAACTATCAAAGTTGGCAAAGCACAGCACAGAAAAAGGAAACTCACACCAAAGTAAATTAAAGAATCAGGGTATGAAGAAATGCACAAAGGTAAATCACTCCAAAATGAAATTTAAAAGTAACTATCCACGTTGTGTTGTATTTCCTAGAAAATATGGTCAACATTAGGAAAAAGTATAGCATGTACATCTGTGTTTCATGTGTAAAGAACAAAAACCAAATCTGATTAAAAGTTAAAAACTGCCCTGACACTATGAATGACACTCTGCTATGCTTGCAGACGGGAGCCTAGCATAACCTCCTGAGAGGCTTCATCCAGTAGCTGATGGAAACAGCTGCAGAGACCTACAGCCAAACATAAGGCTGAGCTCAGGGATTCTTATGGAAGAGTTGGGCATAGAAATGAGGGAGCTGGAGGCGTCAAGGACACCACAGGAAGACCTCCAGAGTCGACTAACTTGGACCCATGGGGGATGAACCACCAACCAAACAGCATGCAGGGGCTGGACCTAGGCCACTTACTCATTTGTAGCAGATGTGGAGCTTGGTCTCCATGTGGGACCGCTAACAACTGGAGTGAAGGCTGTCTCTGAGTCAGTTGCCTGGCAATGGATCCCTCTAACTAACTGGACTATCTGGTTGGGCTTCAGTGGGAGAGGATGTCCTAGGGGGGGGTGATTCTGAAGGGTTCCCCTTCAAAGGAGTAATGGGGCGAGGAGAGGACAAGGAGGGAGATGATTGGGATATAAAGTGAATGAATTCATTTATTTTTTAAAAAGTTAAAAATTGAGTCAGCAGGTCGTGGTCCATGCCTTTAATCCCAGCACTTGGGAGGCAATAGCAGGTGCATCTGAGTTCATGGCCAGCCTAGTCTACAGAGTGAGTGCCAGGACAGCCAAACACAGGGAAACTCGGTCTGAAATCCCACTCACTCCCCCAAAAAACCTCCTTCTAGTGAAGGGCATATGAGTTCTCAAAACTACCATTTTCCTTTTCAGTCCTGTAGGTTTGTTGTACAGTTGCCAGAGACTCAGGTTAATTCAGTACTGGGCCTCCCCGAGCTCCTCAGACTTAATATCTCACTTAGACTTAATTCACTCTGTCACGACTGTGTATCCAAGTTACACCTTCTGTACTTGTAGTAAAGATAAAACGGACTTACATCCAGTTGGCATCCAGGTATCCATACAAATACGAAAGAAAAAAAAAAAACATGCTAACCGGGTGGCTAGTGGCGTGGGGTACCTAAGGACCTGACAATCAACAGTGGATCTGTACAAATGTTTTGCTCTTGTCAGCAATGAGACCTCAATCAATAGCTCAATCTTTTTGTTTTTAAAAATTGAGGAGGGGAGACCGGAAAGGGAGACGACATTTGAAATGTAAGTAAATATAATAACCAATAAAGTAAATTGCACTTATTTTGAAAGGCCCGGTAGTGCATATCTTTAATGCTGTCGCTCAGAAAATAAAGGCAGATAGACTTCTAAACGCTAGGCTGGTCTAGTCTACATAGCAAGTTCAAGGTCAGCCAGGCTAGAACATGACACACATCCAACACAAACTTACTCGTACACACACGTACACGTACACACACACACACACAAACACTTAAAAGGTGCGCATGCACATTTGTGGAGGTCAGAGGGCAGTCAGTCCTGTCCTCCTTCCACCTGGATTCCAAGGGCTGAACAGGCAGGCTTGGCAGCAAGTGCCTTTACCTGTCAACCATCTCACTAGCCTACCTAAGGATTTAGTTTCAAATGACTGCTTATCATCTTGAAACAATGAGTTGGCACCACTCTCTATGCTGCTGACTCTAAGGGTGGAATCCCTAAACTCCATCGTTGTGTTCAATGCACTACACCAACGACAAAAAGGAGGAGGGGGGGGCGGTTTGGCAAGGTACATTAACTTTCACTGACATCTTCGGGAAAGAAACAGAAAGTCATCGTATACATTAGAACGATGGCATCGGTGCGACTCTAAGACAGTTCCAGAAGGGCAACTGGATTTGGAGTGCGGGGAGGGCCGAGTCCGGTGACAGACAGGTCTGGCATCTTCCTAAGAGACCCGGGAGCGTCGGGACTACGGGCACGGGCAGCGAGCAGAGCCTGGACCGCGCCTGGCGACGGGCGACTCCACCGCGTCCCGCAGCGCGACCCCGGCCAAGCAGCTCCCCGCGCCCCTCCCCTCGGCTCCCCGCACAGCCTCTCCCGCCCCTCCCCACCCGGCTCCCTCAAGTCTCCACGAACGGAAATGGGAGTCACAGCGCCGGGGACCAGCGGAAACAAAACACAGAGGCGGCCGCGGGGGGGCCGCGGCGGGGGAAAGCCACGGAACCAGGCCGGCCGCGCGGGCCCGCGCTCCCCGCCAGCCCGCGGCCGCACTTACCAGCTCCGGAATCCGCCCCGTGGCCCTCGCCCGCGCTCCAGAGCCGGCAGGGAACGGCGGCGGCGCGGGCTCCAAGTACAGCGCCTCTCCGGGTAAGCCGCGCCGCTCCCGCGAGTAGCAGTGTGAGCCCCGGGGCCCTTCCCGCGGAATCGGCACTAAGGAACCCCAGCCCCTCTCCCGCCTCCCAGGCACCCCTGGGCCTGGAACTACAACTCCCAGAAGGCTGCGCGACACGAACGCCCGTGACAACGGAGGCTCACGAGGCACAAACGCCCCAAGCCGCTTTGTTTTACGCGCTCGTTTTACTCCACACTACATCTACCTCCCTAACCCCAAGCATCAGGACGCTGACTCCGAAGGGAGCTTGAACTAGGGAACAGGCCAAAGTACGCATGCGTACAGTGCAGTGTTTCCAAGAGGGAAAAGGGGGGTAAAGTTAAGTGTAGGAAAGATGGCGGAGTCTTAGCTGAGGGACCCGGAAGCACTTACCCTCCACTTCCTCCTCCTGTTTGGCTTCTGTCTCACCTAGAGGCGTCCGGTCGCAGACTCTCTTCGAGGCGCTTCCTGTCCGGTGAGCGTCGAACGACTGAAGCCGTGGCCCATAGTGCATTGCGATGGCGGGTAGGCGTGTGTAGGCGGAGCCAGGGCCGGAAGTAGAACGGTGGCGGCAGCGGTGACTCTGGCAGCTCGGGACTCAGTGCAAGGTGACTGGGAGGGTAACTAGCCTAGGTTGGCCTCTTGGGATTGCGATTCTGGGTTTCTTCACGAGGAAAGGGCTGCCCATCGCCTTTGCCCTAGTAGTAGAGCGCAGCCCTGTGTCCTTGGCACCTTCATGGCCTGGCCTGGGGTCACCGTTGACCTCGGCCCTGCTGGGTATTAAAGTTTGCCTTACACCCAATAACTAAGACCGTTAATACTCTTTTGAGAGCAGAACAGGCCAACACGAAAGGCAAAAAAGGCGGGGTGGCGTGCCTTCAGCCCGCCTGGGGCTGCCCAAGGTCACTGCACTCCAGAGAAGCTTGTGAATTATGCAGGACCGGGTCGTGCCTCCTAAGACAGAAAAGGGCAGTGGTGATATCCTAAAAGTTTATATCCAATCTAGAAACTATGCAGCTAAAACAGCTTTGTCGATTGACAAACTAGCCTTTGGCTGGGCTGGTCAGTCAACTACTATAAATAGAGCATGCTCCTTCCTAAAGCTACAGCTGTGTTGGAACCTTGGTTTTTACCCCCATGCTTTCCTTAATATTTTTAATATCAAGACCCCCTAAGAAGCAGCTAGCTTAGCACCAGATAATTGAGTACAGAATTTGTCACAGATGGTGTTTTACACCTCTGATGACATTTGTCTTCTGTGTGATAGTGAACAGATCACATTATTTAATTTGAAAAAGTGAAAGGCAGTAAAGGAGAAACAAGTAGTTTTGGTAAGAGAGTATGTGTTCATTGTTTGGAGGATTGAGTAGGATTTAGGAGATGAATATACATATACATGTATGTTTGGGGTTCAGGAAATATGAATTGGAAAATTAGAAATGTGAATTGGAAATCATTGTTTTGATCATGAAAAGTGAAAATGTTATTTTTCCTGTCTCAGAAAAAATGACCGTCTTTGCAGCTAGATTGGGAGCAGGTTGACTGTAGAATGTTAGGTAAAAATAACAATATGTCTTCTTTAGACATACTGTTTTTAATCATCTATAAGCGAGACTGAAAGAACACCTTTCCCTAACACTTTAGAGGGTATTTCCTAAGTGGGTAATATGGAAGTATTTTGCAATATTTTTCGGGCTAAAGAAGTATTGCTACCTTACTGATATGTCTTAAGTGTGTTCCTAGATTTCCAGAATGAGTTGGGTGATGTTTTCTTATTATAAAGTCTTGTTTATTTGCCTGTAGCTCTTTCTCCTGTATAATTCTCTGGTAGATTATGAATGACATACTGATTTCTTCAAATGTTTTGATTTTATCATGATTGGTGAATGAAAACTCACTGCTTATTTGATTTTTTTTTTTTTCCAGCAGCACTAAATGTTATTCCAGGTTTGTTGAAGTTGGTACTATTGACACTTTAGATAACTCTTTGAATGAGAATAGGGAGGATTGCTATTTTTCATGTTGTAGGGAGTATAGCAGTGTGCCCGGTCTCTACCCACTATAGGCCACCTTCATTCAACATATTCAGGACAGCCAGAATTATCTTCAGACAACAAATATGCCCTTGGAGAGGCAATTACACACTCTGTCCTTTCACATATATTAAATAACCATTATGCTAGTCAGCTGGCTTATAGTTAATGATTCTTGATTAGTGGTAAAGGATCACTCAAACCCCTTTATGCGCTTCTGTCATCTGTCTGTCTATCTATCTATCTATCTCTGTTTATTTGGGTGTGCATATATATGTGGACACTTCTGCATGTGTTTCTCCGATGGCCAGGGTCAGCCATCACTGTTAATCTTCAGGTACTATGCACATTGCCTTTTGAGACAGAGTCAGTCAGTATCCAGGATCTTGCCGAAAAGACTAGGTTGCCAAGTGAGCACCAGAGATGTGCCTTTTTCTGCCTCCCCAGTGCTGGCATCATAAGCGTGATGCCAATCCTGGCTTTAAAATCAAAACAGAACAAAACTCGTCGGTTCTGGGAATCAAATACTACCCCTCTACCACCACTTTTGCAATTGTTGATATTACTAAATTCAAGAAAAATTACTTTGTCAAATGAACGGAAAGATTTTCAAATTCTTGTCCATACTTTCTCTGTTAATATGAACTAGTAGCAGTGTGCTCACTTCTTTGGTTCTCTCTCTGTTTAGTAGAAGTAAGATGTCAGCAGGCAGATAGATTCTTGGTGAGAGTGTGGGAAGCATGCTGGCATAGCAGGATTTCCTCAGGGGTTTGAGTGGCCCTTTATCACTGACATTCTGAGAAGCTTTGAGTGTAGGGCACTCACTGTAAGTACTACAGAACAACGGTTATTATAGATCTGCAGTGGAGAGGGGGTTGTTTGACTTCCAGGGTACACTTATTGTCTAATGAAATGTTACGACGCTATTCATTGCAGGTGCCTCTTCTATTGCTATTTCACTAGGGTTTGGTGACCCCTTTCATTTTATAAACTGAGTCTAGATGGGAAGAGATTTCTCGTCTAAGTTTCAGCTTCTCTGTCTTTTCCTTTTGGACCTGCTTGAATATATTTTTGTAATTTGGAATACTTTTGATTTTGATCTTTAAATTTCTATTTTACTCAGATCTCAACAAGAATTATCCTCCCCTTTAATGTATTTATCAATGTTTTGAGCTAGAAAATGTTTTGTTTTAACTTCAAGGGTCTGAGGAGTAGAGAGGCTTTAAGCTCGATGTTTAAAGTTTTGACTTAGACCCTCAGTAAACTCTTTCTCTGATGAGCTTGTATCATCTACTCTCTGTTACTGCAGGGCTCACTGGGCCCTTGTAGCTGTTTTTCTTTGCTGTTTCTTTTGGAAGTTGATCGGCTACAGTGTTAAGTGGCTAGGATCCTGAGTTGTTACCAGGCAAAGCCATTTTCCTTCCTGTGAGTCGATGAAGTGGAAACTTCCAGCCTCTCACTCCAACTGTCTTCACTCCCTTTGTCCTTTAAGAGGTCATGGAAACTGGCACAGTATACACAGTTTGTCTTTTCCTGCTGGTGACAAGCGGTGTTCTTAAAGAGCTTCACCTCACTGTTTCCTCAGGTCCAAGATTAAGCTCATGGGAGAAAAAAGCACTACTCCATATTATGTGTTTTCTCTTTCCTTTTAAACTATAGTAGACCTCTCAGCTATTCCTAGGTCCCAGGGCCTCTTGGTAAGAAGGAAAGACCTTGTAATGAAAGGGTTACATGACTGGCCAGACATAACTTGAGTTCTGGTTCTCAGCACATGATGTATTTAAGGTGTTTTATGAAAAGCATGTTAACTTGTGATGCTTCTCTAGTACCAGAGACTCAGCCATGATTCTTCAGAGGATCTTCAGGCTCTCCTCTATCCTTCGGTCAACAGTCTCTGTGCATTTGAGGAGAAACATTGGTGTTACAGCTGTGGCCTTTAATAAGGAACTTGATCCTGTACAGAAACTCTTCGTGGACAAGATAAGAGAGTACAAATCAAAGCGACAGTAAGTGGGTAGAGGAAGAAGCAAATTGTGAATCTAAATGTTCAGAACATGTAAATTTCAAGATCTAAGTCCTAACTGTATCTTCTTTGTAAAGGCTCCAGGGACAATTCCAGTAAGTCTTGTCATTTGAAGTACAGGCACAATTATGTCATTACAATGAGATAAGTCACAGGCGTACACAGGATCTTGAAATCATTTAGTAGCTGTTTAAGAAAATTAAGTACCTTAGGTATTGATTGGTTTAACATCATAAAATTAAGAATGATTGGGCAAGGCATACAATCAGTATTTCACCTTGTTTTCAGCTTTTCTGTGATGTGATTTGAAAGATGTATGTGAACAGCATTTTTCTCTTTAAGACTGTTTCCATGGTGATCTAAAAGACTCAACAGTGGCATGAAGTAAAACTTGGGAAAACAAGATTGCAAAATACATATTTGAGATGAATGTCCAATGTATCTATCATTTGATTTAACCCCTAAATCTTAGGAAAATAATACACATCAGTTTGTAATTCTTTTGTTTGGTCATCTGTCATTTACAAAGAACATGATGGTTAAGTGATATAGGCCATGTTGTTCTTTTTCAAAATGCAGATTCTTAAATCTGATAGAAGTAGAAAGCTTATAACAGATAAATACACATAATTCATGATGTGCAGGGTAAGTGGTTGGTGAAGTTGAATAAACACTCCCAACTGGAGACAGTTTGAAAAGCATTTTGGAAAAGTTCACATTAGGGCGTTGAAAGCAGGGCTTGGCTCCGTCTCCCCTTTTGAGTGATGATGTCAAGTTACAGTGTTATGCTGGGATTATATGTCAGCCTGACACAAGTCAGGTTTGAGTCTCAGAGAAGAAGTAGCCTCAGTTGAGAAAATGTGTCCATAAGCTATGACCATAAGCAAGCTTGTGGGGCATTTTCTAAATAGGTAATTGATATGGAAGGGCCCAGACCACGGGGGGGGGGTACACCCCTGGACTGGAAGTCATGTGGTCTATGAGAAAGCAGTCTGAGCCAGCCTTGTGGAATAAGACAGTAACAGCACCCTTCCGTGTCCTCGTCATCAGCTCCTGTCTTCAGGTTCCTAGCTGCCTGGATCCCTGTTCCCACTTTCTCTGATGATGAACAGTATATGGAAGCTTAAAGCAAAATCAACCCTTTCCTCCCCACGCTGCTGTGCTCATGGAGATTCATCCTAACAGTAGTAACCCTAACTAAGACATGCCAAGGTTGAACCCACCTTGGTTGAAATGTCAATGCCAGATAATTTTGGAACTCTCTAAAGGTAAATAACCAGGCAATCATTTAAAGTCTTGAGGACCTGGAAGATGGTTCAGTTGGTAAAGTGCTTGCTGCATAATAAAGAGGGGCCAGAGTTAGGATCCCCAGTACCAATAGAAAAAGCTGGATGCAGCAGCCACAGCAGCATTTGCCCAATCTGATGAGTATCATGAGGTCTTTCTGGCCAGCCAGTTTAGCCAGTTCATGGGCCAAGCTTAATAGGAAACAATGTCTCTGAAAGTGAGGTGGAGAGATAGAAAGAGATAAAGTCACTAGATATCCTCATTGACCTCTCGTGGTCACACATGTACACAGTACACAACTTCAGAAACCAGATGTTTGTAATGATGAACTCTCAGCTCATATTTAATGTGTATGTTTTGCTTGTGTGTGTGTCTGTCTTCACGTTCATGTCAGCGTACCACATGTATGCCTAGTAGCTATGAAGGTCAGAAGAGTGTTAGGTTCCCCTGGAAGTGGTGTTAATGGAGAGTTGTGAGTACACTCTATGGGTAATGGAAGCAGAACCGAGTCCTTTGCAAGAGCACTAAGTGTTGTGAGCCATGGAGCGGTCTGCAGCCCCTTGAGCCCCCAAGCTTAACATTTCAGGCCTCTAGTGGGTTTTGGTGGGGAAATTTTGTTTTATTTTTTTTTTTAGGATTTTTCTCTTCTAATCTGAACTTCATCATTTTCCATATACTGCAACTCAGATCCTGAGAACAATCTGATTAGTGAATGTCTTTGATGCTAACAAACACCGAGGATTAGAGATTTGTGTGGAGTTACCTCATCTCTGAAACCTTCTTCTAAAATAATTTGAATTGAGATGCAAATAGAACAGTCATTTGTCTAACCTTTTCTTTTCCCCCATATGTACCTTATTAAGATGTGATAATAAAGAGTAGTTTTAGGTTTTTTGTTTGTTTAGTTGGCTTCATTTTTAACTAGTGCATAATTAGTTTTCTTTGTTTCATTGTACACTAGGGCATCTGCAGGACCTGTTGATGCTGGCCCAGAGTATCAGCAAGACCTGGACAGAGAGCTGTATAAGCTCAGACAAATGTTTGGGAAAGGAGAGATGGACAAGTTCCCTACCTTCAAGTTTGAAGGTAAGTCTGCCTTGTCACAGAAGTAATGTGGGGGTTAGTGTGGGTGGAGAGTATGTCTGCTTTTCTCTTGAGCTAGGACCATGCTCCTGTTAATGAACATGCCCTGTCACTCATCCTTAAGAGGTTTTTGTGGTGTTTGGAAGTTAAATGACAGTTATATGGGAAGTTCCTACAAGCATAGAAAGCACTCGGATCACTGTTCATGAATTATGAGACCTTTCTCATTTGACTGGTCTAGTTATGCAGCACATGTGTGTAACATAGATTAATAAAGACCTCAATCATAGAAGGTATTGAAAGTTTATCAACGGCCGGGTGGTGGTGGTGGCACACGCCTTTAATCCCAGCACTTGGGAGGCAGAGGCAGGTGGATTTCTGAGTTCGAGGCCAGCCTGGTCTACAGAATGAGTTCCAGGACAGCCAGGGCTATACAGAGAAACCCTGTCTCGAACCCCCCCTCCCCCCAAAAAAAAGAAAAGAAAAAAAAAAGAAAGTTTATCAACTGTTGTGTTTCTCTGCACATGTTTTAAGAAAAAAATCTTAAAACTGGCAAATTTCAACATGGTACCTAATCTTGTTATTGCAGTATGACTAAGCCTGAAATGTTTCCCTCTTTTTAGATCCCAAATTTGAAGTCATCGACAAACCCAGTCCTGAGGAACATATAAAATCCATGTGGTAATTTGTCATGAATTAGTTGTACAACTAATCTAAAAATTCAAATAAACATTCATTTCACAGTTATCAAATGTCCTTTAAATTCTTTGGTGATAGGCAGTGTGTGTCTAGCAGTGCTTTGTCTCTGTTGTTTCTGAATCCTTTCATTCTGATAGAATGAACCAGCTGGAGATGTTGGCTTAAATGGATAAAATTGTCTTCTCCCTAACTAGACTATTCCAGTGTGCAGTGCTGTCCTCTTTAATAGTGGAGATCATCACCTAAGAGAGTGTGTGCTGGGAAGGAAGGATATTACATTTATCTTCGTTTTTTATTTTTCTTTATGTTTACAGCAGTCTCCAGAGGGTACCAGATCTCATTAAAGATGGTTATGAGTCACTTAGGAAATGTGTAACTTAATATGTACAGGAATGTGTGTTGTGTTCTAACCACTGTCAGCTCAAACTGCTACCCCTCATTTTTGCCTGTGGGATATAGATAGATGTATGGATTCAGGAAAGATGGTGACTTGGAACCAAAGGCCCTGAAAGGTGTACTATATAAAATGATCTTTTTGCCCAGCTGTAAAGAGCCAACAGTTATTTTCTGGGGATGTGGTAAATTAGGAATTTTTACATCAAGGTTCAGCAACTGTAGGTGGCACTCAAGGAAGTTAGACTTCTAAATGGAAAATGTCCATGTTTGTTAAACCTTTAGCTAGCTTGGGGGCAAATTTGAGAATAAGAATCCTCATATATGTGAGGCCTCTAACCAAGTTATTTCAGTCTGTTTTTATGTCTCTCATTTCTTCTCATCACTAATACTGCTTAAGCTTTTATGGACTGCAGGAGGGAAACTAGAAATCTCAAGGTAACACTGTCTTTAAGTAACAAAGGGATATTCATATCCAGTTCAGTCATCATTTTTGTAGGCGATGCAACATTTCAGTTACTGAGCATCAGAGCAGTCCTGTTAACACAGTTACATAAGCCAGTCATCATGAATACAACTTCTTTACTAGATTATCCTGAAATCTAGAAAGATACATTTTGGATCTTGAGTTACTTCAGGTGATTCAGTGGTTTGAATTCAATTCAATGAATGCTTTTTGGAAGGAAAAGTCAGTTTAAAAATGAGTAAAATGAGATAGTGTGTTCCTGTAATCAAAGCAATTGGGCCATGAATACAGGAGGATTGGGAGTTCAAGACCAACCTGGACTACATACTGAGACCCTGTTTCAAAACAACACATATTGAATAGTAGTAGGTAAATATGGGAACATGTTCAATTTTTGTGTATCTTTAAGAACATTTATAGGTACTACATTAAAAGTAGAAAATCAATCATTAAAAAGATACTAAAAAGTACCTTTAATCTTCAATGGGGCCTCCAACACACTGCTCATTATTTTGAGGGCAGTTTTTTTAGAAAGTAAAAAGGCATAGTATGTTTTTTGTTTTTATTTCTTCAAATTTGAAGTAAAATATAACCAACCAGTGATAGTTCACCTTAAATTTCTTTACCAGTTAGTTATTACAGCTAAAATGTTACAAATCTTACTGAACAATAAACAAGAGATGAAAAAGACTTAGGAATTGTGTGGATACGGCTGGAGAGATACCTCCATGGTTAGGAACCTGCTCTTCCAGAGAACTTGAATTTGATTCCCAGCACTTACATGGCAGCCTACAACCATCTGGAACTCCATCTCCAGGGGGTCTAATTTCCTCTCCTGATGTCTAGGGGCACCAGGCATGCATGTGGTGCAGACATGTAGGCAAACCACCCATACATAATGAATTGTATGGAAATGGACAGCTAATTGCTAAAAGCGAAAATAATTTTTGTCCATCCTTAGTTCATGGAGTAATAACTCATAGACCATAAACTGTTGTATCAGAATACAATGTTTTATTAATATTCTAAGTTGATGCTTACATTTCAGGTTGGTAGAGATGTCATATACATACCTACCTGTACTGTAACACAGAAATCAATAAATACCACAAAACAATCAAATGCCACCGGAATTCAGAGACAAAACTTACAGCTGGAATATGGGAGACAGGTGTCCCACAGAGAGTTGACTTGTCTGTCAGGAGTAAATAGGATTTCCATAGCTTGTGATGAGGACTAATGGTCCAGGGGAAGTATTACAAATGTATCCAAAAAGGCAGAATAAATTGTAAAGACAAACAGAGTTCAGTCTGCTGAATAATAAGGCAACAAAAGAAAGTGGGTTGTGGGTTGGTTGTGTAGAAAATTCTGTTGTATCTTTTGTTTTTTAAGTGCTGAAGCTTCACAAAGATAGGTTTGGGAACCAGAGTGAGTGGGCTGGGTGACCCAGATGTTACTGATGATAAAGAGAAGGTGTAGAGAACTGGAGAATTTAAAATGAAGGAAAAGTAGACCCCAACTCCTCCAGTAACAGCACTGCAAACCTGAGCAGTCGTTGACTGCAAAACGACAGGCTCCTTTTCATAATTTCTTGGAAGAGAAATGAGATTTTGCACTCCCTTATCCTCAGCCTCTGACATCACTAAACATCCAATAAATAGTTTATCCTTTTTATTTTCTGACATTAGAGGTTGGCAGGTATCCAAGCTGAGAGACAAGTGAGACTTTGATTTTAAACTGCTAGAGCGGCCTCACAGCTGCAGGTGTAAGGGAGGGAGGAGTTTCCTGGGTTTTACTGAACAATAGGTGAGTGACTTCCCCTCTCTGTTGAATGGGAGTAAAAAGTTGAGCTGGGCATAGCTATTTTTGTAGCGTGAACTTTAATCAAACAAAGTGACTTGTAGAATGAAGGAAGTTCTTTGTAAAGTTGTATTGAAAAATAAACATCCAGGCTTAGCTAAGTTAACCCCTATCCAGACTAAAAATAAGATGAATCTAGTTACAACAACAATACTAAAAGCAAACTTTCTCTCATAGTTTCTAGACCTTTATTATACTTTCACTATGGAAAAATAAAATCATCATGTTCTAGAAACTACAGTTAGATGTTGACACAATGTTAGAGTTCAAGTCTCAGAAAACAGCAGACAAGTCTTCATGGCAGTGACTCCCAGACAGACTTAATAACTAGAAGATTAATGTGCAGTTAGGTCCTTTGTGTAGAAGAAAGCATTCTTTATACAATGATTTCCGTTTAGCTGTATACAGTAGTTAAGAATGTATAGTAGGTGTTTGGCACAGATTTTATTAGATGTTTACACTGCATAAAATGAACCTTCAGTCTTCAGTGTCTTAAAAGGAAGCTTTTCATCTACTAGTGAAGGTAAGGCACTACGTAATTGTCATCTCACGATGTGGATTTGTGTCATTTAAGTTGATGCAGTTGGTCTTGTGATACTATGTGGGCCTAAAGAGGCATCCTTGAGAGTTGTATGTCTACTTGGCACTGCTGAAGGATATCATTCCTCCTACCAGAGCAGATCTCATAGTCATGCATAGGCAACATTTATCCAGATTCCTTGTATACCACAGGTGTTTCTTTGTCATTTGCTACCTGGAGCAAGGAGCTTGGATCGGTGGCTAATCCCGTCTACATCACTGACACACTTGTACTCTGCACTGTGTGCCAGAGTTGAGTGGTTGTAACAAGAACCATGGAGGTTGAATTAGGTACTGTCTTGTTCTGTGTAGCTTGCTGGCTCTATTAAGTATGAGTCTGACCTTGAGGGCTGAGACATTTTACACAAGTCAGCCCTTTGGGAAGGTGTTTACTGATAAGGAAGGATTCAAGGCCACAAAGTTAAAGGGAGCAGTATGGCAGTGGGCATCACCCCGGTGACCAAATCTACCAGGTACTCACTGACCACTTAGCCCATTTGCTTATCGTGAGAATCCTGAGAATCTTCTTTGCCTTTTGGGTAGAAAGTTAACTTGACCATGTTCAAAGCTGATAAAGGGAGTAAATGACCTTTCATGCTTTTTTACCCAGAAGTAGACATCCCCAGTTACATTTTTAAAAAAAAATATATATATATATGGGTAAACTAGTCCCCAACAGGACTGGTTTTCCTGTTGAGCCCTGGGAATTTCATATTTTGACACTAGCTGGTTGGTGGCCTTTGTGGATAACCAGTTCAGAAGACATTAGACCCTTGTCTCATTTCAGCCATAGTTTCTCCTGTGCCTTAGCTGGATCACAGCCAAAATGAGCTTGTTCATCTACCTTTTACTTTTGGGGCAAATGCTTCTCTCCCCTATACACCTGTTTCATCATAAACAGATTGAGAACCCCTTATCTTCACCAGGAACTAGCCCAGTTCAGAATTGCTTTTAGAGACAGATAAAAGGTCACCACTCAAGCACAGAAAGGTGTCTGGAGTTATGTAGGTTCTAGTAGTGCACTCTGATGTCCAGGTCACTGAACCTCTCCAAAAGCCTCTGAGGAAATGGCAATAGCAGCTCCCTTCATGTTGCTTTTGGTTCTGAGAAGTGAAAAAATATAAAGTGCAAACCCTTAGATGTGAGACTCAGCCCTGGGATTCCCTTACAGAGATACAGAGACACAGGACAATGGAACCCAGATGATTTAGAGGTAAGAAGAGGGTTCTGGTAGGAATTTTGCGAACAGAGTTTCCATTCGTTAGAGTATTTCCTGAACACATAAGCCATTCTTGCATGAAGAGAGCACATACAGTGTATTCTTGCCTCTTGGATTATTAGCTTTACAGTCAGTATGATATAGTCAACTCCAAATATGAAATTCATTTGCATTTCAAAAAGTCAGAATATTACCAGACATTTCACTTTAGATCAGACACAAGATGCCAGATCGTATTTTAGTGATGGCTTAAGAACATTTTAAGAACATTTTGCTTAAAATACTTCTTGTGAGTTAGAGGTCATAAAAATTATGGTGAATTCCCACTTTCATTTCTTCATCCACCTCTTTGCAAATGTAAGACAAAGCAGAGTTTTACAATATTTTAATAACTTGTGTGACAACTGTGGTTTTGGTGCATCGCAAAAGTAGAATTCTTTTAAATTATAAAGGATTTTGTGTGCTTGAAATCCTAGAAAAAAAGAAAAAAAGTAAGTTTAAAGATAACATGCTATCTGACATTTAAATTCATTCATATAAATCTGATGAATATTGAACTGAGATTCTTCAGGTTCCAGTCAGTATATACCTAACTAAATCTAATTTTAGGGACAGTTAAGTAAGTGCTAGAAGCCAAGAAACTTGAACTTTGCTGAGAAGAAAGAACTTGGGTTGAAGTTAGAGCCAGGAGAATTTGGCTTGCTCCAAGCTAGTGCACTACTACTGCTCACTGATAATATGTGCTCAGGGTAACACAGCAGTGTGGCCCAACACTGAACTGGGAAAAGACTGCCCAACCCAACTGCAAAAGAAAGTGGGACTAGAGACGTGTCTGCAGCTGATGAAGGCTACTGAGAGGAAAAAAAAAACCAAAAACATTTATTTTCCTTTTAATTCAGAGACAAGGTCCCTTTTATTGTTTGATAGAATTATTTTTATTTCAGTCTTTAAGACTTTCTCTGCAAATTGTAGAAGATAAGATGTGCTATTTGTCCCCTAATTAAAGAGCATGCTCAGCGTAGTCAACTACAAAATTCAGTAACTTTGGTCATAGATCCTAAAGTACCTAATCTTTAAAACAACTTATGGGGCAGGAGGTTAAAGAGCAGTAAGTGGGTGTGGAATACTAGTGTCTGTAAGAATCACTTAAGTGTTTAAAGTACTGACACCTGAGGTCTGCTCTAAGATGTCTGAGAATCCCTTACCTAAAGAATTCTAGGAGTTCTCCTTCCTTGGGAAAAGGTTTAAGCCTATGAGAATGTTGGATGTCCCACATCTATTAAATTACCAAAAAGTAGTCCAGTTGGTCCAAATGATGCTTCCCAAGCAATCTTAACTAAATGAAATTTCCTTTTAAGGGTTTTGAAATGCTCTTTTTCAGCAGTAACAGATGATATTTTATATCCCTAACATTTCCAAGTGCTTGGAATAACCAAAGGCAAGTTCTATAACCAGAGCATGTTGGGAGCCATCTACTGGGCCAGGCTGGTCCCCACCTTTGCCAGTGTTATTCTGTGATAACATGTCCCTCAGTTTCCTCAGCTAGCAAGAATGGCTGAGAATGGCAGACTCTGTCACATTAGGGAGGTAGGTTTAGAGCCTAACACCCTCAAACAGAAAGGATACAATAAAAAGAATGTCCAGTAATTTCTGTGCAAATGTCATACATCCTCATTGTGTCAACCCAGATGGAAAGGAGGCTAACATTTACCTAGAACTTTTGATGTACCAGTAGCAGACACTAGTCTAAAGTGTGTTAAAAATGAGGTCACAATATCCACATGTGTGCCTCACTTCCCTAAATGTCCTATTTAATAAACATGCTTCAATAGTACTCACATTTTCGCTCATTGTAGTGGCTTTAGATTCAGGACTACCCTTCCTGTGTGTAGAACACAAAGACAGCATTTACTACATTATCCCTTCCAATCCTGGTACCCATCTTCATTCAGCAGGACTGTGTTAGCTAGGCAGGAAGAAAAACCAGCAGCCCAAAGTGGATTTCTGACACATATAGACAGTATCCAGGGAAGCCATGCAACTAAGTACAGGTTTATGTCAAACCCTGAGCAACAAAATGTCATCTAAGGCTAATAGGTTAATTTTATTCTCATTTTTTTTTTTTTTTTTGTGGAATACACACAAGAGACTTATTTTCAACCTAATATATTAACATTAAATATTTTAAAAATTTGACCATTATTTGAAGTTTCATTTGTTTTGTGTGTTGGACAGGTTTCTAGTAGAAGCTTAATGCATTTGAAAACTATAGGTATCATGAATGGACATAAGGTGTAAGACAATAAATTGTTCCTTCCTGGATTATAAAGATTCCTGCCTGATTTGACAGAGGCTCAAATTAGGAGAGTATAAAGCTCTCTCACTGTTTATTTAAGATCATATGTCACTCTGCTCAAAACCCTCAATCACTTCACATCTTAATAAAAAATTGAAGTGCTCACAATTGCCTGGGGCTAGGGTGGGATTGGGTAGTGGCTACGTGTCCAGGCTACTCCATTTTGAGTGGCCTTGATATCTTAGACTTTATCCTGTACTTGCACTAGGATATCATGAGATCCAGACACCAAGGTTGAGGCAGGCATCTGGGAATAGGAAGTCAGTGACAGGATGAGTCTTCAAAGGGTATAAGGGAAGCCATGGCATCTGGGACGAAGGAGGAATGTGGAAAGGGGATCTGCCATGCCCATGTGGAAAGGGAGCTGCGTCACAGATCCAACGCAACAGAATTGGGACTTGGATGACCGTATCCATGTCTCATGCATGACTACAACATTTTTATCATCAATTAAGGGGTTAGAGAGATGTCTTGGTGATATAGAGCACTTGATCTTGCAGAGACCAGAGTTCACCATAGTGGCTCACAACTGTCTGTAATTCCAACTCCTGGAGGTCTGCTACCCTCTTCTAATTTGCATGGGTACTGTATGCACTTGGTACACAAACATACATTCAATCAAAATTCAAACTCAGACACTTAAATCCCCCAAACTCCAGATTCATATGTATACTATCAATGACTATTTCTACTCAAGAGTCTAGTAAGCTTGTCGAATACTGAAAGTTCAAGTGCCCTGCACATCTCTGCACCTCCTCTCCGCAAAGCCACACCTTCTGAAATCTTCCACATCCAGTAAATAGTGTATTTCCGTGTAACCCTGAAGCCACCTCATGTTACTCTTTTCCTACAAGCCTGAATCTAGATCAGTTAGTTGCTGAAAATAAATCCACTATGCTGTACCCCATCAAGCACTCTGACACCACCATGTTAGTTTACAATGTATGTCATGTCGTCTTGGCTTCTTTACTGTCATTTTCTAATTGGTCTAACTGCTTTCACCTCTTCCCCCTTAAAGTTTATTCTTAACAGAGAAACCAAGGTGAGTATTAAAGATTTGAAAAGTTTAAAGCTGCTTACAGCCCTTCCTGGACTTCCTGTGTTACTCAGAACCAGAGCCAAATGCCTCAAAATCTGCTTGGCAACATCTCCATATAGTCTGACTCCCAGTACTTCTGTGTGTTCCCTGCGTCGTTCCCATACAGCTCTAGGCATGATGCTCATCTCAAATGTGCCGAGCATCCTGACCTTGAGCTGTTTCATTTCTCTCTCTCTCCTTCTACAAGAACACCATTGTGGATATCTGCTTGGCTGGTTTCCTCACTCAGTCTTAAGCAAACATCGCCTACATCCCTTCTTGGCCATCTATTTAAAGTGATGGTCTCCACTCCCGCTCTTCATATTCTCTGCTTTCTTACTCGTTCTGTTCTCCGTCGTTCTTGCCACACTCTGGAGTGCCGCACAGTGTACAGGTTTAGTTATTTTCTGCTTAGTGCAATGGAAGCTCCACAATGATGCTAATTTTGATACTGATTCCAATATAGATTTTGGGGGGTTTGCCCCACCTTTTAGCTAATATAGTGGCATCACCTGGGGTGTTAGGTGTGAAATTGATTACATTTAAGTGAAAATTACTAAGTGAAAGCTTATTTGAAAACTCTTAGTGATACATAGAAATGTGTTTTTAAAGTTGAACTATGGAAATACCCACAGTTAGAGACCATATGTCTCCTCTTGTCATTTGTAATTAGGCCCCAGGACAGAGGTAGTATGTTTTTCTTGATGAAGCTGGTGAACTTCTCACAGGATTACACTACACAAATAAACTACTTTTGCCATTAAACAGATGGTTAAAAACTAATAGACAGGAAGAAAAGTAAGTGTTAAGAAAGAATACTTACTGGAAGGGAGTTTCTTCTGCAAAAGAACAGATAGATGTCATTAATGCAAGAGCTCATACGCAGATCCGCTACAATGACGCTGGCTGATTTTCTTTTCAGTCTAACCTGTAATATTTGTACCTTCTAGATGAAAGTTTTTCTATATAAGGTCATACATACAGCACATGTTTGGGCTTTGAGGGCTCAGGAATAAAATCAGGGATACTTTGGAGCTAGTTATATAACCAAGAAGAAAACAAACTTTCAAAAATGTCATTAAAATTTAAAGTAAAATAATAATAAAGTCTCATCAGCTTATTAATGAAAAGAATAGGATTCTTTCGGTGTAGGGTTCACATTTCTTTGTCTCAATATAGTGTTACTATTAAGTAATTACAAAATTGCCTTTATAAAAAAAAATGAGCTTATAGGCCCATTTTAGGAAGTAATAAAAAAATAGAAAGCCAGGTAGGGAACTGAGCCTGGTTGTGTAAACCTGGAATCCCATATACTTGGGAAGCTAAGGCAGGGTGATCATAAGTTCAAAACCAGCCTGGGCAACTTAGTGAGACCCTGTCTCAAAATTTAAAAAAGTTAAAAAAAAAAAAAAAAAAGGCTGGCCTCCCATTCAAGTTCTTACCAGGCCCAACCCGACCCTGCTTAGCTTCCAAGATCAGATGAGATCTGGCAGTATAGCTGATAAATATAATAAATACATTATGTATTTTTTTTAAAAAAAAAAAGACTGGCTGTGTTGTTTAGTAGCAGATTGGTTAATGTCCTATGTTTATTCCTCAGTACCAGAACAACTCATCCCCAAAAGTAAAGAAAAACAGATATAAACTGGACTTGGCCAGAGGTTATAGTTTGCTAATACTGATCCCAAACATAAGTTCAAAACTATGGTTCCCTTGGACAGGTTTCCTGTCATGTGAAAAGGGGAGTAATAATCTAAGCGAATGAACTCCTAATACCCGTTTCAACTCTTTCAGTATTTTAAGAAATAACTTTACTGAATCCTCATATAGAAATCATTAGGTGTTTTTCCTAAGTAGGTAAAAATGACAAGAATTTTCTATGATAATTTCATTTATACTTTCACTATTGACCAGCAGAGGGACACAGCTTGAGTCTGTTGATTGAATAGGATAGGATAAGCCAGACTGGACTCTGATTCACGAAACAGTTCACTCTTTTTCTTTCTTGATACAGGGTCTTAATTTGCAGACCACGTTAACCTTGAACTTACAACCCTATTGCCTCAGCCTCTGTGCATAGTGTAATCCCACATGTAAGCTCCATGCCTGATAGCTACGAAGAAAGAATTAGCTTGAATCAATTTTCATGGAGACATTTTTGAAGTAGAAATGCTAATGTATAATGAAGAAATGATGTATAATTACTTACAAATGATATTGGAAGCTCCTTTTGATTTTATTTCAATATGAATCATTTTCTACCTAAATTCTAAAACTGATACCCACTCTTAAATGATGGCTCTAAATTGTCTTCATACTATAATTTACAATTTCATTTAAAAATTCAACTTCATACCCTTTTGTTAGTGCAGGAAGCTCTTAAGGTTTTGTAAATTTAAACACTGGGAGTGCAGGCATATATTAAGAGAATAAAATGTTTATATTTCAAAAGTTTACAGCAAACCAATTGCGTAATCAAATATCATCTGAAGTTACAAACGTTCTAACAGACAAGATCTAAAAGCCTCGCCTGGAAGCATGTCTAATCCAGTAGGGTCTGTGTGTGCTCAGCAGTTTTGTTTTATAATTTTTTTTTGAAACAGTATCTCACTATATTGCCCAAACTTACTATTCTCATGACTCTATGCCACCCTCTGGTACTAGGACCACAGGCATATGCCAACACACTAAAATAGGTTTCTAGTTGTGGCTAGCAGGTTTCTTTATAGTTATATCAAATTAGACATTCAATATTACACAGTTCTATACTGAAACATTTCACTGATGATTTATTTTAATAAAATTATTTATAAAATTAGAAAGTAATGCCTATCCTATAAGACATAATTGCTAACATAAAATATAAAGACCTCATACCATATGTTAATACACTATAAACATTTGTCTACATTGAATGTCTTTGTGCTCTTACACTCCATGGATGATTCTTACACATTCCATAGAGTTCCCAGCGTTTCACGAGAAGGAAGCATTCTTTGGTTCCCAAGGTGTATCACAACCCATATGCATATTATTGTGAACATTGTCTGTAGCATAGTAGCAGTAAAAATACTCTCCAGAGTTGGTAGAACTTCATAGGAGAAACAATACTTTTAAAAGAAATCTCTATATTCAGAAGATATCATGTATCTGAGGAGGATGAATTTAACTTACTTGAAAAGTAGCCTTTTCTCTGAGCATAGCATATACTAAGGCCACATACAGAAACCACAAAGGCCACCACAACAACAGCTGCTATGATGCCACTTATGTTGAGAACATCTGGAATGTGAAATAAAGCATGTGTGAATTCTTGTTAAGTAGATGGACAGATGCTATCATTAAATCCAACAGTCATAAAAACTCTCCTTGGTAGCTATGCTAATGATAACTGTATGCTTCTGAAACCTAGTTAACTAGTTAATTTCAATTCATGGCTCAAATTGATTGGAAATATTCAGTGAACCAAGCTTTTACAAAATCTTAAATGTTAGGATTGGCAAGATGGTACAGTGGATAAAGGTGTTTGCCATCTAGTCTGGACACCAGAGTTCAAGCCCTGAAACCCCCTCCTTTGTCATCTATTCATGCCTTTGGTTTGATCCCTACTGTTGCCGGTGAGAAGGGGGTATGCTCCAAAACTCGTATTTCCTAGGAAAGACTAATGCTCTCATTCTCTCAATTCCAAAAGTCATTTTGTGAATACAATATATTGTAGTTGCATTTTGAACAATCTAGATCCATAACTATTCCGTGTGTCTTTTGGAAAACCTAGTCTGCAATTAGTATACACTTAGTGTTTCAGGGCCTTGACACAGCCATCCTCAATGACCTTCCAAAAGTGACCCAGATGGCTAACACTTACATAACGCTCACAGCACACAAGCTCTGCTGTGTCGTTATAGTGTAAGCCAAGGAAAGTCTCTGCCACATGTAGCAAGTTGGTGGGAGCAGTTTATGTGGGCCCTTAGCACTTAGCAGTGATCTGAAAGACAGATTTCTTAGAAAAGCATATTTTAAAACACATATTTGATAAATTAAAAACATCTGTATATATAGGCTAAGTTGTCTTGCCTTGATTAGAAGACAGACTGAAAACAACAGTTACTTTATTTTTATATTAAGCTCATTTTAAACATTTCTTTCAATGTGTCCATCCCCTTACTCCTTTAACCCATCAACTTTTCCACATTCTGTTCACACACAAGTTCTTCTCAATTTCCCGTGCTTACCTACTTGCATTCGTTTCCCAGGACACCGGCGGTGTCCAACAGAGTTACGGGCTTCACAGTAATATTCTCCACTGTCCATCTTGGAAATCATGTTGAATTGCTATTTGTATAAGGAAAAATAAACAGACCCCTAAGCTGTAAGTCTATGAGTAGGCTCCTAAAATAAATAATGTCCTTGGAAATTTGTCACCAACTGGGTCTGCCCTTTGGTAATGATCCAGAAATTTATATTTTTCTTGTGAATTGTGGTGTCTACCAGAACCTGCCAGGTCTTTGAGAGGTAAATAGATAGGCCTATTTAATTTGGCAGACAAAGACAGGCATATCTGAGGAAGTTTGTCTCCCTCTTCCTCCATTCCTCCTGGTACCTTCATCAGTATGCCACTATGTCTCCCAGGCTGGTCTCAAACCCTTGATCCTCACTCTTCTGTCTTCACGTAGCATCACAGGTATGTGGTCCCTCAGTTTCTGTAATTTCTGGGAAGTGCCATTCATAAAGGAAGACCTCCACCGAGGAAGGGCTAGTATCCTTTCTCAGTCACAGTGAGGTCACTGCAGATGCAAACCACAAGCACTTGCTCCCCAGCGTCAGAGCTATGGCCAGGAAGTTGCTTGCGTCCCACGAAACCGCAACTGATGTTTTTAGGATTGTAAATTATAGCAATTCCAGAGTACTTGAAAATTCTGAAAAGAAAAGTTCAACCCTCCTGGTCCACCGTGGTCGCACTTCCTTTAATCCCATCACTCAGAAAGCCAAGACAGGCAGATCTCTGTGAGTTTGAGAACAGTCAGGGCTACACAGAGAAATCCTATCTCAAAACATTAAGTCAAAAACCCAGTAACCAAAGTTCAACCCTCACTACCATATAATGAGAGGTAAGAATTTGGTATAAAACACTTTATAATCTGTACCAGTCATTTTATACCCTTGGAGAGTTTCTGGAAGGAAAGAAGACCAGGAGGGAGCTGAGGGAAGGAGCTTGCTCCAGTTTAAGCTGCCCATGGGCATAAGGTGTCCTTACCACATACCCCAAGGGCTGACTCCCCGAGGAAAGTGCATCCAGCACTTCAGACTTGCCTCAGGGCTTTTATCACCCACTCAGAAAAAAATAAATCTGAAGAGTAAATATAGCAGCGTGTGGCGGCAGGTTTAGTGCCCAATTTCACAGTGTAAAATGGCTCGGACCTGCTGACTGCTCCTGAAGACTGGAAATGCTAGCACATGACCTGATTCTGAGGGCAGCACCCTCCACTCCTTCTTTTACTTAGCTACAGAAGCAGTGAGCTTTCCTAGGCATCAGAAGATCTGACTTTTGAATAATACGGCACTAGGAGAAAGAATAAACAGAAACGACCTACCTCTGTTTCAAAATTCCTAAGCTTCGTCCACCTTACCTATACGAGTTTTTTTCATAATACTTGTGGTTGTGATTTTGCATTGCTGGAAACAAAATATTTAAAACCCAACTCCATATTATCTTGATTGGAAGCAAAAGGTTTCAAATGAATTGATCTGATTTTTTTTCCTCTCCTACCTCTACTCTGAAAAATCACAGTTGAAAAAAGTAAAAATAGTCCTGAAGTTGGAACAGCTTATGTATAGAGCTAGATCAGTTATCTCTAGGAAAGGAAACAATTGGATAATCTGGGATAAATTTACAGATTAGGTGTTGTGCATAGCCTCAGCCTTGTATTTTGATCCTAGTTCCCAGTGGATAGCCCCAGCCTTATATTTTGATCCTAGTTTCACTTTCCTGGGAGGGGCTGCAGAGGATGATTGAATCTGTACACAGATGACGTCTTATGAACCTTCTGTCCAATTAAACTTGTAAAATAAAGGCTAGAGCCAGAGATTGGGCAGTAGAAGGGGAGGCGGAGAAAAAGGCTTAGGGGAGGAGAGAGTGAGAGGAATTCGATATAAAAGGAGAGGCAGAGGTAGAAGCAGGAGGAAGTTGAAGCAGAAGGAAGCCGGCGGTGGAAGCCCACGATGGAGGAGCTGGAGCCGGAAGGACAACCAAGCAGCCTGGATAAACCACAAGTTATAAGGGATCTCATAGCCGGGGATTAGAGCAGTGTAGTGGTAAATCTGCCCAATCTAGGCGTGCAATTTATACCCATAATTATTGAGCTGTGTTTTCCTTTACTGGTCTCCTTCGGGTAGAAGATCTTATAGCAACAAATCTGGCGGTTTAAATAATTACCACTACAGTTAGGTAACAGATAGGTAAGTCACAGAGACAACAGTGAAGGCTCTGGATCCACGAGAAAGTTTAATGACTCAGACACCCTAACATGGTTTTCCTATGGTCATTGTTTCCACATTTAGCACTGAGGTTCAGGTATCTCCAACTGAGTTTTTTTGTGTATTTCCTCAGTGGTTAAAATTGAGATGGAGGTTGATGATTTCCCAGGACATAGAGGTAGGTAGCTCTAGAGCACTGCCTAATCCATCATGGAAACGGTTTGGCCTGCCCTGAGTACTGGTCACTCGGTTTGCTTAGCTCCCTCGATTCCTAGTCCATCTTCCCACTTCCCACAGTAGTCTGTTCCATTGTTTCTTAGCACATGTACCATCCTCTTTCCTGCTACCACCTCTGCTCTCCACTTAGTTAGCAAGGAGATTAATCTCCTGTTATGTATAATTTAAAGTTCTAATAACCTTTTTATCACAATGACAGACAGTAGTTTCATACCTGAAAGAACCTTACCAGAATTCCAGATTTCGTATTCATTGTGTATGAGCTGTTGTGTATGCTGCCTTTTGGATTCCCTAGCAAACTCGTGCCATCTTTAAACCATATGTACTCAGGGGCTGGATTTCCTTCTTTATCTTGACATCGTAGCTCCACAACACTGCCACTCATAACAGAAGTGGGTACTTCACATGAAGGAACAGCAGGAGCCACTGCACAGTGGAAGCCAGATAGTACAGATTATTCATTAGCTGAACACAGGTTTCAAAAGTCTGTATTGAGTGGACAGCTGAGACACAGATGAACACAGATAGACACATCCACTATTCACTGGACGTGTTTTCTTTTCTCTTGAGCACACAATATACCCCATTTTTACCCTTCTTACTGCTAGATAGGCTATATACATTAGTTTGGTCAAAGGAATATATGTTAAAGTGATGTGACCATTTTTGTATCTGACCCATTAAAATTTCATGTATGCTTCATTTGCTTACCTTATTCTCATCTACTACCGGAGTAGTTATCAGTACTTGAACTTCAAAAGCCATGTATTGTGGGGGCCAGTCATGTATTTTTCTGAGTCTCTTCATTTCATAAAGTAGGATGTTACGGTTTGAGAATGACATATCCTCCATGGGTTGACTCATGTGTTTGAACACCTGGTCTACAGCTGCTAGCGGTGTTTGGGGAAGTTGTAGAACATTTGTGAGGAAGTGTGTCACTGAAGACTCGCCTGGACGTTTATAGCCTAGTCCTGCTTTGGGTCCCCCTCTGCTACCTGATCTGCCAAGATGTGAGCAAGCAGCCTCATGTTCTCCCTTCCACAGATGAGCTACTCCCGTCTCCATGGCTTGCCTACCATGCTGGACTTACATCCACTCCAAATGTGAGCCTTCCTTAAGTTGCTCCGTGTCATGTAGGTGGTCATGTCATGAGAAAAGTGACTAATAACAAAAGTTAGCACCAATAACTGGAACCATCCTGGTGGTCCCTGACTACATGGCTCATAAGCCGTAGGAACTGATTTGCAGGACTATAATAGAGTTTGGAGCTGTAGACTAAAGAAGTGCTACAATGACACAAATGGAGCTTACTGGGTCATTCTGAAGAATGGCAATGGGAGGGTGAACAGTAAAGATTGTGTTTTTTTAAGCCTTGAGGGTGGGGATCAAGGACCTGACTTGTATCAGAAATTAGATTAGAGGGCATTAATATGACATATTGACAAAGTATCTGGCTTCTTTCAGATTCCTGGAAACTGGGGTGAGACTAAGCTTTAAAGTAGTAGACCAAGTTGTTTGGCAGAGGAAATGTCAAGACAGCCTAGCATGCAAACTGTGCATGGTAGTCATGGCAACTCCACTGATTCTTGACAGATTTACAAGGGAAAGGTAGAAAGATGTGAACGTGAAGGTTAGCAAGGAGAGGTGCACAGAGATGTTTAAACTGCAGGCAGGGAGGGAAAGGGAGTTCAGACAAAGCGATTGTAATGGTTAAATATGTTGGCACCCTGAAGGAAGAAAGGATGCCTCCAGGGAAAACCCACTTATCAAGAAGAGCTGCCTGCTGTAACAATTCAAGTTCATGTAGAAGGAGCGTTCCTGAAAACACAGCCTCTAGGTATCATTTGGTAAAATAGGCATCAAGGGAAAAGTTTTTCCTGAGTTCAGTAGCAAAAGCACACAGAGGCCTCTTTATATCTATAAATCTGTGATCTGTGGTCCAAGAAGGTCACATCTTGAGCAGGATACAGTTCTTGGCATTAGGCATTATGTCTATGCTGCTGGAATTTTTCTAGTTTTTTGTTTGTTTGGTTGGTTGGTTGGTTCTTTTTAGACATTCTGGTTGCAAGAGAAAGGCAGCAATCCCAGAGAGCTGCTGCAATCTGTGTAGCATGTCAGATTCTGTGCACGGGGCTGCTGTGTGAAGCTGTGAAGGCAAAGCCCGAGTTGTAGTGAAACTCTGGGATATTAGAATTGTAGAAGGCTCTGGGCCTTCACTGAAAACACATTCAGGCACCAAATGGAGCTATCCCAAAAGAGAAGTCACATGTGCCTCAGGAAACTGAACAATGGGGCTGTCCAAAGTCATTGAGCCCAGAAGATCCCACCATGAGTTCAGGTAGTAGGCATGGAGCTCAGGAGTTTGGTACACTTCCTTCTATCTTGGCCTTGCTTTGGCCCAGCCTTTCCTTGCTATGCCCCATTAGTCTCTTTTGGAATAGGAATGTTTATTCTGAACACTTCATTTTTAAACTTTATTTCACAGGGGTTGACAGTTAAGCGATTGTCTTGAACAATTTAAGACTTCAGACTTTAGAACAGTGTTTGGACCATGAGACTAGTGATTTTTGAAGTCAGACTTAATGCATTTCCCCTTATTAAATATTCATGAGTGTTTGGAACTCAGGAGCAGAACAATAAGATTTGAATATGAAGTGACTCATGGACTCATGTGTCTGAACACTTGATCTCCAGCTGTTGACACTTTTGAAGAGACTGTGGAAACTTTAAGAAGTGGGGTCTTTTATCTTATTATATTATAAAATACTTTTTAAATAAAGGAAAAAAGTAGTGTCTCATTGGAGAAAGTGGGTCTTAGAGACTTGAACTAAAACAGAATTTAGTAAGTGTGGTAGTCTGAAAAGGAATGGCCTCCCCAGACTCATGTGTGTGAATGCTTGGCCCATACAAAGTGTCATTATTAAGAGTTGTGGCCTTGTTGGAGTAGGTGTGAACTTGTTGCAGGAAGTGTGTCACTGTGGGTGTGGGCTTTGAGGTCTCCTAGGCTTAAGGTACACCCAGTATGACACACAGTCTCCTTCTGCTCCCTGTGGATTAAGATGTAGAACTCTTGGCTCCTTCTCCAGCACCACATCTGCCTGGATGCTGCCATGCTTCCCACCATGATAATAATGGATCCTGTAAGCCAACCCCAGTTAGATGCTTTCCTTTATAAAGAGTTGGATGATCATGACATGTCTTCACAGCAATAAGTCCCTAAGACTATAGATAACTATTAATAGTCTCCTGGAAAACTCAGGACTGACAATGGTAGACAGAATTCTGACAATGTCCCTATTTTCTGTTGTACTGAAGATGAAAGGGCAAGGTGACAGGGAACTTATGTAATACCATCTAGGTGACTGAAAAGCAAACAAACAAAAACCAAAATCTTTCCCCAGGACTGGGGGATGAGGATGGGAGAGCTGACAGCCATTATGCACGTGTGTGTACTTTACCCAGTACTTCTAGCATGACTGTATCTTCCTGCAGGTTCTGGCCTTGCTCAGTCGGAGCACTGACTTCACAGCGATACTCTCCAGCGTCATTTCTTGTAACGTTTTTGATTCGTATGTTGAAATCTATCATCTCAGCACGGTCTTTAAAGTCACCTTTTGGGGGAAAAAATAAGACGATAACATTAGAAATAATCAAGCAACTGTCTATGTAGTATCTTCCTCAAGTCCCTTCATTCAAAACTAAAGCTTTTGTTTTCCTGGTAAAAACTTAAACTTTGAACTTACATGTGCATGTGCATATTATACATTGTGTAAGACATTTAAAACCATCTCTCCCTCTGTGTCATTGTCTCTGCTCTCTCTTTGTCTCTCTGTCTCTGTCTCTCTGTCTCTGTCTCTCTGTCTGTCTCTCTCTGTCTCTATCTATCTATCTATCTATCTATCTATCTATCTATCTATCTATCTATCTATCTATCTATCTATCCCTGCCTGCTGACCTGGTGCTCTCTAAGTAGACCAGGTTGGTCTTGAACTCAGAGATCACCTACCTCTGCTTCCTGAGTGCTGGGATTAAAGGTATTTAGCACCATACCTAGCACCTTGCCACTTTTCTAATATCTACTTCTGCTTTCAAAAAATGAAGAGCTTGAACACATATGTATATATGTGTGTATATATGTATATGTTTGTTGAATATATTTTATATATATACAGGTGGAAGGAGAGGCAACTCCTGCTAGTTATCCTATGACATACATTTTCCCATCCCCCAAAATAAATAAATGTAAAATAAAATAAAATAGATAAAATAAAATAAAATAAAATGGGGTTTTGTGTTATATGCAAGTGCCTGAATTGACAGCTGTCGAAAATTAAAGTGAAAATCACTGTACTATTAGCCATTTGAAACACACAGTTCTTTCTGAATGGAATAGAATCAGATGACATATTTCATTTATTTGATTTTTGATACAGAGTTTCACCACGAAGCTTTGAGTGTCCTATGACTCATTATGTAGACCAGCTTGGCCTTGAACTCATACAGCTCTGGCTTCCTCTACCTGAGGAGTGACTGGCATTAAAAAACAGGTGTGTAGCCTTCAGTGGGTATGATGGTTTGAATGAGAAATGTCCCTCATGGGCTCACGACCTTGAACACTTGGCCTTGTGTTTTGGGGGGGTTATCTAGCAGATAGGAGGTGAAGCCTTGCTAGAGGAAATACATCACTGGACGTGAGCCTTGAGGGACTATAGCTTCACCCCACTTCCTTTTGTACATCTCTGCTTTCTGTGTGCAGATAAAAATGTAATCAACCAGCTTTTGGCTCCAGCTGCCACGCCTTCCCTTCTATGACGGACTCTACCCCTCTGGAACTGTGAGCCGAAATAAGTGCTTTCTTCTTTAAGTTGCTTTTGCAATAGTATTTTATCACAGCAACAGGAAAGTTACCAATGCATAACCTAATGATATAGTTCACGCACCACTATCACATTTTAATTAATAACAAATTATATAATCAGCAGGAAGAGTAGAGCGTGAAAGACATGTACAAAAAGTGAAAAGTACTTGCTAACAGTTATTTTTAGCTAATGGTCTAACTCTCCAAGCTCCGCTGTAACTAGTCATCCACAGTCCTAACTCTCCAGGCTTCTCAGTGCTAGGCGTGCTAGAAAGCAGAGAGTTATTATTGCTGAGCAGGAGCCCTACATCCAATCTCATACCTTTTGTTGTTTTGTTTGTTTTGTTTTGTTTTGAGACAGGATCTCTCTTTATAGTCCTGGATGTCCTGCTATGTTGACTATGCCAGCCTTAAACTCATAGAGGGCATCCTCCTGCCGTTGTCAGTAAAGTGCTGAGACTAAAGGCATGTGTCATCACACCTGGCCCAATCTCAGATCAACCTTTTTCTTTTTCTCCCTCTCCCAATAGTTTAATTTACTAGGCCAGCAAAAATGGTTATATTTTGTGTTAAGCAAGCACTGGTCCCAGAACTCGGGGGAATTCACCTTCTTTTGCTCTGTCTGGTGTTCATGGCTGTGGTATTTTAGTCTCAGACACTACTCACTTCATTTCACAGTTGCAGAAACACGTTTTCAGTAATCAGTCCTCTCCTGTCCCCATTTCTGAGTTAAAAGGTCTGGGCTGCCCTTGGTGTCTTCTCATTCTGGCCTCCTCCAGTCTACACGTTCTTACCTTGGAGAGCCTGTTGATAGTAGACCAAGGAGACACCCCTCCCCAGCTTCTTCCACTCCAGTCTGGAGGATGTGGTCCTCTTTGGGGTTTTACAAGCTAAAATAGCCTCTACAAACAATAGGAAAAATAGGTTTTTAATGGTTCCTATGAATTTGCACCTTATTTAACTAAAAAAAAAAAAAATCTTTAAATTACTTTTTTTTTTGCATTTCCATCCATCCACTCATTTTCACCCAGACATACAAACATAAACATAAATACATCATGTCAGTAGATGCCATGTCGATTTAACCCAAAGATGAATTGGGCTCATGACGGCTCTTCTCTGTAATAATTATGTGGTATAATCCTGCTTTCTCTAGCTGTGGAATCTGAGCCTTCACCAGTGAAATAGGACGGTAACTCACAGAACTGTGAGTCCTGAAAAGTACAATATATGCAAAATGTACATGTCGAAGTACTGTTTGTGCTTTACAAACAGCAGCATCAGTAATTATTTACTTGTTATTCTAAATCTCTGCATCTGAGGAGTCTACAGCTTGCTGGAAGATACAGGTAAGATAAGATCATTCTAGGCAAAAATTGATGGGCATCAAGAGAAGGGGTCTAAGCCAGTGGCACACACCTCTGATCCCAGCATACAGGAGACAGAAGGAGGCGAATCTCTGTGAGTTTGAGAACAGCCTAAACTATAGAGCTAGTTCCAGGACAGCCAAGGCTACACAGAGAACCCCTGTCTTGAATAAAACCAATAAAAAAATAAACTAAAAAAAAAAAGGTCTAGGGAGAGAAAATACTTTGCATTTGTACCTAAGAAAGACACTTATTTCATGCCAGGCGATGCTGAGAAAATGCACAGACATTCCTCACAGGCTGCATTCTCCTCAGCTCTCTTGTGACTCACTCTATGAATATCTTAATATACAGCTATATTTTATATTGTAGGCTCCTACTGTAAAATGACCACCTATAACTTTGTCTCAAACTGGATAAACTATTAAAAGATTAATCTTCTCATCAATTTGACTCCAGTGTGGCAAAGGTCAGTTTTATTACAGTGAAATTACAATATTTCCATCATTTAAGAACACCTGGAACCTCTGAGGGAGGCACCCTTTTTGACTGTCCAAACAAGCTGACTAGGGAACAGGAGGCCAACCAATGCTACTCCAAGCTGCCAGGCAGAAGCTCCAGTTATAAATAGTTTAAAAGTATGTTTTAACCAGCTCCATGGAGTGGCAACTTCATTTTTCTGAGTATTTTTTAACCATAAGGATAACCATAAGCTTAGCCATAACCATAAAGTTTGACCTAAAACAAAACAAACAAACAAAAAATCCCAGAGGAGAGTAGGGGATGCGGGAGAGTATGGATGGGTGGAGGAGCACTCCCATACAGGCAAAGAGGGTGGGGGAGGGTAGATGTGGGATAGGGGGTTGGTGGAGGGGTAACCAGGAAGTGGGATGTCATGGGATGGGGGTTACTAAAGGGGGTAGCCAGAAAGTAGAATATCATTTGAGATTTAAACGAATGGAATGATTAATAAAAAATAAAATAATCAAATAATAACAACAAAAACAAAACAACAACAAAACAGAAAACAAAAAACACCAAAGAATCTTTCACTGAGAGAAAATTAGGTTGAAATTGTTTCCCTATGTCTGAGTTTGATGTTTAAGAACATGTAATGCGATTTTTTAACAGTCTCAATTTTATATGTAGTTATGGACAAAAATGTCGGTAGGCATATGTTTGAAATGTGTGTCACCATGGCAGTGGCTGTATGGTAGACAAGGGGTCATTGTTGTTGTTGTAGTTGTTATGTGTAGTCTTTGCTGTGTGTCTAAATTTTCAATTATACTTCTACTGACAGAAATAAAATGAGTGGTAGTAGGAAACTGGCTGGGCAAAGAACAGTTTGCCAGAAAAAAACAGAGCCAGGAGCTGTTTTGAGGATGCTTAAAGTTTTAAACTTCTGCACGATACAGAGCACAGAGTGATCATTTTCAGAGGTGTTTGCAACTATGCTACAAAGACAAATGTGTGCTAAGGGACCTGTCTGAGGAAACGGGTCTGTTCTGTTGATTAAGGAGAAAGGGTGGTAACTTCCGGAGGCTCGAGTTTTAGATAGGTTTCCTTCCCGTATTTTGTTGAGTTTTCCAACAATTATGCACACACCCACAATCGTTTTCACTATTTCTCCATAACTTGCTCCTATATCTTGAGATAATTTTACACTATGTCACATTATTTTGTGTATTTAACCAAACATGCACACAAATACATCCCTTTGGTAAGTTTCTCCTGACTCTCCCCTCACTGTTCTGTGGAAAAACCTGAGAAAGTTCTATCTTTATTCTCCCTGTCTAATGATTTGACTTTAGTCTTTTCACTGAGCAAATATAATGTGAAGAAGTGACCTATCCAGTTGTCCAAAAATTGTTCAGTAATATTGTGTGGCCAACACTATTCTTGAGCTGTAATCAGTGAGATTTCCATTTGGAATCTGACAATCTAGCAGAGAAAATCAAGCCAACAAGCAACAAGTCTCCCAAGTCTAGAAGACTGAGAGAGATGGAAGCGGCATCAGGGAAGATGGGTGGGCTACAGGGACAAGGACACAATGTACAAATTAAAGATAGTCTCTTTCGGGAGATAACATGAGACCAAAGCTTTAGAAGCCACAGAACTTAGTTCTAACAGTCTTTGTTTTGATAAAGTGCCCTGCATAAGAAAAGAGTCAAAACCAAGGGTCCTAAGACATCAGCACTAGAATTTTGGAGCTAACATCTCAGGATATCACAGCTGGCATAATTTCCCATATCTAGCTTCTGGGTTGTGGACATGGTAGCTCACAGCACAGGACATCAAGTCAGACCTTTGTCACATAAAAGGCCTAAGATGATATGATCACCATACTCATATCAGTGAAATGATCAAATAATACTTCATGTCACAATTATATATGTATATACATAAACACACAGATGTATAATCTTGCATATAGCATGTGCTCCATGAATGGTCTTCATTATTTTCATCTATGGGGAAAATAGTTTTAACTGTATGCTTGCCATGATATGATAGAAGTCCATACACGACACCACCACAAATCTTATACTTATATTGCCGAAATATGAACTAAAATTTCACCTCTGTTTTGGAGAGTAAAACAGTTTTGACATCATTTTTCACTCAAAGGACATTAATGCACAAAAAGGTGCAAACACTTTCTACTAAGGTGGACTATGTTGTCGAAACATGTTTAATCTTCATTGAAAAATGATTAAGAAAATGGTTGATATTAAACTCTGATGAATAGCCTTCAGGCTCAGATGCTGTAGAGATCTGCTCATGAGCTAGACAAGCCTGGCAGTGCTGCCCTGATTTCCAGCTTAATCTGCTTTTGGCAGCACCATGGGAAGAGAGACAGACCAGCAGTCCCGAGAAGTTGGGATTAATTCACGATTTTTTGACATCAGAGAATCATGGAGGGGGGGGACCTGAATGAAATATGTTTCATATGTACAAATCACAAAATGTCACAGACTTTAAAGTTACTTCAAAAATACCCCTAAACAAAAATCTGTAAGAAACTAGAAATTGATTTTTGCTTAATGGAAAGCCAAATTGGAATAAGCAGGCACAGATTAAATAGAATGAAAGTGTACTCTAAATAAAAGAGCAGAAACAAAGGAAGAAAACAGTAAACATTTACTCGAGTCAGATTGTCTGTGTCTCTCTCTGTGTGTGTGTGTGTGTGTGTGTGTGTGTGTGTGTGTGCACATGTTCATGTATGCATTAATCCCGGTGCCTCGTACATGATACACACTGGCCTCACCATAAAGTAATTTCTCACTGAGCAGAGTAACTTCATCCCTGAGATTAACTTTTGATTGCAATAAATTATGGAAGGATTTTTCTATATTAAAAATAAAGCATGTCTTTAAAATGTAATTCCTGAGCCTAAAGAGCTGTGGTGGTTTTAGAATATTTTGGAGATACTGAGTATCACTGACATGTTTACACTTTAAGATGACAGATGGTAAAGTTGTGATAATTTTGCCTCAATATTTCAAAAGTCGTGTAAGAATAAAGGGTGCAATTTTTAACATTTTAAAAGAGATATTCAAAACCAGCCATTTACAGCCTGGGGCTGGCTGGACCTAGGGAAGTGCCTCTGGGAAGCGAGTAGAAGAGGAATTTCACTTTCCTTGACTCTGCTTGTCACGCACTCCTGCTGTGTGCACTCTGCTGGTCCAGCCTCCCGTCTGGCAAGCTGCCCAGCTCTGCTTACCCTCCTGCAAGTGTGCCAGACACCAAATGACTCTTGGGCGTTTACTTCCTCTTAGCCACCTTCCTCCTTTGAAACTGACTCACACTAAAGTGTGTTGTCTTAGCTTAATTATGTAGTATATTACAACTGAAACACCTTAACTGAAGTAGCCAAGGGCTTTTCCTTTTACCATCCTAACCATGTACTGCTTAGGTGACCTAATAGAGCTTCTAAGCAACCCTTATCTTGCTGATCTTTGAAGACAATATGCCTGAAGGTCCAAAGTTCCCTTTCGGGTGAACAGACCAAAGCCTGACTGGCTATAACATGGCTGCCAGAGTGGTCGCTAGAAAAGCTCCAAGTTTGAGGTAAATACCATCACAAATACCAGACAGACCATACAAGAAGAAAAATAAGGTGTGAGCACGCAGTGGGACAGCTCAACAGTTAAAAGGCCAGCTACAGAAGCCCGGAGTCCTGAGTTTGATTCCTGGAATCCACATGTGATAAAAGATAAAACTGACTACACACACACACACACACACACACACACACACACACACAAGAGAGAGAGAGAGAGAGAGAGAGAGAGAGAGAGAGAGAGAGAGAGAGAGAGAGAGGAGTAAGCAGAAGATCTAAAAATAGACAGCAACGTCGTCATGAAGTATGTAAACAGCTCAATCTACTTAACCCTGTAAGATACTATACCTTGATACTCTATTACTGTAACTTCTTGACGGTGGTCTTTTGATGCAGAAAATCCATTTGCCTTATGATCTGAAAGAGTAAAATCAATAGATAATTAATATGAGAAGTTTGCGTTCATATATTTCATTGGGATACAGCATTGTACAAAGTCAGCCTAAACTGAGTAGCAATTGTTACATAATTCATACCACATAAAACATAAAACAGGGAAATCATGTCTCTCTCCTTTCTTCATGTGGTTTTGGCTTTTTTAGATATTTCCCAAGCAGAATAGACATCAGAAAGTGTACTCTCCTCAGTCCCTCTGAAAACAAGCATGCCCTTACTTTACCTTATTTATGCAATATAGTGTCCATCCACCAAGTCATGCATCTATCCACCGCCATCTACCCTCCCATCTATCTATCTACCCACTCACCCACCCATCTATCCACTCACATATCTATCCACCCATCTGTCCATCCACCAACCCACTCATCAAATCACTCATCAACTCATCTATCCACCCATCAATCTACCCATGCACCCATTGCTCCACCTACATATCTATCCACCTACCATTCATCTATCCACCCATTCATCCACCCATTCATCTATTCACTCACCCACCTATCCACCCACCTATCCATCTGCCTACCCACTTACAATCCATCCATCCATCCATCCAGAAATAGCTTATTAGAGAAGACTCAACCATCTTCTTTTTATAGTCTTTTGTCTTCTCATTGACTCAATTACCATTTTTTCCAAAAACAAACAGCAACCCCCTCCGATAAAACCCTTCACAAATCCTCATCACTGGTTCTGATAGCTCTTCTTGGATGAAACTGGTAAGCCTCTTTTTCTACTAGACATCTATATCTCCTTTCTCCACTTCCACCCCGTATTCACCGGCAAAAGTAACACATCAGCTTGGATGCAAACTTTCTCTTATTTCTATAGATTCAATTACAATTATGGGCATCACAGCACACAAGGTTGCTCCTGCCAGAAGTTCACACTTTGCCCAGGATATACCTATATCTTTGCATCAATACAGGCCGAGTATTCTGCCACCACTTCAATGCTTTGGACTATATGTCCTTTATGCTCTTTGCCCTTCACTACATTCATCAATGTTCCTGGTCTCAAGAGGGCACATAAATACCCAAAATCAAGCAGGAGAAAAATAGGGCACCTCTTGCTTATCATCTTAAAAAAAAATCCACTGGTCAAGATAGACATAGAAAAATTGGACAGCTTAGGTAAGCATTTGAGAGAAACCACCATTACTAAAATACACCTGCTTCTCAGACTTGTGGTAGACAGAGAAAGTGAGTTGGTGAGCATGGTTCTTGGTATACCCTAGGGTAAAATAATAGCAGTTAGCATGTATTTGGTTCTTATGTGTCAGGCAAACATCCCCAGTGCCATCTAAGTATATACTCATTTAACTCCTAAGAATTATCTCTGGTTATAGATTGAATATGAAATGCTCCCCCAGGATGGATACCCAACTTGGGGTTATATTTTGGGAGGTCCTTGAAACTTCATTAGGTGTGGTCTAGCTGCAGGAAATTAGTCATTGGGGTGGGGTATTGGAGCTAACTTGCCCTTGGCCTCTTGCTGTCTCCTGCTTTCTGTTTCCTGTCCACCATGGATTGAATGTTGGTCATTCCATAACCGTGCTGCTGTAAGTTTCTCTTCAGGCCAACCAACCACAAAACCATGAGCCAAAATGAAATATTCCCACCTTAAGGTTTTTCTCAAGTATCTTGGTTACAGCTATCCCTTTGCCCAATGGTAAAGAACCATGGCAAACTCAGAACCTTCTGAGGTTTTATCTACTAGATGCAGGTATCACCCTGCCCACTGTCTTGACATCTAAAATTGTAGAGATGGGCAAATTCATCTGTATTGGAAGTGTGGTGTAGAAATCATTCCTGGTTGAAAAAATCCTGCTATAGTCAGGCTAGTTTGAGAACCATGTACAGAAATAAACCAACAGACTAAAGGAGGACAGAGAATGGTGAGCTCAAGGATTTTAAAGTTCTTGGAAAATTGAAATTTTATAATGATGAAAGGTAATTTATTACATTTCTGGGGAAGAAGAAACCTTTCATGTGTGATAGCTTCTTCTCCTTTGCTTATTTTTCTTCTCAGTCCTAAGGGACACAACCATTAAGGTGTAAAAGGCAGCAGGCCACTGCCCTCAGAGATAAGGAGGAGTCAGGGCCACTAAAGAGTCATTTTAAACAATCTTTTTGGCTCCTGTATTTCAAGAACCTTGAAAAAGGTCCAGGGAATCTCTTCAAATCTCCTTCCTGCTTTCCCCATGGACTTCCTTCACATGCAGGCTGGTTTTCCTTTCTCCCACATTTCCCTGAAACCTCTCCCCTCCCCCTTCCCCTCCCCTCCCCCTCCCCCCTTCCCCTCCCCTCCTCTCCCCCTTCCCCTCCCCCTTTCCCTCCCTTCCTCTTCCTCTTCCCCTCCCCCTCCCCTCCTCTTCCCCCCCCCTTCCCCTCCCCTCCCCCTTCCCTCCTCCTCCTCTCCCCCTCCCCCTCCCCCAGAGCTCCTTTTTCTGTCATCTTCTTTCTCTCCCAGTTTTATTCTCTAGAGTTCAAAGACAGAGCCTGGACCTTCAGAGAGCAGAGAAGATGGCTCAGGACTACAGCTAAACCAGATTTTCTTAAATGAGCGTAGGAGAAGGTCGGACCTCCTTGTGTTATCCTCCATTTAATAATGAAAGTGCCGGATATTTCTGTAATAATCATGACTCCAAACTTGAAGGGTTTTGAAATTTTCAAAGGACACTTTGAAACATCTGAGTTAGTGTAGCACAGCAGGTCTTGATCATGACTAACAAGTCTTGTTGAGTTTTGAAATATGTTACTGGACTTTTTAGACAAAACAATAAAGACTAATATTCTATGGAAACCAGTTAAGGGAAATCTGAGCAAAAACGGAAGAAATAATCTTTGCTCCCTTCTCCTTGTCCTGACTTTGGACTCTCCAGACTCCACTCGCCTACTGAGAGTGTTTGTTTTCTTCAGCTGGCCTGGAAATGCTCATTTCCCCAGGAACGCGTCAATACACTCTGAGACTGGGAGGTTTGGAAGTTAGGTTATAAGCCTCAAAATAGGAACATGAATTTTTGCCTTTTTTGTCAATTCCAATTTTCTACTTACTAAAACATCTTTTGAAAAAATATTTTTTAAAAAAATTTCAAAAAAAAAATAAAAAAAATTAAAAAAAAAAAAAAAAAAATAGCCGGGCGGTGGTGGCGCACGCCTTTAATCCCAGCACTTGGGAGGCAGAGGCAGGCGGATTTCTGAGTTCGAGGCCAGCCTGGTCTACAGAGTGAGTTCCAGGACAGCCCGAGCTACACAGAGAAACCCTGTCTCGAAAAACCAAAAAAAAAAAAAAAAAAAAAAAAAAAAATTTCAAAGATCACTAAAAGTTCTATAGAAAATAACTTTATTCACAAGTTGTACTCATAAATTTTACACTCACATATTTTAAAGTTTAAAACTTTTATGAATTTATTAATTTTTTTCATTCAGATTATGAATTTTATTTAATTTTATAATTGCATACATTAAGAGGGATTGCATACACACAAAATAAAATATGATCACATCCATCTCCATTTACTCCCTTCTAACTCTTCCTGTATCCCCAAAACACATCCTTCCTCCTACCAACTTCATGTCCTATGTATGTATGTATGTGTGTGTGTGAACTGGTGAGCTGAGTTTGATTCCAGAACCCCATGGTAGAAGGAAAAAACAGACACACACTTAACAACACACACACACACACACACACACACACAATGAAAAACATTTTTACTTTGGTCTATAAATAGACTTGGACTCTGTTTTATAGACATTTAGTCTTCTCACAAATCTGGACTTCCTTTGTGTTATAAATTTGATTGGAGATGATAATAATAAAATAGCCAACTGAATAGCAGAGGCAATGGAAACCTGTTCAGTTTTTTACCCTAATGGGCATGAGTGGTCTTTTCCTGCCTCTGTGTGCTGTGCTGCCGAGGCTGCAGTCTTCCAGATTTTAAGTTGTCCCTTGATTCCATCACAGATCCAGTCATGAACATCTCAAATAACCGTTTTACCTCAATTATGACAAGTGCTCTTTCCCACTCCTTATTTGGCACAAAAATCTTTGCTACTGTCTTTTAATATTTGATTTGAGTGAATTTCAAAACTTGGGACCGTCTTCTAGTTGCACACACTATCCTGACGTCCTTTGATTGTTTCAGGACACAGATCCTAAAGTCCCAGAGATTCAAATGCGTGCAGATATTCATCAAGGCATGTTTTAAATCTGTTTGTTTGACTGGCCTGAGCACCTGTCTGTTTTGTGTGAGCTCACAGATGGGGGTGTAGGGCCATTTTTTAAATGAGAGTACGTCAGAGAAGTGCCTTTATCAAAAGAAAAAGGAAATTATAATCTTTGGATTTACAAGAAATGAGGGTAGCTAAATGTGAGTGATCTTCGCCTGCTGATCACAAACATGACAGTCCAACCATGCCAGACCATTGTTTTCATGTTCTGCACTTTAAAATAAATGCTTCTTGTTCTTTCGGCTTCCTGAAGACTAATCAAAGGAAACCTGAAGCAACAATAAGCAGGGCGGTTTCCCTTGGCTTTCAGATGCCTTCTGTAAGCATTTATGTCAGTAGACTATGATTGGTATCAAATGTGTGAAATATAAAGGCTCAGATTCTCTAAGTCTTCATCTTACCAGAGACATGCAACATAAAATCTATACAACCCTCTATGTTAGAGATCGAAGTTTGATGGAGCTCATGTAAGATTTCAGTGTTTTTTTGTTTTTTTTAAAGATTTATTTATTTATTTATATAATGTATATAAGCACGCTGTCCTTGAAGCACCAGAAAAGGGCATCAGATCCAATTACAGATGGCTGTAACCCACCATGTGGTTGCTGGGAATTGAACTCATGACCTTTGGAAGAGCAGCCAGTGCTCTTAACTGTTGAGGCATCTCTCCAGCCCCCAGATTTCAGTGTTTTAAAGGTAGAATTATCAGACCACAGTTTTCGGAGACCACTTCATTTATCCAAGCCCCGTGGTAGTCAAACTGGGGAGCTAAATAAACCTGTTAATAAGAAGTCCATAATTATATGCTCTGGTTAGTGTAAGAAAGTGCCCTCCCTAAGCTAGGCACATAGCTAAGGGAGAAGAGTGTCTGCCCAGCATATATGGGGCCCTTGGTTTAATTCCTAGTACTATGAAGAAATAAAAAAGAAAAATGCTATTCTTGAAATTTTTACAAAAATGTGCTTATTAACAGGTCCACCTGCCAGCACCATGTGGCACCTACTAATATTTTCTTAAACAAAGTTAAGTGATTCTTATGGCATAGGCTTCCTAGGTTCGTTCTTCTCTCTCTCTCTCTCTCTCTCTCTCTCTCTCTCTCTCTCTCTCTTCTTTCCTCTCTTTTGTTTCCTCTTACTCACTAGATCTAGTATGGTTGAATGACTGTGAGAGAGATGACTACATTATCTAACTTCTAATTCATGGGCTACTTTCTAGCTATATAGGTAGTGTCCATAATAAATTCTACATGGTGCCAAGTTCCTCCTGATGAACTTGTGCAATGTATCATAGCAATGCATTCATTACCAGCTATTCTAAAAATACATAATGACTTTAAAATATTTATTTTAAAACATAAGATAATTTATGTCCAATTTCACAATAATTTTATACAACATACGCCTGTACTTTACTTTTAAAATAAAAAAACCCATCATACTTCATATTTTGAATCATATTTTCAATGAAGTATATTAATTTAAATAATATCTTATAGTAGTTTAAAATGATTGTAGTGTAAATATTTATTCTTCACCCTAGCAGACTATCTTAGATAAGTAACAGAAATACAAGAACTTTTATTCTTCAGTTTCGGGGCCAGGGGAGGAGAGGAACATGGTCTCCTCCAAGGAGACAGGACTTCAGCAGGAGCTGTTCGCCATAGTGGAAACAATCACATCTGCCCTGTTTTGTGAACTTCTGCCAGTGGTTTTGGAATACATCCATAAGAACTGAAGATGCTTTGTAGCTAACCTTAAAACAACCATTGACCTCAACCATCAGGCCTACATAACAACCTTCCGTTTATTTTCCTACTTAATTCTGAAAAAGAAAAACTTGGTCCAGTGAAGAAACCAGCAGAGACTGTTCCTGACATCTGTTGACAGAATGCTGAGCACTTCATTTTGATAAAAAAGAATTATTAGGTACAAGCTTTCAAAAGTGATGTCTGAATGGGAAGGGCTAAGGCAAGACAGATATGTTAGAATATTTAAACATTTACAGTGATTTAAAAGTTTTAAGATTAGATTGGGACCCTTTCCTGTTTAAACAAGTTCAATCTAAGTGGCCAGGTATTAAATGATTTTTAATCTCATTTAAAAGCCATCTTTTAAGTAAATGAAATTAGGAGGAGTATATCAGAAAAAGATGATCCTTAAAGCCAAAGAAGTAAACATAGCTACCAACCTTACCTATATTTCCTATATATTACTTATATAAGCTACCAAGAACAACTGCCTGTATATTAATATATTCAAACTGATCTTCAATACTGGACACATATCCTACAGAAATAAAGCAGACATGCCAGAGACACCTGTGCTCCAATGTCTATTGCAGCACCACTGCCAATGGACAAGAAATGAAAGAACTTACTTGTCCATCAGCTGATGAATAAGCAAAGAAAATGTGGTGCATACTCACTTTGGAATACTACTCAGTCATAAAAAAGGAATTTTGTCATTTGTAGAAATATGAACTGGAGATTGTTATATAAGGTGCAATAAGTCAAGCCAGAACAACAAGTACAACATGCTGCCACACTTATATGGAATCTGCAAACGTTGGCCACCTAGAAGCTGAGGGTAGGATGGGGAGACACTGGTCCACAGGTGTTTAGTTACAGTTTTAAAAGGAGCAACGAGTTCTGGTGTGGGATGGAGAGATGGCTCAGTGGTTAAGAGCACTGACTGCTCTTCCAGAGGTCCTAAGTTCAATTCCCAGCAACCACATGGTGGCTCACAACCATCTGTAATGGGATATGATACCCTCTTTTGGTGTGTCTGAAGACAGCTACATGTACTCATATACATAAACTAAATAAATCTTTAAAAAAAAAAAAGAGTTCTGGTGTGCTATTGGTGACTACAAGCAGTGGCAATATATTGTATTTTTAAAAATTACAAGAAAGGATTTTCTTTTTATGATGGAGAAATTTTATTTTAGAAATTTTATGATAGGGAAATGATGTTTGAGGGGATAGAAGTGTTTAACCTGCTTTATACGTTGCATTATATATATATATATTATATATATATAAAACAAAACACTGCTTGTTGCTCCTCTGACGGGTATCACTTTTATATTTTTATGTATCAGTTAAAATTAAGTACATAAAATATGCAAACAAAAAATCTCTAAATCCTTATATATTTTGCCTACATTGCTCTGCCCATTCAACTTTTTTTTTCTTGTTTCCATTCAAATATATGCACAGAAGAATGTTGCGCCAGGCGTGATGGTGCTTGTGTGTACTAACTTGGGAAATGGAGGCGGAGAGATCAGCTACATAGCCACTTCTAGGTCATCCTGGGCTACAGAGAACCCTGAACCCTGCTCGCTCTCTCTCTCTCTCTCTCTCTCTCTCTCTCTCTCTCTCTCTCTCTCTCTCTCTCTCTGTGTGTGTGTGTGTTGTGTGTGTGTGTGTGTGTGTGTAAAGGTTTGCTTTATCTCAGAAGTTTAAGACCAGCCTGAGCAAAACAGTGAGACTACATTTCACAAGTGAGTGACTCCACACCTGTGCACATAATGGAAGCACTGATTAGCTTTGGTGTGGTTTTTACTTGCTGGGCCGTCTTGCCAGCCTAAAGTAGAATCTTAAAACAAAACTCATTTATTTTGTTTTTGAAGTATAGTCTTTCTATGTTTCCTGGGCTGACCCCAAACTCCAAATCCTGTGGCCTCAGCCATTTGAGCTAGCATTAGAGGTATATTCCTGGCTTCTTAGAACCAACTCTGAAAGAACAAGATCAAGTATGATGCATGTCAGTTTGGGTACAATACAGTGTTGGTTCCCTTACTGATAAAATGAAGGGAACAATACCTTCCTTCACTGGTTTGTAAAGGTTCAATTAAAGCCCATAATTGCTTAGCCTAGTTCCTGGAACAAAATAGCTTCTCTATAAATACTTCTTGTGCCTTCCCCGTCCTTACTGTTTGATGCTTTTTATACAATATGATCATGCAAATTTAGTGTTCCAAAGTGATGGACTATGAAACCAACAAACGGATAGGTGCATGCTGTTTCTCTCTCTCTCTCTCTCTCTCTCTCTCTCTCTCTCTCTCTCTCTCTCTCTCAAAACGATTTTTACAGCTTCGTTTCAGTGGCTACTCAGAGTGGGAGAGTCTATGTTTACATTCTTTCTCTTCTTTCATCCTTGCTGATATATTTTAACAGTTACTGGCGTTTTGGCCTGTTACAACACCTGTGAATCAGAATTGATGATGGTGACAATTTCCTGCTTCCCTAATCTGCCCAGTTCATCACACTTCTCCATACAAGCTCTGCACTCAGCACCCAGGACAGACTTCTCTAGTCTGTCTTCCCATTGATCCTGTGGATAACTACTTTTCTCTATCCACTTTTCTTTTCACAACGATCCGATCCAGACAATCCTGACATTAAGCACCAACAAACACCAACATCTCGTCAATATTTATCTCCAGTCTAGACATCTTTGCTGAAGTCTGGGCTCAGATAAAAGTGTCTATTCAGTCTTGCCACTTGAAGACTTAAGACATTCCCAACCCTGTATCTAAATATTATCTTCTAATATTTATCTCCATCTTTCCCACCCTAGACAGTGACACTCTTAACTGCTGCAGTTGCTCTGGCCAAACTTTGGGAAGTTGTCCTTCGTTATTCCACTGATAGGAAAGAAACTCAATCTTAGTAAGCTTTGTTTGCTCCACTTTCCAAGGTGCAGCTACAACCTGATTGGTTTGACTCCCGCCAATAATGTCTGAGCACAAAAAGCTTGCTGTAGCCTGGGCCTGGCATTCTCTTCTCTCAGCAACACATTGCTGCAGTGGCTCTCTCTGAGAGAAATCATCAGGAAAGGCTTCGCTGGCAGAAGTCCTTATACAGACCCATTTTAGCAAGTATGCATTAGTGATAGCGCAGCACATTCTACAGTCATTATTTCAAAGCACCTTTCTCACTGAGTTTGTTTTGCACATCAGTTAAAAAAACAGTGCTTGGAAACAGGAAGGTTGTTTTCATAAAATACAGTATATAATAAGCTTCCTGTCTTCTACTACCTAAAACTTTGATGCAGTGATGCAATGTATATAATTTGCATACGTTCATTTTAATTCATTGGTTCTTAACTCTATTAGAACTTTTCTTTATCAAGGGAGGCAAGAACTGGTACATGCACGTGTGTGCACATGAGTGTGGAGTACAGAGGTTAACCCTTCAATGCTGTTCCTCAGAACTGTGAACCTTCTTAGAGAGATGGTCTCTCACTGGAACCTGGAGCTCACCAATTCAGCTAGAGTGGCCAACCAGTGAGTCCCAGAGATCTTCCTGCCTCTGCCATACTGGGGCTAGGACTAGAAATGTAACTCACCAATCCTGACTTTCTATGTGGGCACTGGGAATCAAATTCAAGTCTTCATGCTTGCACGTAAGTACTTCAGAAACTGAGCCAGCTCTCCAGCCCAGGCGCTCTCAGTAAAAAACGCTGACTGCCCACTTTGAAACAAAATATTTTGATAACATTGTATATATATATATATACATATATATATATATGTATATATATATATGTATGTATATATATATACCCACACCCACATATACATACACATACACACACACACACACACACACCACACACACACACACATATATATATACACACATACATATATATTAAAAAGCTAAATGTAACATTTCTTAATGTTAAGTAGAAGTAGAAAGAAAACAAAACAGTAGATATTTTAATTAAGCAATGTTCATCTATGAGTATACTGGAAAATTATATCTTAGAAAGTTATATCTAGATTCAATCAAGAAGATCAAAAACCCTTCCAAACAAAATTAAGAACCTCATTACTACAGATATTAAAATAGAAATTTGTATATTTAGCTAGATGAGACTTACAAAATTGCTTAGAGGTTAAATAGTGCAAATTACAGGCTTAGATAATTACACACTTTTTGCTTAGATGAGTCTGCAGTTGAATTTTGGAAAATCATGAGGATTGAAGGGCATGTGAGGGGAATTCTTCATTCTGCTACAAGATTGATCCACTAAATGCTAATTAAAATCCCTGTCGTTGCCCAATAACTCCATAGCATCTACTTATCGAGATAGCAATCAAATAGTTCTCCTAAAAAAGCACAATACTCTCTCCTTTTTAAAAATTTAATTATGTTTTTTTAAGATGGCTGAATTTTTTAATGACTCATTTATTTTCACTTTACTGATATGAGTGACCAAGGAAAATGAATCCCCTGGAACTTGAGTTACAGTTGGTTGTAGACCCCCATGTGGATGCTAGAAACTGAACCTGCATCCTCTGCAAGTGTGCTTAGCGGCTGAGCCATAGCTTCAGCACATACATGTATTTATCTGGGAACTGCATACGTGAGTGCTGAATTCATACCATGCCTATCTTCCTCGCCCATCCAACTGTTTTCCTATGCTCCACCCTAAAATTCATAATACTCTTTTCTATTATCATTCTTAGATGTGTACACACACACACACACACACAATATATATATAGTATGTATGTGCATATATATGTACATATATGCACATGTGTATATACATATACACTGAGTCTAACATTGCCTGCATGTCCATGTGTCCAGGGGTAACCCCATGGAAGTGAACAGTCTATATGGGAGCTTGTTCCTATAGGAGGCTAGTTCTTCCTCTTCAGCAGCCGCTGACCACCTGTAAGCTCTTCATGTAAGAACAGGACCTGTGGAATTTCCCCGTCAGTATTACCATCCCAACTGGACAACATTCTCTGTCTCTTGTTGATAGCTCCTGATTTAATTCATGAACACACTTTTACCTAGAAAAGCCTGAGAGTTTTGTTTTACGAAGCTTTTTTTTAACCTACATGGTAATATAGCATGACTTTAAGTTGATTTTTAAAGAGTAAAACCCATCCTTTTTACTATGTTCTATTGGCCCTACTTGTTTTCACAATTACAAAAGACACACTGTAGAGGACATAGGATTTATTCATAACCACTCTTTGGACAGTTTGAGGCTTTTTGACTCTCTTATTTTCTGTCTGACCATTCTGGACTTTTAATCTAAGCCCAATAAGGGATCACATTTTCAGCTGAGAAAAATGTTAAATAATTTTAATTTATTTAACCAGGATAATTGCTGTATATTTCAATATTTAATTTAATATATTAATAGCATATACTATTAATTCAATATTTAATAGCATATACTATTATCTTTTAAAATTATCTTAAAATCTTTAAGGAAATCTTTGAAAATACATACATATCATTAAATCATACTCTGAGTTTTTCTCCTTTAAAAGATGATACACAGATAGTCATAATAATAAAATTATAATTGTCTGGACCCAAGTTAGAAATCCTGGACACAACACTTTAAAATAGTTCCAAGTACTTTCTTATTTATCCTGTTGCCATAGAAACTAAAGTTGGGACGTGGGAGAATACAAAAGACATTGTGAAATATGACCAAAGGGAATTAGTGAAAAAAGATATCCTTTGTTTCAAAATGCAGCTTGCATCCTTCCCTCAGATAGTACATTGCAGCTGTAAAACTTTGCACATGTATAGACGTAAGAAAACGCAGGGGAGCCAGGGAGATGGTTCATGGGTAAGGGCACTTGCCACATCTTAGTTTAGTCCCAAGAATCCTCACAGTACAAGGAGAGAAGCAATGAATGGAAGTTGTGTGTGTGTGTGTGCGCGCGCGCATGCACAAAACCTTAAGAAACCTATATCATAAAAATCGTCTAACTAGCTGGGCGGTGGTGGCGCACGCCTTTAATCCCAGCACTTGGGAGGCAGAGGCAGGCAGATTTCTGAGTTCGAGGCCAGCCTGGTCTACAACAGAGTGAGATCCAGGACAGCCAGGGCTACACAGAGAAACCCTGTCTCGAAATACCAGAAAAATAAAAAAATCTGTTTAAAAATAATCATCTAACTGTGTTTAACTTTGTTTAAGAAAATATTAGTAGGTGCCAGGTGGTGCTGCCAGGAGGAGCACACTGGAAGGTGGAACATGACAGAGATGCCCTCCCCAACCCTTTATGCTCTCCTGATGCTCTTTTGTACCCTCTCTTCCTCTGTTGTTCTTCTGTGAGTTGGGCATGTAGTATCTCTAACTCATTCTGTAAATCTTTCTCTGATTCATCACTTTGTTGTCTCTCAATTAGACCTTCTCTTTCAGACGAGACTGCTTCCTTCTACAAACTAATCTTATCTTCATTGTTAGGGATTAAAGGTGTGTACTAAGGACAGGTCAGTATTCCAGCTACGTCATACTGTAATCCCAGGTGTGTCTGCACTGTGGCTGGATCATATCTTTTGATGTGATCCATTGCCAGAGTAGACATGTTGTTGGGTTAAGATTCCTCTACAAAGAATCAATAAAAAATTTTTTGAAAAGGAAAATATTAATGTTTTCTTTAATATATATCTTTAAAGGCCTCTTTTTCTACTTCCTTTTAATATAAGCTGTGATCCTGTTAGATGACATAATTGAATAATAAATCTCTCAAAATATTGGATGTGCTTATATCTGGAAATTCCATTTAGTTAAATATTTCCTACAATAAAATATTTATTGTAGGTTTATGGCTTATGCTTCATTTTAATATTGCTTTGAGATTGATTTGTGAACACAGAAGGTATTTAATTACGCTAAGAGACAGTTATGGTCCAAACATACTTGCTGCTCAAAAATATTTTAAGGATGCACTAAGATATTTAAACCATCTACCACATTTCGAAGTAGAGTCCTCTATTCCCAGGACAGAACATTTGTCACACTTACAACATTTCTGCAGATACTCATGTTGATTATAAATCTACATGTGGAAAGACTCTCTGTTCCATTGCTTTCACATTGATAAGGACACCAAAGGTAAACACCTTCATTTCTCTCGAAATCTCAGCCTCCTCCCTTTCCTTATACTTTCCAGAATATTCTTCATATTCTGGTTCAAAGGGGAATGTGGGACTCTCATTTATGAAGCAGTAGGATATAATAGTTCCATGTGCCCACAAGGCATGTTGACGTGAGACTGCAGAGTGAAAGATCCCTCTGAAAGATATTCTGAAACATGAGACACATGTTAAGTTAGTTCCTTCTTTGCCTTTTGTTCTCTGGTTGCTCCTTCCTTTATTTGGCCAGGCCTTTCCCTCCCTTCTCCCTGACCTGCAGACAAGTGGCTCCACAGAACTATTCTCAGGTGACCAGGACACTGGTATTGTGAGTGTGTTATTTCTCTGCACTCTTCCCTACTTGCCTTCACTCTTCCATGATCTTTATCCAAGAACATCCCCTAGAGTTTAGTTTTGTTCCTGCTAATCATCCCATGTTCTGCAATAGAGTGTCTTCATATTTCTGTCTTGATCTATCACCTTAACACAGAGGGTGTATAGACAGCCACTTCTCATCCTCTGTGTCACAGGCTTGTGACCCAAAGACACTGCTCCATGCTGCCATTTGTGACAGCTTGAGGAATTAATTTAGTTTCAGTACATTTTTTTCCTCCCCAAAGTAAAATTATTATTTACCGTAAATAGCATTTCTTTTTTTTTTTTTACATATTGCTTGAGTCTTCGAAACATCCAGACACTTCCTATTGCTTATTGCTCCAAATGGAGACTGTAGAGCATAACATGCAAACAACTCCACAAATACCTAACAGATTTTACAAATCTCTTCCTATTTTTTTGCTTCCTTCCAAAAACCTCTCTAATCCATAGCCATTCTGAAGGAGATAGTTTAGAATTTAAAAATAAAATGCATTCATGTATACATGAAATAAACTTATATGGTATATTTTCCCACTCAGAAATGTTAAGTTAAATGTTGGAAGTCACTAATCACCATTAGATCAAACTCTTATTGTACAAATAAGAAAAAAAAAAAAACCAAAATGAATTAAAGTAACGTTTCTAAGGCCATATATAGGAATTGCTAGGAGCCAAACAATTCAATCTTGGAATGTTAGTTCTATTTTATTAATATTATGCATTTTTGAACAAATCTCACATTTATAATTGAGGCATAAAGAGGTCCTTTGAATCTAAAAGAGATATCTAGTGGAGCCATTTCACAATTCATTTAGATTATTAATTTAGTAAAATATACATGGGCATATATATATTACAAGCAAAATTCATGAAATCAATGAACTTAAGAAATGAAGGTAATTTGGCCTACTACTCCTGACTCTGAGACAGCCATGTCAGAGATGATAGGACTGGTATTGCTCCTAGTAAAAGATGCCCACTGTCCTCTGCAGAGTTGGAAGACAACATATCGGTGAAATAGCTTTGTTCTATAAAGGCAATATTTCTCAGTCACCTCCACAACTGTTGTCTGTTTTCCAATAGTAATGGTTCATCAATCATTCCTGTCCTCATTATAAAAAGTCTACACAGAAGTGCTCTTGCTGTGAATTAGAAGATTTTACTATCTTCCAACTGAAGATAAATATTTGAATACAGAAATGGTGAAAGCGAGAGAGACATGACTGCTTATTCAGATCACTAAGGCTCTGAGTGTATGTTCTATGAAAAGGTTGGTGCAATGTCGTTTCTACTCTAAAAGTGAGATGTAGAGAAGGACTGGAGGAAAATTGTTCCTCTGGCCACATCCCTTGCTCTTGAATTCACAATATATTTGGGGAAAGTGGTACCCAGTATGGAAATAGCTTCTGACGTAAACGGCTGGAGAATGTGTAGATGTCGCTGACACAGGCTTCTAATTTGGCAGCTAAAGCCTCGCCTTCTTCCATCTTCTCCCATAACCACTATCTTGAAAGCATTTCTAGGACCTTGTGCATCTTCAAGGTTAAAGCAAGTGTGTCAAATCGCTCACGTAAAGAACGCAGATGGTGCTCAGGAAGTTGCTCGGTTAGTCAAGCGCTTGCTGTGTGGGCGTGAGGACTTTAGTTTAATCCCGGGCCTGTGTGGGAAAGCCAGGCATGGTGGTAGGTTCCTAATGTCAAGACTGAGGATGTGGGGTGGGAAGATCCCGGGCTTGCAGTCAGTAGCCACACTTCCCTGTTAGGTGAGCTCCAGGTCAACTGACAAACCCGTTCTCAAAAATCAGGGAGGATAGCTCTTGGGAGTGGTACTCAAAGTTGACCTCTGGTATCTACATGAACATTACATACATGTGCACCTATAGGAACACACTCACACACACACAAACACTGGGAGGGGGAAAGGGAGAGGGGAAGAGGGGGAAGATGGGAGGAGAAGGGAGATGAGGGAGACGGGGAGAGGGGAGGAGAGGGAGGAGAGGAGAGAAGAAAGTGTCCATATGGATCTCAACATTAAACTTTTGAGTATTAATGAATATGAATGTTTATACCAGGGAGTATGAATAATTTTAAGTGTGCTTGAGTTTATGTCAAATGTTGGCTGTATGACCCTGTATATCTCTGTAAGCATTTTGTTTTGTTGATCAGAAGAGCCGGAGAGTCGATAAGAAAGGCTCATACAAATTGTCTTCATTTAGCAAACCCCGGGGAAATTTTTAGATGTTTTTTTTGGGGGGGGGGTTGCGGGGAATAAATCAACTTCACAGTATCTGACTCTTCTTGCTATTGGTGCGTGCGTGCCACATGCACTGTCTGGTCAGCAATTTTACTTTTTGAGGATTAGATATGGAAGCCCCTGTTTCAAAAGCAATGCAGTGAAAAGTCTGGTAGCAAGAAAAACACCTATAAGCTGACATGCAGTAAGGGCTAAGAGCTTTGGTCTTAAACACAGGATCTTCAAGTTCTAGATGATGACAGCATTATTCTGAGTATTTTAAAGGAGTTTTATTTTCTGTTATTCTGAAACAGATTGAATACGTTTTTAAAAAATTACTTAAAGATAATTCCTTTTCTTTCTTTCTTTCTTTCTTTCTTTCTTTCTTTCTTTCTTCCTTTCTCTCTTTCTTTCAGAATATAGACCACCCCCAGTGAAGCTTTAGAGGCTAATGTTTGTTTGTTCTTGTTGCTATGATAAATAACCTTACACTGGGTATTTATAAACAGCAGAATTTTATTATTTATGATCTGGAATCAGGGAAGTTCAAAACAGAGCGACAGGCAGATTTGAAGTCTAGGAGTCCTTAAGATAGGCTTAGAAAGCACATGTCTGTTGTCACAGAAAGAGGGAAAAGTGAACAAGGTCCCCCAGGACCCTTTCTTTTCTTCCTTCATTTTCTTTCAATCTCTTTTTGCTCTTTCTCCCATCCCCCTCCTCTCTTGTTCCTCTCAGGACTTTTAAGCGAGGGCAGGGCGCTAATCCCATTCCAAAGGCTGTGCCCTCACAACCTGATTATGTCCCAAAGGCCTGCCTCTTTTATCACTGTGGCACTAGGATTAGCAATCAATATAAGCATGGGGGAAGGGCATAAAAAGGTGGATATAGTCCTTAAACCACAGAACTTACCTCTGGTCGCTTTCTTTTGCCTTTTAAATCAGTCATGAACTCACAGGAACCATGTTACCTACAGATGACCTCTGCAATCTCAATGGACTCTGTGTTCCAGTAAGCAATTGGGAGGGGTAGGAGTGCCTCTCCTTCCCTCAACAGCTCCAGCTGAAAATTGCTGGGGGAGGAAGAGCCAGGTTTTCTTCAGGGATGTGGCCCCGGGTAGGGTGTCTATTCTCCAGTAAACAGCCTCACACCCATGTATACCCAGCAATAGTTGAACCCAGTGGGTTATAAAAATAAATTAATACTTAAAAAAGAAGAGGGTATAGAGTTAAAAGGAGAATGTGGGCAGGGTCCAGGAAGAGTTAGAGGTGGATGTGGTCTACACACATTGTATACAGGTATGAAACTTCCAAATACTAAAAACCAAACCAAACCAAACAACAGAGCATTTTAAAAGAAGTGATGTTTGTAGCTTGTATCTTAAACACTTGTGTGATTTTAAACGAACACTTTCCATATCAGGGACGATAACTCTTTAAGACTTAAATCGTAACATACTGTTCCTCTGTCACTGCTGTTCTGACTTATTCTGTCAGATGCTCATTCCCACACAGTGGAGAAAGGAAACTTAGTCCCGTCCGTTTTTATTTCTGGAGGAGTGTGGTCTTGCTTGCTTTCTTGCTTAGATTCAGATATGTGATCTGTTTGGAACTAAGGTGCACTTTCAAGTCCAGATCTGTTTTCTCCCCAGATGGCTACCCCTTAGTAGGACAGCACCGACTGAGTATTCCACCTAGTTTCAGACCTGAATACACATACTCACATAACTAATTTCCAAAACACCTTTAGGCTGATTTCTGTCTGTCTGTCTGTCTGTCTGGTCATGCACCAACCTCATAGTGCTTCAATTCTAGACATTGTACAGCTTGCTGCAATAAGGACTGTCGATCACCATTTCATCTCTGCTCTTGGTTATTTACTTTCATGATTCTATTCACCTGTTCTTATTCTACATATGTTTTTTATAATTAACATAACATGTTAATATAGAAATGCATATATATATATATATATATATATATATATATACTCTTTTTGCATATATATTATTATAATCCAAAGTTTATGTTGGGTCATGGCCTTTTGTAATAATAATATTTGAAAATTATTGCCCCAGACAGTGCTTTTTTTTTACCCGTAAGCATTCTAAGACCCTCAGACAGTTATGGGGATTGGTACATCAAGGACAGAGAGACTCAGGATGTACTTAATCTTGGTGTTTGGGAAATAACAATACCCTTACCCTCCAAGGGGTTCATGAGTCAGATGGATCAGAGGACTTTTTTTTTTCCTTGCTAAGGAGCAGGTTGATGCCAGAATATGTTAGGAATATTTGGCAAGAATGCCTAACAACATTACTAGGGGTTTGGAAACAAAGGCTACTTTATCAGGCTTAGCTTTCATCCCTTTAAATAATCTTTTGTCAATTATGGGACACAGACTCTTGTAATCCTAATTAAGTAGCAAAGAGATTTGACCTGAAGAGAAAAGTCTGAATCCCACGTTCCAATGAGGATATTTCCACCTCCGAAGCATCCTTTGTTTAATTTTGGGCGACTCCACCGAGACATACTGTTGGATTCATCAGAGTTTTTAGCCAGTACTAACCAACACAGTGAATATATTTCTTTCTAACTGTAGGAAACTGTGATGGATAGTCTTCCTTGTTAACGAGCTTAGAATTAGAAACACCTAAGGCACTGGTGACAGTCTGTCTCCCAGTGTGGGGTGGGGGTGGGGTTATTTCCAGAGAGCATTATTGATGAGAAAGACCTATCTTTTTTTGTTTGTTTGTTTTTTGAGACAGGGTTTCTCTGTGTAGCCCAGGCTATCCTGGAACTCACTCTGTAGACCAGGCTGGCCTCGAACTCAGAAATCCGCCTGCCTCTGCCTCCCAAGTGCTGGGATTAAAGGCGTGTGCCACCACCGACCGGCCGAGAAAGACCTATCTTGAATATGATTGGCACCATTCCATTGGTTACAGGCCTGGGCAGAATAAAAGGGAAGAAAAAAGAAAGCCAAGAACCATTAGCATTGCCCTGTCTCTTTTTTCTGGCCCACCACAATCTGAGCTATCAGGGTTTATCGATTTAATCTGTGTCCTAGGATTTTTATCAGGAAAAGGTCATATAATTTTATGATGTAAAAAAACAAACAAACTCCAGTTAACATATTTTTATTTAGCTAAGGATTAAAACATCTGATAACACAAACACATACTAGTAGAAGTTACACACACACACACACACACACACACACCTCACCTGTTCTGGAATCATTATGAACCCAACTGAAATATTTCACAGCTCCAAATACATGTATCCAGTACATTAATTATTATTATTGTGATATAAATGGCTGCAGGTTTAGGTTTGTAAAAGAGAGAGAGAGAGAGAGAGAGAGAGAGAGAGAGAGAGAGAGAGAGAGAGGAGTCAGAGTCCATGCCTTTTGAGTCACGTCTGCTGCTACTCAGAACCCATTCCTATTTTAAAATACCTCTGGAGCAGTTTGCTAAAAACGTAAACACCAGCCTCCCTTTCAAAATTAGTACTTCTCCTGCAGCTCACCACGTTCTCTTTTTATTTGTGGTCATTACTTCTTGTCTGGTCTCTTTAAATAGCAGCTGCTTGCCCTTGTCTGTGAATCTTAGCTGTAGCCCAGGCACTCTCTGGGTCTGGCACACAGCCTCTTCCCTGGACTTTCTAATTGGATCAAGGTTGGCATTTTTCCCTCCTCAGCTTCGGTCGCTGGTTTGGAAGTCTCCTTCCCTACATTGTGTTAATTACTCTCTGCCATTATTTGGTTTTGTGAGCGGATTGCTTCTGTTGCATTTTGGCCTAAAAACTGTCAAGGCTTCTCTATGGCATTATCGTTAGTCCCAAGCACGAGGCCTAACTTTGCATAGGGGCTTCGATGATTACCAGGAGAACCTTTAGTAGGAAGGACAGAGCACTCATGTATTCATTCTACCATACCATACAGTATAATTTTACTTGCTGCTAGACACAAAGCAGCAAACTTTGATCTTAACTCCGTTTTGAGACATGGTCTCAGTAGACAGCCCCAACTGGCATGGAATTCCTTATGTGGCCCAAACTGGCATAGAACCGATGGCTATTTATTTGTCTGGGTGTGCAGCACCTTGCTTGTCTTTTTCCTTTGTGAACATACTACATAGATATATTCATATTTCACTGGAATTGCTTTCTATTTCCTGAAACTGTATGCAAGAACTTAAGAGCTATTACCACCTATAAGTCACACAGCAGGAATCAGATGCTGCAAAGGAGACCTTTGCATGCTATGTGGCTTTACTACGTGTATATGTGATTTTTACATACGTATTATATATGTAAATACATTATTAAGTCTTATTTTCTTGTTTGGTTTTATATGTCGTAAATATTTTGTGGGTCCTCACGATGGGAAGACGTTACGAGAACAGATCAAACAGTTCGGCAGACTTGAGAGCAAGCAAACTGACACTCCAAGCAAGAAGAAGACCAGAAGCGGTGCCTTCACACTCTTCAGGCTGAACCCTGCTTTGTCTGAAAGGCTTGGCACCAGAACTATTTTGGCTTCTAGAAAATTTGCACGGACATAATGAGATATCTTAGGGAAAGGATCCAACACTCAATATAACGTCTGTCTCTATTTCGTGTGTACCTTGTGACCTGAAGGTAATTTATACACTGTTTTCATTGTACCCGTGTCTCCTGTAGAATCTTCAACTTCTGGCATTAAGCCAGCACTCAAAAAGTTACAGAATTTTGAGCACTGAAAAATTTCATATCAAGGAGTTCAGTGTGTAAAAGATAAATTGTCAAAAAAAAAAAAAAATAGATCAATTGTCTCTCTTGAAAAGGCCAGTGTTGGTATCTAAAACAAAACATAAAATCTTATACAACTAATTAAAAGTTGAGTGATGATGATGATGATGATGATGATGATAGGGACACACAGAGAGAGACAGAGACAGAGATAGAGAGACAGAGAGACAGAGATTCCAATAAAGAGCCAAATTTCCCATCAGTTAAGGTCACAAGGAGTCTTGCTCATGACTTTTGTAGCCAAGACAGTGACCAGCTAAACATGTATTCTTGAATACTTCCCATTCACAGCACTGGGCCAGTGTGGTCCTTTATTTAGGTGCTCATAAACTGTGGGAACAACTCAAACCACAGAACACTTCCTACTCACTCACTGGCCCATCCAAAGGCTGCAGTCTGGTGACTTGTCCACAGAGCAGAACAGACATTTATTTTAAATATCTATTTAAACAGGTGGATATTTATATTCTCTCTCTCCCGTGTTGTGTGGTGTGTGTTGTGTGTGTGTGTGTGTGTGTGTGTGTGGAGAGAGAGAGAGAAGAGAGAGAGAGAGAGAGAGAGAGACTATATATAAAACAAAATAAACTTCCTAAGGTGACAACTCAGGAACTTTTAGAAACACTTAAATAAATGCTGAAGAATGATAGACCAAGAGGTGAGAAAGGGAACAAAATTGAAGAAGATAAATAGTAACCAAAGAGCTAATGCTTCATATCCAAGGTGAAGAGGAAGTCAGACACACCTATGGCAGACTTTGAAAATTCCTTAGGGCCGGGCAGTGGTGGCGCACACCTTTAGTCCCAGCACTTGGGTGGCAGAGGCAGGTGGATTTCTGAGTTCGAGGCCAGCTTGGTCTACAGAGTGAGTTCCAGGACAGCCAGTTCCAGGACAGTCAGGGCTACACAGGTTTCGAAAAACCAAAAAAAAAAAAAAAAAAATTCCTTAGGGGCTCAACAAATTGATCACTGGTAGACTTAATGCTTTGCATGTCCCAGGTGCTAGGTTTAATGCCTACAGAAGAAGAGGGATGGCAGGGGGGGGGGGGATAGGGGAAGGGAAGAGGAGAGAGGGAAGGAGAGGGATAGAGAAAGGGAGATAAAAGGGAGGAGAACCATAAAGATCCAAGTGTAATTTGTCAAGTCCCTCATTAGATTTAAGTACTTTTCAAATATAAGACAATTCTCTGTGGGCATATAAATTGTGTAATTAAGTATGTGCATATTTTAATAAACAATTAAGAAATAATTATAGAAGTAATTGCTGACATGATAGTCACCATGATAGTCACCCCTACCCGTGTGTACCCCATATACCACCCAGTATGCCCTCTTCCAAATGTAACTTTAACTAATTACCTGTGTATAATACCTGTATAAATTACCTGGATGGCTGGCAGCTCCAACTTCCTAACTGTGTCAACACACTTAATTCTCCTCCTACTGCTATAAGGTCAACATCATTATAGGGACTGTCACCATCACTAATGAGTAATCTGACAGAGAAATTAAATAATTGGTACTGGAGCACCTAGCCGGGGAGTAGAACAGAGTTTAACATCACAGAATGTTTTGTGGTTCCTTTAACATTTGTTTATTATTGTATGTGTGGTGGTCAGAAGCAACTTTTAGAGGTTAATTTTCTCTACAGCATAGGTCCTGGGGATCAAGTTCAAGGCATCAGACTTGCAAATGCAAAGCAAGAACATAGCTTTAAATTTCTATGAATGACAGTCTACAGCTGAAAGTTATGTTTCCCCTTAGAAGATGTTCTTGACCATGACACTGACCACCCCTCAGCAGTACATATATGCCCATCTTCTATTCTCCCAACCTATAAATGTTACTTCACACTGGAAGTAAGAAGTAAGGCTATGATGGAAATGAAGTTGCTAGTCAGTTGACTTTGAAACGACTACAGTAGCCTGAATTACTCAGGTGAACCAGACAAAAGAATGGGACCCATAGAGGCAGCCGCTTGGCATTGGTGCTGGCTTTGAAGATAGATGGGTAGGCCCTGTGGCAGTTTCTAAAAGCTGGACAAGGCTGAGAAACAAATTCTCCATTGTGACTCCCAGGAGGATTAATGCTTATTGATAAAGTGGTTTTCTCCCAGTGAGGTCTATTTCAGACTTCCGGAATGTTAACATGGTGGATAAGTGTTGTATTGTCGTGGCCTTTATTGTCATAGCAATAGACAAGTTACCATTTGGGTTAGTTTTCTGAATCCTGCACTTGAGCCCAGTAAGGCCTTCCAAGAAAGCAGTACTCAGTTTTTAAGACTTCCTTTCCTAGCTTTGTCAAAGGGAACACCTGAGCCAGTCCAAATTTCTCTTCTCTAAATTCATCCTCACCTTCCTCTAGGAGTCCTGAAGAATGGACTCAGCAATCTACCACTGACACCACCGTGTGATGAGACAAACAGCCAGGTAGCCAGACAGAAACAAAAGTATTTGATAATACAACTTCAACAGATCCCTGGTGGTCCTTGACCAAAAAAAAAAAAAAAAAAAAAAAAGATGGCAGCTTTTGTCTATTCCTCTGCTGACAAGCCCCTTGGGAAATAATCCAGCACAAAGGAAGGTGTGGGTGGTCCACATGCTCCATGGACTCCTGCAGAGTCCTGTTTGGCCATGTAAGGAATGGATTGGTGTGGTTCCTGCCCTGGAACAGAGCCAGCAGGGTGTGGGCCTCTACAATTGTTGATGGTTGCTGTGGGTATAAGGTTTATCTGTATAATAATGTACATATTTTCATGTTCCTCCTTTGAGGAATGTCCTCTCCTCTCAGCCATGAGTCTGGGAGGTGAGGGTGTGTCTAATATCTCAGCCAAAATGGTAGAATGGTGTGACCTTCAGGACAGCCCCTTAAGGCTGTGGGAAAGGACTCTGAAAACATGAGCTCAACAATATATAACACCTCAACTATGCAAAGTATAAGGATGTAATATGAATTGTACAAGGAATTTCACAGACCTAAAGCATAGAGGCAGCTGCACTATGAGCCAGCTTGTCAGAAAAGACTGTTAGAGAGATTTACAGAGTGACGATCACAGGGCAAGATCCTATCCAGCTAAGTGTTTTTGTTTATGCTTACAAAGGCAGGCAGATTCATGATTTCAAGGTCAGCTTGGGACAGAGGCAGTTTAGGTGCAGACCCAGGCATGGAAGGAATAATAATTTTGGGGCAGGGTCCCACCCAGCTATCTTATTGTCTGTGATTGTGCTTGCTGTCTCTTTATAAGAATTAAGGGGCTGGGTTTATAAGAATTAAGGATGCTGATTCATGGGATAATCAAAAAGGGAATCTGGGGTAATGACTGAATTGATATGTAAATAAAAGACTGGGCTTTTGGTCTGCTAGTTATGAGCTATCCAGAGAGTTTTTAGAATTGAAAAAAAAAAGTTGTTTGGAGCAGGAGCTGTCTGGAGATGAAGATCTCCAGAGAAAGTAGAACACAGAGAGCTATCTAGAAAGCTGTCTCAAGCAGAAGGCCATCAGCTTGTAACCCACAATTTGACTTTGAGTCATTTGTTTCACTGCTCCCAGACACCCCTTTCTCAGAACCCTTCTCAAGGTTCTCCAAAGCTGGTTCTTGGCAGGCTTTGTTCCTCATGCATAGGTGAAAGGATAAATGAGAATTCTTGGCCAATGAAAACTCACTTTTCTGTTTAAGACTGGAGCTTTTGGTTGAGACTTCTTGAAATGATATTGTCTTTAAATGGTCGTCAGCTCCACCAACAAACTCTCATTTTTGCCCTTTATATTCTTTAGATAATTGACTGTACCAGCTCAAATAATTCCCTTCAGCCAGCTGATTGTGACGTTTGTCCTTGATGTTGTTTACAAAAGGCAGAAGTTTCCTGTCAGTGATCCCCCAGGAGTCTATGATGCTACGAAGGATCAGATCTTTCTTTCCTACCACATCCCTGATTACTTTATGAGAGATTACAGACTCCGGCCAAGTAGCTGGCTAGGGGTCCAATCCACATCTGAAAACTCAGCTGCAACTAGTCTGTTAAGTAGCAGGAAGTGCTCCCAAGAGATTGAAATACTCATGAGAGCCCCATTCCCAATACTGAACACTCATTCCTCCTGTCTCTTAGAAATAACAGCCTATCACTTTACAGAAATGTGATATTCCATCCACTCAGCCTAAAGTTGGTGCTTTGGATTTACAGGATTATCATTCATTCACTCTGTCCACCACGTCTGTCTTTCCTATGTCATCCCCATCCCATTCTGTAGTCAGAATGTTTGTGTCTACCAAAATCCTATGTGGAACTCAGATTATCAACATGATAGATGGCATTAGGACATGCGACTGTTGGAAAGGGATTAGGTCAAAGGGAGCCCTTGCGGAGGACATTAGAGCTCTTATATAACAGGTCCCCAGAGAGCTGCCCCGCCCCTACTACCACATGAGGATGCCTTGAGGACCCATATATGAACCAGACCCTGGGCCTCCATCAGACATTGAACATGCTTTTATCTTGATTGTGAACTTTCAGAAACTATAACTGTAAGAGAAAAACATCTTTTAAAAAATAAACTACCTAGTTCATGATATTTTGTCATAGCAGGCTGCATGGACTTAGAAGTCATCTGATCATCAGATATACACTCACTTCTACTATGAATCAGGTGCTTTGTTCAGTCGTGAGAATAGGAATGGCAGTGAAAGATCAAAACAGTTTGGCCTCACTGGAGAAGGAAAGATAGTATAACTGTATTTGGATGAGTATTCTCCAAAGACTATGCGTTAAAGGCTTGGTCCCTGGCCTGTGGTACTATTGGGGATTGGTAAAACCTTTAAGAGGTAAGGCTACCTGAGTGTGCTACCTATCACTGGCAGTGTGCTCTTGGGGAATAGGGAACTTTATTCCTTCCTCTCTTTGGGTTCCTTGTTGGGGCCAGAACTCTGTTCTTCATGTTCCCTATGTGCTGTGTCAGCACAGCCACAAAAGCAAAGGCCAGACATAGACTGGAGTCTCTGGAAGTGGGAGGCAAAACAAACCTTGTTCTTTCTAATACTATCACCCTAGATACTTTGTTACAGTAGCTGAAAGGGGACCAAATACATCAACTAAATACAAAAGCAAATGTCCATAGTTCAATAACTCATGTTGAACTCACACTTTAAAAACAAAAACCACAACAAAAACTTTTCTAGATTACTTACTGTGAAAGACATTAGAAACTGACAGATGTAGAAACAAAGTGATAAGAAGAATATTATAAGTATACGTGGTTGGGTTGGGACAAAGAAGCAGTATAGCTGTATCTGAGAAGAATATTAGAAATATGAGTATGAGGGGGCTGGAGAGATGGCTCATCAGTTAAGAGCACTGACTGCTCTTCCAGAGGTCCTGAGTTCAATTCCAGTAACCACATGGTGGCTCACAACCATCTATAATGGCATCTGATGCCCTCTTCTGGTGTGTTGGAAGACAATGACAATGTACCCACATACATGAAATAGATAAATCTTTAAAAAAAATTATTAAAAATATGAGTATGAGATTTCAGCATAACGGATGCTCTAGTTCTTAAATAAAACATAATATATATATATTATATATATATATATATATATATATATATAGTTATATATTTATTAATAAGCTCAGGCTGATATTAAAATAAGTGACTACAGAAGTGTGTAAATAAGTTTGAGAAACACATTTCTGATGCATACAAATCTGAAATAATTTATGAAGAAATCTTACCCTGAAAAAAATGAAATATATTCCTTTGTGTGTTCTGTGTGTGTGTGTGTGCACATGCTCATACATGTTTGTTCATGTAATGTAAGTACTCATTTCTACCCCTTACTTTCTACCTCTGAGACCCTCTACTACCGTCATTCCTTGATTGTTTTTGGAGATAGGCTCACTGTAATCCAGGCCATTCTTGACTCCTTTGTGGCCTTGAATGATCTTTCTGCCTCCTGCCTGACTACTGAGATTATAGTCATGTATCACCAACCGAGCCTCTGTCTGTTAATGTGAGCTGCAAATACTGACTTTCCTTTAAAAGGTACAGTAGGTACAGTAGGGAATTGAGGACAAAACAGTAGGGAGCCCGTGGAGAAAACTGACACACACTGCCTCCACCAGGCAATGAAGGTTAAAATCGTGGTGATAAGTCATGCTCCTGGATTATGAGAGGATGGATATGACTTTTTTCTCTCTTTGTTCTTCCTCCAAAAGTCCTATAACGTCATCCAACCACAAATGAAGTAGCTGAGATATACCAGTTGAAGGAAATTTAACACAGCACCTGTCAAGGTCATAACAAAGGGGGTATCTGAAATACTGCTGCAGCCAAGAGGAGCATAAACAAACATGACCATTGAGCCCACTGTGGAATCCCAGGACAGAAAAAGACATTCCATAAGAATGAGAGAGATCTAAGCAGAGTATCCCATATGACACTGTATAATAGGACAGTAATGGTGGCAACTGGGTATGGAGCGTATGGGAACTTTCCATGATAATGTCCCTTTTCTTTACATCTGAATGTTTTGTAAAGTTTTAAATGTATTAAAGGGAAAGAAAACACTCTTGAAATGTTCAGACTTTCTGGCACTGGGGGAACAAAATGGGAAAGGTCCCACAGTGCTTCCCAAGTTATGCCTTACAGGTATCAGAGTTAGCGGAGCCCACAATAACCTAGAATTCAAAGAACTCATTCTACACATCCAGTAAACCTTTGCTTACTTCTGGACTGACGATGCTGGATTGACCAACAACGTCTATTGTTTCTATTTTGATGATTGAATGGGAACAACAGAGGAAAACTATTTTTTTAAATGAACAATTCTACACTACACTCACACTACTGTTAACGTGAGACTCAAGAGCACAGAGGAACACACAACCGTTCAACCTTTAACTTTTTTTTTTTTTTTTTTAGTTAGGCTTCCTCCAGATTCCAGCTTCATTGCTGATTTTCATACTGAGTAAACTACCTCTCAACACCCGAGTGTTCCCTTTGTTACAAGCTGATATTTCAGAATGCATAAAGATTTCATTGTGAATCTTCAACTTCCTGGCTTGATATATACCTCTCCCTGAGTCAGCAGGCACCCTGTTTGGGCTCCGAGGGACAAATCCTCCCATCACTTTGACCGTAGGCTAAGGGAGTCTGAGAAAAAGCTTCAGTGTTAGTGTCAAGATGTTCATCGGGCAGAATAATTTAACTACTATAAGTACTGTGACTAGAACTTGAACGTCAACAATAACACATTTACCCCTCCTCCAAAGGGAGGAAAAAAACAGAACAAAAAGTAATGGGGGTGGGGGGTGTTTATCATCATCAACAACAATCACAACAAAGACTTCATGGCTTAAAAATCGATCGTAATTTTCTATTTTTTTTTTCCTAAAAAGTTTCCGTGAAGAAAACAAAATCAAATTTCAAATCACATTAGCCCAACATCCGCGCAAATCCTCTTTAAAAGCACCCAGCGAAACTGGCTTTGGGACGCCTCGTCAGCTACGCCAGCTGCCAGATCGCTCATTCATCTCCTGAGCCTTTCTAACAATTCTAGCAGTTCTGCTGGCTGGACATCCCCCGAGGACACGGCCGCTGGCTGGACAGACAAGACTTCTCTAACTAGGTTTTGCAGGCGTAAAGGCGAAAAGCTACTGTGGCTCAGCGAACTTCACCCACTACCGCCTCTAAAGTGCTCCACCAGCACCTTGCCGAGGCAGCTGGGTCTATGCCATCGATCCCTCAGCCGCTGCTACTTAAGAATGGCCTTGGCCAACCCGGATGCCATCTTTCTTGGGCTCTTCTCATCTTGAATACTTGGAGAGTTTTGCATTCTGATCACGTCCCTGTGTCTTTGAAAACTTCCTCCGACTTTGCAAGGAAAGGAGAATTGTCTATTTTCTTCAACTCCTAACTGCCCAAAATCCAACACTATTCACAAGACACCAGGACTTCAGTCTCCTCGCCCCAGACTGCCCTCATCCAGATCATCCTTGGTGCTCCCAGACTGCAAAACCTGGTGCCCGGAGACAGACCCCTAGCCCTGAGCGCCATGCCTGCAGACAAGGGTCCGGGAGACTGGGATAGTGAGCGGCGAGGATGGGGAGGACTGGGTCGCGGGGTGGAGTTACCCCAGAGACTTACAGTCCAGGGCGACCATCAAGTAGTGCAGCAGCAGCAGCATCAGGAGGCCTTGGGGGCTCCTCGCCATCTACGCGGGCGCCAGCTGGCTGACTAGCCGAGGGTCCCCCCGCAGGAGCTCGACAGGCAGCTGGGTCCCCCAGCACTTCGCGTGGCGGCAGAACAGAGGAGGTCCCTGAGAGGTGGAAGCAGAGGGGCGGGTCCTGTCGCGATGTCAGTCTCTCTGGTCAGGGGTGTCTCCACCAGCTGTCGTGGGGCAGTTCCTCTGGCCCTAGAACGTTGTGTCTGGAACGGTCCTTCTTTTGAAGGGTGGAAGTGGGTTGAGGGGAGGGCGTGGACGCGGGACGCGGTGTCCACAGGGTCCTAAGTGAGAGGCAGCAGAGGACTAGCTTCTGGAGGGAGAGCCTTGCAGGTCCGCCCTGCCCCCAGGCTGATCCGCTTTGTGTCTAGTCCCGCGCGCTGGGCTGCCAGCTGTCCCCAGGGCGGGCGAGGAACGGGGGGCGGGAGAAGCCGAGTGGGATGGGCAGGGTGGGTGTGTGTGTGTGTGTGTGTGTGTGTGTGTGTGTGTGTGTGTGTTGGAGCGGTGGTGACTCGGTCTGTCTCGCCACGTCTCTTTTCTTCTCTTGGCGCAAAAAACTTCCTTTTCAGTGTTTTGCCCAGCGTGGGAGATTTTGGAAATTTTCTACCTAAGCGGACAAAACCATTGGGAAAGCGCTCTTAAAGTATAGGGACGTGAGCTCAGCCCCTGACTCTAGAAAGAAGGTAAAAACACAGCTATCACACTGCTGCAAGTCAGGTCCCAGATTTTATCATCAGTCTTAGCCTCTTCTTGGTTCAAGTCTGTCCTCCCCTCCCTCCACTTAGAGAGTTAAGGTGTGTTCTGGATTCTTGGCTTCTTCGTTGTCATCTGGAAGTTCATCTAACGGTGTGAAATATTTATCTTGTTTCTTTCCTGTTATGTAACTGCCGCCTGTGGAGTTTTCCACATGTTAAAACTCTACAGCTGCCCTTTTGTCAGGTTTATTTTTGGTCTCCTGTGCTTTTAAAAGGGAAATCCATTATGGATGCTCCAGTGCGTGCTTTAAAATTGACCCGCACTTCGGAAGCACGCACTTGCAAAGGCGATTTCACATTTACTCTCCAGAATTGATGTTTGGGGCATTCAAGAAAATTGACCCACAGTCTGTAAAGGTCGTTTCCAGGTGAAGACATTTAATATATATATATTATATTTTATATTATATATATATATATATATATATATATATATATATATATATATCGCTTTAAATAAGGCTAAATAATGAATAACTACGTGTAGAGGATGACTGATTTAGTGGTGGACCACTTACAAAGAACTGAGCCAGCCTTGCGGACAAAGGCTTAAGATATACTTAGATATGCAGAGCTGTGAGGAATGAAGCATCCCCACTGTTGCCTGGGCAACAGTGATGAAAGCTTTGTCCCCATGGGGAAGAGGAGGGGACAGAAGACCCCTGGGGGCAAGAAAAGCAAAGTTAAAAAAAAAAACAAAAACCCAAAAAACCAAAAACCAAAAACGGGCAAAAATGAAGCTGGTAGTACAAACGCAACAACAGAAAAGGTGTCATCTAACTTAAGAGTTATAGCCTTTGCTCTGAGGCAGCTTAAGTCAATTATCCTCGACAATCCAATTAAAAGAGCCATATTAGTAGTGAAAATTGGGAAGAGAGAGAGAGAGAGAGAGAGAGGAGAGAGGTTGATGACTGTTGATTGATTGATTGGTTGATACAATGTGGCTAGTTGTAGAGTCCCAGTGAACCCCAAGTCTGTCTTTGGGGTCTGAAATGAGATAAAAACAGGGCCAGGGATCTACAGGTCTAAGCAGCCCACACCTAAGCCATCATTGTCATCGGTTTGGGCTTCAGTCTCATCCTATAGGGTGGTACAACAAGTTCTTAGAACTATGGGAATTCTTTTTCAGGAAGATGAGTGGCCCCTCTAGATGATGTCTCCTCCTTCTCTCAGCATGAGATGCCGGGGGCGGGGGGGGGGGCGGGGGGGGGGGGGAATATCCATTGAGTCTATTTTCTTTGTTCCAATAGTCTAATACTGCGGGTGAGAGACGCATATGTCTCTTTAGAATATTTTAATTTATTCCAGGACTTTTAAAGAATACAGAAGTAAAGAGAAATCTGCCTAGACTGTTTAATCTGCTTTCTTGGATTAATCTGTCATTTTGTGGTTGTTGTGTTATGGGTCTGGGGTCACTCAGAGATTCAACATGAGTGTAAATAAATTTTTAATAAGAAGAGGGTTTATTTTTAAGTATTTATTTTTATTTAAGTTAACGTATCTAACATAAATGTGGAGAAGGGACACGCACCTGAGAACAAACTTGAGATGCAGCTTTCTATCCCTATTCAACTAAGGCATTAAAGACAAAACCCACAAGATTGTATTTATTTTGTATACCATTTTGGCATGGTCTAATTTTAACATGTATGTCTTATAGGTGGTCCTAGTCATTCTTTGAGCGAGAGTAATACAGTTTGATAACAAATGCAGAAACTTAACACTTAGTATTATGACCTACTATCTTGCTAGAACAGCAAATTTTACAAGACCAGTCAATTTAAGAATAGTCTTTTATGTCTGGGAAAAGGGGGAAGTGGACTGGTAGGGTACAGCCTGCACAAGCTAGGGGCTTGCATGTTAGAGGCATGTTTTTGCTTCTTGGTCTCTCAAGCACAGTAAGTATAAACTTTAAATGTAATGTTAGCCATCATAGTTGCTATTGGTTTTTCAAACACAATCTCTCTACGTAGCTCTGGCTGTCCTGGAACTCACTCTGTAGACCAGGTTGCCCTCAAACTCATAGAGATCTGCCTCCCTCTGGTTCCTTGCACCACTACAGTTGCCCCAAAATTTTAATACATTTTTTACAAGACAAAGTTGTTATAGTTCTTCTCCCTCGTCTTTGCCATAATTGTCTTTTTTACTCCTCCTTAAAAAAAATCATTAAGAAAAGACAGAGAGCTTATTCTGTGACATTCTATTTAGTCATTGACTCATTTATTAACAAGCTGGCCAAGGCATCTGTCCAATGGCTACAGTATATCTCCAGGGAGAGCACTGAGTAAGACCAAGCTTTGCTGTTAATAAACTCAGTCTTCAGGAGTGAGACAGTTTCATTTGTAAATATTCTACCATCACATGATAGCTGTTGGGTTGAGGGCGGGGCACAACAGCTGGCTTTATTTTATGCTTTCTCTGTGGTAGAGTTTAAAAGTAGCAATACTTAATCTTCCCCAAAGGAGGATATGTTAGCATTCCGATTTTACAGACAAGGCTGAGAGATGTCCTATGCCTCACCTAAAGTCAAGGTAAAGGGGATGATCTCCCTGATGGGGATGAGGTCAGGGCTTTATTTATTAGATCTTCAAATATGGAATATTTGAAAGGAAAGAAATGAAGGTTGGACATTTTAGGTAGGACAAATAGTAGTGGTGATAGCTGGGAGACCTGAAACTGGGGATTACTTAGGAGAAGCAAGACTCTCCAGCGCTAGAGTATAAATGGAGTTGGACAGAGGACATAGCACTGGAAAAGCAAGAGACTGGGTTACAAATGCTACTCAACACCTTACTACTGACTCTGGACATCATGCTACAGGAAATGAGTCCTTTGAAAGCTATGTGGTAGGGGAGGAAAAGATACATGTTAACTAAAGCAGTGTCACACCATGTAGCTCAGGCACTCTTAACAAGGCCACCTGGGACGGCTGGTTTGCTTCTAACTCATTCCTTACAGGTTAGATTTATCTTTCTTGTGTTCTTTCTCTGGATTTGCCTGGGCCCCTCCCCCTCCCTTCTCTTTCATCTTCATCCTCCTTCCCCCTTTTTTCCCCCTCCTACTCCTCCTTATTTTGTTTTTCAGACAAGGTTTCTCTGTGTAACCCTGGCTTGGTTATCCTGGACTTCACTCTGTAGATCAGGCTGGCTTTGAATTTAGAGATTCAGAGATCTGTCTGCCTCTGCCTCCCAAGTGCTGGGATTCAGGGCATGTACCACCACACCCAGCTGGCTCTCATCCCACTTCTTATTGTAGTCATTTATGTGCCACCACCCACCATTTGATCGCATTGATTTTAACCATTCCTTTTCTTCCAGAACCACTCCTGCCTCAAACTTTCAACCCCCCTGCCTCTGCACCATGATCACATAAGAAACCATATTTTAGAACTGCATTTTCCAGTGTAGTAGGCTCTAGCCCCAGATGACATATAAGTTTGAATTTAATTTTTTTTTTCGAAATTTTTTTTTTTTTAAACCCCCCTTTTTTTTTAAACCCCCCCCCCCAAAAAAAAAAAGGGGGTTTTTTTTTGGGGTTTTTTTTTTTTGGGGGGTTTTTTTTGGGGGGGGGGGGGCCCCCCCCCCCCAAAATTTTTTTTTGGGGCCCCACCCCCCTTTTTTTTTCCCCCCTTTTTTTTCCAGAACCACCCCCCCGCCTAAAAAATTTTAATCCCCCTGCCTCGCCCCCTTTTAAATTTGGGAAACCTTTTTTTGAACTGCATTTTCAGTGTAGTAGGCTCTAAACCCTTTTTACTATAATTTTGGGGAAATTTAAATTTTTTTTTTTAAATTTTTAGTTTTTTGGTTTTCCCCACTTGTGATTTTGTAGTTCCAATGGGATTTTGGGAAAGGGGGGAAGGGGGGTCCCAATTTATAAGGGGCAAAAAGTAAAAAGGGGGTTTTTGTTATCACAGAATGAAAAAGGGGGGGGTTTTTTGGATAAAAAAAAACATTGCCTGGGGGAAACCAAAAAACCTTTGTAATTTTTTTTAAGGGAAAAAAAACCCCGTGGGGGAAAAAAAAGGGCAAAACAAAAGGAACGGAATTCTGTTGGTTTTTCAAAAAACCCAAAAAAACGGGGTTTTTTTTCCCCCAAATTGCGTAGGTGAGGGGGGGGAAAGGGGGCCCAAAAAGGGAAAAAAAAGGGGGGAGGCTATCATAGTTTTAAATAAAAATAGTTAAAAAAAATAAACCCCTAGCCCACCGAAGCCCCGCCCCTGCTCGCCCCCCACTTGGCAGACTCATTTTCCCCCTTTAAACCCTTTTTAAAAAAGGTTTTTTTCAGGTAAGCACAAATTGGAGATTTGGGGGTTTTTTTTAACTATCCCCCTTTTTTTTTTTTCCTTTTTTCCCCCCAAAACTTTTTTGAATTAAAAAAACGTTGAAGGGGTTTTTGGAGGGGGGTTTCCTAAAACAAGCGAAGGGAAAAGGGGCCCCGGGGGTTTTTAAAACCAAAATGACTTTCACAGTGTCTCGGGTTTGGGGGTCCCCTGTGTTGCAAGGGTTATTTTTCCTCATGGGTGTGGAGAAGGTGCTGGGAAGTGTGCCCACGCTGTAATTTTCAGAGAGCAGAAAACAAATTTCCTGTTTGCAGTACCACGCGAATTCTCAACTATCTCACAGATAAAGTTTAACCTTTTATGGATAAAAGACAAGGTCTTAGAAAGTCCCCCATTACCCAGCTTCCCTATCGAACATCACCTCCTCAGACCTCAGACATGAATGGCCCTTGGGTTTTAAACATTCCACCCTGAGTGCTTGTGACGACTTGGTTCCTCCCGAAGGTCCGTGTCTTGGTCCTGAGAGGGGGTGATCCTGGGAGGGGCTGTGGACATTTAGGAGAGCGGGGCCAAGTTTAAGGTATTATGGTCACTGAAACTGTGTGGTGATTTGAATAAGAATGGCCCCAATAGGCGCATATATTTGAATGCCTGATCAACGGCTTATCTTTCTTTCATGTCCTTTGTTCCAAAAATTAGTCATCATCGCTGAGAAACTTTGCCATTCAATTTCAGATTAACAATCGGTTAATAACGTATTTATTTTTCTCTTTCTTAAAAAGCATGTTTATTTACCAGTTGAGTAGCTGGAGTCTTTATTAGCAACTATGATGGAGAATTAAGTGACAGGAAAACATTTCATATAGAATTTCTTTGGAAATAAAACAAAGGTTACCAGTGTCAAACACAGGGTCCACAGGTGCTGAATAGTCCATAGTCATAGAATCAGAATAACAACCACAAGTTGGGGAAATTTAGAGATGGTTTTCAACCCATGCTCTGACCAGCATTCTCGTTAGGAAAACAAGGTTGGCCTTGGTTTTATTATCTGTTTGCGATCCTACAAGGACAGGAAAGAGCCTTGCCTTGAAGCAGTTTCTCAGCACAAATCCTTCTGTATTGACTGGGAAGGGGGATTTGCTAGTTTGATTATTGTAGGGTAAAAGGTCTGAGACCACTTTCAGGTTTGAACGCTGACCAAAATCCACCAGTCCCCCAAACACAAAACTCACCAATCCCAGACCACGAAATCCCTCCAATCCTTGGCCTTGCCCTGAGCTTGGGACTTGAAATCCACAATCACCATTTTAGAAATCTGCCCTACCCTGCACCCAAACCCTTATAGTGCCTCCCAGGGTTTTTTTCAGATGACTTTGTGTTCCCTTTGCTCCAGACTGCCAGGAGGATATCTTTCCCTTCAGAGCTGTACACTTGCATTGAGGATTTCCTCTTAAGAGTTCAGGATTTCCCCTGAAGAGTTCCAACATTGTATTAGGGAAAGCTTTTGCTCAGAGCTGTTACACTTACATTTATAAGGTTACACTTATAATGGGTTACTTATAAATGTAAGTGTAACCCCCTTATGCTTCTAGGACAACTAATAATCTTGATGGGAATGACGGAGGGTAGAATTCTTCATGTTTACAGGGAACTTGCAGTTACTGAGTGTACTGAAGAGGTGCTATAACTACATAAGAAGATCTCAATGGATCTTGATATGTTCTTTATTCTTCATTTGGGCCCACCCCACAGCGCATTCTAAAAACGATACAATGGTTTCCTTGGTCAGGCTGAGGAATGGGCTGTTTTGTTGAAGTTGGGATCTGAGGAGTCTGCTACCATTGCAACCCAGAACCACAGCATGTTTACTGGGAACATGATAGCAGAAGGGCTAGCTGGTCTTGCTTGGTAGGAGATCTCTGGAGGTGAGCAGTCTCAGGCCATCAACATCCTAGAGGAGGAAGTTGCAGTTGCTAGTTTTTGTACATACTGTGAATTCTTCATAAGTACTCATACTCTTACTTTCCGAGGAAAGCGATGACATTCCTCTTGAACATCACCTAGGTAGAGCTTTGTCACTACCATGGGACTGAGGCATAGAGTCCTTAACATGGCCATACCTTGGTTGACAATACACGTCCTCTCAGGGCTTTGCTCAGGATTCTCTACTCCCAACAAAGTATGATTATTGGGCCCAGGGAGATGGCTCAGTTTGTAAGGGCACTAACTATGCAATCCCAGAGTCCCTGAGTTCAATCCCTGAAAAACATGTCAAAAGCTAACGTGGTAGCATGCATTTGTTATCTCTACACTCCTATAGGGAGGTGGAGGCAAAGAGAGGAGAAGTACACAGGCCAGATAACCTGAAGTAGACATCAGAGTAATGGAAACAAAAGGTAATCTGCTCCAAAATCGGGTGGCAGACACCATGCTGGAGGAGCTTCAATTGTGCAAGTGAGCTTCTGGAAGATGGCCCACTGTTTTATACAATGGGAGTACCCGGAGAGTCACAGCCCCAGGGGCTTCATCTCAGGATTGCTTCTTGCTCCTGCTGTGCCGTCTCATGTTTGTCACTGCTATATTCCTTATATACCTGGCATGGTGTGTGTGGGTGTGGGGAGACCCCCACTGCCTGGTATGATTACTTCCTGGGTGATAGCCCACTCTATTGGGCCATTTTACTGTAGATCAACATCAAGATGGATGTTCATAAAATAATATAGTTTAGATGAATTAATAATCTTATGGTTTGATTTAAATAGTTTTAGGAAGTTAGAATAGTTGATAGAAAGGTTTAAGTTGTTTTGCCAGAAATATATACTAGTTAAAAATGAGAGCAGAATGTGCCCCCTCCCTTATAAAATAGTGAGGTCTACACAGGTTAGAAAACAAGTACATCAAACTTTCATGCTTTGCAAGCATGTAATTGCACTTAGAAAAGAAAATAGGCTTGGAACAAGTTAATAATCAGAGAAAACATTTATTCTGTTGGGTCTGAATTCCTGGATCTTGTGACCTAGGGATATGGCCACAGGTTTCAGTGTCTACCATGAAAAGATAAAGTTATGAATAAGGAGTAATAATTCTATTATGAGTGCAAGAACAAAGATGAGATGATTAGCCAGTATGGCTGAACCACTTCAGAGATAAGAAGTAAAAGGGATAATTATGTATTTCTTGGTAAATACAAATTGTCAACAGTTAAGCATAGGGAAAAAACTTGCTACTATAGGCTGGTTTGCTTAAACTTTGTTAAGAGGAATTATTGCTTTGGGGTTGTGATGAACTTGTAAAGAGAACAATAGATGAGGATTGTTTAGTTAGGTATGAGTTTCAAAAAAGAATACACATAATTAATAATCCTGTTATAATTTCCTTTTGTATAATGATTTTAATCTGTTTTTGAAGAATATGTTTTATGGTGACTGTTTTTTAGGGAATATGTAACTAATGGAAATGAGGTAATCTTTTTCTGACACAGAGAACTCTGCCATTGGTGGTATAAAAAAACGAAGAGAAAAAACCAAAGCTGTTGGAGTCAACTTGTTGGACTTTTCTCCATCCACCAAATATTTTATATGTATATATGTGTGTATGTGATTTGTTGGAGCTTGCTTCATCCACCAAATGTATGTATGTATGGGAGATAGTTGGAAGCATCTCACTGGAGATTTGCTCCAAGCATCCAATATATCTGTATGTATATCTGTATATATGTATGTCTGTGAAGCTGGCAGAGACTGTCTTGCTTTATCCACTCATTGTGTGTGTGTGTGTGTGTGTGTGTGTGTGTGTGTGTGGAGTGAGTGATTTCTCCCCTTTTCCTCTCTTCCTTCTCACTGGCCCCTAAGTGTTTAAAGAGTTCAGAGAGTTTCTTGCTGGTCACAGGGAACACTAGCCCCAGTGGATCAAGCTTTTTTTTTTCCTCAGAGAAAAGTCTGCTGAGCAATCAATCGCCAACTCCACACTCAGGCCTCCTCAGTTAACCCTGTGGTATTGAAGCTGACCTTCAGCAGTAAGGTGAAAGGTAAGAAGCAACATCCAAAAAAGCTTTCCTTTGGCCTCCGCATGAACATCATGGCTCGCGTGAGGTTGCCTCTCTACAATAAACAAACAAATAAAAATGTAGAGAAAGATGAACTGGCACAGCTGCATACATCTGTAATTGTAATCCCAGCGCACTGAGGCAGAAGGATCATAAGTTCCAGGATAGCCTGGGCCATGTAGTGAAACTATCCCAGTGAACAAGAGGCAGGAGATTGCTGTTTAGAGAGGGTAGGTGGAAATAAAGTCTATGAGCAAGGCTGGCCATGTACACAGACCTGGGGCCCCGTGCTGCAGAAGGAGAGTATGCCAGTGATACTGTAGCGGTAAGTTAAGAGGAGGATGAAACGTACTGGGCATTCCAACTTAAAATCCTCAGAAGATCCCAGTGGCTTTAGAATAAAGGCAGAAGTTACCAGCAGTTTCCCACCCTTTTATATTTTCATCAGGTTCCTATGGAATCTTCACACAAACAGTTCCTCCTCTTCAGTGGGTTCTTTACTCTTACTTAAATTTATTATTATCTGAAGCTATTAAACATATGCTATGTGAGATACGATGCTCAAGTCTTGTCATGTTATTGAACTTAACCTTCATGACAATATTGTTAAATAAAGGAACATAACTCTTTCTGTTTGTTTTTATGGGTGAAGTATCTAGAACAGAAAGGATGAACAACACACCAGAGACACCATGGCTAGTGGGTGCTTGTTGTGGGTTGAATGCTTGCATCTCTTCAAAATTTGTTTGTGGAAATCCCAACTGCCCAAATGATGGTGTTACATGCTATAATCTCTAGACTGTAGTTAAACAGTAAAGATAGAGCCCACGTGGACAGGATTAGTTCCTTTGTAGGGGGGGACACCAGGCCTTATAAAATGATACTCAGCAAACTAGGAAGTAAGCCCTTACTAAACAATCAGCTAGCACCCTGGAGTTGGACTTCTTAGTCCCAAACCTATGGGTGTAAGTGCTTATTTCTTATGCTCCCCCATCTATGGCATTCTGCTAAAGTATCTTGGATGGACTGAAGTTGCACAGAGTGCTATTTGAGCCATGCTTGACTACCTGTATCCCTGTGCTTCTCACTCAGTAGAATTGCTTTGAGGTTCTGCCCATTGGTGATTGTCAATCTCGAATGTCAGTTTGATGGATCTCAAGTCAACTAAAAGATACTCCACAAGGTAGGTCTGTGAGAACATTTCCAAGAAGGATTGAAGACTCTCTGACAGCAGGTAGCAGCTTCCAGGGACAGCCTGAGGAGGAGGGAGTCTGAGGGAAATGCAGTGCTGTGTACTTCCTTGTCATTTTTGCTGGTTAGTGCATCTATGCCATTGCTGCTGCTGCTGTCATCCTTCCCTGATGGCATGCTTCAGGGTCTCCAGCCTTTTAACACGGAAGAGGAATCTTTCAGGCCTTCACAGTCAGATTGTGACTACTAAGACTGTGACCACCCAGCTTTGTGATCTGGGCAGCTGCTAGTTTCTCAGCCTACAGTATACAGAGCCATTTTTGGCTTACGCAGCCCCTACCATGTGAGCCTGTAGTCATTCTATGAATTTTTTCCTCTTGGAAGTCTTCATATAGCATTTCATCTGATCAGTGTCTACTCATCTTCCTGCCTCTGCTCAAGAGCTATTTTCCTAAGGGATATCTTTCTCTCCCCCATGGAACCAAAACCCGGTATTCAAAGTTCCTGTTCTTCTGCCTGTCTTGCAGTAGAGCTATGTTTTGATATTTAACTCATCACAATTTATCAAAGGCTAATAGACTGGTTCCATGAAGGCAGTCTATGTATTTTTGGACCACTTTTTGTCTAATAACTTGCTTGCCATTAATGAACATACAGTGACTATTTGGCTACTAGATGAATACATAAATATAAAAAGAATGTAATATTTTTTAATATAGCAACATCAATTTTTTTTGTTTTTGTTTTTTCAAGACCAGGTTTCTTTGTAAAGCCCTGGCTGTCCTAGAACTTACTCTGTAGACCAGGCTGGCCTCGAACTCAGAAATCCACCTACCTCTGCCTCCCAAGTGCTGAGATTAAAGACATGCGATACCATTGCCCGACTGCAACATCACTTTTTAAGTCAATAGAAAACTTAAGCTTTAATATCTCTCAGGATACTGGATACATATCTTAGTCCAGCTCTGTTGCCATAAATGTGTATTCCAGGTAACTTATAAAGGAGTTTGATGATGCTTCTGGAGGCTGGTGCTATGGGTCTGGAGTCGCTCAGAGATTCATTATGACTGTAAATATGACTTAATAAGAAGAGGCTTTAACCAATCAAAGAGCATACATGGGCTGGTCCAAGGCTCCTAGCCCATTATGTAGCAGAGGGCTGCCTTGTCTGTCCTCAGTGAGAGAGGATGCACCTAATCCTGTAGAGTCTTGATGTCCCAGAATAGGGAGATACAGGGGGTACCCTCTCAGAGGTGAAGCAGGAGGAATGGAGAAAGAAGTATGCAAGTGGGAACCAGGAGACAGGGGCCAACATTTGGGATGTAAATAAATAAAATAACTAATTAATTTAAAAAAGAGGAGTCTTTATTAAATACCAGTGCTGGAAACCAAGATGCAGCACCTAAGCATATCAGTACAAGGTTTACAAAGTCTAAGCCACAAAGATTTTCTGTATTCTGAGACTCCATGGCCCAATCACTTCCTAAAGATCCTACCTCTTAATACTCCACAATAAAGAATAAATTTAACACATACCTAAGTGTGTATGTGTGTGTGTGTGTGTGTGTGTGTTGTGTGTGTTTGTGTGTGTGTATGTGTGTATGTGTGTGTGTGTGCTTGTGTGTGTGTATGTGTGTGTATGTGTGTGTGTGTACAGCTATATGCATAGACCAAGGGTCAGTGTCTAAATCTTGATTCACTCTCCTCTTTATTTTTGAGATTCATTGGATTGGTATTGTTTATGAGGAAGGATATTTATAGCTGTACTTCTTAGTTTGGAATGCATATGTAGCAAACAAAGGTTAGAAGAAACAAATATTATGTAGAGCATAGAAACAACATGTAGTTAGGAAAATATCATCACACTTATGTTTCCAACACCAGTGGAAGTGACTGGGGAGGCCCTTGTGATACGGTTGTGCTGAAGTTCCTGTTTTAAGAAAACCCCTTTTCTTAATCCCAGCACTTGGGAGGCAGAGGCAGGTGGATTTCTGAGTTCAAGTCCAGCCTGGTCTACAGAGTGAGTTCCAGGACAGCCAGGGCTATACAGAGAAACCCTGTCTCAAAAAACCAAAAAAAAAAAAAAAAAGAAAGAAAGAAAGAAAGAAGCCTTTCCATTTTATTTTATGGCATTTGTTTGGCCTGCATATATGTCTGAATATATGTATGTTTGGCATGCAGTGCCAACAGAGGCCAGAAGAGGGTTGGGTCTCCTGGAACAGAGTCATCAAACAGTTGGGAGCTATCTGTTATCTAGATGCTGAGAAACGGAACTTGGTCCTTGGGAAGAGCAGCCAGTGCTCTTAAACACTGAACCACCTCTCCAGTCCCAATGCTGAAATTCTTTATTTATTTATTTATTTATTTATTTTTTATTTATTTATATTTTATTGGAAATTTTTTTTTTTTTTACATTTCAGATATTCTCCCCTTACCCCATTTCCCCCCCTCCCTCCCAGGAACTCACTATCCCTTCCCCCATCCTCCTGCCTCCACATTGGTGTACCCCCACCCACCCTCCCTCACCTCCCCACCCTCGAATATCCCCCCCCCATGTCCAGCCTTCATGGGACCAAGGATCTCTTCTCCCACTTATATATATAGCTCCCTTGCATATATAGCTAGAGCCATGGGTCCCTCCCTAAGCGCTCCCAGGCTGGTGGTTTAGACCCTGGGGGCTCTGGTTGGTTGGGATTGTTGCTTTCCTCATGGTGTCGCGAATGCTCTCAACTCCTTCAGCCTTCACTCTATCTTCTCCATTGGGAACCCCATGATCAGTTTAATGGTTAGCTGTGAGCTTCTGCCTCTGAGTATGTCAGACTCTTGCAGACTTCTAAGGAGACAGCTATATCAGGCTCCTGTCAGCATGTACATCCTGACATCCACATCAACCTCTACCTTTGGTGACTGCACATAGGATGGATATCCAGGTGGAATGGTCTGTCTCTCCTTCAGTTTCTGTCCTGCACTGTGTCTCCATATTTGCATCCTTGAGTACTTTGTTACTCCTTCTAAGAAGGACTGAAGCCCCCACTACTTGGTAATCATTCTTCGTGAGCTTTATGTGGTCTGTGAGTTGAATCTTGGGTATTTCAGGCTTCTGGGCTAAAATCCAATAATCAGTGAGTGAATACCATGTATGTTCTTTTGTGATTGGGTTACTTCACTCAGGATGATATTTTCTAGTTCCATCCATTTATATAAGAATTTATCAAATTCATTGTTTTTAATAGCTGAGTAATATTCCATTGTATAAATGTACCACATTTTTTGCCCTTCTCTGTTGAAGGGCATCTGGGTTCTTTCCAGTTTCTGGCTATTATAAATAAAGCTGCTATGAACATAGTGGAGCATATGTTCTTGTTATGTGTTAGAGCATCTTCTGGATATATACCCAGCAGTGGTATGGCTGGGTCCTCAGGTAGTGATATGTCCAATTTTCTGAGGAACCGCCAGACTGTTTTCCATAGTGGTTGCACCATCTTGCAATCCCACCAACAATGGAGGAGTGTTCCTCTTTCTCCACATCCTCGCCAGCATCTGCTATCACCTGAGTTTTTATTTTAGCCATTCTGACTGGTGTGAAGTGGAATCTCAGGGTTGTTTTGATTTGCATTTCCCTGATGACCAAGGATGCTGAACATTTCTTTAGGTGCTTCTCGGCCATTCGCATTTCCTCAGAACTAGAAAGAGAAATTCTGAAATTTATTTGGAACAACAAAAAACCCAGGATAGCGAAAACCATCCTCAACAATAAAAGAACTTCTGGAGGAATCACCATCCCTGACCTCAAGCTGTACTACAGAGCAATAGTGATAAAAACGGCCTGGTATTGGTACAGAGACAGGCAGGAAGATCAGTGGAATAGAGTTGAAGACCCAGAAATGAACCCACACAACTATGGTCATTTAATCTTTGACAAAGGAGCTAAAAACCATCCAGTGGAACAAGGACAGCATTTTCAACAAATGGTGCTGGTTCAACTGGAGGACAACATGCAGAAGAATGCAAATCGATCCTTTCCTATCTCCTTGTACAAAGCTCAAGTCCAAGTGGATAAAGGACCTTCACATAAAACCAGACACACTGAAACTAATAGAAGAGAAAGTGGGGAAGACCCTCGAATACCTAGGCACAGGGAAATGTTCCTGAATAGAACACCAATGGCTATGCTCTAAGATCAAGAATTGACAAATGGGACTTCATAAAATTGCAAAGTTTCTGTAAGGCAAAGGACACTGTCAATAGGACAAAACGGCAACCAACAGACTGGGAAAAGATCTTACCAATCTCACATCCGATAGAGGACTAATATCCAATATATACAAAGAACTCAAGAAATTAGACTCTAGACAACCAAATAACCCTATTAAAAAATGGAGTGAGGAGTTAAACAAAGAATTCTCAACTGAGGAAATGCGAATGGCCGATGAAATTCTTAATTAAGTGATGTCCAGTCAGGGCAGATCCATCTCCCCACCAAGGAGCTTCCACCTCTTGTTCCCACTAAGCTTTTAATGCATTCCATAAACAACAGTAACCTCTGTTGGAAAAGAGTTCTCTCTCTCTTTCTCACTGTTCTAACGGACACAATGCTTTTCTGTTTCTTTCTCTCCCCCACCCCCCCAAATGATTTGCTCTCCTTCTTTTCTCAAGGACATCATGTTTTAACTCCTGGGATGTTTTACTCTTTTCTCCCTGTTGCAGAGGCAGGTGACTAGTTTGTCCCAGGAAAGTGTGTGGACATTCGCATTAAACATGCTTGAGGTCTGAGACAAAGTAGCTTTTCTTTGTCCTTAGAGTCAGTTCTTGGCAGCCACAAACAGTACATGGCAATTTATCAGTGTAATTTGTATTATAACTGGCTGGGACGCAAGCATGAGGATTCTATCTCTGTCTCCCAGCACTGCTCTTAGAGACACATTGCTTAGCATGCCAGGCTTTTCATGTGAGTCCTGGAGACCCAAACTCAGGTCCTCCTGCTTGCCCAGCTAGTATTTTACCAACTGAAACATCCCACAGCTCCCAACCAGAGTTTTGGGAAGACTATTTAATACTATTTAAATGGCTGCAATAAGTTAAAAAGCTAGATAGTTTTAAAAGCTTTTTGATACAAGCTTTTGATAAATTAGCAACGTTAATACTTGAATTATATTACCTTGCCTATTTGCTGAGAGGGTATTTTTGCCACTGTACCAAAAAAAAAAAAAAAAAAAAAATAGAAAAAATATAACTTTGGAAGAAACAAAAAAGGAAAAGATAGAGCCCTTTTCCTGTGTAAATATCCTTCAAGGCACTCTTTTGAAAGACCAAATTTACTGTGTATCATGCATCTCACCTTAAATAAATAGAGGAATAGGAAAAAAGTAGCCAGAATAAGTGTTTATGGTTTACTTGTGTTTCTAAACTATCTCTATGAACATATACATGTAAGACAGGGCTGCTTACCAGCTTCCCAGCGTCACATTTTCACCTTGAGTCATCCTTCAGAGGGAGCAGAATGCATGAACAAACAGGACATGTGTGAGAAACCAACTGGATGTCATAGACATGAAACATACCGATGCCTTCTCCCTCCCAAAGACTCATGAATTCTTCTGTGTTCTTGGATCTGTCCACTCTAACAGGTGGATGATTTTGGTCTTTCTGGAATGTTCTTCTTGGCTGATGAAGTAACTTCAGACTAGAATAGCAGCAGATGATTAACAGTTAGTGTCATGATTGATAACAGTGTGACAATGTTCTCTTCTCCCTGTTAGCAGAGATGTTCGTTTCCCGGAGAATTACTGAAGGGAGATATTAGGAGTTACATTAATACTATTTAGCAAAGGAATGGGGATGGATTCTATGACCTATTTAGCTATAGGGTCTCGGCCCCATTTGATAATAGTATCAGGAATAAATTCTATCTCTTCGAGTAGAACTTTGATCCAATCTGAAAGTGGTCAGCTACTTCCACATCATTTGCGCCATTAGGCCTCAGTGAGCCTATCTTGTCAGGTACTCACTGTTGTAACTCTCCAGAATCACAGTGGGATGAGACTGAAGCTTGCTTTTCTCCTTCTGGAACCTGTCAGTAATGATGAACGCTAGCCGGTAGAGATGAAGTCTGTATGCAAGTGTCTGCCAGGTGTTTCCATGTCCTGTGATTCAAGTATGCGGTGTCTTCAGCAATAAAGTCTTACTATCAAGTTCTAGAGGGTGACCAGGAGTAATCACAATAACCTACAATGTTTGAAGATCTATGTGACACCATTGGGCAACAGCTCAAAAAGAAGGAATAAATTTCTAGGATGTGACCCTTGGAAGACTGACCACACCCCTAGGCAGGTCATAATTCCTGCACTGGATTTGATAGAGAAAGAAAAAAAAAGGGGGGGGAACTATTCCCAAAGATGAGTGGGAAGGAATGAGGGTTGAGAAGGGTGAGAAGGAGAAGAAAAGTTCAAAACACATGTTACAAAATTCTCAATTAAGAGTATTTTACAAGCCGGGCAGTGGTGGCACACGCCTTTAATCCCAGCACTTGGGAGGCAGAGGTAGGTGGATTTCTGAGTTCGAGGCCAGCCTGGTCTACAGAGTGAGTTCCAGGACAGCCAGGATTACACAGAGAAACCCTGTCATGAAAATAAAGATAAAAATTTAAAAAAGAGAGTATTTTACAAAGGGGGGATGCTTGCTCAAGTAACACTTGCTTATTTGATTTTAAGGCTTGCCTTGAACTTAACAGATGAGAATGCTCAGAAGTTAGAACAATCTTCAGAAGTGTTCTTTTTCCTGGAATGATAACACAAGAAAGCCTATCTGTTGGCTTTTTTACGATTCCCATGCTACTCCAGAAGCAATGATAATTGTCTCTTGACACCCTGTAAGTTACAAGCCTACACCATCTGCAACTTTATTTCTTTCTATATAAAAAACAGAACTGAAGCCGGGCGGTGGTGGCACATGTCTTTAATCCCAGCACTTGGGAGGCAGAGGCAGGCAGATTTCTGAGTTCGAGGCCAGCCTGGTCTACAGAGTGAGTTCCAGGACAGCCCGGGCTACACAGAGAAACCCTGTCTAGAAAAATCAAAAACAACAAACAAACAAACAAAAACAAACAAAAACAAACAAACAAAAAACAGAACTGAAAGATGTAATTTTACAGATGTTTTCAAGTACAAAACTAAGCTGCCCTTATATTTGAACCTTCAAACTTAGAAGTAAATTCTCATAACAAAGCTATATTCCTATTAACTGAATTGGTTCTTTGACGTATACACTTCATCAATGTATAAAATATATCCTAATTACTCTCACCCCACTCTCTTATCTCCAGTCCACTTCTGTTAGCTCCCTAAACATTTCTTCCCCACAATCCTGTCTTTTGATTTTGGTTTGATGTTCTGAGTTTAATCAAAGCTGTCTGTGTGGCTATGGGTCTGGAGGTAGCCATGGGAAGCTAACTGGGCTCACTAGTCAGCACACAACCAAAGACAATGACTCCTCTCTCCCAGAATATTCCAGTAGCCAGCAGTTCAACAGGCAGGAGCAGAACTCTAGAGGAGTTCTTAGCTATTGACAGGTCCAGTCTGGAGCAGCTGCTATCAATGCACAGTGGCAATGGCTGTGTCATACCCAGAAGGTGACATTGCAGGCTCTTCTCCCCATCTTTTAGCTCTTACATTCTGTCCCATCTTCCTCTTCCCTGAGCTTTAGAGGGGGTGCTATAAATGCCCTACTTATGGTTTAAACTCAACTGTCACTCATTCTGAGCATTCCAAGAAGCTGGGAACCCCATTCAAGGAAAGCGAGCTTTTCTGACTAAGGCTGAGAGTGACATCTGTCTATGAGCATAAACATAAATATTCAGAAGGTGGTTCTTGCTGTGTCAATTTAACTGACAGTTAGCTGTCTCCTAGGACCCATGACTTTCCCAACTGTATTTTGACCAGGCTTATAGTACCAGGATGTGGGGTAGAGAGTTGTCTCGGTGGTTAAGAGCACTTGTTGCTCTTGCAGGAGACCCAGGCTTGATTTCCTGTACCCATTTGGTGACTCACAATCATAAGTCAGTCCCAGGTAATCTGATACTCTCTTCTGACCTTGAGTTGATCCTGTAGGCAAAGGACATAATATAAAAGAATTAAATTTTACCTTTTTTAATGTTTGAAGAAGAAGGGCATATGAGCAGATGGAAGGATGCTTTTTGATTAGCATATGACTTGGGGTTTGTAAGACTATTTTTCTTCTCTCTTCAAGTCTTTCTGTTTTCTTTTTTAAAAAGATTTATTTTATTTATATGAATACACTGTAGCTGTCTTCAGACCACTAGAAAAGGGAATTGGAAGCCATTATAGATGGTTGTGAGCTACCATGTAGTTGCTGGAATTGAACTCAGGAACTTTGGAAGAACAGACAGTGATCTTAACCGCTGAGCCATCTCTCCAGCCCCCTCAAAAATCTCGGTCTGTGTGTGTGTGTGTGTATGTGTGTATATGGTGTGTATGTAGTATGTATCTGTGGGTGTTGTTGCCCATGCACATGTGACTACTGTGCATGTGTAAGCCAAATGTATATGGTGATGTCTTCTTCAACAGTTACCTCCCTTATCTTTTGATGTATGGTCTCTCACTAAACCCTGAAGCTCATGGCTCTGATTAGATTAATTGGTCAGTAAGCCTCAGGGATACTCATGTGTCTGCGTTCCTATCTAAGATTGTAGCCATGGCCTCCTGTCCCAACTTTAAAAACTAATAATAATTATTATTATTACTTTCTTTTGAAATTAGTTTCCAAAGTAGGTCCTCTTAGGGCATATTTTATACACTTGAGTTTTGATTTTCCAATTGCTCATCTTTACCTCCCTCATCTCAATATTCCTCATCATCACTGTGATGGTTTGTATATGCCATGCCCTGGGAGTGGCACTATCAGGAGGTGTGGCCTTGTTGGAGTAGGTGTGTCTCTGTGGGCATGGGCCTTAAGACCTTCATTCTAGCTGCCTGGAAGCCAGTTTTCTCCTAGTGGCCTTCAGATAAAGATGAAGAACTCTCAGCTCCTCCAGCCCCATGCCTGCCTGGGCACTGCCATGCTTCTGCCTTGAAGATAATGACTGAACCTCTGAACCTGTATGCCAGCTCCAATTATGTGTTGTCTTTATGACTTGCCTTGATCATGGTGTCTGTTCACAGCAGTAAAACTCTAAGATGACCACTTAGATCTTTGCATTTCCAATGTCCCCCAGATTTGTTTCTTGCATGAGTACAAGATTTTGAACTTAGATCCTGGTGCTTGTGTGGCAAGTACTTTATCGACTGGGCCATCTTAATAGCCCCCTTGACTAAATTCTTAAGCAAAAATTCCAGTACTTATCCACATTTTTGTATAGCACTTCCCAATGAGGGCCACTTCAGCTTTTGGCCTAAGTTGACTACAGTGATCATCAATAGTTCAAGATGAAAGAGAACTTGGCTTCCTTTTGTCAGATCCTTTCTGGAAACAGCAAAACAGAAAGTGTCAGCTGTTACTTCGATCTATTCTAACAAGTCCAAGTACTTTTTTCTTCTCCCTTGCTAGTAGAAGAAATGGTGACAAGAATAATAATAGATGTTTTTAAATACTAGAAATGTCTTTTTTTAATCATGAAGATTTTCAAAGTAAACTTCACTTCCTATACAAGAAAATAGTATGTTAAAAAAAAATAGATACACCAGTGAGCCAGAGATAAAATATTATACTACCTATAGTTCATGTGAAAATACTTCAGAAGAATAAAGTGGCAGCAACATGTGACAAATTGTCAACCCAGGCACCACAGTTTGTTGAGACTGCTGTAACAAAATATGATCATCCAGGGAGCTTATAAACAACAGAGCCGTGTTTCTTGCAATTGTAGAGGCTGGGAGCTTCACAGTCTAGGTAAGGGAAGTTTCAATGTCTGATAGGGTCCACATTCTGAGGGATGTGTGAGTCTCTTTCATGGCATCATTGCAGAGTAGGAGCAGAAGGGCCACTTCCCAGGGCATCTTTTATGAAGGCACTAGTTTCATTCTTGAGGACTCTACTCAATGACTTCATCACTTCCCAGTGCTCCTGCTCCTGATGCTATCACAATTGAAATCAAGCTCAGTGTGGTAATTATGAGGACTTAGCATCTAGACACTAGCACCGCAGGTGGGTACATGACTATGTTTACGCTATCTGTTCCTTCTTTCCTATAGATCTAAAATGTTTAATACATAAAAACTGTCTTAGTTAGTGTTTTACTGCTGTGAACAGACACTATGACCAAGGCAAGTCTTATAAGTACAACATTCAATTGGGGCTGGCTTACAGGTTCAGAGGTTTAATCCATTATCATCAGGGTAGGAGCATGGCAGCGTCCAGGCAGACATGGGGCTGAAGGAACTGAGAGTTCCACCTCTTGTTCTAAAGGCAGCTAGGAGAAGACTGGCCTCCAGAAAGCAAGGATCATGGTCTTAAAGTCCACACCCATAATGACACACCTACTCCAGCAAGACCACGCCTCCAAATAGTGCCATTTCCTGGGCCAAGCATAAAAAACCCATCATAAAAAAAAATTAATGAATTAATCCCATCTTCATGAAGAGGAAACTTTAGTGTACTCGAGTACTTTGTGCCCTTTCTTCTTTATGTAACTTGTTATTAATTTATTTAATAATTTACATCCCAATATCAGCCACTTACCCCAACCCCATACTCCCTGGCTTGCCAAGTTTATATAGCTACAGTTCCCTGAATAAATCACATCTATGTTAAAGATTCTGCAGAATGACCTTGTCCTGGAACGCTGTGATTGCAGAGAGATGGATTTCACAGATCTAGGGCTAACACAGGGTCTTTAATAGTGTTTATATTAACATGTCTTACTTAACATGACTATAGGTAAACTCATATCTTCTAAGCATAACAGGTATCTATTCTTAAAACAATAAAACAAGCCGGGTGGTGGTGGTGCACGCCTTTAATCCCAGCACTTGGGAGGCAGAGGCAGGCGGATTTCTGAGTTCAAGGCCAGCCTGGTCTACAGAACAGCCAAGGCTACACAGAAAAACTCAGTCTCGAAAAACCAAAACCAAACCAAACCAAACCAAACCAAACCAAAAAAAACCCAATAAAACACCATAGCAACTAAAACCCATAGCAAAGACGGTCAAGTTTGCGATGTCCTACTTACCTAAATGCCCACCAATGAATTATTTATATTTATTGACTATTAAGTGGAGCATTGACATTTGACTATTGACTATTGACAGTGGAGCATGTCATTCCAGATAATTTAAGTCTGGGTTCCAGGGTCAGGGGAAATCATGTTTCGTTCAAAATAAACCATTTTCTATTTTCACTAGCAAAATAGGTAAATTCTTTTCCCTATGTTTCTGTCTCTATTTATTCTATTTGATCTAAGATAAATAATCTCTGACAAAACAACTTCAGTTTTAGTGGAGGCCTTGAAGGTCAAGTTAACTGGGGAGAAGAAAACCCAAACACTTTTGTTCTTTGTTTCCTTTTCTAAAGTGATGTCTAATGCCCTTTCCCAGACCACATAAGAAATTCAGGTGAGGTGGCCTTCGCTGTAATCTCTGCACCAAGGAGGGCAGACACAGGTACAGCCCCGTGGTTCATTGGTCAGCCAGTCTAGCTTAGTTGGTGTATTCCAGGCCAAGGAAATATCCTGAAGTTGCTTTTGGGCTACACACACACACACACACACACACACGTACCCATAAACATGTACCTTCATACACATGCTGTAACAGATACCCCCATCTACATAAAAAGGCAACTTTGGGGACTGGTATCGTGAGAAACATTTTGAGAGATGCTACCTTGAACTATTATAAAGTCTCATGAAACTTGGAGAAATAAATAAAAAGTTAGTCCATGGCACCATTTAAATAGTAAACATTCAGCTACTAGTACTTGGGGGTATCAGCTACATATCATCATGTAGATTCTCAAAATCTCAGTGACAAACACAACAGGAATTTTTTTTTATTAATGTAAGAAGAAACACTTGAATTTTCCATCTTTTCAAGCATCTGAATATTGTAGATTGAAAAGAAAAAGAAGAGAATAAAGAATATCATGGCCATCAAGATGATTTATACCAAATAGGGAATTACATATAAATGTGTATATTGTATATAATTGCATATAGATGATCAAGTTACAACTAAGTGCAAAGTTTAAAAACTCAAATATACATACCCCCTTGTTTTTCAGTATTTATACCTCTTCTGCCCTCTGAATGCCCTGAATATCCCACCCAAAGAAGACTAGCCGACACTGCCCATGAGAACTGGGATTGCCTCTCTCTGAGGTGTTGCCCACCTGGCAATGCTGACTCTCCTCAGGATCCACCATCCCCATTATTTTCTCTTCTAGTCCATAAATGTATTCACCTCTCAGTAGATTCCTCTAAGTTGAAGTTCAAAATATGGTCCATGTGCATTGTACTTCAAAAAATATCTGAGGTTTCTCACCATCCCAGGCAGAGATGTGGAGAGTGTGTGCAGGGAATAGCCTAGCAAGAACAGAAAGTTAAATCCAGTCAAATCTGTTCATATGAGCTCTCTAGGATAAGGTTCTGTATCCACGGTTACAGCTCTGGCTGGTCAAAGGAACTCCAACATAAGATAGACAAAATACACATATACACAAATGAAAGGCTACTCAGTCATCAGAGGATGAACTCCTGTCATTCACAATACCACGATGCTTCAGGAGATCATAGGGAGGTCAGGCGCAGAAAGGCAAATGCAGCTTGATTCACTCACACTAGACTTAAGAAAGCTGAGTGCATAGAAGCCAAAAGTCGCAGTGTGGTTACTGGACGGTGGGAGCGGGGTAGGTACAGGATTAAGGACAGAGTGGCTAACAGTACAAAACCCCAGCTATTGCACAGAAGGGTGATCACAGGTAACAGTGTTGTATCGCATGACTCGAAACGCCAGAAGCAAGGATCTTCAGAGTTCTCATACCAAGAAACCATATGTGGTCGAGATAAGAGAAAATCCTAAATTCATCATTACAAATACTAAACTGCAATATGCCTGTAAAATGTATAGTCATTATCTGTCAATTAAAAATAAAATAAGTTTTTACATACACAAAAAATGAACAAACAAACAAATGAATAGGGCTCTAGTAGTGTGGTTGTCTGGCTAAAACACAGATGGTCAGCAGTCCACTATGAGCAAGTGGTAGACAATTAAAAATCCCTCAGTGTGCAACTGGAGGGATGCTGAGGCCTAGGAAGACTGGACTGTTTGAATCCGTCAGTTAAGACCTACTCCGCCTTACTGAGAAGGTCAAGATGACACATTTCCTAATGACGGTGAATAATAACTCTGTGAGGGAAGTCCTGGCCACTTTGTACAGCTCATGGCCTCTCTGACCATAGATGAGATTTAACAGTGGGAACTGCAATTGCTGACTGGAAACCTAAAGTAATGAGGATAATTGGGTCCTTGGGTAGCAGGGCCAAGGGGATGCTGTCACTCACCACAGGCCATGTGGTGAGGGCAGTTCTGTGATGATTGGCAGGATCAAAGCAGCTATTAGCATGAGCTGCCTTGCTCAGACCTACTGTGTTGCCAGATGATGACGGTGCTTCTGGAAACAAAACAGATAATCTGTATAACTTCTTTCTTTCTCTAATATAAATCACGAAACAGTCAGAACCCATGAGAGATGGAATGTGAAACATCCTCCAGAGGCTTGTTTGAACACTTGGTTCCTAGTTTGGGACATGAGCCCTACCTGTTAGCAGTGGGTCATAGGATGGGATTTGAAGGCTTAACCCACTGCTGATTCTGGTCTGTGTTCTATGCTTTCAGAGCCAAGATGTGAAGGACAGACAATCCATACGCCGTCCTATATGGACTTCTGCTCCTGCCATCATGATGGACTGAAACTCTCTGAACCTGTGTGCCAAGGCAAATCTTTCCTCTCCTAAGAAGCATTAGCCAAGTATCTTTGTTACAGCTATGAGAAAAACAATGAATACACAAATTCAATCCACTCTTAGATATGAATCAACTGATAGACCCATAACCCTTCAGTGATCAGTCAGGACACGTGATGAAGGACTCTAACAGTAAAACTTCATACTGTTAATATTCCCGATAGTTTCCCTGTAAGGGCTGATAGTTAAAACAAGCAAACAAACAAATACAAAACAAACAAAGCAAAAACACTAATGGCTTTTTACCAATGAATTGAGCACCAGAAAAGAATCATCAGACTGGTGAACAACTAATGGACTTTTGTCACTAGGCCTACACTGACACTCTGCCTCCCATGGTTAGAACAGGAGCTTATGGTGTAAGGAGATCAATAGAATTTTAGGCTGAGTGCATTTTGCAGTGGGCCTCCTAGGTTTCATAATATCCTGTGGCTGTCTCCCTGGTTTCAGAATGCATTATTGGACCAGATATACAGATAGCAGTGTGCAGAAACCTTAGATTGGTTTCCTGACCTTGGAGAGAGGGCATGGGAAAGTCCAAATTGAATTCATGAGAACTGACTCTTCCTTGGAAATAAATTCAAAGCAACACCACATTCCTAGAAGAACTGCAGAGATGAATGCCAGTTGGAAGGATTTTCCAAGGTCAAGATTATCACCACTCATCTATTCAATTTGCCTGCTTTAAAAAATATAGGCAGGAATGCCTATCCGTTTTGGAAGGAGCAGGTACTGTTTTAGCCAGATCTCATAATATGATAGAAACCTGTGAAGACAGTAAGATGGATCAGTGAGTGGGTAAGGACACTTGCCACCAAGTCTGAGTTTAGTCCAAGAACCTCTTGGGTGGAAAGAAAGAAACATTTCCTGCTAACTGCCTTCTGGCGTCCACATGTACATCATGGCATGAAATTTGTTTACTACCTACATATATGTAAAAGAAAGATTGAATTCGGGGTGAAGAGATGACTTTGTAGGTAAGAGCCCATGTTTTGAAAGCAAGAGGACTGGAACTCAACAATCACCAGCACTTAGGTAAACAGCTGGGCATGGTCATGTGTGCCTGTAACCCCAGTGGTTTGGAAAGGAGACAGATTAGCCCGTGGGAGCTCACTGGTCAGAAAGCCTAGCGTATGTGGCAAGCTTCTGGTTTGGTGAAAGACCTTGCTATAAGGTTGAGAGAGAAGACACCAGACTCTTCTATCGATTCTGTTAGACTCCAGGCACACACATGCACGCTTACATCTCCCCCCCATCCACACAAAAATACTGTTATATAAGATTTCATTTGAATGCCTGACTTGCTTCGGGTTCTATAACAGAACATCAATATACACGAGTTAAATATAGAAAGCTCCAGCACGACTTTAGCTTTAGAAGTTCCGATTATTCAAACGGTTCATGGAATTATTAATTTGGAAGGATAAATTATTTGGTGAGAATTGTGTAAAGTATCCTTGAATCTGTCACGTGTAGCAACTCTGCAGTCTGAGAAATTGTTACCGGCATTTGCAAACACGGCAGAAAGTTAAGAAACTGTCGCCAAACTATTTGCTTGTTTGAATGCCAAGGTTTCCTTCCCCCCATCACATGCCATGCCCTGTTGCCAACACTTATCAAAATACTCCCACAGTTGTCACAGAGACAATTGTTCTGAGGGTTACTGTGTCTTTATTCTCCATGTCCTTACAAATTCCTCATCTTTACACTTCCTGGAGACATATTTTAATAATGTAAATAATGTATGGTACAGTGGTTAGATCCAAAACTTTGGAATGAGGGTCACATAAGCAATAGAATGAAATGAAATTGGAAAGTACGGCTTCCTTCCTTCCTTCCTTCCTTCCTTCCTTCCTTCCTTCCTTCCTTCCTTCTTTCCTTCCTTCCTTCTTTCCTTCCTTCCTTCCTTTCTTTTTTCCATTTCCATCTCCTCCCCTTTTTCTTCCTCCTCCCCCTCTTCCTCCTCTTTTTCTCCCTGTCCCTGTCCCTCTGCCTCTCCCTCTTCCTCTCCTTCTTCTTTGGTTTCCCAGTTTCTCTGGGTAACAGTCATGTAACTCATTCTACAGACCAGGCTGACCTCAAGCTCACAGAGATCTGCATGCTTCTGTCTCTTGAGTGCTAGGATTAAAAGTGTCTGTCACTGCACTCCACGTAGGTTTCATACTTTCTGTGTGTTATATTCTTAACATTTGGATTTTCATAGGACAGCTATTATTTTGCAAAGAGAGACAATGAAAGGAAGTCTAGAAGCAAGCTTAAGGAGAAAGACTTTAGACAAAAGCACCAAGCAAGTCCAACTGGGTATATTTAGTCTAGTCAAAGTGTGCAATTGTGTGGTGCGAAATGTAACAGGGGAATGTAGGGATAGCACACAAACCTTAGAACCAGAGACTGTGGAGAAGTTTGCAGGTTTTGTGATGATCCTAGTGGGTCAGTGACAGCCTGGGTTTGAAAACTATTTCACGTGAAGCAGGGCAGGTGGAAGACTAGAAAAGTGTGATCCTGGACCTCAGCCTCAAATCTAAGATGAAGTAAGTGTAGCTCTTCTCCACAAGAACAATGTTCACAACTATCTAGAACATCTTCACTTTGTTTTGTCTGGTTAGTGGCTTTAATAGTCACTGTGGCAGTCCTATCAAAATGACAAGTTCATATACTCTTGAGTATAATGACAAATTAGACAGGTGCTTACTGCAGCAAGACTCAATCTTAAATGTACTATGGGAGCAGAAACACACACACACACACACACACACACACACACACACACACACGGTGGATATGATTTAATAAATACATTATTTTATTGCAGCCTAAGAATCGGAGAGCTGGAGTATGGCCTAGTCTTTTTTTTTTTTTTTTTTTTTTGGTTTTTCGAGACAGGGTTTCTCTGTGTAGCCCTGGCTGTCCTGGAACTCACTCTGTAGACCAGGCTGGCCTCGAACTCAGAAATCCACCTGCCTCTGCCTCCCAAGTGCTGGGATTAAAGGCGTGCACCACCACCACCCAGCTGGCCTAGTCTTTTCTTATTTTTGTACACTACATTTTATGAGTCTATGGTTTCGAGTGGCTTTTGAGTGATCATGACTTCGTTATAGGCATGGACCAGGGTCATGAGGGAACTTAGTGGAATCTAGACTTTTGTGTCCCAGTTCAAAGAATTGGACCAGGAATTCATAGACAACACTGAAAAGAGAGATGGTTTTATTTTGCAATATTTAAAATTTAAATATATTTACATTGTTTTCACCTTCCCTCTTTTCTTCCCACTTGCAGCCGTGTCTCAGTGCTTTTTTTTTTTTTTTTTGCTCCTTCTCAAATTCATAGCCTTTTCTTCTTTCTTTCACTTTTTCTTATTATTGCACACACACACACACACACAAAGATACACACACACACACCCCAATATAAACAAATACACATACACAGAAACAATATAAACAAAAGTCTGCTGAATCTTATAAGTATTGCTTGTATGTATATATGTTTAAGCCTTGGTATCGGATAACAAATTAGACAGTTTATCTTGGGAGAAGACAATTTCTCGTAGAGGTTTTTTGGTTTTTGTTTTTTGTTGTTGTTTTGTGTGTTTTTTTAAAGAGTATTTTTAGGGTTGGAGGTAGACTGGAGAACTGGACAGGGTTAGAATTTCACAGGCCCTGACGCAGGAGCCTTCACCTTTGTGACTCATTCCCACAGTGACCAACTTATACACCTGGAGTCTGTGGGCTTTTCTCATGAATGCTCTACAACTTATAGGAAGTTGGGGTGGGGAGGGACTTCCAGTCTTTGTGGAAACTAGCTTCTTTTGTAGATTCATGTCTCCCTGTCTACCGTAGTAACCTTCCACAAAATTTCATGGTTGGGAGAGATCGAAGAGAAGGCAAGCTGTAGTTAAGAGACTACGAACAAGGAAAGGTGGGTCAAGCATTTAAAATAATATGAAAATGAAGGGAAATTATGAGTAATTAAGAAAGGGGAATAGTTAGGGAATGTGATTCAGTTCAGTGACACAGAAAGGGACTTTCTAACTAGTACACCAGTAGCATTAAGAGCAATTGACAAGTGGTGCCTTGTAAAACTAACATAAAGGTATTTACACACACACACACACACACACACACACACACACACACACACACACACACAAAGGGAAAAGAAACACTAACCAATTCTTACTCTGTTCTTCAGGACCCATGCATTTCCATCCTAAGCTTCTATATAAGTTGTATTCTGATTGGTAGGATAGACTTTCTCAGTCTGAAGTAGAATCAGGGTGCCCATTTCCAGAAAACAGTCTCTTTCCTTCAAAGACAATTCCTATGAACATATGTACATCTTTGAAATTTTAAACAGATGGGAGTGGGAATTCTTGTGATGTTCCCCCAAAACTATGAAGTGAAGGATTCTTTGCCCTGTGGCTGTCACAGACTGGGATAATTCTGACTGATTTAAGGACCACATGCCGCATGCTTTGGAAGTCCTAACATTTTTGGCATGCCCTAGTGTTTCCAAGAAACCCAGATGCCACACTAGCATTCTGGATGACCTTGAGCCAAATTCCAGTCCCTTTATGATTCGTTTTTCACTGGCTACAAACTGAGGGGGGAGGGGTGGGATACATGATCTGCACCGTCTCTTCAAATCGTGATTACGTTTGTAACTTTCAGCACTTTATTGACTCATCAGCAGTTTAAATAAACATTCTTTGTGTTTAAGAATGAAGGTTATGTGTTCTGCGCTGCCACAGGAAACCGTGTGGTAGTCCATGATCCATGCTGCCACTAGCTGCTTTGGCAAGGAAGCTTCTTTTGCAGAGGTATTGGTGACTGCAGACTCATAACTGAGAATGAGAGACACTGAAGGCTTCTGTGACAATCCCCACATTTCCCTAACCCCAAAAGAAACAATTCAAACAGGAAGCCATTGGAAAATCCTTAAAAATTGTGGTAACAATGGTTGAGTGTAGCTCTTCACATCTTCATAGTTGATAGCTTTTGGTGGGAGTAGGGATGAGGAAGGACTCAGTTTTCTTTAAGAGGCTGGCTGGCCACTGGGAGTCTGGACATGCTCCAATGAGTCTATGGGAAATATAAATTGGTCTTGGTAGGGGTTTTTTGTTGTTGTTTGGGAGGAGGGCACAAGAGTGGGAGGGACCTGGGAGAAATGGGAAGCAAATGTGACCAAGATGTATTGTATGAAATTCACAAATAATTAAAAAAGGTATTATGTTGTGGAAAAATGAATGAAGAGTATAAAAAGCCTTAATACGTGTGTGTGTGTGTGTATGGTTTTGTAAAAAAACAGAAAAACAACATTATCGACAAGCAATACCATACCTCAATGGCTTATATCCTTGGTTCACTCTTTAATATTAAGAAAGAACTGGCAAAATTTTCTTATGGCTTAAGGAGGAACAGGCTGGTATAAATGGAGGGGTTGAAGGAGGCAGTTGCATTGTACATCTTTGTTCTTCTTTTTTTTTTTTTTTTATCTTTTTGCAGTGCTGGGATCAAACCCCTAGTCATGTACATGTTGGGTAAGCATTCTACTTCTCAGCTATGTCCCTGGGCTTTTGTACATCTTTCCATTCAACTGCTTTTTATATTTCCAGAGATGACCGACACACACAGGCATGTTCCTGGGAAGTCAGCTCACAAAGAACTTAATGATAGTAGAGGAACCAAACCATTTAAGTTCATGGATCAGCAGAGAGGAAAAGAAATACATTTTTTATCCTTTGTTATTTAAAAGTCATATGAATCGTTGAAATCAGGTGGAAATAGTGCCTCGATGCAAATAAAAAATATGTGTGTCTGTGTGTGTTCGTGTTTATGAGGGGCATGTAAAATCCATATCAACTGCTCCTTAAATTACTTGGTTTATGAAATGCAGCTTATTTCATGTGCTTCATAGCTTCAATTATAAGTACTATGGTTGATCCTCGGCTGTCTAATAAGTTCTAAAACCCATTGCCATATATATGTTGAGGCTACAATTCCACTTCTCAGGAGCAGCTCTGAGGAAAACATTGACTGTGGAAAGAATGCTGAGGTAAGTTAGCTCCAGGGAGACCAGGAGGCCCTTCATGGTGGACTTTGACTCAAGGTCCATGGTTCATGATGGTTTTGACAAATCTTCTTTAGACTTGGATAGTCAAGACTGTGTGCAGTTAATTTTCTTCCTTTGACCGTCATATGTAGTCAGCCTTTCCTATCTGCTTGTTCTTTTCTTTCACAGGCTGTCCTGGTTACTTTTTTGCCAACTTGACACAAGTTAGGATTTTTTAGAAGAAGGGATCTCAATTGAGGAAATGCCTCCATAGGCTGGTTTGTAGGCAAGCCTCTGGAGCATTTTCTTTTTAATGATGGATGTGGGAGAGTTCAGTCCATTTCCAGTGGCGCCACCATTGGGTAAGGGTTATAAGAAAAGGAACTGAGCAATCCAGGGGCAAGCAAACCAGTAGGCATCACTCCTTCATGGCTTCTGCTTCAGCAACTGCTTTCAGATTCCTGTCTTAGATTCCTGCCTCGACATCCTCTCGTGAGGGAGTGTGACCAGAGAGTTGTAAGATGAAATCTTCCTCCCCAAGTTGCTTCTGCTCATCTTTAATCATAGTAATAGAACCTTAACTAACACACAGGCATTTCTGCCAATTAAAATCCTAGCATGCTGAACTCTGTCTGCCCCCAGTTGTATGCTGAGCTTTGTTTCTCCCAGAACTCCACTAACATACTTTGTATAATTTTTCCAAGCACAGACTCATATGTTTGGTATGTTGCATTTGGATCAAAATGGTTTAGTTTATAGAAACTTCAAGAAGCATATGTGTGTGTGTGCATGTGTGCCCGAATGTGTGCGTGTGTGCGTGTGTGTGTGTGTGTGTGTGTGTGTGTGTGTGAAAAGAACTGGGATGAAAGTGATTCACTATGTGCATCTAACAGGTTTTTAAGTTTTCATTCAAGGTACAAATTTTTGAAAAACAAAATCAAAGGCTTTGGGGACAGCATATGACATTTGCCCCATAGAAAAGGGACATGGGTTGCTCTGTGGTTAGTTAAATGATACTTAAGATTAGGTGACTTTCATGGCTAGAGAGATAGATCAGTTAGTAAAGTGCTCGCCGTGCAACCATCAGCAGCTGACTCTGAGCTCAAGAATGTATGTAGAAAGGGGGGCGTGGAAGCACACCTTTGAAATCGTAGCACTGGGAGGCAGAGGGTTGGCTTCCTTGGACTCGATAGCAAGACAATCTGGCTTATTTGGTGAGTTCCAGGCCAGTGAGAAATCCTGTTTCAGAAACAAGCTGGACAAAGCTCAAATCACACCCTGAAATTGACCTCTGGTCTCCACATGCATACCTACACACCTGCACACAGGTTATTTGAAAGAAAACTTTGCCTAGTTGTTTTTCTTTTCTTTTCTTTTCTTTTCTTTTCTTTTCTTTTCTTTTTTTTTTTTCTTTTCTTTTCTTTTCTTTTCTTTTCTTTTCTTTTCTTTTCCTTTCCTTTCCTTTCCTTTCCTTTCCTTTCCTTTCCTTTCCTTTCCTTCCTTCCTTCTTTCTTTCTTTTTTTTTTTTTTTTGAGACAGAGTCTCACTATGTAATTGACAGGTCCCAGACTTTCTGTGTAGACCAGGTTGGCCTCAATCTCTCAGAGATCCTCCTGCCTCAATCTCCTGAGTGCTGGGACTAAAGGTTTGTGCCAAAAACACTTAGCAACTTTCCTTACTTTAGTTTTCCATGACACTTTCCTTCACCTGAATCAGTTATGAAACTGATAGCTGTAGAATGTTGATTCTTTTCCATTAATTATCTTTTTTTCTTGGTAAAAAAAAAAATCTTTTCCTTTATTCCTTACTGCCATTTACTTCTGAACATTACTATGAACTTGGTACTTTTTAGTATATATACCTTTTTCCACAGAATGGATGTAAGATGTATTATTGGACATGATTTGGTAGGGTACAAGAGAGCACAGTGGAAGTCCTCAGGAAGGCAGGGCTCTCCACTTGTTCAGGAAACCATATGTATATTTGATACCACAGCCATCAAGAATGAACAGTGTCTCATCAACCATTTCTTCAAATTCATCTGCATTAAGCTTGGTGAAGCCCCACTTCTTTGGGATGTGGATATGTGGTGGCTAGAGAACGTGAGCTTCAATCATGAGGCTCAGTGTTTCTTATTCTGGAGCTTGGTGCAGAATGACATAATGACCAACCTGGCCAATGTGAATCATGGCCACTGGGGCTGCCCAAAGGCATCACACACACCTGTCTAGAGCCTAGACTGGGGTCAGCATTGAGATCAGAGATTTGAATAACTGCCAGAAAAATTGTCTCCAAGGTCCTTCAGGGCATCCCATATAGGCAACAGGCTACATACACTACCAAGGAGGCTGCTGTTTGCAACCATTGCACATCATGTCTCCATGGGGGAAAGGACTAGTATATATGTTTAAATTCCTTATCATAATTCTAGTTGTTACTACAATTCTTTTATATTGCACTCTGCCTTTGTGTCTGTTCCTCAGAGGACCCTACTAACATACACCAATTCAAACCACAGTATTAGCAAAGAGTGGATTATCTGGGGAAAGAACTCAGCAAGTCTAGCAAGGAGGGAGGGGAAACAATTGGAAATGCTTTATGACATGAAATTACTGCAATAGAATCCTAATACTTTGTATGCTAAATTTAAAAAATGAAAGGTGGGGGAGAACCTGTCCTAAATTTTGGCAACAAGAGCTTTCTTAATGGGTTTGGTTTTTAAACTCAGTGCTCAGGAGGCAGAGACAGGCAGATTCTGAGTTCAAGGCTAGCCTGGTCTTCAGTACTGTCTCCAAAAGGAGGAGGAGGGAGAGGAGGAAGAAGAGAAGATGAGGAAGAAGGAGAAGGAGAAGGAGATGGAGAAGAAGAAAAGTACTTCAGTTGTTCTTGTAGCTCAAAACCATCTGTAACTCCAGTTCCAAGTGATCTGATGCCCTCGTCTGACCTTCGGTAGCACCAGGAAAGCAACTGATGAACAGACAGGCATGCAGAAAAAACATATATATTTTGAAGAAATTCTTGGTCAAAAATCTATCTTGGGTAGGTCTCTCCAACTCTCCAAACTTTGCCTAGCAAATTACACTTACCATTCAAGGCAGTTGTGAGGGTTAACTAACAATTTTATAATTAGCATATGTTCAGTACTTTTTGGCCACTATCACCTGCGGTATCCTTCTGGCAAGATACTCCAATCAGCTGTGTGCTTATGATTAATTTTTCTTAAGTTAACGTTCAGAGGCTTGTTTTAAAAGTGGCGGTGAACTATAGTCTTTCTAGGTGGGGTTAAATGGACACAATCTCTAAAGGCTGTGAAACTGAAAGCCTTCAGGGGAACCGTAAAACATTTAAGGAAGTAACACACATGCACGCACGCATGCGTGCACATTTTTCCAGGCTTGATTTAGAATTTAGGGTGTGCTACGTAGCTCCAGCTTCTCCAGCTCCTGCATAAGCCTTCTTGAGGAGGGATTGCAGGCATTTGACACCATTCTCAGCAGAGAATTTTACATGAGAGATACCCCAGTACAATATTGAATGGTTGAATCCAAATTTATACTTACATTTCTTACCTTAAAGATGAGGATAAAGTCTTTAAAATAAGAGTACTTTCCCTATGCAGTTATAAATATGTTTTATTTGGACCAAGGAGACAGCACATTTGTGCGGCATAAAGCACAGTATTTGTGACCCAGCTGACTCTTCTCTTAGTGGCGGTGTACTCCACCACAAGTTAAAAGTAGGGATCATGTGTAAGTTCCTGACTAAATTTATGAAACTATAGTGGTTCAGCTTTGCAAAAGTATAGAATGCTGCTCCAACAGGTACATGTTGGCACGACAAAGGCAGTAGATGTAGCAGTGTTTTAATTTTTTTTTTAATTTACGAACAGTCATAATAAATATTTGCTGAGCGCCAAGCACGGTATGCGCTTCTGGGATACATCCACGGACCAGACAGATTCCCGTTTACTCTGTGCAGATAGATATGCCTAGATCATTCGAAAAGAGTACTAGGACGTTCTTTCCAAAATCAACATGATGTGTTTCCAAGAGCACGGTCACGTGGCCAATGAAACAGTGAACCAGGTTCAGATCCACTGCAGCCCACCTAAAAACTCACTTTTGCAAAACTCTTTTTTTCCACCCTCTAGAGCTGTATCCGGCGCAGCTGGCCAGACTGTCAAAGAAGCAACGCAAAAAAGTCCTCCTTTAATTTTTCTGCCCGGAAACTGGAACCCTCGTGAGACAAAGGCACATTAGTCTCTGTCCAGGAGACACTTTTGCTACTCCTCAGGGCAGCGGGTCTTCCCTAACCCAAGGAGAATATTCGCAGTTGGACCACCGGTGATCAATCCTCGGAGAAGAACGCATGCGCCCCCGCGTGGCGCGGCACAGTCCTAGCATCCGGCCCGGAGCCGATCAGTCCCAGGGAACCTCTCTCGCGCGTTCCGGGTTTCCGGGGGAAGAGGGAAAAGAAGGACCTGGGCGCCGAGCTCCTTTGGCTGCCTCGGAAGCCATGGCTACCGCAGTGGGAAGGCTGATGCTTTGGCGGCCCGGCCGGGGCGGCGGGACCCGCTGGAGTGAGTTTTTGCGTTCCCAGTCTGGGAAGACAATCAGGGGAGCAGGGATCGATGGAAGAAAAGGGATGCGGGCATGGGCAGCTCTTGTGGGACTTTTAGGAAGGAGCCCCAGTCTCCTGCAAACACGTCCCCATCTCTAGGGCGTGAGTACTTGTGCTTGCCAAGCCAAGTCCCTTGCGTTGGGGTTTGGAAGAGAAGTTCAGCATTTCTCATACTAGATATTGATAGTTTGAGCATGGGATTTCTGCTTTCCTGGAGCTTTCTTGTCCGTTCCCATACACTTTTCAATTACAACTTTGCTCTTCGTCCCACCGAGTTTGGTTTTGGGACGCCGCTGAGAAAATCAGTGGTGATATGAGACTAAATCAGAGCCTAGCGTTTTTTCGTTGTTAGATCCTAAATTATTAACGTTCTAAGATGGTTCAAGTTTGCCTCCGTCGAATTTTTGACGTATGTTCTGCAAAATTCTACCGCTTTCCATACCTGTTACGGGCCCATAGTAAGCTACTCATTTATTCAATCTTTGATTTCTTCATAGGATTCATAGCGACATCGCCAGCTGCCGAGCTGTCGCCCACGGAGCTGACAGAAATGCGGAATGATCTGTTTAATAAGGAGAAAAGTAGGCAGTTATCGTTAACTCCCCGAACAGAGAAGATTGAAGTTAAGCATGTTGGGAAGACTGATCCTGGCACTGTCTTCGTGATGAATAAAAACATTTCAACTCCTTACAGTTGTGCCATGCGTAAGTAGCAGAACAGCTTTGACCATTTTACATGAGTTATGCAGAACACTGCAGAGGGGAATATGCTGTAATTACTTTGGGAAGCTATAGAATTTATTCGCAGCCACATTGACACCCACTATCCCTTTTGCTTTGTGGTACTGTGGATATCACAGCATTTCTGTGGTGTACAGGTTGTCTTCAAGTTTGCCTCAATATGACTAAGTAAGGTCTCAAAAGTATTTTGAAGGGTTTTTTTTTGAGTTTTCATTTTTTTTCACTTTAGTTTTTTTTCTAACTGATTATATGTCTCATCTCCTTCCTACTTGTCTCCTGTGTTGTGGTTTTATTTAGTATAGGTACGAAATGAACGGAAATGTAAGTATCGTGAATGCTAATGTTAGTTGTTTTGTTTCTATTGTTAGCGAGATCCTTGGATGTCAAGGTACTGAAGAGATTTGGATAGGGCTTCCATAGATATGATATTTAAATTGAAATATTTCCCAAATAGTATATAGGCATGGCTGGCTGTTGTTTAGCTTTTAAAGGACTCAGGAATAATGCCATTCAGCTAATTGACAGCATTGGTTCTAGATAAGGCATGTGTACTCAGTCTCACTCCACTCTGGCAGTTAAACAAGCACTGATGATAATTACTTAGTTGGTTTTTATGTATTTCCTAGCATGTGCTGCGTGGTAGACAGTAGAAGACTATAGAGGAGAGTAAGACAAGCCTAAGGCCCTAATGGAACTTTGTACACACCATATGCAGAGATGAAGTTTCTGAGCCACCCCATCACGCCCTCTAAGACCTCTGTTACAGAACTGACGTAGTTGTTGATATGTTAGACTCTAGTTAGATGATTTTTGTGAGTATGTGTAAAATATGTATTCAGGGTTAGAATTTTGTTAGGTTAGGTAATGGAACAGATTAGAGGTGATTAGTTTACAACAAATTCACATTTATAATTTTACGATGGTAACTATAGTATTTAATTTGAAATGTCTGTGTCATGGGATAATGGAAGAAAAGGTGATTTGGGAACAAGAATCTAGGATAATTTAAGGAAGTTTATGTGTGTGTATAGATATTGTACTTGGTGGGTTTTGTGTGTCAGCTCGACACAAGCTAGAGTCATCAGAGAGAAAGGAGCCTCCGTTGAGGAAATGCCTCTATGGGATCCAGCTGTAAGAGATTTTCACAATTAATGATCAGTGGGGGAGGACTCAGCCTATGGTGGGTGGTGCCATCTGTGGGCTGGTGGTTCTGGGTTCTATAAGAAAGCAGGCTGAGCAAGCCATGGGAAGCAAGCCAGTAAGCCACACCGTTCCATGGCCTCTGCATCAGTTACTGACCCCCCAGGATCCAGCCCTGCTTGAGTTTCTCCAGTGATGGATTATGATTCTGAAGTGTAAGCTGAATACATTTTTCTTTCCTCAACTTGCTTTTTGGTTATGGCGTTTGGTCGCAATAATAGAAGCCCTGACTAAGACAGATAGATTTTCCTTTTCTTTTAAATTGTGTGTGTTTCAATCCATGTATTCATGTTGTTTCTCTTTGAATATTTAATTATAGCTCTTTGAAGATTATTTTGTTAATTCGTAGATTAAATTCAGACTAGACTTAGCTTTAATAAATATTGTTAAAGGTTTTGGGCATGTTGAGTTTTTAAAAATTTGTGTATGTATATATATATATGTATGTATATGTATATGTATATGTATATATGTATGTATATGTATATATATGATATATATAATATTTTTGCAAAAATAATCCCAGAATATTACTTCCATTGTTCTGTTTCATAGTGTAGCGCTTAAGCATGTAACCTTTCATTGTGGATTTTTTTACATTTGGATCATAAGTCAATTTTCCATCCCTAGATCTGAGTGAGTGGTACTGCAGTAAGTCCATTCTGGCTCTTGTGGACGGACAACCATGGGACATGTATAAACCTTTGACCAAGTCTTGTGAGATTAAATTTCTTACTTTCAAAGACCCTGACCCAAGAGAAGTGAATAAGGTATTTTACTGTCTCCTCCGGTTTTTTCTTCTCCTTCTAAATCAAACCTATGTTCTATGGAGTATATAGTCTAAAAATATGACCAAGCTCTTGTGTGGTATTCTACTAGATAGTGTTTTACTGGTTAGCTTAGGTCAAAAATACTAGTGGTATCAACTTGTCTGTGTTTGGATTGAGAAAACTAGGGCATGTCACTTGTGCTCATAGCCTTTGCTAACCCTCTGTATCATTGCGAGTTCCACTCCTACTGACATAACTTTGTGCTGAAATCACCATCTTCAGTGGATGATTTTAGTAACTTTTTATGTCTGTTCCATCCTCAACCTCCTTATTTTTACTGCTTAAAACATCACTTTTTACAGTTCTGTTAAGTTTTATTAGGGACTTTACAGGGTCTGTATGTCTTTTATCCCTGAAGAACCTGCCTTTGTGGTAAAGCTGACATAGCTTTCTGGTGCCCGCATGATGGGCCTCCAGCCGGCTGCTTTACTGTTAACTACAGGCTCTTTTCTCCCTCTCCCTTGGCAGTACTTGGCGGTTTACACTTTATTATCCTCCCTGCTTTGCTGATGCTCTTCCTTCAATGCAGATCACTTTATTTCCCCTTTAAAATTGTGTTTTTATCTTATGGTTCAGTTAAAGCCGTCTGCTCTGCGGAACCTACTAGGTTTCTGCTTGAAAAACTTCTTTAGTCTCTAGCATCCCTTGGCTAGTTTCTCTCTACAGTATTTTTTATTGTTGGATGCACTAGATTCCTGCTTCTGTAAATATAGAGATAATTCCTTCTTGGATCTAGTTCTTAACTTCAGATGTTAACAAACATCTGTTGAAATGACATGCTTAGGGGCTGGAGAGACAGCTCAGTGGTTGGGAGCATTTGCTGCTCTTGCAGAGGACCTAGGTTCAATTCTCAGCACCCATATGGTAGTTAACCTCCACCTGTAGGAACTCCAATTTGTGGGGCTTCTGGGCTCCTCAGACACCCACATACAGGAACACTTAGATACATGTACAATGTTAAACAGAAGAAATGACAAACAGAGAGATGATAGGATCATTAGCAGTGCTAACACTGAGCATTTATTATGTGGGAGCTACTGGTCTAAGTGATTTATAGGTGGTCATTTAATCGCAAACTCTAAAGAGTAGGTGCTTTTCTTCCCATTTTCCCATGAATAAATGATAAAGAGAGCTTCTACATCTTGGTTAAGGTTACTGGTTATGAAGTTCTAAAGTCTGGATGTGAACCTACATATTTTGGCAAATAGGTAGCACAATAGGTTTTGATTATATTAGTGGCATGCTTGCAGTGGGAGAATGGGCAGGTGTTGGAAAAACATGTGCTAAGCAAAGCATTGGTTTAAGTTTTAATTTGTAGAGACTTTGGTGAATCAGTGTGTTGCACTGCGTGTCTCTTTCTTTAGGCTTATTGGCGTTCTTGTGCCATGATGATGGGCTGTGTAATAGAAAGGGCATTCAAAGATGACTATGTGGTCAGCTTGATCAGAGCACCCGAAGTTCCTGGTAATGTATACATCAGTATTTATACTTTGAAAATCTATGAATGTTTTGGTATTTATTTCTGATTATCTACAGAGTTTATTTCTGATTTTGTCTACTATAAGACTACATGTACTTCATGTAGTATAGATAATAAAATTACTCTGTTAGGATGAAGTGTAATTTGATAAGTCAGTAATTAAGAATAAAATTAGTTACTCTTAAACACAGATGTCATGGAATTGCACTGTGATAGTGGTTTGTTTTTGGTTTTTTCATTTTAAAGACTATTTCTAAATTGAATTTGTGGGAGGGTGAGGAAGTGGGAAGATGGGTCAGCTGCTGAGAAGAGCTGCACTTACTTAGGTAAATGTAGCCTTCAGATACATGACCAGAGTGGGGTGCCCTGTTAATGAGGTTACAGAGGTGCTAGGTTACAGAGTCCGTAATCTTGTCAAAATGAGAATTTCCCATTAGAATGGGTAGGAGGAGCAATGTACAAAATTAAAAATACGTATTTTGTGCCAAAATACATGAAAGAAGCAGAGATTATGGTTGTAAGAAGAAAACCTACAAAAACAAAGATCTCTAAGAGAGATGATAAAGAAAGTGAGTATTTCCTGTGTGCTTAGCCATTTACATACATTGCTCTGGCGGCTTGCTCAGCCTTCTTCTAGCACCCAAGAGCACCAGCCTTTTGTAGTGTTTGTGTCTAACATTCATTTGAGATCACTGTAGTGATAATGTTCCCGAAGAAAATGTCAGTGATTAGAAAAAAAAGGGTGCTTTTCGGGCTGAGAAGGTGAACGAATGTTGTAATGGGGGTTTTATGATTTCCTAGCGCAACCTAAGTGATGAGAATGGCTTCCTAGTTTACAGAGTCAGGGCAGCTGTTCCCTTTCCCTTTTATGATTAGCTAATCAGTTGTTGCAGGTTAGTAACTTTTGCTCTAACTGATTTGCCTTTGCTCTTTCTTTCTTTCTACCTGCTGTTGGATTTACAGTGATTGCTGGGGCCTTCTGTTATGATGTCACTTTGGATAAGAGACTGGATGAGTGGATGCCAACAAAAGTAAGTGTGCCCTCTGGAATGATACTCTCTGCCAGGACAGTGCTGCTGATAGTGCTGCCCTATGCACAGTGGCCCTGCACATTGACGATACTTAAGACCGTCTCTCTGCCAGTCATCAGCTTATCGTCTACCCATCTCTATCAGTCTACTGGTGATTTTTCATCTTATTTGTGATACATATGTGGTACATATGATTGTGTTAGGACATTCACAATAGTGAAGTCAGATGTTGTAGTTTTATTCTTGCTTGGCTTTTTCTTTTTTGTTTATTTTTTTTTTAGTTCTTTGTTGGTTTGCTTTGTTTTGTTTTGTTTTTCTCCTTTAGACAGAGTTTTATAGTATAGCCCTGGCTGTCCTGGAATTAACTATGTAGATCAGGTTGCTATCAGGCTCCTAGAGATCTGCCTCTGCCTCTGCCTTCTGAGTGCTGGGATTAAAGGTGTGTGCCACTGTCCTAGCTTTTGAAGTGCCATTCTTGTGAAGTAATAGTGTGTAGGATCTCCAGAATATAAAATGTAGAAGCTGGGCTGGAGAGATGGCTCACTAAGAATGCTTGCTGTGTGTGCTGTCTAGTGATTGATGTGGGAGGACCCAGTCCATGCCAGTGGTACCATCCCTGGGCTGGTGCTCTTAGTTGTTAGAAGGCATCAGGTTGAGCAAACTGTGGAAGCAGGCTACTGAGCAGTACTACTCCATGGCCTCTGCATCAGTTTCTGCTTTGAGTTCCTGCCCAGACCTCCTTTGATGATGGGTTGTGATGTGAAAGTATGAGAGAAATAGATCTTTTCCTCCTCCAGTTGCTTGTGGTCATGGTGTTGTATCACAGTAGTAAAAATCCTAACTAAGATGCTGTGCAAGCATGAGGTTCTGAGTTCAAATTCTAGTGTGCGTGTAAACAGCTCTGGGTACTTACTTGTAACCCCTTGCACTGTTGGGAGTATTGGAGCAGAGATAGGGGCTGGATAGTTGAGGATTTGCTGATCACCAGCCTGTGATCATCAGGTCCTGTGGCCAACACTGTTTCATGGGAATATTAGAGCATGTGTGCAAGCAAGCAAGACACCTTATACCTGATTAGCTGATGTTCCCTTCTCCATCATGTACCTGTCACCTTAACAGGTATACATACACGACACACACACACACACACACACACACACACACACGCACGCACGTGCACTTGGAGTCCTAGAGTAGAGTTTGAAAGCTACCACCTTAAACTATTTTAGTATTTTGCTTGCAGTGAGAGTTCTTTATATGCAGGTGTCATATCAAGAGCGAGATGTTGTTAGAGAAATGACTCAGTAATTAAAAGAGCATGTGCTGTTCTTGCAGGGGACCTGGGTTCTGTTCCTAGCACCTACATTAGGTGCTCATAACTGCCTGTTACTCCAGTTCCAGTAGATCTGACACCCTCTTCTGACTTCCATAGGCAATTGCACACACCAGCATACAAATAAAATCAGTAACCTGTTTTTTGGTTTTTGTTTTTGTTTTTAAAAGGTAGAAGGTTAGATATGAAAGAAAAATGACCCAAATAGCAATGATATACATATCAAAACCTCAACTAATTGTATATTTTCTGCTCCATAAATAATGGTGATCTTGAATGATCTGGGATTTGCTGACACTATATAACTGTTGTTTTTAAAACAAAATTCCAAATGTTTGATTTGCCAAAAGAAGACTCAGGAGTCAGATGATGTGGTGAAAGCCTGTTAGCTCAGATCAGCTAGCAGACCTTCCTGCTCCACAGACACCTCTGAAGAGGAAGAGCCCCTCCATGCTGTCTAAAATATCCTTCAACTCCGAGACTCTCCTTTCTCTTTCCTGGGTTCTCCTATGTTCACTCCCTGTCAACTGTTTGCTCACTCCACCTCTTGACCTCTTGTTGCCTCTGTTTAACTCTTGTTTACAGAAAGCTCTTGGGTTAAAGGTGTGTGCTAGGGCTGAGCCACACCACAACAAAAAACAGGCCTTTCCAGTTCACAGTCTCCGGCTTCACAATGTGATCAAATATCCTGTATCACATGACAGTGAAACTGAGGAATGAACACGACTTTTTCCTCATACATTTATTGAACTAGGTTCAGTGCACATTTGTAGGTCTCCTTGCTCATTAGTGTTTCTACTTGTTGCATTATAATTTTAATCAGCATTTATTTTTATGTTTTGGTAAAATGTTAAAAATGTCTCTGCAGATCTATCTTTAACAGTTTTTACTAACCAGTATAATACTTTGAACACTTTTTAATTTCTGGAATTGAACAAATTGGTGTGGCCTCCACACTGGAACACTATGAATGAAAAATGTCCTAATACATTAGTTTTTCCCTTTTTTCCTTCTTTTACACTTAGATCCGTGGCACTAAGTGTGCATTTTGTCTTCTGACTTATGACTTACGGTGAAATGTTTTTGGGCGAATGGTTACTAATGGTTAGTTCTTTCTTTTTTCAGGAGAACCTACGTTCTTTCACAAAAGATGCCCATACTTTAATATATAGGGACCTTCCCTTTGAAACTCTGGAAGTTGATGCAAAAGTGGCATTAGACATATTTCAACATAACAAGTAAGTATTGACTGCATTTCAAACAAGGCTGATCTCTTAAGAATAGCATCTAATGAGGAAAACTCAGCTGCTAAGAAGTTTTGTTGTTTTATTTTTCTTTGTATATTTTTCTGGTACTGGTAATGTAGGGACTTGTGCATGCTAGGTAAGTATTCTACCAGTGAGCTATATTTCCAGCCCTCTTTTTACTTTGGATTTTGAGACCGAGTTCTGCGGGTAGACTGAACTTCTCATTTTCCTGTCTTGGTGTTTGGAATTCCTGGGATTGTGGCCCTCTTATACGTCCATGCTCACCCGGAATTTTTATATTTGATTTATATAAGGCATCATTTTTTTAAATTTTATCTTTTTGCCCTCAGATTTCTTTTTCTGTAATATGTTGCTCTTTCTGTATTGTCATTTATTAATCTCATTGCTGACTCCTGAGAAAAGTGGTCCCTACTCCCTCAGTAACTTTCTCATGTTTTAGTTTTCTGTTTTTCAGGCTGGGTCTTCCCTTTTTATTCAGATAGTATGTTTCTCCTTGTCCTTTCACTCTGAGGTGATAACCTGTGTATTTGTGTACTAAGCAGCCTTCCCCCTCATTCTTTGACCCCAAGTGAAAGGTTGAGAATGAAAAATGCAAGTGGTTTGGACAAGATGCTGCATTCAGCTCCTGCTCTTCTCTGTGTGAAATAGCATTTTAGGGATTTGTCATCTTGCATGGCTTCTCACATCACTTTTACTCTCAAAATTTGTAGCTTCCCTTCTATATGTATTTTTAGGAATAAACTGACTTTGAGTGTTCATATTATAGAAAGATAAAGATAAACTGCAAAGGGAAATCTGTGTTGAAAACAAAAGACATTATAGCCCAAAGCCACAATGTATACCTTGGAATTAGTAAAGGATATGGATTAGAATTTCCTTAGGTGTATAGCAATGGACTCACATTCTTACGGGAATATTTTGTCATAAATATTTGTCATAAATATTCTTGAGCTAGTTTAAGAGGCTCCTCAATTTATTATCTAGCTTGGCATCTTGCAAAGTAGTATACGTTGTAGTAACTTCCAGAGATATTAATTAATGCTGATGTGAAAGATACACAACCTAGTTGCAAGACAAAGGCCTCCCAAAGTTAGAAGACAATGTTTCCCTTTAACATTTAAACACGTTTTTCATGCATTTCCTATTTTAATATCATGTTTAGAAACTGTGAAGCCCTTTTCTGGGTTGTTTTAGCATATTCTATAGTTCAGTGTGTGATGGGAGGAAGAAGGATAATTTTGGAAAGTTTAGGAAGAAAGAATGTTGGATTGTGAAAAGGGCATTTAGTGACTGGGCCTTCTGCTTCTGAGAGAACTGAAGGTACCGTCAGTGGCTCGCAGTGGATAATGAGTATTTCATAAGGGGGGGGGTAGGAATGACACATATTCAAGGGAATTGGCACCTGTATTTGCATGGGTGTCTGGGAGAAGAAGGATGACAGGTGTAAACCAGTGCTCCCCAATGCACCTCCCCCTGCACCTCTCCCTGTACCACCTCAATGCATCTACTGTACTCCCCACTGCATTCCCCACTGCAGCTCCCACTGCACCTCCTACTATCCTCATAATTCATGACGTCATGTTCATGCCCACTTGATATCTACTTGGCACTCGAGAATGAACAGACAAGTTCTTAGTAAGCTTTTACCCAGGTGGGCTGTGAGTTCTGTAGATGTATTAGTTAATACTGACAGAGCTGGGTACCTCCACATTGCCCCGTCCCCTGCCCCTTCCACTCCCCCTCCCCATCCCACTCCTGCACCTGCACCTACTTCAGGCAGTAGAATTGGTAAGACTTGCTGATACAGTTGATACAGGGGTGTGGTGTTAAAAGAATCAAGGAAGTCTCTGGTTTTTCACTTAGACTCATGAATGGTTGTTATGATATTAAGATAGGAAATATATGAAAAACATGTTTAAATCTGAAAAGAGGGACACTTTTTTGTTGTTCAGTTTGGTGACTGGGGGTTTAAGGAGTCTGTGGAATACTGTCTTACTTAGGTTTTCTATTGCTGCTACAAAAACACCATGACCAAAAAGCAATTTTGGGGGAAAGAGTTTATTCAACTTATACTTCCAGATCATAGTTCATCACTGGAAGAAGTCAGGATAGGAAGAAGTCAGGCAGGAGCTAATGCAGAGGCCATGGAGGGGTGCTGTTTACTGGCTTGCTCCTCATAGCTTGCTCAGTCTACCTTCTTATAGAACTCAGGATACTAGCCCAGGGATGGCACCACTCACAATAGGCTGGGCCCTTCTCTGTCAATCACTGAGAAAGTATGTTACAGTGGGATCTCATGGAAGCATTTCCTCATCTGAGGCTCTGTGGCCTCTGATGTCTTAACTTGTTCAAGCTGACTCTCAGTATCAGCCAGAACAAATACCCTGGTGGATGTCAGGGAGTTTTGACTCTCTAGCACAGAAGAGAGGCATGGATTAGGGCAGAGGTGTGGGGAATCTAACTGCATCAGTGGAAGCTAACACTTGTAAGTCAAGAAAGCTACTTTAAGGCAGATGGGCTAAGTAAAAGTGAGGGTGTAGGATAGACTGTCCTTAAGGGAAGGGAAATGGAAGGTGGCTAAAGAGGTGGATTAGCAGGCCGCTGTCGAGTTCCCGAGCCAATGGGAAGTGCCATGAGAAGTAAGATAAGCAGAGGGAAGGATCAGAAGTGCCTGCTGGCTTGGTAGCAAGCAGGTGCTGTGACTTTAGTGGGAGGACTTTGTTCCAGCTGTGGGATTATTGAAGCCTGGGCCAGGGAGGCATCTTTAGATGTTTTTGTATATTTAGAGTTTGACTTGTGTGTGTGTGTTGCTTTTCAGGTACAAAGTGGACTTCATAGAGGAGAAGGCATCTCAGAATCCTGAGAGAATAGTCAAGTTACACAGGTAAGAGTCTAAAATCGGGCAGCTCTCTACAGTAAGCCTAATCTTGACCTAGCCAAGTGTACACAGGAGATGCATGCAGACTGTCCTGTGCTGTCATGACGTCTCTCTGTGGCTTTGTTGGTGTTGGAAGTGGTGGTAGCTAGGAGTTTCACGTGGTCTCTAGGATTAGCTGTGCTTTCTGTTTTTCATTTTATGTATTTTCTACCTTTCTGTTTGTTAATTGAGATAGGGTCTCTGTAAACTGGGCTTAAGTATGTGAACCTCCTGCTTCAGCCTCCTGAGTGCTGGGATTATAGCATATGTGACCACATGTGATTTTGATTTATTTTTAATCAGCTGAAGATTTGAAAATGTAATTTTTGAGAGCTGATTTTGAAATTGGGCAAACTATTAAGATAGGAGTTGGACATGAGAGTGAGTAGAACTATGCATGCTAATTTGTTATTTATGGTTCATGTAAATTAAATTGGAATGTACTCTGTTGGAAGGATGAAGAAAATCCACTGCTTATGTTGACGCTTTCCCATGGAGAGCATTGTCGAGGAGAGGGAGGAGGAAAGGGAAGGAGAGAACTGGAGCTCATGGATGCACACTCCCCAGTGTGTGCATTCAGAGGCCAGAGGACACTGAGTGTCTTCTGCTGGCCTCTGCCTTATCCCTTGAGACATGGCTCTCACTGAACAGGAAGCTTGTGGCTTCAGCTACACTGGCTAGCCAGTGAGGTCCAGGATTCATCTACCTCAGTCCCCTAACACGGGGGTTACTGGCATGAGTAGCTCTGCTTGGCTTTATGTGGGATCTGAGGGAGTCTTTATGCATGTACAAGTACTTCTATAACTGAGGGTTTCCCCCAGCTCCAAAGTCACAGGGTGTTTTTTCTTCCTGAAACAGTCCTTAATTTCTGCATTCAGTGTGTTCTGCATACAGAATTATAGACTTGGCTACTGTGGTTACTGTCAGGTTATAGGTATTAGTTATTAGTCTTAGACAGGGTGCATGCTGATAGCATGATGTGTTCTGTGACTCAGAATCCTTTATATTTGTATGAATTGTAATTAAGAAAAGATTTGTCTTATAATTTCCAGTTTATCATCTTGACATTGTAGATCAGGGCTTGTGACACATGGATTGAGTCACATTACTTTTGAGTTGAGGTATAGCAGCAGGAGAACTAGATTTTTTCAAACTACTGTGATTTGCTACGAAGGTTTTCTTTGCTTATTTTCTGTATCAAACCAGAATCGGCGACTTCATTGACGTGAGTGAAGGCCCTCTTATTCCCAGAACAAGTGTTTGTTTCCAGTATGAAGTGTCAGCAGTCCACAATCTTCATCCCAGCCAGCCCAGCCTCATTCGCCGATTTCAGGGCCTGTCCTTACCCACGCACTTGAGAGTAAGTAAAGCCGAAGCTCCGAGCCTTCTAGGCTGGGGATTTGTTGAGTCTAGACTTGATTTTATAAAGCCTCGAAGAACATGCATTTCCATTTTCCTTGTGTTCTGCTAATAATTTTGCAAATGTCTTTATGATTTGAAACACACTTGGTTAGGAGTAAAGGTTCATTCAAGGAAGAAACAGTTGTTGGGAGAATCAAGATGGTATTTTTAGTTTTCCAAAGTAGCTTGGGAGAAAGAAGTGATGGTGCACCGAGGCGTGGAGCGCGTGTTAGCCATCGAGGCCTCCGGGTGCCCTGGACCTCCTACGGCGCCCTCTTCCCACATTGCCCCCACTTCTAGCTCAAGCTTTTCCTTTCATTCTTTTGTAAACGTTGGACTTTGTGGTAATTGCAGGTATGAGAACTAATAGGTGTCACACACCCATGGCTGCGTTCTTCAGTGCTGATGTCTTAGAAAACAAATGTCATAGTCAGGGTACGAATGTAGCTATAGGAAAATGGGCTGGGTGGGGCTGCTTCTGCACTTTCAGTTCTGTTCCCCTGGTCACACGCACCACCTCTCATACCAGTGTTCATTGCTGGAGTATAAAAAGGGCACGGAATGGGGTAGAGTAATCTCTCCCATTTTATTGGTCTTTGTCAAAATTGCATTTTTCCCAGTATATTTGTTTGAGACCCGGTCTCTACATACCCCTGGCTGTCCTGTTCAACCTGCCTCTGCCTCTAAAGGGCTGGGATTAAGGCATGTGCTATGATGCCTGGCCAATGTGTTTTATGAATTAATTTTATTAATTGATGTTTCATGTATACAGTATACTTTGGTCATATTTATTTCCCCTCTTCCCGTAGTTCCTCTCACATCCATTATCTTCTGACCTTTCCAGCTTTGTGCCATCGTTTTTTATTTCCCACCGAGTCCAGCTTGTGCTGCCCATATACTATTCATGGGTCTTAGGTCGTCATTAGAACCTGGTAGACCTACCAGGGTCCCCACCCCTAAAGAAAGCCAACATGCGCCCCTTGCTGTCAGTCACTCAGCTAGGAGTGGGGAAAGTGGTGGGGAGGGGGAAGAAATGTAGAACACATGATAGGAAATGGAAAAAAAAGTGGGGGGATAAAAAAAGTGGGGGGATGATGGAGAGGATGGCCTAGTTTGGGGGTGTAGGTGTGGGGTGGAGAAATTGGATAGAGGAGAGGTATCTTATTCTAAGGACATTTACAAGAGCTGTATGGAACTCATATTTTAGAAGCTTCCTAAATATATATGCATATATATTTTCTTTATAAAAATTTAACTACTGTAATTCCTTTGCATTTCATTTAACTTTAGTCTAATCATTTCAGAATCATAACAGGAATTTCTGTAAATTTCTCTAGCAATTTGGAAAGAATTATGTTTTGTCTTGGTTAGGGTTTCCATTGCTGGGAACAGACACCATGACCAAGGCAGCTCTTACAAGGACAGCATTTAATTGGGGCTGGCTCACAGGTTCAGAGGTCAGTCCATTATCATCAAGGCAGGAAGCATGGTGCTGGAGGAGCTGAGAATTCTATATCTTGTTCTGAAGGCAAGGCAAACAGGAGAAGACTGGTTCCTATCACATGGTTTGTAGGAGAGCATCAAAGCCCACCCTGACAGTGACACACTTCCTCCAACAAGGCCACAACTACTCCAATCACACCACTCCCTGGACCAAACATATTCAAAACCACCAAACCTTCAATATGTTCAGTTTCCTAATATATTAATATGGAATATTTTTCAGTTATTTAAATAGTTTTCATTTCTTTCCAAGTTTTCTAATACATAAAGCCCAGGAGGGAAGAGGAACTGCCATAGTTAAAACAGTTTTAGTAGATTGTAATGTGGGAGGCACCATCTTGCCTTCACAACCTGCTTATAGCTGCAGCAGTGAAGACTCTGCTGTTGAAAGGGATGGATGACAGGATAGAATCAGAGCCTAACTCATGAGTTTGATGACACAGTGTACCACGCTGGACTTCTCTGCACACGTGCTTCTTGCCCTAGTCTTCCCCATTTCTACTTACTTGAGATAATCCTCAATTCTTTCTTCCTTCCCATTCACTAGTAAATCCTTCGACTCCTAGCTCAGAACACACTCTGATTCTAACCTCTCTGCTGCACAGCAGCATACGACCAGCTGGATTGCCAGAGTCTCTTCCTGCTTCCTGCTTTCATCTTCATGCTCCATAGTGTAGCCTGTAATTTGTAATCACAACCATCTGTTTACTTTACAACATCTTTGTGTGAATGAGTATTTTGTCTGCATGTGTATCTGTGTATTGTGCAGTCTGTCGAGGCCAGAAGATGGCATTAAATCTCAAGGACGAGAGTTACAGATGGTTATGAGGCACCAAGTAAGTGCTAGGAATTAAACTTGGGTTCTTTAGAATAGACAGTGCTTTTAACCTCTGAGCCACTGACCTAGCCCATTATGTGTTTTCTTTTTTGTCCAGGCTGACCTTGAAGTCACTGTAGATGAGGGTGATCTTGATCTTCTGACTCCCCTGCTTTTGCCTTCTAAAGTTGGGATTATAGGCGTACCATATACAGATTGTATAATTCTTCCTGCCCCAACTTTGCAGTGGTCTCCCATCAACAGACCCGACTCTGGTTTTTCACAGAGCCCTGCAGTGCCTACCCTGTTTGTCTTGCTGACCTCACTGCAGGTCTGCTCTATTCCAATTACACAATAAGGCCCCTGTCCAAAAAAAAGCTTGGTTTTCTTTGGCATACCATACTGCCTTTAGAAAGGTTTGCATGTAGATAGTTAATAATTTTGCCTTTTCCTACAGATTTTCTGATCTCATTTTGTGTGAAATGGTCACTGAGCCCCTCTGTGCCTCAGTGTCACCTTGTTAGCTTTCTGGTTATTTTGGGATGGTTTAGTTTCCTGAATCCTGGCTCTGCCAGTGTCACAGCAGTACAGTTGGTCCTAATAATTTCCTCTGAGTGCGTGTGATAGGATTTAAAGGGTGACCTCTGCAGGCTCAGATAGGCTTGTTAGGGAAAGAACTGTTATGTTTGGGGAAGTGGGGTACCCTCTGTGCTTCCGCCTAGAAAGAATGCTTTCGGGATGGATAGAAATGATGTAGCAGGATGAAGGAGGAGGAAGAACATGTCTCAGCCAAGCAGAGCGGGCTCTGCACAGTTCACATTTGTATCAAACATCTGCACATCTTCGTACTGGGTTTCAAAAGCTATATAAAGGGACGGGAGAGATGACTAAGCACCTACATACCGACACAGAGCGGCTCCAACCACTTATGATTCCAAGCCTAGCCATTTGAGGCCTCTAGTGTTCCTGGAAACCTACCACACACATGCACATGCTCATATACAGACATGTACACACAATCTCTTAAAAATATTATGTAAAGATTTGAATGTACTTCCTTTGGAGGGCTAGAGAGATGGCTCAGTGGTTAAGAATACTTGTTTTTGCAGAGGACCTGGGTTCATCCATATAGTGACTTATAACAGTTCATAACACCAGTTCCAGGGATTCGATGCCCCTTTCTGACCTCTCCAGGCACCAGGCACAGATATGGTACACATACATATAGGCAGGCGAAATACTCACACATGTAAAGATAAAATAAATGTAAAAACCCCTGCTTCTCTCTGTGTCATTTATAGCAAATATTTTCTTTCAGGCACAGTTTACAATATGGAATAAGCTATTGGAAAGATCACGGAAAATGGTAAGTTTCCATTTCAGAGATTTCCTTCTATGAAGAAACTTCTTAGAAATTAAGCAACAACCAAAACCTAACCAAAACAAACCAAAAATAAAACAAACAAACAAAGAACAGAGAGTAATAATTTGTCTCACTAACAGTGATTATTCACCCCGATGGTCTTTTGGCAAGAATACAGCTATAATTTGCCTTTAAATTTGTTACCAGCATGCAGCTCATACTGTAGAACTTGAAGAGAAATGATATAACTGTTCTTAGTAGCTGTGTTAGTCCTAATTGAAGCCCCCCACCTTTTGCAATTTTACAAATTTAATGAGCATTTGAAGTTAAGGCTTCTGAGATTCAATGTTGCCATGACTGTTAAATGTGTGAATGCCCTGGAATCTAGATTCAAACATGTCTTTAATGTTTAAGCTGCATATGTAAAATTGTTAACATTTTCTGACCTCTTTCACTCTTGTCTGATAGCTGCCCTGTGAACCTACCTCAACAGCTCTTCCTACTTAGTCTAATTTCCAGTCACCCTTTGAACACTAAACTGAAGTAAGGCTTACAGACAAACATATTAAGCACATGACATTTCAAGTTGCTTACTTTTTCATGACAGTTGTGTCCATGGGCTAGGAATATGGAACATACTAGTTTGCACTAGGTCTGTAACAGTCTATTCCAAACAGAAATGTGCCCACGGTAAGACACATTCTTCTTGATGAAGAATATCTTGTGTTCTGCTAAGTTTTCTCATAGTAATGCTTTTGTTTTATAAGTGAAAAGAATAAGGTGAGAGACTTAGGAAGCCTACATATAATATGCCTCCTATTATATAGTTTCTAATGGACACACTTGGTGGTTTATACGGAACTTGGTTTTTTATTGTTGTTGAACTCTGTAATAATCCCTGAAGGAAAGTGGGACAGGTCTTCATAGGGGAAGTGGGGGAGGGGGTTGAACTGTGTACAAGGTGGGCTGAAAGAACTGGAGGAGGGTAAAGCTGCTGATGTCTTCACAGGTAACCGAAGAGGAAATCAGACAGACAGAGGACACCACGTCCACCCAGTAGAGTGCTCTGACGTTTAAATATGTATAGTAAATTAAAATAAAAGCTTTTAATACAATGTATGCTTGTTTCTGCTCTGTGGATACAGTACTTTAAGGAGGTCCACATGCCCCTTCCCTATTTATAGACGCATGAAAATACACTTATGTGTGCTAGTTTTGGCTGTTTAAAGAGTGGTATAGCAAACATCCTTGTTCAGAATAATGTGTTAATGGGATATGCTGTTAACTGTGTAGTTACTGCGTGCCAATGTGCTAAGCCCCAACCTCCCCATGCTGCCCTCTCCCCGCTGAGCTTTTCTGTTGTTTTGTGTGAGACAGTGACTCAGTATATCAGTATGTAGTTAAGCTTGGCCTGGAACTTGCTATGGAATCCTCCTGCCTCTGCCTTCCAAGTGCTAGGATTAGGGTGTGAGCATTTTATTTAATTCCCACAACCTGTTAAGACAGTTTCTGTTTCATCAACAAGGAGAATGCAGGAGATCTCACAAAGTCTGTTCTACTCCCATAGGTGCTGCTGTCACTATGTTACCTGGATAAGTTTGCATTTTGGTAGTGGAGTACTGTTAGATGCTACCAGATGCTAGCCTCCAAAAGTGGTTTTTCTCTTTTTAGATTTAAAAAATATAAATAATACATATATATGTAATTGTAATAAACTTTATTATAAAACTCTTGCAAATAAAAAAAAAATCATATACCAAAATTAACTAGGCCCAAAGTCTATACACATACTCAGCGAACCTCCATGCAGTTAAGATAGCCATTCAGAGCAGAGGCCATGGAGTATCACATCTGATTTTTACCCTTTGATTATTGACTCTATTTGTATGCACTTAACAATTGCCAACCATAAACAATACATGGCAGTGTTAGAACTAGAAAAGAATTATCTTTATACCCCTTTCGTAACTCACCTCCTAACCTGCAATCAGGTTTGACAAGGGATATTCCCAGCAGCGCCTGAAAATATCTGCTTCATCACACCCTTGAGCAGACTTTGTTTTTGTTGTTGTTTTGTTTTTTGAAAAACTTTGCCAAAACAAAATGTTTTTCCTATTGTAGTCTGAATGGTCCTGGAAGCTGTGGTAGGCTTTGTCTGAAGACCTCGTTTTCCCTGTGTAGTATCTGTTTTCCTATTCTGTTGTCTATTTCTTGCCCAGCTCCCATTTTCCTAGAGTTGATCTTTACAGTCCTTCCTAGGGGAAAATCAGTAAGGCAAGGTGAATTGTTTCTAAACCAGCTTTTAGCTGTGCTGGCTTTGAGCAGCTGGTTGGCCAGATATGGAATTCTATTTTGAAAACAATTTCCTATCAGGACTCAGAAAGAGTCCAGTTGGCTTCTGGCAAATGATACTGCTGACAAGACTGACAGTCTGGTTCTTGTTTTAATCTGAACCTCTGCCCCCCCAGATCCCAGTCTGTGCTGGACACTTGTGGGCCCTTGCTTTTGTTACAGAATTATGACATTTTATACCTGTGCTGGTCTCTCAAGCTGTTATCCTTCTTGGTACTTAGGTCTGCTCAGTTAAGAATATTTGAATGTATGTATTTAATTTTCTTTGTATGTATATTTTGCCCACTTGTATTTTTTTTTTTTTTTTCAAGATCTCTTTCCAGTGTCCCCAGTCTTGCAGGCACTGACCATTTAGTCTCAGAAAATTTCTGTTAGGCCACAGTTTCTGTGCTTCAGTCTGTCCCAGCTTTTTCCCCTCTCCTGCCTCTGCTAGTATTTAGCTGTTGATAGTTGAGTAGGAAAAGCTTGGTTTCTTTTTCTAATTAATTGTTTCCTAATTAATTTCTTTAAAGAAACTTTTTTCTAATTAATGAATTAATTATACATCCTGACTGCAGCTTCCCCTCTCTCCTCTCCTCCCAGTCCTTTTTCCCACCTCATCTACTCCCCCTCATTTTCTCTTCAGAAAAGGGGAAGCCTCTCTTGGGTATCAACCAGCCCTGGCATACAAAGTTGCAGTAAGGCTAGGTGCATCTTCTATTGAGGCTAGACAAGGCAGCCCATTAGGATGAAAGGGTCCCAAAGGCAGGCAACAGAGTCAGAGACAGCCCCTGCTCCTACTGTTAGGAGTCCCACAGAAAGACCAGGAAAAACTTGGTTTCTAACTCAGCAAATGGCTGGGAGGACCAGTCTGTGCCTGGGTCATCCTATGTAATTCAGTGCTTCATTCCCTCTAGTCTTCTGTGCGCAAAATTGGGTCGCCTTTTCCTTCCTCAGCCCCCAGAAAATTGTCCTTCCTTTAAATCAGTCTCAGCCACTCCACACACACACACACACACACACACACACACACACACACAACACAGAGAGAGAGAGAGAGAGAGAGAGAGAGAGAGAGAGAGAGAGAGACTTCCTCATTACTTACTCTCCACTCCAAACACACCCAGTCTTAACTAATACTCCAGGAATTTTTGGAATGACTGGAAGTGTTGGTCAGGAATAATCCATCTGTGATGCACAGAGCTCAGCTAATAGAGCTGGGCCTCTAGGAAGCCCCAGCTGGTAGGCCATGTCTGGGTTGTGTGGGTGGTTAGGGTGGGATTAGCTGTAGAGCTGGAGTGTTCCAGGGATACCTGCTGTGTCTTGATTTAGATGATGGAAATGTAAATGTTTCAAGGTTTGTATGTATTCACTACTTAAATGCTGGTAGAAATTGTGCTCCATCCTGTAGTATTTCATCTAAGCATAACATCCTTATAAAATAGACATCATAGAGATACATTACACTGATGGAGAAGCTGAGACTTGGAGCAAGTCATTGCCTAAAGCATGCAGTAGGCATTACATTGCTTTGTGATGTTCAGAGCTTTTGATTGGAACTGCAGGAAGGTAAAGAGAACCGAGTGGGTTCCTGGCGTGCTGTGACTTTGTGGTTGTCGGCAGCAAAAAGAATTTTGAAGAATTGAGACTCAATACAAGAACTTCTGACGCTAGACAGTGGCTGAAGAAATAACAGTCCAAAGAAACACTGTGAATGTGATTCACCTCCACAGGACCTCTGTGGAGCCACAGGATCAATCAAGGGTGAAGAGGAGTAATTTATTTTGGCAGCATCTTCAGCAGAAAGCATTGGAGCAGTGGGGTGGGGTGCCCTGTCTGTGTCCTGGCAGGCAGGGACATTCCCCTCACTGTCCTTGTGACTTATACCACTGTCTTCTTTTTGTGTAAATATCTTATGAAATTACAGTCTGTACTTTGTAAAAGAAAGATCGTCATCACAAAAAGTATTCTAAGCCAACTAAAGAATCATGACATTTATTTATTTGGCTATATGTAAGACACTGACAAAATGTCCAAGAGAACTATCAGAACAGGTATGCATTAAATTAACAAGTACAGCTGTCTATGTGTTCATCAGTGATATCATTGTGGAGAAAAATGGCATAGACATTCAAACATTAAATTTCTGTATATCAAATTATTACTTACATCAGGCAGTCGGGTGAGTTTTGGATTAGCTTTAAGACATCACTGTGGGACTTTATTATCTTACAAATAGTTGTACATCTCCAGTAAGCTGCCCACCAACCTTGTAAACTTTCATCTCCATTCAGTTCATGAAGAAATGCTTAGAAAAGGTGGGTCTCCTTACTACACAGCTTTACTGCACAGCTAAAGTATTAAACTCGAACCTAGATTTGGGGTTTCATTTCAAATGTGAGTGTTTCTAAGTTAAATATTTGTACCGTGTGAGGAAAATACAGGTAGCTCTCAGGAATCATTTGTCATGTTAATATTTAATACTTTATCTTATTTTCTTAGTTATTTGATAAGGCAGTTTTCAGTGTAGCCCTGGCCGTTCTGGCACTCACTCTGTAGAGCAGGATGGTTTTCAACTCAGTGATTGCCTCTGCCTCCCAAGTGCTGGGACTAAAGGTGTAAACTACCACCAGCTGGCTAATAAAGTTTTAAAAATCATTCAGTGTTGACTCAATTATTCCTTAAGCTAAAACACAAGAGTTACAAATTTTAAATCAAAACTGACTAATAAATTGTAACGTGGACAAAAATGCCAATTCCAAGCCTTACAAGAGGTCAGATAATCCTAGATGTCAGTGATGGCAGTCCTGAATTTTTAACTACAGAAATATTATAGAACTGTCCATTTTAGTGTATTCATTTTGTATTCTGATTGAATTGTTGAAAAATGGTTATGAGCATAATTTTGGAATAAAAATGATACAAGTTTCATTTTCCATTCAAGATAAAAATAAACATGTGGGCTTGAAGTTGAGATGTCGTTTGGGATACTGCTGATAAATCTTTTAAGTGATACTTATCGTAACACTTACAGTGGAATATCCTAGTAACCAGGTTATGATTAGCACATTATCCGATAGAGTCTGAAGTCCACGTTTATCCAGCAGAGTGACTCATGGTCTTGTCATCCTCCCACGGTGCCCATTTGTTGTTCCATGTGAATGCTAGTAACAGGCATTGTATCCTGTTAATGCTAACAGGTAGGAGTCAGTCAGAAGCCAAAACCCTATCACAATTAGCATTAACAGCATACAGCCTTCAGCAAGCCTCCAGCAGCCAGAGGATAAGGGATAAGCAACTTAAACCACATACTTCCCCTTCTTGGTTTGTGCCACCTGCAAAAGAGAAAAAGAAACAGTTGCGTGTGCACATACAGTTAAAAAGTGGAGTGACTCTATAAATCTGAAGGCAAGGTAGACTTTAGCTTTGGAAGGAAAGAGCTCCCGAAATGCTTATAAGCTATTTTTGGAAAATTCTTGTTAGGTTTGCAATTAAAAATCTAAATTTAAAATTAAACTTTAAATTCTGTTCTTTAGGTGGGAATAATCTGAGTACACGTATCATTAACACAGCCACTGTTCGCAGTTCTACAGTGCTGAAGTTCAAACAACATAGCTTCAGTTCTGTGTTATATTCTGATTGACATCCTACTAGGGAATTCAAGGAAACAACCCAGTTATTTAAAATAGCACTTGATGATTTTTGAAAGTAAAACTCAATGAACTCATTTTCATTCTATAATGAGTAGTTGCGGTTTTCAGCTTATTCTTCCCCCTCCCCAAGAGATGTGATATAGTCAGTACAGGTCTGCCCTAAAATGTATCTGAAAATGTTCCCATTGTCCTTCAGCGAATCCTTTGGGGACGCACAGACCAGTGGCTTTGGTTTGACCCAGGTAAAGGAAGTACGCCTTAAAGAGCTCTGACTCAAGGGACTTGTCTCCAGAAAAGAGTGGTTTAGAAAAAGAAAAAGATGAATTTGCTGTTTCCTGTTAGAGTTGGATTTTACTCTCTCAGATAAAGTGACATTTCTCCCACAAGTTTCTGGTTTCGGTGTTACTGTATGCGAACCTAGAAATTCAAGCATCATTCAAGTCTGTGGTTCCCTTTAGGACCAGAGGGGAACCACCTTTTCTTTTCTTTAATAACGAAAGCAGTTAGATGTAAAAATGTGATTAAGTTCAAAAGAAATGCATCAAGTTAAAAATTCCCCAGTGAATATATTTTGACAGGGCAGAATATCGTGGCTTGGAAATTTCCAAACCAAGGAAATATATCATACTTACTGATAGTATTTTTTTTTTTAAACTTTGCTGTTTTTTCAGATGAGTTGGTTTCATGAGCAAAGTCTTTGAATTACACACTTTCAGTCCAGGATTTTATTTCAGCCAAAACAAGACTGTAATAATACTTTTCCCCTTCATAGTGCAATGGACTCAGTAAATCCTCAGTAAATCTATTAAGATTCTAATGCTCTACTTTAGGCAATATTATTGACTCATTAGGGAGAATATATACAACTGTGCGCATGTGTGCATACATAACCCCCATGTCTATTTAAGTTAATAACTTATCTGCAAGTTTTGTTTCTATTCTTTAAAGATACCATCTAAATAATGGTATTAACAAGAATAAATTTAGTATAGGTAGCCAAGGTTGCTCTATGTAACCAAGGCTGCCTTGAACTCATGACCTAACACTTCAGTCTTCCAAATTCTGGAATTATAGCCATATACCACCCAACATCTGACTCTCTCTCTCTCTCTCTCTCTCTCTCTCTCTCTCTCTCTCTCTCTCTCTCTCATTCTCAACTACTTATCACTTTTGGGGTCAGCTAGGGCTACATTGGACTCTGTCTCAATAAATAACAAAATATAATGTTTGGAATTGCTATTGAAATCAACTCTTTGACCTTAGGTAAAATCTAGACCAATGTTAAGCACTTTATATAGTTCAGACAAATAATAAGTCCACATAACATTCACTGTATGGCATATTACTCTCTCTGTAGTATAGCCTAAACCTAAGGAACTCTGGTTTATATAGGGAGAGACTTTATTTCAAACAAACAAACATACATACAAGCAAGCAAACAAGAAAATCATGAGTTATATCCGCTTACAATTTATACACGTGTACACACACACATACACACACACATGCTTATTTTCTTGTTTTGCTGCTTATTCATAGCACCAACCATTCAATAGTTATCAAAGAAACTGCATGATGAAATATTTTCTTTATTGGAAGCCAGTGGTTGCATCTCTAACCAATATCTTGTGGGACAGCCCTCACCATTCACTTTGACATGTTTGGAAACTGTTTCTTTGAGGTTCTGAAGTGACTGCACATCCACTTCTGTGGAAAAGCAGGATTGTGTACTGATAGAGCAACATAGACTCTAGTTTCAAAGCCAGTATGTGAACAGGTCATGTTTTTGACAATTAAAATGATTTAATTCAGATGAGTTCATCTTATCTATCTATCTATCTATCTATCTATCTATCTATCTATCATCTGTCTATCTGTTTATCTATTAAAAGCATAATAACGAAGATGGAATTCAAAGTTTAATCCTACATGGATTACTAAAATCAATTACATATAATTGCATTTGCAAATCAGTTGGATTTCCCACCAGAAATTATCCTGAACCTATTTCTGAAGCTATGCTTCTAGATTCCACCAGGGAAGTAGGGAGTGAAGGTTAAAGCAGTCGAGTAAAACATAAAGACCTGCGGAAGCTCTGGACTAGTCATAGTCAACTTTTGGAATAACAAGTCTTTGGTTGCCTTTAACCTAAGATGAAAGTTGCAGATTCCTGTGAACATCATGCTCTTTCTTACAGCTCCAAAAATTCTTCATCTGCCCTAGCCTGGCTTCTGTTCTTAGTCTGAGGCTCTCACTGTCAGGACCATTCCTTCAGGGTGAGAGAGGTGTCTAGGAACTTCAGGAGGGAAGTTCCTAAGGTGCAGTGAGGAAAGAGGTTTGGAGCAGGGTCTAAGTCCTCAGTTAACTTGCACTTACTTGGTTAGTTAGCTAGTCATGGTACAAAACAGAGGCTGAGGAGAAAGGACCCAGGCTTTGCTAGATAGCTTTTAATTGGAGAAAGAACGACTGAATATTTCTAGTCATGTCACATTCAACACAGAACAATCACTGATGAAGCATTTGAGTGGTATTAACTAAGCTTTGGTTGTTTTATGTTATTTTAATGGCTATTTTATACAGCATCATTAAAATGTATCTCAATAATGCTTCATGTGAAGAGTTATTTTTTTTTGCCTCAAGGGCTATTTCAGTTTCTGCTTTTCTAAAGTGTGGTCAAGTGAAGTTTATTGCATGTTTTCTGTAGAATTTCTTTATTATTATTTTTTTTTTCCTTTGGGTTTTTCGAGACAGAGTTTCTCTGTGTAACCCTGGCTGTCCTGGAACTCACTTTATAGACCAGGCTGGCTTTGAACTCAGAAATCCGCCTGCCTCTGCCTCCCAAGTGCTGGGATTAAAGGCGTGTGCCACCACCGCCTGGCTCTTTATTCTTTCTCACATCTCAGTAGCTGACTTTAAGGATAAATCTCTGCTATCAGGAAAAGGAGTGAATAGTATTCTAATTTGTCTTGAGTCCATGTGGTATGACCTGCTTCTGACATCTTCTAAAGCACCAATGAGCCTTCCCTGTCTCTGACCCTGTTGCCTGTCTCTGACTCTATTGCCTGTCTGTTCCCTGTCTCTGACCCTGTTGCCTGCCTTTGGATCCATTTCTCCTAGCTGAGATGCCTTGTCTGGTCTCAGTGGGAGAATTAGGTGAGATTACAATTTATATTTATTTTACATTTAAGAAAAATCCTTATATAAGCCATTTCTGGGGGGGAATTATTAATTCTTTACACCATAATATTTTCTTTCATAAAACTCTTAATTCCGTCTCTGCTCTTATTTCTAACTAAAAGCTCTTTATTGAAAATACCTAAATTTCTAAATTAAGAGTTCCTTATTGAAAGGAGCCACAAGGACACAGAATAGCTTATATACAATACACTCTTGTGTATTTTGAGAATTTTCCAAAAAGATTAATACATGCAAGCAAAAATATGGCATGCTTTTGGACTGTCTCAGAAGAATGGCAGTATACTATCTTGGGATCACTATGGAAATATTATATTGAGAGAACATTTAATTATGAATGCATAAAAGAATATTGGCCTTAGAGGATGATTCTATTTCTTCCCAGTTTTATAGCTAGAATATTTTTATAAAATGACCTGTGGAACTGAAGTAGCCTTCCAAATAGCTTCATCATGGGTCATGATTATTATCAGATAAGGATGTGGAAAAAAAACAGGTTAGGATCTTTCTCCCCAGAGTCTGGGTGTGGAATAAGCAAGCAGCTAACATTGAGTGGCGCTAGCCTGAGTTCAGCGTTCTCCCCACATCACTGCATCACAGGGAGGGACCAACTTCTTTACTTCAGTGACCTCATGGGCTTAGTGCAAGCCCGAAGCTCTGTTATGAAACAACATGGAAGAAACATGACAGGAACAAAAGGGACAGGACGGGAGAGCTCATTGATGATATGAGGTCCATTGCTTTATTCCTTCTTATTTGATATTTATGCAAAGACTTGCCATGTGCTGGACAAACTTTGTAATGCCACAACAGTAAGACTTTAATAACTACTTTCTTCTTTTAATTTTTATTTTTTGATAACTTCTATTTTTCTCCATCTTTGGGGAAAAGGAAATGTATGGGAGTTACTAATTCTGTAGTATTTTACCACTCTTTAAGGTCACCTTCACATGAATTTCCTCTGTCTACTTAGGATCATGTATTAATTGTCAACAATTAATTTTAATAAAATTCCCCGATTGAAATGTATGTGCTATTAGTTATAGCCATGTTTTTAAAACACCCTGATAAGCAGCAGTTTATATTTTTTTCTCTTCCCATATACTATAATGGCTCCAGATAAGCAGGAATTTATGTGGTAAGAATTATGTTAGGATCTAGGATAGAAGAATTTGCTTTTGTCTTGTAAAAATTAGTTGTGTGGGATACACATAGGTGATTACTCTGAATTACAAGGCAAAGTCCATACATTTACTTCATATATACTATAGCATTCTACCAATGCTATAACAAAACAAATGAGGATTATGGTTGTTGATGCCTAGGATGTCACTGTGAGATATCACTCTCTTAGGCAGTAAGCTATTCCACATGCTCAAGTATGGCCTCTTCCATCTTGCCTTTTTCTACAGTCTCAAGGACACTCCCAGAGGATGGGCTTCACTTGTGTCTTGATACGACCATCCTGCCTTTCCCCAGGTGTTTCATTCTCTCTTGAGCACTGGTCACATTGCATGCTACTTAGTGTTTGCTTTTCTTCTATTAACCCAGTTTGTATATGACGGAAGGAAGAAACTGGATCTCACCGACTGTTACAGAGCGTGTCAGTCATGCTCCATAATGAACACTAGGCACTCCTTAAAGGCATTTCTCCCTGCACAGTGGGCTTAGAGTGACCCTGGAACATGTCAGTAGGATTTAAGTAATAGACATGTTCTTGAATTAGTCAGGTAGAACCTTGTAGTGTGGAAATATAGAAATAGATCTGCTGTCATTCCAGACGAGAAACCAACCCATTTAGAGGATTCTGTACTTAGGTCTCAATCCAGAGAGTGAACCCATTATAGAATAAAGCCGGAGAGTACCTGCAAAAATCATCGTCTGCACTTCATCTGGACTTGAAAACCATACTTGGATGCCATCACCATGAGTGTTTGTTGTGTAGGAACACATTGTTGTTCTTAGGGGATATTCGTTAAAGCATTGAGGGGTGATCTGCACTTAGATACAGATACACAGAGAGAGGGAGATTGATGGATAGGGACCCGGAGAAAGGAAACAAGTGGAACCAAAGATAACCGTCTACCTGTGAGGTCGAGGCATGTTCATCGTTCTGTTTTTGAACGTGAGTTTTGTCTGTTGTTTCACCAAAGCTGCCTGCTCGCTGGTGTCTGGCAAACTCCTTAACTTCTCTAAGCCTTAGCCGTTTCTTTAAAACAGACAATGGGTGAGATTACTGGCAAATTCACTGTGCAGTTTAAGGGACACTAGTGTCAAGCTTCCAGTCAGGGTTCAAAGGACATCAGCTGGTGTGCTAATTACAGCAGCTGTCTGAGCATTAATCACATGTTGACACTGCCATTTTGTCTTATATGGAGCTAGGGATTGAACCCATGACTCATGCTTGCTAGCCAAGCAGTCTAGCACTGAGCTATAACTGGAGACCTTGGAGACCTTTAAGTCTTCCATTTTAAATGTACAATGCAGATATAGTTACTACTGGATAGTGGAATCCTTACACTAGGTATAGGTGATACAAAAGCTTATAGAAGACAAGGTACATTTTGGCTTTTCTTGATTTCTGAAGTTATAAAGTAGTTGCCAAAATGTCAAAATGTTGCCCCAGAAAAGGTTTCCTTAACTATTAGGTTTTCTTTTGGTTAAGGAGATGAATGAATTTTCCACTTGTTAAAAACCTTAACAGTAAAGTAAACTCTTTACCATGTAATGAGCTTTTAGAGATCTCTTTGTGCCTGTATTCTTTACACCCTCAGATTGCATTTGCATTCTTGCTTTCCAAATTGGTTTGTTGAAACATACAAAATAACAGCAAGCAGTCACGCCTGTCTGTGTGGCAAGTGCTGTGCTGAACGTTCTACTCCTCCCAGCCTTGGGGATGAGCACTAGCCATGGATCCGAAGGAGTGGGAGCACAGGTAGCTGATCTAATTTGCTTAACGTCAAACGGTGGCTGAGGAGGGACAAGTGCTGTGATATGAACCTGGACAATCACCCACAGCAAATCACATGCTCATATCCGCTCTCGGCTTATCTGATGATGCAACAGGCAAAGACAGGACCACATCTCTGGGTTAAGATGCCCAGGAAACAAAATGTTTACAGAGAGTCCTTATTTCTGGAGAAAGGACCAAGGTCCTATCCAAAACGTCGATTTCCCAGTTTCAGGAAGTCAGTGGTTTCCATATTCTTCACACATCTTCTCTGCCAGTGTCTTAGCCCTGTCTCTTTACATGGCTCACCGTTTCTCTGGGCTAGCACAAATAGTTCCCATCAGTGTTAAGCTACAGCCACTTACTAGATGCTAAGGCTCATTTTCTGGTGAGCGTGTCATTGTGTTCAAGGGTGGTAATTTTTAGGAATTCAGGTGTTCTTCCACATGGCCAAGAGCCTTGAAAACATAAGGACTCTGATGGTTCTGAAATATAATGTGCTAATTTGAGGGTAAATGTTCTTTTGAGGTGGTTTTGTTTGAAATCTTGGATACTATCAGTTCAAAGACACTGACCAATAGGCCTTAAGGGTTTCATTATAGGTGAGAATTATACAGCAGAAATCAAATTCAAAGCATTGATCTCCCTAAAAGTCTTAGCAAGAAAGGATGCATGTGTGTTTGTATGATATGCTTTTTATCTATAATATATTTTTCCTATATAAGTATTCTCATGTATTTGCACTCATGTTCCATGTGGAGGCTGTAGCCAGTGTATTGAGTATAAAAAGGGGATTAAACACAGGTTTTTGGGATTTTTATAATTTTCTTTGAAAATGTTTCATGTTTTCTTATTTTACATACTTTCAGAAAATATGTGCTGGTTTCAGAGCCCAGAAAACACAGAAAAAGACAAAGATGCACTCAATAATGGTTTCCCAGAGTGCCTGCTAGAACTTTCTTTGGACATATAGGATATGAATGCACTAAGGCTAGCTGTATCTTATGAGCTACAGACATTTGTTTGATTGTCTCTGTGGAATCATAGAATATTATCAGTTTAAGAGATTGTGGAACCAATCAGTCCCATCGGAAATGAGACACGGTATTGTTGCCTACAGGTGGGTCTAAGAACATTTGTAGTCTCGGGCTCTTTCTGAAAGTTGAGGGCTAATGCCCAAACAATAAAGCTATTAAAATCAAGAGTCTCAGCTAAGCCATAGCTCAGGACTCAAGAAACAGAGTCAGGACAGAGTCTTGACGAGCTTAGTCCGAGCGATGAATACACAAGCCAGTTTACTCTGCCCAAGTTCTTTACTCCTCCAGGTTTGGAATAGGGACTATGAAACCGGACCACACATGAGGATCATGGCTGAGCATCACTGGAGTCTGACCAGCTGATGTGAAGTGCAAAACTGTGTGTGGAACTCTCTATTCCCTTTTAGTAGTCCCTGGAAAAAGCCTATACAGTTTACATTAGAATGCCAACAATGTACAATAAGTGAGCTTAAAGACTATTACCCTACTTACTTCTTTAAGTTGACCATTAGATCTTGGTTATAACACAGAAAACTGATGAGAAAACTCCAGAGGCTAAAGCCTGGGTCTTTTAAAAATAGACATTATTTAGAGAACTAGTCTGCCGAGATAAGAAGACAAAAGTTACAGATTTATCTCACCGATACAGGCAAAGTAAGGAATGTCAGAATTCTTAGCACACTCTTAATTAGTTTAGGTGTAAAGTCACCAAAACTGGAATTATATCAAATTGCTTATCAGTGTCCTGTTAGCCTCTCTTCCAACTTCCCACGAGGTTGGTTTCTGTGCCTGTCTGGATCATCTGCCTCTCTGGCATCAAGCACTCTGCCGTGTTTCACGCTTCAGAATGTGAGGAGAGCCACCCCAGAAAGAGAACATGGCACTTAGGGATTTTGTAAGGAGTAAAGATCAATAAATAAATATAAAGATCAAATTATAGTTGCCACATGTTTAAGCTAAACTTCTAGTAGGTGTTTGGGAAAGCACCACTGTTCTGCCTGGTATCTCTTGGAACTGCCACTCAGGGCTGATAGTTCTCTCTCTTAACCTGTGTGGTCAGGAAGCTGGGTCCTGTGGCCATGGCCAGCTGACTCACTGTGCAAGGAAACTCATTTATTATAAATCCTCTTGAGGAACAGCCCTTGCAGCTGAAATACTTAAAATGTGCTTTGGTCCCTTGGCAACAAGCTACCATGAAACTCAGCCTAACTGAGAATCAATAGCTGGCTGCCTGCCTCCCAACCCCCACGTGACCCATCTCACACCCTTCTCCACTGTAGACTCTAAGGAATCAGTGACCTAACTAGAGAAGATTCAAATTCTGAGTCCCTACTGTCAAAATCGAGATAATACCACCTACCTGCCATTTTCTGTCATTGTCCCTTTCCCAATTAGATGGTAGACTGAGCATTGCTCTGAAAACTAAGTAGCATATAATACTTCTCACTTACAATAGTACTATATTATTGTCCATTTACAAGCAATGAGCTACTTTACACAAATCTACTTTAAAAGATGAATCCTATGATTAATACAAGTTTGGCTGTATTGATACTTAGATTATACACTATGTCAAAGTCAAAGAAAAGACTAGGTACTTCTGAAGAGGCTAGTCGAGGTAATAAACAGTAATTTTGCTTAGGAATACATACATGACATGTGCGTTTCACATTCTCCATTTGACACGAAATGTAAAGGTAGATTATGATCTTCCTCAGGTGCCACTGAGTTCTTCAGATCCCAGCTTGTCTTAGCTCTGCTGTGTGGTGTTGGGATGCTAACTTCACCTGTCTGGGCCCCTGCTTCCCATTTTTAATACAGTCTGGACTTTCTGTCAGCTTTGGCATTTACAAAGTAGGTTTTATTATTAATCACCCTAATCTCTCTGATTTAGATGGTACAAAACTCAAAAGACCTGGTGCATTCTTGAAAGCTGAAACAAACAAATAACAAACGTGACCTACGCTCCTAGGAGATTTTTTGAGAAACAAACAAACAAACAAACAAAAACCCAAAACCAAAAAAACTCAGACAACTCAAGTGCCTCAGGAAAATCTACCCTTGGAACAACAGGAGCAAATAGGCACAGAAGCTACAGGTTGGCCAGGCTCTGTTCTTCAGTTAAAAAACCATGGGGACCTAACTTGGTTAGTTTAGATTATTTATGAACTGAAGTCAGCCAGTCCCTCTGATCCTCCATTTCACACACATGCGGGCTATCTCACAGGTGCCTCCTCGGTTCCCCAAGAGCACCGCACAGCCCTCCCCCCCCAATCAGGATTCCCTCTCCCCATCCCGCCACCCCGAACCCTGACCGCCTAGTCCCCGGCCACGTGCGCCGCCGGCGCCCGCTCGCACCCCGCACCCCGCACCCGCACCCCACGTCCTCGGCGCGCGTACCTGTGTCTCTGTCCCGGGGCCTCGGCTGCCCTCGCTCCGTGTCCCCAGCCGCCCGGGGCGACCGCTCACAGGAAGCCGGCGCCGCGAACCGGCGACCCTTTTATAACCCGCTCGTGACTCATAACCGACCAGCGCCGGCTGCAAAAGCCCCCGCCTCGCCCCCCCCCCCCGCCTGTTCTTGGAACCTCCGGCTCGAAAAACTTTTTTTTTCTTTTTAAAGGAAAAGTCGAAGAAAAAAAAAAAAAAGTCCAGCGCTGCGAGGAAGCGGGTGTTCCCCTTTCCCTTCCTCCGGGGTCACCGTGCGTGTTTTCTCCTACACGCTCCGTGGACTTTCCTGACCTGCTGCGCGGTGCTTTATTCTTAAAGGAAACGCATTCAAATGCGGTCCACAGGGGAAGTTGCTAACTTTTGGCAGCAGGGTGGCCCGGAGTCTGTACACTCTCAGGGCCGCCGAAGGACCAGGCTGGAGTACTTCCCCAGCCTCTCATGAGGACAGACAGGGCATCAGGGCATCCTCTTCCCCTTGACCCTTGCAGACCCTGCCATTGATTCGGAATGAGCAACAGGTCTGAGAAAGGACTTGCCTTGCCAGGACCTGCGTTTACACGTGGGCATCCTAACGATAAACAACTCTGATAGTCTTTAATTTTGACCTTCCCAGCTTTACACTCGGCTCTTATGCTCCCCCCCCCCCCCCGGACTTCACTCCTTACTCTCCTTCAACTCTACCAAAAGGAGGCATTTTCTTGAAGCAGACCAGGTGATACCTGAGTAGGAAAAAAAGACCATCCTAGCAAAGTTATACTGCAAACCTGCGGGAGAAACGCCTTCAGGAGCCACCGTTCAGTTTAGAGCAGTGGTTCTCAACCTTCCTAATGCTGCGACCCTTTAATACAGTTCCTCCTGTTGTGACCCCCAGCCATACAATTATTTCGCTATTATTTCATAGCTGTTATGAATAGTAATGTAAATATCTGATATACAGGATATCTGCTATGCAACCACTGTGAACGGGTTGTTAGACACCCTTCCCACCTCGAGTCCCTAATCCCCTCGCCCCTCCCCCAACGTGGTATTCCCATCCAGAGAGAACCATCGACTTGGAGGAAGAAGGTAGCAGGGGAGTTAAGGGTTGAGACAGAACTAACTTCACCATCATAGACCCCATTAGGTTTTTGTTTTGTTTAGTTTTTTTGTTTTTTGTTTTTGTTTTTGATAAGGCGGGTCATTTCTGGATTCCAGAACGAGTGTCCACCACTTGGACCTTCCATCCCAAGGTCAGAAGACATGTTAGAACAGTTTGTGTAGAATGTATGTGAAAATCTTAGTTTCTAATCTCCTGAATGAGGAGTTGGAAATTACAGTAATATTACAGACTGCCCAGGTTGGTTAAGGAACTTGTGAGCATTTTAAGAACCTCTCGTTCTTAAAAGGCATAAAATTTCCCTCTTGTATAATTCAAAGAGTGACCATGTTGGTTATAACTCATATTTATATAGCATTTGACATAAGTCAGGCCTTCCCCTAAAACTCCACATAAGTGTTTGTGGACATTCTGAGAGGAGGAAAAGGAGGTACAGAGAGATTGAGAAAACAATTTACATTAGCTTGTAGCGGTGGAAAAAGCTGAGAACGAAATCCATCTCTAGCTAGGTGGGCTAGCTGTCCACTCTAACATCTCTAGATCCCTGTAGCATCTGGGAGCCCGGGAAGAACCAGGCAGCACAAACAACTGGCCTAGGTATGCAGAAAGAAAGAACAGACCCTACCTGGGCAGTCTGTACCTTCTGCTAGGTAGAGAGACCTGTGAGACCTGTCAAAAGTTCTCTTTTCTCCTGTACGGTAGCCTAGGCGGTTTCCATCCCTCAGGTAACAAGCTCACATCACTTGGTATAACAGAAGCAGAGTTCTCAACCTCCATCTTTCAGGGAAAGGAGCGTTATCAACTGAAATCCCACCCTTCACCCTGCATCTCTGTTTTAGTCCCGAATGGGACCTCTCAGCTTTGTGGACAAAGAGATGGACTTCGGGTTGTCCGATCTTCTAAGATTTCACACTGATTCTGGTTATGGAAATTGAGAGTTATTATGTCTGCATTTCAGTTTCCTCCCCTGTCATGTGGATGATAATGGGATGGTTAGGAGCAGAACTGTCTAATCCTAGAACACTGAAGGCTTTCTCCTACCACACATAGTTACTCTTCCTGAATGTGGCCCTCTAGCAGCTGATAAAGGTTAACAAAGACCCTAAAAGTGGACAGATGGGGCTAGTGACCTCATAGGAAGAAGGGATGCCAGAGTCATTTCTCTATCATTCCTGTTCCTTCTTCTCCCTCTCTACAAATGACATGACACCTGAATGACATGGTAGTTGCTTATAAGCCAGGGAGCAAGTAATCTCTAGAAACCACACTTGCTGGACCTTGATCTTGGGCTTTCTATCCTTCAAAAATCAAGATTATTTTTTTTTTTAATTTCAGTGGCTCAGTATATAGGTATAGTTATACCAATACTAGGATAAGTGAGCCAGGCAGTGGTGGCTTACACCTTTAATCCCAGCACTTGGGAGGCAGAGGCAGGCGGATTTCTGAATTCGAGACCAGCTTGATCTACAGAGTGAGTTCCAGGACAGCTACACAGAGAAACAACCCTGTCTCCAAAAAAACAAAAACCAAACAAACAAAAAAGGATAAAATGATTAATGAACTCGTTTTGATTAATACAGAGCATCTGTTCCAAACGATAGCTTGAAAAGGAATGGTCATCTACTCATTGGGACACGTTTATCCCAAGGTTGTGGGCAAAAATCCCTTCCATGTTAAAGCCCTAGTGTGCACTACTTGAGAAAGTGATCCTATTTGGAAATAAGGTCTTAATGGTACAATTAGTTAAAATTAGATCATTGGAATAGGGTGTGCTCTGCATCCAATATATCTGGTGTCCATCTAGAAAGAACATAATGGGTACAGAAAGAGACCCAGAAGGAAGGTGGAGGTGACGTGAGGAGATGTGGTATGTATGCCAGGTATGGAGACCTTGCACAGACTTTCCCTTCCCAGCCTCCATCCTGGAGTTCAAGTTTTGAGAACTGGGGTATGTTTGTGCTGTGACTCATATCCAGTTTCTGGTCCTTTGTCCTGGTGGACCAAGAAAAGTAACAAATGTGTGTCTGGGGCCCATTTGGCATTGGTTTCTCCCTTTACTCTGTAACACCACTAGTAGCCTCCCAGACAAACGTGTGGATTGTTGATACTGCTTATTATAGATGGGATGAGCCTCTTATAAGTTGTGGCAATGGGCCAACTGTATAACTCTGAAAAAAATCCTGCAAGAAATCCTGAAAGTCCACAAAGTCCACAAATGTGCAGAATTCACGATAATCACAGGGAACAATCAGAAGCCAGCCTCTTGTCTCTCTTCCCAAAAAATAAATTGTGGGGAAAAAAAAATAAAAAGAATCTGTTAAATGTTGAGACCCAGGCCTGGTGATTACTAAACCCAGCTTGGAACTTGGCTCTTTGGAAGGATATGAGAGAGACGTTTCCCAGAGTGTATAATACATTTTAGATGGTGGGTGAGGAAACAGACCAGAGTGTCAGACTTGGCCAGTTCATTTAATGAAGCCCGAGGTTTCAGCTCAGTGTTAACTTGGTTGGATAATAACATGGATATTATTAATTATTCTGTGAACTTGTAGATGCTCTCAGTCCCCCGGGATGAAGCAGGCTGAATTGGCTTCCTCTGGACTCCATCAGTGAGGCAACCATAATTGATGCCTGAGGCTGAAAATGTGGCCTTCATAAGATGTCTGGACTTAATGGTGTCCATTAGTTTGTCACAAACAAAGCGTCATGTTTATTCTCCTATCATAATTTAATTTTTCCTGATTTCACTGTCTGTAACATTTTCGATGCCCAAAGTCTGAAGTTTACAGTTTTATTAATTTTTTTCACCCAGATATCTTTTGTAAATAGGTTACTGGTTTAGAGGAGTTTGTGACCCCCTTATATTCTGGGATGCCTTCAGAGGATAAAGGAGTGGTCTTCTAACTCTCACCCCTCTTTCTATCCATCTGATAGTTGAATTCCACAAATTAAAGAGCTTTCATCTTTCAATCTGCTCTTTCCCGTTGCCCCACCCCCCCCACCCCTCTTCAAACAACAGTGAGGTCACACTTCTGCCTAGAAGACAGTGTTCACTGCCATGGGCTACTTGTTGAATCAAAGTCTCCTAAGATTCTTGTGTGCACACACTGCCTTCTGTAGATAATTTTCTGTGTAAGCTTTATGTTTCAGCTTTGGGGATGCAGAGTTTCCACTTTTGGCCCATGTCATCTTTTTAAAGTCGTGAGAAGCCAGGTTGTCACAGTGTCTTGGACCTTTTCAGTGGAGGAAGTGAGGGGCTCTGGGGACTAGCCTGAAATTCTCAGAACATTCTGTTTAATGAGCAACATTGGAAGGGAAGTGCTCTTGCCTTTGGCTCTGTTGTTACCCCATACAGAGCAAGTTCCTCTGCCTGCCCCCTATAGTGCTCATCTGAATTCAATATCTGACCCCAGCCACATTCTTATCTCAACTGGTCTGGCCCAGTGTTCTCAGCTTTACTTGGTAAATGATGAGTCACTTGTAGTAAATCACTCTCCATAGGTTTTTCTTTTTTCCTTCCTCCATGAAATAGTGGGGAGACTTCTCTAAGCACCAGCATTTTCTATTCTGTGTTCTGTTTTCTGCCCAAAGACCAGCATCCTGTGGACCATGTACTAGAACCTTCTCAGAACTCGAGTGTTGCTCACTATATCTCTCTTCTTGTCCTTATGGTGCCACTAAATTCTATTGCATAAGGACCTCCATCTTTATGACCTCTTTAACTATATCCTAAAAGTCTTATATGTAAATATATTTACATAGTGGTTAGGGATTCAACATAAGAGTTTAGGAGGAAATTAATTCAAATCACAGCATTTATATCCTCCCAAATTGCATGCCATTTTCATATATATGTACCCATATCCCAGAATACCTTCCAAATCAGATATGGAAGAGACTAGGAAAGTCATTCATCCTGAAGAAATTTTCTTCTCTGCCTGTGAACCCCTGAAACCAGACAAGTTATTCGATTCTAAAATATAATGGAGAGACAGACATAGGATAAACATTCTTATTCAAAACAGAAAAGAAATTAGGGAAGAAAGAGGAGGTGGCATGCTACCAGATGTTCAAAAGCTGGGAGGTCATGGTTGGTTCCGTTGCTTGTAAAGGTTGAGTTTGATCTTTGGTTCAATGCTCCACCTCCCAGATCTCCTGGGTTCTGGAATGTTGCAATGTCTCTAGGATGCGATCCTACAGGTCAGCTGCCTTGTGAAATCAAGGCAGTGGTCTTGACGACTTTTGAATCACCTTTCAAGCTGGGTTTATTTTTTTCCTTCTTAAAGAATGGGATATGTTTATAAACAAAACACTGTGTTGCTTATCAGGGCCAAGGAGTTGGATATCTTTCCTTTATTCCATTTCTACTCTGTCCATTTCAATTTATAGGAAAATGTTTTGCTTATCTAATTGCAGAGGCCCCTTACTGAATTATGCTCCAGCAACACCCTTGGTGTCCTCTTATTATTATTTTTGCAATAGGCTGACAGTTTCCCAAGTCTTCTTGTTCCTTTTGGCTAACAATTCCTTCTTGATCACTCTTATTTCCAACTTTACTGTAATCCAGCCACTCCTTCAACACTCTGCTTAGATAAATCTTCCACTAAATAGCCAGTTTCATCACTCTGAACTTCTATGGGTTTTGTTTTGTTCTTTGGCATTTTGTAACAGGGTCAGGTTTTTCTCCCGTTGTTTTTTGTTTTTTTTTTTTTTTTTGTTTTTTTTTTTTTTAACAGCATAATTCTTATTTCTGCCCAAGACCTCAGTGGAATAGCCTTTAGCAAACATGTTTCTACCAACAGCTTCATGACTACCGTGTTTTCACAACAAGACACCATCTTTCTCTCTGGCTCTTTTTCTCTTCATTTTAAGTATTTTTAGCTCCCATGGTTCCAGCATGTATGTTGAAAATGTTTCAGCCTCTGTATGGAGCCCAGTTCTGAAACCTCCTTTGGTATTTAACCCTTTGAGGTGCACATGCTCCATTTCTTAGTGCCAAAGTCGTTATTACTCTGCTATGGCTAACTCAAATAAACTACCAGAGACAAAGTAGCTAAATTGATACAATTTTATTTCTCATCAGTCTAGAACTAGGATGAATAAGGTCAACTCTGAGGCCCATTAGATGCCTGGTGGATGCTCTTTCCCTGGCCTACAGAAGTTCACTGTCTTACTGCGGCTGCGTGGCTCTTCATCCTGTGCAGGCAGAGAAAAATTTCAAGCCCACCTGCTCTGTTGGATTTAAACCCCACCATTGTGAGTTTAATTAACCTTTAATTATCCCTTAAAACTATATCTCCAAATAAAATCAGGGACACGGTTCAATCTACCACACTCACTGTGTGAGATAAGGGTACTAGGTCAGCTTTTCCCTTTTATGTAAATAAAATAATTCAAGTTTTTCTCTACAAAACTTCAGAAAGAAATAAAGGTCTGACGATACAGATGATTGCTCAAGTGATTTTAAAAAATAAAGAATAGTATTCTAGGAGCACGCCTGAGACATCCCCCCCCCTACTATGTGGCATGCCCAGACGACCCCTGCCCACTGTCTTGCAGCACAGGTGGGGTGGAAGACATCCAGAGACTTGGATACCACTAAGATGAGCAAGCAAGTGTTGGAGAGATGGGAGAGAAAGATAATCAAATTGGTGTGTGAATAAGGAAGATAGGGTGAGCTAGAGACTCAAGGTAAGTGAGGGTCATCTTGGCATGAGTAGCCTGTGGTGCCACCTGAGGCCATGTCTGGGTCTATGGCCTTGAAGAATTGACCCATGTTGCCACCAAAGGGCAAGCAGACATCCCTTGTCTTGGTTGCTGACTGGGGCCATGTTGATATCTGAGGTCTGTGCAGAGCTGGCCTCACCCCTTGCCTGGGCAGTATGGGAGAGCAGGTTCCAATGGTGTGAGAGTGAGAGAGCTGGCTCTTCCCCTCACCCGCTGCAGCACGTAAGAGAGAGACCATGCACCTTCGCCTGGGCAGCACAGTAGAGCTGGCCACGGTGGTGTGGGTGTGGAAGAGCCAGCTCCGCCCCTCGGTGGTTGTGTGGTGGTGTGGGCAAGGGATATATGGACCTTCCCCTTGCCACCACTGCAGCAGTGCTGGAGAGTTGGCCCGGATGGCCTGGGAGAGGAAGAACCAGCAGGCTAACAAACTCAGCTACAGACCTGGGCCATGATCCAGGGATTTGAGTTGGCCCACCCCTACATCTACCCCATCTATGTACTGCTGGAGCATGTGGGTTGGTTCTGCAAATCCAAAGCTGCAGGATCTCCGTGGCACGAGGCAATAGCAGGATATCCAAGCAGAGTCCTGGTAGGATCTAGTATTGATAGTGTAGCAGAAGCCAGAGGCCTTTAACTTGACCAATGACTAAATGCAATGAACATCTGCAAGTAAAGCTGGGCAAAAGGGTATACTGTATGTGACGTACCACAGACTTCATGGCAAGATGTTGTCTGTCTGTCTGACTGTCTGTCCATCCATCCATCCATCCATCCATCCATCCATCCATCCATCCATCCATTTATCTATCGTTTTGAGAGGAGGTTGCAAGGGTGGAGGGATGGGGATTGAGATGCATGATGTGAAATTCACAAATAATAAAAAGTTAAAGACGAAAGAATGTTATTCTGAAGTTCATTTTCCTGAGTGTAACAAGAATGACTGCAATGGATTTAGAATGTGGGGAAGAAGTAGATTCTAAGGAACGGTAGGAAGAGTGAGGGTAACCTAGGTGTCAGAGCTAGAGTGGAGCTACAAAGTTATCGTTGGCTTAGACAAATGGTTGTGAGAGTAACCCATGAGGCACTTAGCATTGCTATATTGAACAGAAATCACACATTTAAATATGCTCCAGGCTCAGTTACCTCTGATACAACAAAACAGTTTCCATGACAACATAAACACACAGGTGGACTTCCTTTCATTACATTTTCAAAGATGCCCCAAAGGACTGTATTATTACTGTTGTATAACTTTCATGGTGCAGGGGATTGGATCTGTGCCTTTGTACACGTGAGACAAATGTTCTATCACTGAGTTATAGCCTCAGCTCCATGTTTCTTTCTTAGTAAGCTTTGCTCTGAATACTTATCTTGATTTCCATCATGTAGCTACATTATCAGTATTCGGTTATTAATAAATAACAGGTAACAGAAGGCCAACAAAAAAGCGTTATGTACCTGTGTTCCAAGATGAACCAGGAGTTAGTCACACCCAGAATCTCAGCACCTCAGAGGCTGAAGCAGGAGTGTTGCCACACATGTGAGACCCATATGGGCTTCAGAGCAAGACTTTGTCTAAACAGACAAACAAACAAACAAACAAACAAAACCAAAAACCCAAAACTCAAAAACAAAAACAAAAACAAAAACAAAAAAAACCACAAAAAACCCGATTGCCTGAACAATTTTGATTTAACAGATTAAAGATCTGTTAATATAGATAAAATATTTAGCATCTACTAGAATGTTTGGTATTTTTTTTATGAGCCCTTTCCTTAAAGAATAAGGTAAATTGAGTTTCAATTTGTCCATTGTCAGAACTCTGTGAGATCAGACTTTCTCCTCTTTGACCTCAGCCATCTGAGTAACTGGAGTCAATGTCTACTTTCTTAAGCACCTCTGATTTCTTGCTTTCTCTTACTGCACAGTTCAGTTCATTAAGAAATCTATAGAGTCAACCTTAAAACCGTATCCTAACAGCATCTAGTTCTTTCCATATCTATTTTGTTACCATAATAAAGCCACTAATTCTCTCGGGTTAGCTGTCCCCTGCATTACGAATGTGTAGCCAGAGTAGTGTGTCTTCCTATCTCCACGGTTTGTTTGTTTGTTTGTTTATTTATTTATTTATTTATTGAGAAAGGGTATTATCATGTAGCTCTGGCTATATTGGAACTCACTGTGTAGACCAGGCTGGCCTTTAACTCACAGAACTTTGCTTGCTTTACCTGCTTTGCCTGTCTCTTTCTTCAAAGTCATGAAATTAAAGACATGTTCTATTATGCCCAGCCCAGAGTCACCCTTAATACTTGTGATGGTTTGTGTATACTTGGCTCAGGGAGGGGCATTATTAGGAGATGTGGCTTTGTTGGAATAGGTGTGTGACTGTTGGTGTGGGCTTTAAGACCTTCATCCTAGCTGCTTGGAAGCTGCTATTCTAATAGCAGCTTTCAGATGAAGATGTAGAACTTTCAGCTCCTGCTCCACCATGCCTGCCTGGAAGCTGCCATACTCCTGCCTTGATGATAATGAACTGAAACTCTGAACCTATAAGCCAGTCCCAATTAAATGTTGTACTTATGAGAGTTGCCTTGGTCATGGTATCTGTTCACAGAAGTAAAACATTAAAACCCTAACTAAGACAATATGTGAAATCAGCTGTCCAGTTCTTACACAAAGTCTGCCATAGTTTTCTACTGTAGTCAGAATAAATTCCAAATTTCTAATCTGTCTTGTGAAATCCTGTAGCATTTGGTCCTACTTATTTCTCAGATTTTATCTATTCATTTTCCATATCTCAGCCTGATTTTTGTATTCCTGCAAGTTAATTATGCTCACTCATTTTCGCTATATTATGGTGGTTACTATGACCCTTCTTGAATTTTCTAGAAAAATATGTAAAAGTGTGTGAAATAGAGTTTTGCTATCTTTGATCTTCTAGAAGGATGAAATTCCCTGTTCTTGGTTGTTGAAGTTTCAGCTTGCTTGTGCGGATCTTGTCTACAGGACATGGGATCTGAGGACGTGAAAGAATGGAACAGACTACAGTCTGATGCTGTAGACAATCTTACTTCAGTTTCAGTGTACTTTTATACACAACTGTAATACAAGAGCAATGATCCCAGAAAGGTTGTTTGAGTTCAGAAAAACATGATCAGAAATATGTAAATAAATACCAGTAAGCATACACCAAATATTAACTAAGTAGCTCCTTTCCTCTATCTTTCTCAGGACAGACCAGTTTATACACAATTGCATGGCATGGACTGTAGATTATATATGGGAAAGCATGAAAACAAGTCAGAAGGCCATACCCAGGTTCAGAGTACACGGGCCAGATTGAGTTCTGCAGCTATGTTCTGACATTCAACAAGAATAAACTTATCTTATAAATTGAATGTAAGTGTTTGTCACAGAAGCCATGAAATCAAGTGTAAGAGTAATCCAGGGAACAAAACACACCTGAGGTAAAAGGCTCTATTTTTTCCCTGGAGCCTCTCACAGTTCCCCAAGGCATTGTTCACTAGGTATTATTCTTTTGACTGTGTTCCTACTCGCATCAAAAGGAACCACTTTGAGGAGTTGGCTGAACTGGGCAAGAGATCCACATAGCCTCTCTCAAGATGAAATGTGCAATTTAGGTTACCTTTACAAAGAACGTGTCTGTGAGAACATAGTGACCCAAAGCAGTATGAGACTAAATAATGAGAACAGTCTGAGGAATGTTTGATAGAGATTGGAACCTTGCCCTGACACACATTCCTTTCTCAAAGCAGAATGGGTAAACACCCATGAAGCAGATGCCCAGCAGTAAGGTCAATGCCTTTTCCAGTGCTAGCCTACTGTTCATATATTACACACTAGGGACTATATATAAAGCCCTATAGGATCTGTAGATTGATGTACAAATTACTTTTCAGTGTACAAAACATAGGTTGGGTTTTTAAAATTTTATTTTATTTATTTTTTTAAATTTTTAATTAATTAATTATTATTATTATTATTTTTACAAAGTGAACCTTCTCTGGAAGTTGGCATCTAAAAAGTTCAGTTTCCTGAATACCTTTTCCCAGATAGTGGCAAGTTAATCTATCTAATACTACTCTTTTCTTGATGTCAATTAAGATGGTCAGGTTAAACTACAATATTCCTGATGAGCCCTGCCAGGTTCCCATGGTAGTGATGGGAGGGGAGATGGCTGGGTGCACTTGTGTTTACATGGAGGTTGACTTTCCTTTCTGGTTGGAATGGTCTATGGTGATCTCCAAAGTGTACAACAATATCATACTAATAGGATGTTTCCAGAAGGCAACGGCACAAAAAAGTCCAAACTAAGGTCAAGTCTTAGCAAATGACGAAATGGTGAGGTACATCTTATTACACGGTGCTTTGGTGATGCTGCATGGTGATGGCAGCTTTGAAATACCTCGAGTGTGTGTGTGTGTGTGTGGTGTGTGTGTGGTATGTGTGTGTGTAGAAATATATTTAGGGTTAAGGAAGCAGGGTAGGCTAACTGCAGATCCTCACCTCCCTCTCCTGTTTTCTAAATCCGTTCCCCAAGTGTTACCCAGCCTTTCTCCACTCAGACTACCTGCTGCAGTCTCCTCTTCTTCCTCCCCAACCTTGTCTCTTTCTCCAGGGGATCATACAGATCACAAGATTTCTAGGAAATTGTGGACATCATGAACAAAACCAAATCTAAAAATAATAGGATTAGAGAAATCCAAAGGAACACAGAAAATATTTTCAACAAAATCATAGAAGAAAATTTCCTTAACCTAAAGAAGGATATACCTATCCAGTCAAAAGAAAAATACAGGACACCGGATAGACTGGACCAGAAAAAGAAATTCTTCTCAGCACAAAATCAAAACACAAAATGTGCAAAACAAAGAAAGAATATGAAAAGCTTCTAGGGAAAAAGACCAAGAAGCATACAAAGGCAGACATATTAGAATAATAACTGACATTTCAATGGAAACTATAAAGGCTAAAAGGACCTGGATAGATGTTCTAGAACCTTTAAGAAACCACAGATGCCAGTTCAGAATATTATACCCAGCAAAACTTTTAATCACATAGATGAAGAAAAAGAGCCATTCCATGATAAAAACCAAATTGAAGCAACCTCTGTCTATAAATCCAACCCTTTAGAATATTCAAGAAGGAAAACTTCAACCTAAATAGGTTAACTACATCCAAGGAGTGTATTTCTTTCTCTAACACACACACACACCCCACAGTAACAAAATAACAGAAGATGAAAGTCAACAAACATTTCCCATACTCATTGATATCTTTCAACATCAGTGGTCTCAATTCTGCAACAAAAAGGTATAGACTACCAGAATGGATGTGAAAAGAGGATCTATTCTTGCACTGTATTAGAAAAACACATTTTAACATCAAAGATAGATATCACCTCTTAGTAAAAGGATGGGAAAAGATAATCTAAGCAAGTGAATCTAACAAGAAGGCTGGTATACTCATCTTAAATTTGACAAAATAAATTTTAAATCAAAACTAATCAGAAGAAATAGGGAGGAACACTACATGCTCATCAAAGGAACAATCCACCAAGAGAACATTGCAATTATGTAAGTCTATGCACCAAGCAGAAGGACAACCAAGCTTGTAAAAGAAACACTACTTAGCTTAAATCACATGTTGACCCTCACACCAATACTGCAAGTCTTCAGTACCTAACTCTTGTCAATAGACAGGTCATCCAGACAAAAACTAAACAGAGAAATGCTAGAGCTAACTGATGTCATAAACCAAATGGACTCAGCAGATATTTACAGAACAGTTCATTTAGACACAAAAGAATGTACTTTCTTCTTAGCACCTCATGGAACTTTCTTCAAAACGTAGATATAAAGCAATAATCAGCAGATACAAGAAAACTGAAATAAGACCTTTTATTTATCATACCACTTGAGTTTAAAGCTGGATATCAACAACAACAGAAAGCTACAAGCTGTGTAGAAACTGAAAAGCTCAGTATTGAATAAAAAAATCGATCAAGACAGGAATTACAAAAAAAACCAAAGACTTTCTAGAATTGAATGAAAATGAATACATAACATATTCAATTGACATAGACACAGTGAAGTTTGTTCTTAGAGAGAAGTTCATATCACTAACTGCCTATGAGAGAGAGAGAAAGAGAGAGAGAGAGAGAGAGAGAGAGAGAGAGAGAGAGAGGGAGAGAAAGAGAGGGATCTCATTCTGGTAACAACAACAGACTTGGAAGCTCGGTGAACAAAGAAGAAATCACATCCAAAAATATTAGATGGCAAGAAATAACCAAAGTCAGGCTAAAATCAATAAAATAGAGATAATACAATACAAAGAATCAATGAAACAAAGAGTTTGTTCTTTTAGAAAATCAGTAACATTGGCAAACCCTTATCCAAATGAACTAAAATGTAGAGAGAATTACAGACCAATTTCCCTTATGAACATAATACAAACATCCTAAATAAAATACTTGCAAACTGAATCCAAGAACATTTCAAAAAGATCATCACCATGAGCATGTAGACTTCATTCTAGAGATGCAGGGATGTTTCAATATAAGAAAATAAATAAATTTAATCCACTATATTAACAAATTTTGAAAAGACAAAAATATCATGTGATCATCTCGTTAGATGCAGAAAAGGCCTTTGACAAAATGGCCTTCCTGATAAAGTCCTGGAGAGATTAGAAACACAAGGAACATATATAAACCTAATGAAGGCAGATCAATCCCATAGTCAACATCAACTTAAATGGAGAGACACTCAAAGCAATACCACTGGAATTGGAAATAAAATATTTTCAATTCTCTCCATACCCATTCAATATAGTACTAGAAGTGTTGGCTAGAGCAATCAGGCAAATGAAGGAGATCAAAGGACTGCAGAGGAGGAGGAAATAGAGAGTGTGGAGGACACCAAGACTACAGGGCTCTCTAAATCAACAGGATGAATGCTCATATGGACTCACAGAGCCTGAGGCTGCATGCATAGGGCCTTCACAGGTCTGCACCAGATGGGATCTTAGAATTGAGAGAAGTGAACACATGATCCCACCCCTAATCCTGAAGCCATCTCCATTTTATAACCACTTTCAAATGAAAATTTAGTTATCTCCAAAGGAATCTCAGCAGGGAAACAAACTACTCTTAAGGTAGTCTGCATACCCAACAGTAGATGGCCAACAGAAAAGAAACTAAATGGGATACACACAGACACACAGACACACACACACACACACACACACACACACACACACACACACACACACACACGATAATATCTATACCTACATATATATGCATATGTGTGCATACACATGCATGCATACACACACATATATATGATAATATCTATATTATATCTATACCTACACATATATCCACATGTGCACACACACACGTGTGTGTGCACACATACACATGCGCACATATATCTGCTACAGGTATTTTGTATATATATTATGGCTTCCAGTTTAGTGTTTTTAGGGGATTCCTGAGTGTTTAAACTAGTGAGTCTCTGCATCTATATCCATTGTGTGTGTGTGTATTTTCTTGAGTTCTTTTCCTTTTCTTTGTTTTGTCTAATTCTGATGTGTTTCTTTTTGTTTTATCTTATTCTGTCCTGTCCTATACTATCCTATTATTATCCCTTAGAATTGTGTTTGTTGTCTAATGAGAGACAAAAAAAGGGGTGGATCTGGATGGAAAGGAATGTGAAAAGGAACTTGGGGAGTAGAAAGAGAGAAAGCCATAATCAGGATACACTATATAAAAAAATCCTACTTTTAGTAAAAGAAAAAATGAAAAAAGAAGCAAAGAGAAAAAGAAGAAATAGAAAAGAGAAGTTTAAAAACATTACAATACCCTAAATCAGAAAGCAGTAAACTCCTCAAAGACTCCAAATGGGATTAAAAGAAATGAAATTTAAAATTTACTTATATTAATGTGCTTGTCTCCAGTAGTGCTCCGTTCCTTAAAATAAAAACCATGCTTCTTGCTTGATTAACGGACAGATGTCTCTTCAATAGGATCTGTATATATATTATTGGTTCTGTCGTCCTGACAAATAAACCACTTACATTCATAAACCTTACAGGCAGGATAAACTAAGTTGGTTTACATGTCCCATTTAATGGTTTCTTATATGTATCAACTGAGTAGTGGCAACAGGCAAAACTACCAAAGGCTACGACTTCTGAAAGACAAAAGGTGCTGAGAGTATTGAAAGAGAAGGGCCAAGAGGAGTCAGGGCATTGATTTGATCACTAGCACCACATAAAAATAAAAGGAGGAACTACAATACACATAGAACTAAGACAGAGCTTAGAAGTGATGACTGATTTAATAATGCCACTAGGATGTAGAAGAAGGATTACATTCAGAGTTCAGGGAAAATCTTTAAACTCTTTTTGGGGGTGGGAGGTAGATGGGAGATTACATGGGTAGATAGATAGAGTCCTAAGTGTAACTGAAGTAGATACTCTGGTTATGGGTTTGCCATTCCTGCATGTAACTCTTCTACCAAAGCCACCATAGGGACACACAGAATGACTTATCCACTGTTGTGGGTTGCCCTGATGCTGTTTGGATTCTGATGTTAATTCTGCTTCCTCAAGAGGGGTTGCTTCCAGATGAGAGCATTGATCACGTATTCAGGTGATCTCATGTGAACTTCTCCCTATTCTAACTGGTCAACAAAGGCTAGAGCCTGTGATTGGGTCATGGAGGGGAAAGGTGGGATGAGAGATTTTGGGAGAGGAGAGTGGATGGGGAAGGAGAGAGAAAAAGGAAGAGGAGGAGGAAGAAGAAAAGATGAAGCAGAACCACATGACCGGGAGAAACTGCAAGTACCAAAGGGTCTTATAGCCAGGGAATAAGTTTGTATAGTGTTAGATCTGCCCAATCTAGGCACATAGCTTATAATTATAATAACTGGATTGTGTGTGTGTGTGTTTTATACAGGCTTATTGGGGTTGCAAATTCCTGCAACAATTCATCATCATGGTATTCCATATGGTATTGCATTAGACAAAGGAACTCACTTCACAACCAGAGAAGTACAACAATGGGCCCATGATCATAGATTCCACTGGTCTTATAATGTTCCCCACCATTCTGAAGCAGCTGGTTTGATAGAAAGATGGATTTAAAAAAACAAAACAAAAACAAAACACACAGCTACAGTGCCAATTAGGTGACAGCTGCCTGGAGGGTTAGAGTAGGGTTCTCCAGAAAGTGCTATATGCTTTGAATCAGTATCCGACATATGATATAGTTTCTCCCATAGTCAGAGACACAGGTCCAGGAGTCAATGAAAGGAACGAGGAATAGTTGCGTTCACTATCACTCCCAGGGATGCACTAGGAATTTTTTGCTTCCTGTTCCTTTTGGGTTTACATTCTCTGGCCTAGAAGTTTATAAAGGCTAAGATCTTTGGAACTAAATATATATATGTAAACATGTTTTTTAATATGAGAAAATGTCATTTTCTTTTGAAAAAAGACAGTATAGGATGTGAAAATATCTAGCAACTTTGTAAATATGAGAGCTGAGTGCATATGAAGACTGAGAAGCAATAGTAGCAGTAGTGTAGCTAGCAGGACTCAACAAACTTGTTCTGGGGTAAAGAGGATACTTAGATGATTTTCACTGACTCAACTCAGCTGCAGGTTTCTGCTTAGATGCCACTTCTTCCATAATGTTCCCTGATTATCCTATGACATGTAGCCTAGCCATCTATAATGGCTAATCTTGATTGTTAAGTTGATGGGATTTGTAATCCCATGGGAATAAATATAACCATGGAAATAAATATCTGGGTGTGTCTTTGGGGCTTAACTAGATTACTTTAATCAAGATGGGAATACCAACCCTAACTCTAATGAACTAAGAGTTCATTCTGTAGCCTGGGGTCCTAGACTATATAGATAAGAGAAAATGAGCTCATTATAAGCATTTATTGCTTTAGGCTTTCTGACTGGATACAATATGATCCGCTGGCTGTCATTTCTGTATGTACCTTTCTGCTGTGATAGACTGTATCAACAAACAAGCTATTCCTTCCTTACGTTGCGTTTCCCGGATCCTCCGTTGCAGCGATGAAAGAAATGACTGGTACATCTTTCATTTTCAGCAGGCTTGGATGTTAACTATTTCCTAAAGATCTCTAAGGTAAGTCTTGATCTCAGACTTTGTGCTAGTTGGGGTCAGAGGAGGTGTTGAAAGTTAAAGAGGCCTGTCTTACTGTTAAGGTCACAGGCAAGGGGTGGGGGATGGGGATGCTCTGTAAGGCAGTTGTGAGACTCAGCCTCTTCTTCCTCTTCTCTCTCATTTTCTGACTGTTGTGGTCTGCCATATTTTTATCATAATGTGCTACCTTGCCCCAGGCCCAAAGCAGCAATTGATCATGGGCTGGGACTTCCAAAAAGTGGGATACAAAAATAAACCTTTTATCTCAGTTCATAATCTCAGTATTTGTCATAGAGACAAAAAACTAACATATTTTTCTAGTACCTTTCTCTTTAATAATGTGTTATAAATGCTTATTTGATTGCTATGTTTTAACTAGATTTTAAGTCCTGTAGCATCTGAAAATACTCATTTTTTTTTCACCTAATATGTCTATTTTATTATAGCAGGAAGAACAGAGTTAGGGGACAAGTATGATTGACTACGTGAGTTTTATTCTTTCCCCAATCTATTACAAAATATCAAACCAACTATGAATGGAACTTTTAAAAAGATGTATTTTCTGATGTAACAGACTAGCAAAGATAGCTAAAACATCACAAAATAAGCAAGAAGAATTTAAAACAGCACTAATGGTTACAATTAATATGAAATTATATAAGTTATTTCAGAACTAAACTTTCTGCTAAAAAGAACAATTTCATGTAGTGTCTTAAAAAATAAATAAGCTAATGTTAAAAGAAGGTATTTGTCAAAATCACCTGTTGGATTTGAGAAATACTAACAGGGGGAAGAGAGAGAGAGAGAGAGAGAGAGAGAGAGAGAGAGAGAATTTATGCCTCATACTGTAAATATGGTAAAAGCAGAAAATAAAATCCAAAAATTTCATACTAGAGAAATCATTGGGTCTAAGAGGGAACTTATGGCGTTGTTTATAAAATTTACAGCATTGGCCTTTATATATATATATCTATATTATTTATATTTCTACCCATAGAGTCACACCATTCTCAGCCTTAATCAGAAAAGCCTCTTTTCCCAGTGAGTGTTAGTAAATACAGACTCATGGTTGCACAAGGTGCTGAGAGTCAGGTAGTACTCAGCTCTAGCAGGACCATTTATGCTCTATTCTCTAAGGCTCAGGAAACATTGAGGAAAAGGGTCCAGGAAGAATCTAAGAGCCAGGAGATAGAGCCAGAAGAATGCTTTCTCTTGGGCAAGACACACAGTTATTGTAGTCAAAATAGCAGCGATGGATGCCTGCCCTGGGCCCATCAGCACCCAGGAGTGGATGGAGGAGGGACTTAGGGATCCCTACTCTACACTGCTGGACTGTTTGCTACTGATAGATTCAGGGAGAAGAAGTCATTGCCTTCAGTTGTGTACTCACTGATGACCTCACCAGTACTGGATAAATAATTTGACAAGGAATTGTTGCTTTCACAATAACAAATCTTCATATACTGAACATGAAGATTATCATGACCACAAATGTGTGAAGATTTGTTATTGTAGCAGTGATAATTCCTTGCCAAGATACTTATCCTATTCTATAATTTAATTAAAATACTAAACATTGGGAGCAGAAAATTGACAAAATAATTTTATAAAACTAATACTCTATAAGGTTTAAATAATTAAAGTGGCATTATATTAGGCATGCTGATATAGAAAAAAATGTTTTGAAGAGTTGGAAAATGATGAACATCAGGTTAGGGGTAGGCTATCTCTGGAAGTGTGCACTGCAGGAAAAGGCAGGACATCAGGATGGAGGAAGATGTGCAGCTAGTATTTGCATACTCATTCTTGTGTTCTGTTGTGAAATAATTAACATATGCCAAGGAAGCATACACTATGCTTATATTGTGTATCTTCCAGTAATTATGACTTACCAAGAATTACAGTGAATCTAATTTAATATAACCAGGTCTCTAATTAAAATGTAGTGAATGAGACTTTGCGCTGTAGGTGGATAATGGAAAATTGAAATAGAAGAATCATGTAATTGTAGGGGTCCACCATCATATTTGCCACATTTCCCATACTTTAGTATAGCCATCTATTAGGCTTTTCCTAATACTGTTAGATCTTCAAATTGTTTCATTAAACTTGCAATCTCTTAGGGTCATTCATTCATTCATTCATTCTTTTTATAAGAATCCATAGTTGATTTTTTTGACTAATGTTCTACATAACTGGCTGCCCAGATGGACAGGTGGTGAACTTTTATTCTTTGAGGCACAATCTTTTATTTTCTGCATACTGTTTCTTCCTCTCTTTCCTTTTCTCCTCTTCTCTTAGGCTGTTCCTTTCTTTATGGCTCTCATGCTTCCTAGTTCTGTTTAGAAATTTGTTCTTTTCTGATAGAATGTGGTCAGATTCTTGCTTCAGGGTTCTCTCTTGACATATTCAACTTCTCCTCTGCCCCATAACTTTGGTACAAGGTATTTTATGACCCATTTACTTTGTTGATATTACTTTTCTTATAGCACCAAAAGATAAATGACGGGAACCAGGAGGCAGCTCAACTTATTGAAACATTTGAGCTCTGCAGTCTCTTCTAAAACTATAAACAGGTATCCAATTTACCTAGTTGGAACTTTGCTTGCTTCTCTTCTCTTCTCTTCTCTTCTCTTCTCTTCTCTTCTCTTCTCTTCTCTTCTCTTCTCTCTTCTCTTCTCTTCTCTTCTCTTCTCTTCCTCTCTCTCCTCTCCTCTCCTCTCCTCTCCTCTCCTCTCCTCTCCTCTCCTCTCCTCTCCCTCCCCTCCCCTCCCCTCCCCTCCCCTCCCCCTCCCCTCCCCTCCCCTCCCCCCCCTCCCTCCCCTCCCTCCTCCCTCCCTCCCTCCCTTCCCTTCTGTTCCTTCCCTTCCCTCTTTCCCATGCCATTCCATTCCATTCTATTCTATTGTATGGGAAAATAACTTTGCACTGTTGGTGGATGACTCAGTTGGCACGCATACCCTGGATCTTGTCTGATGACAGAGTTCATCAACTCCTCTCTAGAAATCATTCATGGTATTCCTGAGCCAGAACAGGAGAAGAGCTGTGTGATTATCACCCTTTCATTCAGTACATTTAGATGTGAAGTGTGCTAGGCACAATGCTCTTCCTATAATTCTCTCAATGTTAACCTCATCCAATCCTTTAAGGATCTGTGTAGATTAAAAGAGGAGGAAAGAAGAAGGCTTCCCTTCCCCGACTCACTCCTAGAGCTGGGACACTGGTCATATGCTACTTTGAGATGGGAATTTACACCATTAGTTTCTCTATTTCTTCCAGCATTGACTGGACCGTTGTTTACAATCAGTTCTGATGCTTAAGCCTCAGACTCAGATAAAAGTACCCCATAAGCATCCCAGAGTTTAGACACCCCAGTCATGTGAACTGATTTCTGTTATCTCTGCCTCTGCTTCTATTCTCCATCTGTCCCCCATCTCTTTTCCTATTCCTCCCTTATTAACAAACGCATAACATATTTACATATACACACAATGTAATTTATTTTCCATTTATTTGCAACTTATACTGAAAACAGCTAGAGATGCAGTTCAGTAGTTAGGCAACTTGTTGCACAAAGCTCAGAGTTCTGTTTTTAGTACTGCAAAAGAAAAAAATAATGAAAATATAGGTCAGAACATGTCTTAAATACCTTGCCAGGAAGAAACTTTCATTAGTAGCATCGTCTTAACTTTTGAGGAGACTACAAAGGAGTAGCTTCAGGCCTTCCTTTTGGTTACACAGAGATAAAAACTAGAATGCAGATATGATTTCCTTTAAGTATCAAGAGTTTGTGTTGATCTTTCAACTTTTCATGTCACAGAAGTTTCCTTGGAATATGTACTTTATGTCAGACACATTGCTAGATGCAGTGGAGTTAATAATGAACAAGGAACATAGTGTCCTTGACTTTTTGGTGGAGTTGTGACAGTCTAGTAGATTGAATTAGAGTGGTGAGGATGGATTTGGATTGCTGAGATATATATCTATTTAATAAGACTGGGCCAGGTGGTTTTTGAGTGCTGGACTAAGCTAGCTTTCCATAGACACTTACTGCTAAACAGGTGTTGTAAAGTGGAAAGTATATGAGTGGGATATTAAGTGGGGAACTGAATTCAGTCAGTAGCCAGGAAGGCTTCTGTGAGGAACGCTATGAGACAGACAGTGAGTAGGGATTATTCAGGAGAGAAGAGGTCCCAGAAGGGACCCACGATAAAGAGCATGGGCTGCTGGGTGACTGGCAAATGCTTGGCATAGAGGTAGAATAATGGTTTCAGTGAGAATACCCTTATAGGCTCATATATTTGAATGTGTGGTCCCAGTTCACGGAACTGTTTGAGAAGGACTAGGAAGTTTTGGAGGAGGTAAATTACAGTGGGTGAGCTCTGAAGTCTCAAAAGCCATGCCATTCCCAGTTAACATTTAGCTAAATAGCAATCCCCCACTGTAACAACCTTAATTTCTGTTGTCATACAATATAACGTGGCCTAAAACATTGACATTTCCAAGGAATAGGAACATGAACATCATCGGGGACAACTGCATACTGCATGATCCCTAGGAATCTGCATCTTGTTTTGCATTACATATATATATACACACACACATATATATGTATGTATATATATATGTATGTTTGTATATATATATGTATATATTCTGATATATAAAATATAAGACTGATTTCTTGTTTTATAGCTTTTTCTTGTCTATGACATCTTGCTCATCTTTGCCTCCCTTTCTCCTTCATCTCATGGATGCCTCTCGCCATTAGCCTGGCTGAGTCCCGGTTGACATTTTCTGATACAGGTTTTTCAGTGGTCTGTTATTAACTGTAACTCTCAACTCTAGACACACACTTTGCTACAGGTAACTTTTCTTGATGTTGAATGTTACATGGTTAAAATGTAGCATTCCTGTCAGGGAATGATTGTAACAAACCCCTTCATGTTTCAGCAGGAGGGGCAGACATCACCTTCTACTTGGTGCTCTGTAGTTTTAGCCACTGTTCTTTAAATGGCAAGACCTCACACATCCTTTTATTTGTCAATTAGCTTCAGCACAGGCAGTTGCAGATCCAGAGGATGCTCATTATCACGTCGTGTTTTAAGTGTGCAAAGGATTTAAAATCAAAGACATGACTGCTATTTTGATTTAGAGGAGAGTTAGCAGAGAAAAATAATTTCAAAGAAAAACGAAATGCCTGTATGCCATTCAGCCATGTGGCTGACAGCAAACATCCTTTCAGCTTATCCTTGCATTCATGACAAATACACCGAACATCTTATGCAGAAAAAAGCTTATGGATGGCACTGCTAAGGGAGTACCCAAGGCATGGAGGATAGTTTGTTAACATAAGTAAAATGTTTTATTTAACTATGAGAAATCCTGGGTTTGCAATAAATGAGAAACATGGCCCAACAGCTCAGAGATGAGGCTGGCTTTCTAAAATGACAACATGAGCATTAAGGTTTATTTTTTCAATGATAGCTATTACTTATTTTTTTAACATTTTCCTCCATAACAAAATATTGATGTTCATTCTGATATTAAGTTAAAAATTCAAATTGTTGCAGACTAAAATAAATAGCCAGAAGTGTTAAAAAATGTTTATCTTATCCTACTAAATAATCTACTTTCAAAGTTCTTTAAAATGTGAAATACTTCAATGAAAAGTAGGAAGTGGTAAAAATAATAAAATTATACACATTTGCAGTGGAAAAAAATCTTTATATCTTTCTATCTCTCTATCTCTATCTCTATCTCTATCTCTATCTCTTCCTTATCTCTATCTATTCTATATCTATATTCATTTTACATCCCTCTCATTGGCCCCCTCCTGGTGGACACTTCTCCTACAATTCTTCCCCACCACTCCTCTTTTCCTCTGAGCAGGCGGGGGTCCCCTGTGACATACCCTCACCCTGGTCTATCAAGTCTCTTTGAGGCTAGGCTCATCCTCTCACACTGAAGCCAGACAAGGAAAATCTCTATTTTTTAAAAAATATTTTATTGTTGTGTGATTGTGAATGTGTCATGTGTGGATGTACACATGCCATGGCATGTGTAAGTCAGAGAACTTTCAGAACTATGTTCTCTCTCTCTCCATGTGAGACCTAGGGATCAAATCCATCAGGCTTGTTTAGCAGCATTTCCTCAATAGCACCCCCATTTCTATTTTTTGACTTGTCACACTGTCTAGAAACAATACTATATCTTAGTAAGTACTGATTTAAACAACAAAAACCAAGGATAGACCTGGTTTTAGTGCTTTGAAATTTGATCTGAATGTAGAATGAAATGAAGAGGCAGTTGTACCCTATCCTGATATGGTGGCACAATCTACCCAATATTGCTGGTATTGAAAAGGAATACAAGCAGTGCCCTGAGGGGGGTTTTCGTTTCACACTGTGTCCAGGTAACGAAAGAATGTTGGTAATATTTCCTGTAATGTCCAGACTGAATGTGACATATTTGACTTTAGAGACAGTACAAGCTGGAATAGGAACCAACAGTTCCTGGTGCTAAGGATTGGGAGGTTGGTTTAGACTCTGAGACATGCTTGAGAGCAGTGTGGGTGGGGAGTTTTTTTCACAAAAGATTCATACAACTTGCTCAGAATTTTTTTTTTTCAAATCAAGAATGCCCTGATTTTAGTGACATAGGGATTTCAACAGTGTCGTTGATCTATTCAAGTTTCTATCCTGTGTCTCTTTGCTTTAGCCTGAACTGTTTCATGCCATAAACTGAAACATTAGGGGTCAAATACAAAACACTCTTGACAATACAGTAGCATAAATTGCTTTTGTGATAGCCTTTTGGCAAATTTGAAAATTTTTATTCATGTACTAACACCAGATGCAGGAAAAAGATCTTCCTAAGTAAAGAAATTAATCCCCTATGGTAGTACTTGTGAAATTTTGGGACATGTTCATTAAACTCCTTGTATTGGAAAAATTGTAGCTGAGATTGGTTGTTTTGAATGAACTGAGGACTAGCCCGATGTTCATGTGGGTGAAGGCACATGTCACACAAGCCTGGTGTTTGAGTTTGGTCCCGGTCCCACATAAATGTGGAAGATGACAGCCATTCTCAGTTGTGCATCTGCACTTCCATGTGTGCTCTGGCTCCCCACCCTGCGCTCTGCTCCTTTATACATAAAATTTAAAAAGAATTAACTAATTGAAATGACTTTCCTTACGTAGCTTGAATTCCAGTATAGAAAACTACATTCACTTTATAAAACACTTAGAAGGCAGCACAAGGAACAAGAACCATCAAAACAATAAATTAGTGGTAATGCATTGATACACATCACCCAGAAATCAAACAAGCCTCCTAAACCATAGGATTTAACGCATCTCACTTTTGGATCCCTTGCACAGCCTGTTAACATTGAAAAACAGGTTTAGATCTTGGTCCTCTCTAAATAACCCTTCAAAAATGTATTTAGTATAAAACAAGAGTTGTTAGATACAAGATTAAATTAGCCTCGTTGTTTTAACTGAGACAGTCAGATATTGAAAGCAATTATTTTGTACATGCCATTTTTCCCCTAAAATAACGGATGGACAGAAAACTGTTTCTGTCGTAATAGCCATTATTTCTTCACTTAAAATATTTTCTTTATAAAAGGTCATTTGAACTTACTCATAAGTGGAATTTTATAATGTACCATCTCATTAGCAAGCATGAGTCAACCTGGATTGTTACAGAGTCTGTAGAGTGAGTTGACTCTTCGAAAACCGAAATACACATGGTCATAAATACACCGCGCTCCCCACTTTAAAAAAAAAAAAACCCAGAAAACAAAACAAAAACCATGTCTAGACACAATTACTGAGTTTCTGTTTGATGTTTTAATTCCTGGAATATAGTTAGGGCATCTACCATATCTGTTGGACTACTGTGAGCCTCCTACACTTCCAGGAACTTTCCTTACATTTTCATTTAAGTCTCAGAAAAAAAGAAGAAGAAAAGAAGGAAAGACAATAAGAAAGGGACCATCACCCTCATGTTCTAGATAAAGAGAAATGAAGTATCTGAGGGAGGGAAATGACACCTCTGTGTCACATATCATATTGAGGGTGGCAGAGGCAGCACTGGAAGGGAGAGCTGACTTTTTCTGAGGTTTGGTTGCCTACACATGGCTTAGAAAGCTCCAGCTCCAGCCCCAGCATGGCCCACTGTTTCGGATTTTACAAGGGAGGGGATTCCTGGAATGTAAAGCTCTCAGTGCTAACTTGAAACAGTCCTGGGCAAAGCCACACTAGTTAGTCACTTTGAGTGTCTGTGAGTGGTAGTTTCAGAAGCCTCTGTTCCAAGTATATCATCTGCACTGGCTAGGTTGATGTTATTACCAGGGAGGTGATACACTGCTATCCCTCTGGGGGCTTGAACTAGCCATCTACAAGTCTATTCTGACCTTCAGCACAACTTCAGAACTCTGAGCTCAAAGACTTGATACAAGATTTAGGCACGTTCTTTGGGTCTGATGCTGGCAGTACCCAGTCCATTCCAGATAAAAGGCTTCCATTATTAACATAGCCTGTCACGTTTCCATAGTCTAACTTTTTTCCTTAGTGAGGTTCTTCATGTTCTTTTTATCACTCCCCCTAAACTTTTAAAAAGTAGAACCATACATCTCTTGATAGTAGAATATCTGCCTCTAGGAAATCATGAAAGGTAAGATCATGAGCTATGAATTTCTAGTTTTGCTCTGAGCAAAAATATTTAATTTCTAGTTACGTGGTTTTTTATTATCCAGAAAATATGGGCAATAATATTCCTTACATTACAAGGTTATTGAAAGTATTGAATTGTTTTATGTAAAACACACACAAGGATACCTGTCTCAAAGAAGTACTAGGAGCCAGATGTGGTGCAAACCTCTAATCCCAGCACTTTAGAGGCTAAGGAGGGAAGAACACCATTTCAAGGGCAAATTGTGATGACACAATAACTCTAAGGATTCTCTAGTGGCACACATAGAGTGTGGTGGTTACCAGTGACTCTCTAATTGAACTTAAGGCCTACCCTACTAGAGGGAAACCACTCTGGTACTGCAAACCTAGTCAGTCAGCTTCACTACTCAGGAATAATGAAGTCATGGATCTTGGAGTAGAACCTACTACAACTGATACTACACAATCAGTATAGTCCCTAACTATTTTCTAAATATTGTCCTTATACACAAAGATAAGTGCAGTTTTCACTCCTCAGCAAGAAAATGTCTCTTTGCAACAGATGGAGACCATTACAGAAAACCACAACCAATGAAAATACAAACTTATAGAGCCTAGTCCTAACTGATACATCTGCAGTATAACTCTTGCACCTAAGACTCAGGTGCTCATGGAAGAAGGAGGGGAAGAAACTGTTAAGAGCCAGAGAAACAGGAAGCTTACTGTTTGGTGTATCTTTAAGAATGTTAGAAGCTATAAGCCATAAACTTATATGATCACCAACATGATTGTCTAAATATGAGCTACACAGAGGCAGCAACAGTAGACATGCTAATATGAATTGTGGAAAGCTCATTTAGGGCAAAGTTCTATGCAAAGAACTCCAAGAAACTAAGGAATGCTGAGAACGGGAGAAATAGTTTCCCCAGGGATGAGCACACATTGGTTATCTAGTATCAAATGTTGAGCTCTGAAAATATACATATGAGTAACATTATACAGACTGAACAGGTTATATTTAAGTATTTAGGAATATGTATGTATATACATATATGCTTGTAACAACAATTGATGAAAAAAGAAGCCAGGAATTTGAAAGAGAGCAAGGAAAGGGTAAATAAGAAGAATGAAGGGAGGAAAGAGAAAGGGAGAATGATCTTATTGTATGATATTCTCAAACACTAAAGGAAAATGAAATATAAACAAAAGTAAAACAGGAGGTGCTAGCCATGTTGTTTGTCTGTCATCTCTGATCTTACGCACTGCATTGTTCTCCCACAGGGTACCAGGGGCGCAGCAGATAATGTGGCTGTAGCTGAAGGATTCCGGCAGAAGATGACCTTGATGTCAAGCTCCTGAGTGCCTGCTTTCCAGCTGGTGCTGGAGGCTTCAGATACTTTTCCTAAGAGGCGTGTTCTGTTTGTCCATGTTCTGATTTTGATGAACATGTTTTGTCAACTTTCCATCACTGTGGCAAAGATGCCCTAGATAAGAAAGTTCAAAGAGAAAAGGAATATTTGGCATGTGGTTTTAAGGAGCTCAGTCCCTGGTGCTTGGCCCTGTTGCTGCAGTGCATCATGCTGAGAAGCTCCTGGCAGAGAAAGCCTTTGCCTCATGGAAGCCAGGAAACTGAAAGATAGAGAGGAAAGAGCCGAGTCCTCAGTTCTCCACCAAGGACTCCCTCTACTCCCACAATGACGAAATTAACTTATATACTTTGGGCTCTACATCCTTAGAGGTCTCACTTTATGCCAGTAGTGCCAGAGGTTGCATGATTTCAGGTTACAGTCTGTCACTTTGGCAAAGTCATGGTGAAACAAACGCATGCTTGCTTTTGCCCAGCTTCCTCTTCCCATACTTAAAAAAAATATACTCTAGGACTCAATCCCAGGAAAAATGGTGCCAACTACTTTTATGCTGGGTTTTCACACATCAATATACATAATGAAGACCTCCCCCAACCCCCTAGACATGCATAGACACATTCACAGGTCAACCTGTTCTAGACAATCTCTTTTGGAGCCTTTGTTCCTAGGTGATTGCAGATTGTGTCAAGTTGGCAGCTAACACTAATCACCACATTCTCACAATGTACTAATCAGTCTTCCGGTAGATCAGAGAATTGCTGCCCGGGCTCAGGCAATGATCTTGAACCTGAAACGGGGAGGCTTTTCTAGCTACAGAAACCGAGGGAAAGTACTTCGAGTTCATTTGCTGCTTCTAGAGATTATTAATGATAAAAAGTATTGAAAGTAGCTTTGTTCTAAGAAAGACTTCCTCCTTATTATTTATGGAATACTCAGGCCTTTACATTTCTGTGCTTTTTATCGAGTGAACTTGGGTCTCTGAAGTAGCTTGAGATTGCAAAGTAATGAGCCGTGGCGGTAGCTTGAAAAGATTTACTTATCACATGAAAATGCTTCCATTATAATGCGCATTTTGAGTGAGAGAAGCTACCTTTGTAATTTTGCTGTCTAGTACTAACACACGATTTAAAATATGGGCCCTTTAAACAGCACCTGATTTTTAAGTCTCGCAGCAGGAGTAGACTGCTGTACCCATTACGCTGAGTCCATGATTTAGAGTATTTGCTCTTATGGTGAATCAGCTGACTGTTGATTAATTAAAAAGGTAGCAGCTGATTTCAGGAGGAATGTCATGGTAGGATGTGCAGAAGGCATCTGGTTTTTAATTGGCCTTGAAAGATGTCGGTATCAAAACAGGAAGTAGTGGGGCAGAGCAATGGCTCAGTAGGTAAAAGTGTTTGCTACTCAAGCCTGACAACCTGAGTTCCATTCTCAGAACACACATAATGGAAGGAGAGAACCAGTTCCTGAAAGTAGTCTTCCATCCTCTGTACACATGATGTGTGTGCCTAACACACACACACACACACACACACACACACACACCACAGATTTGGAGTATTCTGCATGACATCATCCCTCTTTATAAAGTTCTCAAATATAACCATATAATAATGACTAGATTTTACTGTGTACCAAACATCATGGTAAATAAATTAACAATATCATTATTTTGATCCAAAGGTTGCCTTCAAGCTTAAAGTGCAATTTAAAATGTAAAATACTGATGAACTATTCAAGGGTATATATTTTGGTTGAATACTTATTTGTAGGATCTTTGGTCCAACAGAAAAACAATCTTTCATTATCACACTAAGACATTATTATATGTGAGTGGGTGTGTGTGCTTGTGCATGTATGCATGTGTGGTATGTATCTTGTGCACATGTGTGTGCGGTTGCACTTGCCCATCGGTGAGCATGTGTGTAGAGGTTGATATTGGTACCATTTCTTTACCTTGCTTTTTTGCAACAGGGCCTCTCACTGAAGCTGGGGTCATCATTTCAGCTAGACTGGGTGACCATAAATTTGCAGTGAATCAGCTGCTGCTCAGATATGGGGTTACAAATGTGTCTCCATAGTGCCTGGATTTGTGTGGATGCTTGGGACTCAAACTCAGGTTATTATGCTTACACTGCAAGCTTTTTACCCCCACTGAGCTATCTCCCAAGTCCTATGTGAAGGTGTTTTCATGACAAAGTGTTATGATGGGAATATGAATATATTTTTACTCACAAGAATCACAACTTCACCTAAGATTTCTTATCCTTCTAAACTATGTTCTGGATATCTTCTAGGGCACCACATTATATACGATGTGATAATCTTGGGATCTGGAGGAAGTGTGTATATAGTACTAACTTTAGAGTATTTGGGGGCAGTGCCACCGATTCAAATACCCATCTCCAACTTCCGTGTTGATGGTCCCTCTCAGAGTATTGAGTATGTACTCTTCTGAGATGTCTAGGAATAGCATCACGGTTCAGAGGTGATTCAATGTAAAGGCCCACTCTCCTTCCCTGCTTGTCTTAGGTTTGTCTCTAAATACTTCTCTTTTTTTGTGCTTAGCTGTTCTTTTAGTCCATGAGTGAGAGAGAACTTATTACAAGGATAAGGAAATAATTACAGGAGTAAATTGAGAATTTAGTGCTACTTATGTCAGATTTTTAAGAGCCACAACCTAAGTGTTTTAGTGTGTATAGTTGGTGATACACAAATTTGTACCTTTTATCAGAAACTGGCGAAGGTATCCAGTAAAACCCACATGAAGCATGGTTGAAATACTTTGGCAGTAAAATAACCATTTTATACTCATAATGATGCTGGGATTTTTTTTTTCACATTCAGTATTTGACACTTTTATATACATATGCAACACACCCCATCTCACCATCTTATTGATTTTCCACTCTCCTATAGCCTTATTTCTTTTTCCTGGCTGTCTGCCTTCTGCTTTCAAGTCTTTTTTTCCCATTTGAATTCTTTTGGTGATTCTATAGAGGACACATTGCTTGTACCCATCCATCTCTCCAAGCTTCTCTGGGGGCCCCTATATGCTAAATCCTTATGCAGTCATTCCTTCCTGGGCAGTTTCTACTTTCCACTGTTTGTAATCTAGAAGTTTTAGTTCTCCTTGACCATGCCAATGGTCATGTTTAGGAACCATGTGACACAGCAATATCTCCTGTGTTATTTTTATGTGTATGTCTTTTTCTGGCAGTGATACGTGTTAGAGAGTTGGTGAAAAAAATCACACTCACAAATACATATAAAGTGCAATTTGTTTTCTTCTTTGTTTCCTTCTGCCCTTCCTTCCTTCCTTCCTTCCTTCCTTCCTTCCTTCCTTCCTCCCTCCCTCCCTCCCTCCCTCCCTCCCTCCCTCCCTCCCTCTCCCCCTTCCTTCCTTATACAACTACTTGTAGCTCTTGAGCCTCCTAGCTTTGCCTGAAGCTGGAAAATGTCAGCAATTCAAGTTTTGGAAAAAAATAGTAACAACAGAGAATATACTCCCTCCACCTGGTTTTGCTGGTCCATCCATCTCCTGTCTGTGTTCTTCCTGGAAGCTGCTTTGGCAGAAGATTCTTTTTGGCTTTTGAAGTGTTAGGTCACAATTCAAAGATGAATATTAGAAAGGACAATATGCTTGAAGGTTCGTCGGCGGAGTAGTGTTTGAGCTTCTTGCCGTGTTTCAGGTAGACGCTGATAGAGCTGTGAGAGTGGCTGTGGTCTCTGAAGAAAGTGGGGTTGAGGCTCAAGAGGATTGTGTCTGACAGGTAATGATGCTAAGATGTTTGGGGTTCAAGAGGAACCTGCGCGACAGGTAATGGTGCTTACATGTTTAGCATGCCATCTAGAGTGTCACTTTTGTACCAAGACTGGAAATCTAATTTAATGTCTCTAGCTCACTTGTATATATTAGTGGCCATGGCTACTATTTTGACCAGTAGGAAATAAACTAAAGTGTAATAGGGAAAAGCACATTTCTAAATTAAGCTTTGCCAGGAGGAGGTTATTTATTTATTTTTTTAAATTGGGCAGTGTTTTATTTTCCTTTACAATTTCATAAATACTTCTTGATGACTGCACATGGGGTAAGGCTCCTTGATAGTTCAGAAAGATCACAGCAATGGTGTTTTCCTGACAGTGTGTAGTCTTCGGTAGTGAGTGGAATGACTTGTATGACATCACTGTCAAACCAGCAAGACCAAATTTATGCACTCATCATTTTCAGGATTGTTGGTAACTTGGGCATACTTTCCTCAAATAACCTTGCCTCCTTGTGTCACAAGGCCCAGCTGGCTCACATTCACTTCAATAACTGTACCTTTGGTGATCACAGCCAGGGTTGTATATAATGGGGATGATGGATTCTTTTTCACACTGAGTATAGGCAGACAAGAAGTAGCCTTCAGCTTGGGCTGTGTGACATGGACTTTTTTGAAATGTAGATCCATTGGCCTAATGAACCTTTCATATTTAGGTGATTTTCTTGTAAAATCATCACCAACAAAGCAGACTTTAGTAACTATTCTCTTCCATGTCTTCTTTTTTCTTTTTCCTGTTTGAATAACTTTCAATACTTCTGTTTCTCCTTGGGCATGAACTTTGGGTAGAGGGACCTCCCATTTTCCCACCTTTTCTTTTCGTTTCTGCTTAATCGTGTTGGAAAGTACTTTTGCTCTCGACTGTCCCTCTCTGTCCAGCAGACAGGCAGAAACTGCTTCCTGTGGAGTCTTCTCATCATCCTTCTGCTTGGTGTTTCTCTTTTCATGCAGCTTAATAGTCTTTTTCATTTGTATTTTCATGGCGTGGTGCTGCTTATCATAGAGCTTAGCCTTCAGGCCAATCAATTTTTTTCCTTCTTTGAATGTTCATGGGCCTCCCAACCTTTCTTTCTCTTTTTCCTCATGGTAGTCCAAACAGAAGTTATTTTTTAATTGATCTTTTTGTTTCCAATATACCTGACTGCAGCTTCCCCTCCCTCCAATCCTCCCAGCAGATCCACTCCTCCTCCATTTCTCTTCAGAAAAGATCAAGCCTCCCAGGAGGAAGTTATTGATCATCCTCTTTGTTCCCTTTAAAAAAAGATTTGTTTCTTTTATTTTATGTGTGTGAGGTTTTTTTTTTTCTGCACATGTGTCTGTGTTCTACAGTGAATACAGTTACCTGTTGAGGCCAGAAGACATCAGATGTCCTCCAGTTGGAGTTACAGAAGGTGGTGAACTATCATGTAGGTGCTAGGAACGGAACCCAGTCCTCTGCATGAGCAGTGTGCTCTTTCCCTCTGAGTCATCTCTCCAGTTTGATCCTCTTCCTTTTATCACTCTGGTGTGTTTTTTGGAGGCATGATGCTAATAGTCACTTGTAAAGGATGGCAAAATAGGGATATAGATATAACATTGTGAGCCCTGCGGGTGTCTGGATTGATCATCTCTGGGGAATTCAAGGTGAAAAATTGCAGCAAACAACACTGATACATCATACAGGGGTCAGGCAGACAGGGGTATACCAAAAGCCATTTGAAATAATCTAATGATGAGAAAGTGATAGGACCAAGAACAAAGGGAATATATTAGTCAGGGTTTTCCAGAGAAGGACAGTCAATAGGAGAGTCCTAAAATGATTTATTTTAATAAGTTGGCAGAGGATGGAAAATCCAAAATTTACCATGTTGATGTCCCAGCCCCTGCTACAAGGCTGATTCATGTCTTAACCTGAAGACTATCACACAGGGGATTCTTTCTTACTTAGGAATGATAAAGTCTTTTGTTAAAGCCCATTCACATCATGGACATTGCCTGCTTTGCTCACTTTATGATTTGTATGTGAGTTTCATCCAGAAACATCTTCATTAGAAACATCCAAATCATGTTCCACTAAGCATTTGGGCATCTTTTGGCTCAGATAGGTTGCTGGTACATATAGTTAAACATCATCAGAACTAACAAGAAACATCCAGGGACTAGAAATGGTGAGATGTGTAAAGGTCTAAGTTAGAAAATAGTCTTCAATGGAGCCATCAAGTGCTTGACTTATAGGAGACCAATGGCCTCCTATGACTTGTGGTTGTAAGGGAAGGCCACTACAAGACCTATAGCTAAACAATTGGGGACAAAGAATACTCAGGTAGATGAGGAGCATTGTATAAAATAAATATGTGATTCCTTTATATCTAAGCCAAAGAGCAGGAGCGCTTAGGTGTTGTTGTCTATGCAATTAGCCTCTGAGGACAAAGAGCAGGGCTGAGATTATTAACAGCCTGTGACATTGAGACCAACTTGTATTCCTTATTCATTTAAAACCACACTTTGCAAATAGTCTTTTCATTTCAGTTATTTCTGTTTTTTTTCCATGTATTTATTTATTCATTCACTTTACATCCCGATGGCTGCACCTCTCCTCCCAGACCCCTTCACATAGTTCCCATCCCTTTCTCTCCTTCTCCTCTGAGAGGGTGGAGGCTTTCCCCCATGTCTCTCCCTCACCCTCACATCAAGTATCTGCAAGGCTAGGCACATCTTCCCTCACTGAAGCCAAGGCAACACAGGGAAACAGATTCCACAGACAGGCAACAGCTTTACCAACTGCCCCCTATCAAGGTTTTGGGGGATACACATGAAGATTGAGCTGCAGATGTCTGTGTGTGGTAGTGGTGGTGGGGTAAGTCCAGTCCTTGTATGTTCTTTGGCTGGTAGTTCAGTCTCTGAGAGCCCCAAGAGTACAGGTTACTTGACTATTCATCTTCCTGTGGAGTTCCTATCCATTCTGGTGTCCCCAATCCTTCCCCCAACTCTTCCATAAGACTCCCGGAGCTCCATCCAATGTTTGACTGTGGGTTTCTGCATCTGTTTCAGTCAGGTGCTTGGTAAAGTCTCTCAGAGGACAGTTATGCTAGGCTCCTGTCTGCAAGCATAACAGTATCATTAATAGTGTTAAGGATTGATGCTTGCCCGTGGGTGGGTCTCAAGTTGGGCCAGTCATTGGTTGGCCATTCCCTCAGTTTCTGCTCCATCTTGATCTCGGCATTTCTTTCAGACAGAACAGATTTTGGGTTGAAAGTTTGTAGTGTCTTTACCTCTCCACTGGGGGTGTTGCCTAGCTACAGGAGGTGGCCACTTCAGGTTCCATACCCCCCCTCCTAGGAGTCTCAGCTAAAGTTACTCCCATAGACTCCTGGCAGCCTCCCCATCCCAGGTCTCTGGCACATCCTAGCTAGCATATGTAATTAAGCCATTCAATCAGATGTAATCCTCTCTGTTACAGAAGGTGACAAATGACTGAATTTTAATTCCTTGGTTAAAGGGGTAGTTCTTCTCAATTAAAACGTAGTGCAACTTACCTAGAATACAGTTTACTTTAACATGCGCTTAACAAATGGCTCCATCTCATTTTTAATAAATTTTCTCATTGAGACAATGCAATCAATATAGGAAAATAGGTTATATATTCTTTTAGAGAATGGAAAAGTAATATCTCTCTATTCTAGTAAAAGAAGTTAAACAAATAAGTAATACTTACTTTAAGAAGAATCAAATTACCAAATTTGTTCTAAGACTGAGTTTAAAGTCTCAGCTGCAGCCAGCATTAGGGATGGAAGTGTTTCTAACACTCAAAGGTGGACTTTGGTCTGTGGTTGGATGACTTGTGTTCCAGCTTTGATGCCGCTTCTTAGGGATGACTGGCACAGAAGTCTGGCTCATTTCTTTCAAAGGAATCAGTTCATGAGGCAATCTTTGGGTGTTCAGGATTTTGGCTGGTTCCTGTGGACCAGAGATTGGCTGAGGAAGGAGCAGGCAGCAGATCTAGTTTACTTGATGCAGTTAATGGGCTCGGGATGCTGACCATTTGGGTTGTGGAAAAGCAACAGTGTTCTTCACGGCTCCACCAAGTAGTTTATCTGTTTGGGTGGCTACAAACATTTGGTCAGAACTCCTACTTGGAAACAGGCATGGCTGAGTACTTATCTGGCCCTATTCAGGACAAACATAAGTTAAATGGTCTTTAAAAATGTGGGTGGCACAGTCTAGTATGGAAACCAACCAATGGTCTGAATTACAGAGAGAAAATAACTGTACTGAATCAAAGTTGGCAGGACGATACATTGTTGTTAAGATAACGTGAATCAGAATGTCTGTGGCCATTTCTCACTAAAACAAAATGGATTGGCTCTGTAAATGTACTTACAAATGTTTCCAGTTTATTTTATTATTTTATTTTGAGACAAGGTAGCCATGTAGCCCAGGCTAGCCTAAAACCTACTCTCTACCAATTGTCCTCAAACATGAGGCAGTCCTCCTTCCTCAGCCCTGACATTATCTGTATGCTAAAGGAACCAGACTTTCTTAACAGATCATTATATAAGCATGATCTAGATGCAGAATGTGATTTCTTTTAAGGATAGCATAACCTTGGATAGATCCTTAGGAGCTACGTATTTACATGAAAGTTGTCAGTCAGTGTTGTGGGAAAAATATGGAATTAACCTTAAAAAAAATTCAGTAATTTTTTTTCAGATATTAAAAGATATTTAAAAAGATTTTATTTATTTACTTGTTTGTTTTCATGTATATTAGTGTTTTGCTTGCACGTATATCTGTATACTGTGTGCACACAGTGTCCTTGGAAGACAGAAGTAGATGTTAGGTCTCCTGGAACTGGAGTTACTGGTAGTTGTGAGCTGCCATGTAAATACTGAGATCCAAATCCCAGGCCTCTGGAAGAACAGCCGGGGCTTTTCGCTGCTGAGCCATCAGTCCAGCCACACTATTAAAAATTTTATATATCATTGGAAATTTTTTCCAAGTTTTATTTTCTTTTTTCATTTTATTTTGAAAATTTGCTTCTGATTTTTTTGGAGGAAAAAGTTTAGCTTTTTTTCCCTTCAAATATGTAAAAAAAACCCGACTTGCTAAATACTAAGTACTTTTGGTAGGTGTTACATGTATAATTCATAAAAGGTCTATATATCTATCTCAGTAGTTCACCTCACACTCAAATGACATGTAGGCATACTTAAAACTCACAGTAACCTTTGTTTGAGAATAGAAGTTAGAGAAAATTATATCCATAATGCCAAATGCATTCTTTAAAAATCTCTTCCACGATTTGGTAACTTACTTTTTTTTTGTGGAAAACTACCACAAACCTGTGACTGAATTCACAAATATTTGGCTATTTCTTCTGAACGTTCTGTGAGTTGAGGGAACTAGCTGAGCAGCTCTGTCTTGTGTTATTGATTGGCAGAAGCCACTGCAATTTGGAGGCTCACTTTACTGAAACACTCAAGGCAAGTGTTTACAAGGTTGGCTGTTGGTGTTGACTGCAGGTGGAACTGTCACAGTGTCTCTGAGTTTATTATCATGTCTTCTCAATAGGCTTGGCATAGGGAGCAGTCCAGGGGCCTCTTGTTCAAGTTAAGGGCAATTTACAATTTAGCCATTGCACAGAAGCTCGATGTGATTTTTCTTCACATAGGCTGAGCCGCCCATCCTGTCCTTTTCTTCCTGTGTTTCTCATTGTGTCTTTTTCTTCCCAGTGCTGAGGAACATGAAAACATAAGATATTTGGAAGTTGGGTTTGGAGGGCAAAGAGATGGACATTGTTGAGGTTTGCATGGGAATGTAGTGAATGGAACCAAAGTAAGGGATTTCTGCCAGAGAGAATTGCAGGGCAGTTCCAGACAGGGTTTGGTGCAGAGGTATTGGCTGATGGTATGCAGGCTGATGGCTCTTATCCAGTGATCTCATCTCTAGGCAGCTGGCCACTCTAGGACTCTAAGTATTTAGTCTTGTTTATTTTAGAACATCCATGTGATAAGTGGATACCCACATTTAAAATGTTCATAAGATACCCCATCTAAGTAGTGCTTTACTAAGAATTCCAAACTGTTCTTCCAGCTCAGCGATTAAAGGAAGGAGAAAGCTCTGTATTGTATATCTTGAGGTATCCTTTGGTGTAGACATTGTTCAACTCATGTTGAACTGCTCTCTCTGTGTGAGTAAATCTTTATTCCCTGGCCTTTCTGCATCATTGGTTGGTGCAGATTTGCATGAAATGGTTCAACCATTCTTTGAGCTTCTACTTATTTCTCGTGATTTTATTATGATGTTCATCCTGTTTCCTTGATTCACAGGTGTGGTGTATGCTGGCTTGCAGGGAGTTTTCATGCAACAGAGTATTCCTGAAACATCTGGACCCAGAGGGGAGTGTCAAAGGCTAAAGAATTCATAGTATACTCAGTACCTGATTGGGTAGATGTGTTTAGGAAAGGAGACTGGAAAGGGTTTGGACCTCTGTGGTTAACCTGTAGTTTCCTAAGCTCACAGACTCACTGCTGTCTCAGTTGTCTGTCATAATCTTCCCATACCCAAGTTCTAAAGTACAAGTACAGATTAAGTGAGCCTTCTTAAAGGTAGTGACAGCATACTGCATGGGTGGTAGCTCTTTTTATTGTCATAGAATATCTACCACTTTATTTCCATGACGCCAATATATTATGAGGTCAATGAAACCTGACATGGTTCAACAAAGACTCATCTCTGATTTTAACTGAACCCTTTTTGCGATCCAAAGTGACATTGAGATTTTGCATATCGGTTCATCAGAATAATCTTAAAATAAAGAAATAAAATGTGAACAGGGAAGTATATTAAAGGGCCAGAAGTAAGGAAGACATGGGTACATGCTCTATGAGTACAAGCTCACTTGAATGTGTATGTTCACACACAAAATGCACGTAGCCCATGTGGTTGCTCCTGGAGTCAATCAGGGAATTCTGAGTGAGGGCCAAGGGAGAGAATGTTTCCTATGCTTACAGAACATTGAGAAATAGAAAGCTTTTCAACACAGGGAGGCATGGTTTACACACAGCAGTTTCCTGACTATTCCCCAGGGAAATTACATCTGGACAGAAGAGTCACAGCATATTCTTCTAAGTGTTCTTCTTTCTTCTTCTTTTTCTTTTTTCTTCTTCTTCTCCTTCTTCTTTGTCTTCTTCCTCCTTTTCTTCTTCTTCTTCTCCTCCTCCTCTTCTTCCTTCTCCCTCTCTCTCCCCTCCCTCTCCATCTCCCTCCTCCTCCTTCTCTTTCTTCTTCTTTGTCATTTGGATATGAGAAAGTAGAAGAGAAAGAATTATTTCTTTTTTTTTTTTTCAATCGCAGCTCCTAAATAACCAAGGAGTAGGGGGTTGTTATTGAGAATGGTAAGTTGTTCTGATAGAAAATACCTGTAGTTGGCAAAAACTGTCACTTGAAGGAGTTTTGGTCTTTTGTGCCCACTCAGTAGGCGATAAAGCAGATTTCAGAAGGCTTTGTTAGGAGGAGATATGTAAGGTGCCTGAGAAAAGTTCAATCCTTACTATGGATTAGGGAAGATCACATTTTTCACACTACGTGGAATGAAGCATAGCATGTGGTCATTTGGCAAGGATTCCAGGACAGCATCTGGGATGGGGGACCGTGGGTCTGGTAGTGATATTTTTCGGGAGCATTTTGAGTTACTAGAGGAAATGTTGCATATATTCGAAGTCCAGAGGGAATGTGATGGAAGTGCTTTGAAAACTACAGAGGGAAAGTAGAGCCATTTTTGACTTAACAGCTTTGCTCAGATATCAAACCTTGAATTTTTTATTTCTTTTCTGTGTTTCACAAATTCCTATAAATGGTTGCAGTAAGCTAAGAATTGCAAGCCCCTTAACAAGTACTAATTGTTTCAGACTCCATGCTGAGAGGTGGAGGCTACTAATGATGTCATTATTATACAGGTGAGAAAAATGAGTTGGAAGGAAGTGTTTGAGATAATGAGGTAAGCAGCTGATATGGTTTAAGTATTTCCCCCAGAATTCATGAAAACTGAATTCACAAATTCATGTGTTGATGATACTTAGGCATGGGGCCATTGGGAGATGATTAAAGTTACAGGAGTTCCAGTGTCCCTCTAATGAGTGGTACTGGTGGCCTTATAAGAAAGGGGGAGACTCAAGCTAACAAACTTTGTCTGTTTCAGCAGATGATGCCATTTGCCCTGCTATGATGCAGCAAGATGCTAGCTACCACTTACATGCCTCAAGAACTGTAGCCAAAGAAGTTTCTATTCTTTATAAAGTACCAGGTCTCAGGTATTTTGTTATAGCAACAGAAAACAGACTATGATAGTAGCTCTCAGACTAGATAGGTACTCCATCTCTAATCAGCAGCCATACTTCTATAAATGATGCTTTGATTCAAAACTGTTCCAAATCATATCACTCAGAGACCACAATTGTTTTTACTCTTCATCTTAACTTTTATTTATTTTTTAGAAAACCTGGGATTAATGGCTTAGACATGTCTCCTGGCGGTCTTAAATGTATCTGTGTTCATCTGTGCCATTATCTAATTCCCATCAACCATGGTAGAATGGATGGCATTTCCTTTGGTGTTAACTTGTTCATTCTCATGTGAAGCCTCATGTGTCACTCTCTCAGTAGTTTCTGGTCTATAAAAGTGAAAAGACTTGTAGGCTATCTTTCAGTTTACAAATGGTGTAGATTCTGAAGCACAGATAATCCAGAAATTATAATTTAGTAAAAGTTTATGGAACACTGAATATCTTCTAGGCATTAGGTTGAGTACATTCAAGAATTTATTCATTTAATTCTTTCCCTATGCTTATGACATAGCTGCCATTATTGCCTTTTAAAAGAATATAAGTCAATATGAACTGAGGATTAAAGAAGCAATAAGAAAAGGAGAGAAACATTAAAAACAGAAAATCAAGAACCTAGAAATAAGCAGAACCAAGATTTAAGCCAGTACACTGTTGACAGCATTAGAATCCTGAATATGCATTTTAGTCATAGACAGAGGATACAGTGTTCTCATGAGCAAATGCCACCTTGCACAAAGCAAGAACAGTAAATAGTATCTATTGGATATTTTCAGCATGATTGCAATTATTATGCCTTATTTTGTTTTTTGTAATTTAGTTTATAAATTAAAGCATATACCAAGGATGGAGTTCAGTTGGTTTGCCTAGCATATACCAAATACTGGACTCAATCCCTAATGCTACATAAAATGAAGGAAGTACATACACCTGATCCCAGTACTCAGAAGGTGGGGGCTGCTTGACTGGAATGCTCAAGGTCATTCTCAACTACATAGTGAGCTTGAGATCATGCTAGACTTTCTCTCATAAGAAAACAAGGTATTTAAAATATACACAGAGGAAAAAGATATACACAGAGGGTATATATTCTATAGTGTTGCACTCACTGGGTTTTCACAAGTTGAACACTTCCATTACTCAGCATGTAGATCAAGGGTGGAAAAGGCTGGAAGATGCAAGCATCAAGTCCTGGCTTTGGATTCCCGAAAATCCCAGAGCTAGGAATGGTAACACATACTTGTAACCCCAGGGCTGAGGAGACAGAGGTAGGAGAATCTCTGGGGTTTCTGGTCAGCCAATCACACTGAACAAGTAAACTTCAAAGTCAGTGAGTAAGTAAGTAAGTCAAAAGTAATTAGGGAACAATTGAGGAAGACACATGATGGTGCCCTCTGATACACACACACACATACACACACACAGAGAGAGAGAGAGAGAGAGAGAGAGAGAGAGAGAGAGAGACGAGCGAGAGAGAACATGGCTACTACCCCTTTCACCACTTGAAGACCTGCTGATCCCCAATGGTATTTGAGAACCTGGCATCTGACAACCTCATTTTGCCTTCTCCTGTATTGTTCTTTATAGAAATGGAATCATAGTGTTTAATATTGCGTGTGTCAAACTTTTCCTATTAAATTTATGTTTGTATGATTCACTTATATTGGTGTATGCAATTAATCTTATTCATTCTTATTGTACTTTATATTGTAGCAGTTCGTGTAAATGTACCGCAATCTATTGGCCCATTTACTGTGGACAGGTATTTGGCTAGCTTTCTACTTAGTGCATGTTCCAATAGCTCTGCCTTACAGCGATGAACTATTGCTGTGAACTACAGCAGTGACTGGGCTGGCAAAGCACTTCCAGTTGTGCAATAGTGATACAAACATCATGAGAGTAAACAACCACTTCTCATGTATGTCTTTGTTGAGCAAATGTCAATTATTTTTATTAACTGCTATAGTGACAATGCATCATAATGATTAGTTAGAAGACATCCAAAAAAAAAAGATAAAGAAAAGAATATCTGGAGTTTCCTGTGTTAAAAAATCTGATGTTGAGCATGAGAAAATATGCTAAAGAAATGAAAATCAGAATTCACCCAAGGCACCTCTCATCTCTCTGCATCATGAACTAATGTACGGATCTGCATCTTAAAAAATAAGATGCATTGTATAGTGCACAAATAACAGAAGGGATGATGGGTAGCTTTTGTTAATATTTCTGTGGGTGAGGACTTTATGGCAGCTCTTAAGTGAGGGGCACACAGAGCTCATAATGGCAAAAGGTGAGCTGATCATATGCCATGCTAATCTAAGGGGACAAGACCACATTCAAGAGTGCTGAAGGCTCATCAATTCACTTTACTGTAGAGCACAGAGCTGAGTGGAGAACAGGCTAAATAATTTTGGATAAAGACAGTTGGTGAGAAGACCATGACTACAGTTGTAGATAGTTCTAGTCTGACAGCAAGAAACCCGACAACGGGAAGACAGGGCAGTGTACTCTTGATGATTTTAAACTAAGAATAGATTACTAACAGATTATCTCAGCAGAACTTTGTATTGGAAGGGACTGTGGATACAAAAACCAGAATAGCTGGAGATAGAAAAATTGCTGAAATCCAGAATTTGAGTTTTTAGATTTAGCAGTTTTTGGAAAAATTACAGATTTGAAGTGATGAATATTGGGGAAGATATTCCAGGTTGGACTTATTAAATGGATTGGGTCAGCCCACATTCATTTTAATAGCGAGAACAAATACATAACCGTATTTGCCAGGCTAACTAGTATATTATCCATAAATAGCTCACAAAAATAAATACCAATGCAGATGAGCATGGAAAAGGCATCCCACCTTACACAAGAAAATCACAGTCAGAGGCCTAATTTTGTCAAAATCTAATTATGAAGGGTAGATTTTTTTCTTTAAGAAGACAGTGCCTTAAAATATTGTGGTTTTTTATACGCTTGGATTATAATTACATCATTTTCTGCTTCTGTTTCAAACCCCTCTATGTCTCATACCCATCTTCATAATCATGGCCTATTTTTCCTTAATCGTTGTTACCTTTATTTTATGTTTATATTTATTTCTAAACACATAATAAATACAACCTGCTTAGTCTGTATAATATTACTTGTTTGTACAAGTTTTCATGGCTTAAATAACCAAGTTGTGTACTTTTCCTGAGGAAGGTTTCCTTAGTTGACTGAAGTTCTTTCTTTAAGGTTGAGGCCTCATGAGCTTCCCTCCATCCATGTTAGCATTCGTGTTCAACTCATGTTTAGGCAGCCATGTTGGTGAGACTTTATATGTAGCATTTGACATTCCTAAGAGGCACACCTCACAGCAAATTCCTGGTTTCTCTGTCTCTTAAGTCTTACCACTGCCCCTCCTGCAATGATCCCTGGGCCCTGGTGCAGGAGTTGTATTGTAAATCTATCAGTTGGGACTGGGCTCTGCACTCTGCATTTTGATTAGTTGTAGTTTTGTATAATGGCCTCTATCTGTTGTAAAAAATAAAAACATTCCTTGCTGAGAGGTGAGAACTACCCTTATCTGTGGGCATGTTAATTTAAATATTTATGATATATATTATATATATATATATATATATATAATATATATACATATAATAAGTTATATATAGTTAAATATAGAATATAGAATATGTTGGTTTAGTAAGTGGCAATTATAGATTCTCTTCCAGATTTGTGGGTTAACTAACCCTAGGTAGTTAGCTAGGTTTCCAGCATCAGGTTTCCCTCTGTCGTGTAGGTCTTAGGTTCAATTAGAGAGTATTTAAGGTATTTAAGCCATTCTGCACCGTTAGGGCTATTTTGCATGCTGTTCATTGTTGTGATTCATAGGCATTATAATTGGGTAAGAGTGTTTGATGTTTCTCTCCATTGGAAGCTTGCATTATGCCTTCTGGTACCATGAAAGCTAGTTCTCAGAGAGAAGACTTTCAGATCAGATCAACTTAGGAGACTCTGGGCCTTTTGTCTGAAGTACACGATGTCTTTAGAAATTGAGACTTATATTTCACCTGTGGCAACCAAGTCAACAGCAACAGTCTATAGTATTTTGAGAGTCTCTTGGACAAACCTGATGAACAACTCAGAAGAAGGCTTCTCATGCCTGGTGTTAGGGAACTTCATGTTCTACTTCATAGATACTTGTCCAACCATGTTCACTGCTGCTCTATTCAGAATAGCTATGAAATAGAAATAGCCTAAAAGTCTTTCAATTGATGAATGGATAACCAAAATGTGGCATATATACACTATTCAGTTACAACAAAAATGAAGTCATGAAATTTGTAGGTAAATGAATGGAGTCTAAAAAGATCCCATTGAGTAAGATAACCCAGATCCAGAAAGACAAACATTGTATGTTCTTACTCATCTGAGGTCCCGTAGCTCCAAATTGTGAGAACTGAGTACATAACCTGGAGTAATTGCAGAAACAAGGAAACTAAAAATGGACTATTAAAGGAGTGTGGGGGAGGGATAAAGTGATCTGAAGAGGGAAATGGGAAACATGGAGAGAGTTCTAATTTGGGATTAGAGAGGAAGGAGTGAGGAGGATAAAATAAGAGCTAGTATATCTGGAGAAATCACAAGCAATCATACTACTATCTACCTAAAATACCCATTATACATGTAAGTCAGTGTATGACTACCCATATATGGTTTAAATGATACTTCCCCCACTTGGGCTGGCAATACTTCTCCTCTCCTTAGACAATCCTTTTTGCTGTTAACATTCATTTACTGTAATCATCAAGATATTTCCACACATCCGTACAAAGTGCATTATTATAACCTCCCATCTATCATCTATTTTATTTCCATCTAACTCTTAACCACCACTCTTCAAAAGTCCCCAATAATCTCTCTTCCATTGTAAGAATAAGCTTTTTTACTGTTGTCATGTCCATATATGGGAAGGGACATTTTATCCTTGTCTATCTGTGCCTGGCTTATTCTAGCTAGCTTGATATCTCCTAATTTTATCTACTTCATCTGGTAGATGACAAACTTTCGTTCTTCTGTATGAATAAATAGAACCTCACCATTCATGTATGCTGTCGCTCAGGTGACAGGCTCCAGTCTGCCTCCACATTGGAGCTGTTGTGAGTATCTGTATGGAAATAGTCTTTTGACTCTGGTGTATACTGACTTTTTTTTTCTTTCACCTTTGAGAAGTCAGAAAAGCCAATAAAAGTTTAGGAGGAATTTAGTATTTAGAGAAACTAGAAATCTGTCTAACATGTTCATATCATAGAAATGTGCAGAGGCTGAGGCCACCTCAAGTACTCAACATCTGTGAGCCAAGTAATTTTCCTTTCATTATACATTACCTAGTCTCAGGTATTTTGTTATGGATCAGAAACCAAACTATATGATTGCACACTGGCAAAATTTTCATTTAAATTAGTAAAGTCACAATTTTTCTGATATAATAATTTAGTTCTTTGAAATATGGAGAGTTAGAGAAGGCAGTGTCAAAAATGAAAATAAATGCAAATGCAGTAGAGGAAGGTTATTGTCTTATCCTGGGTGATCGATAGGACATTGTAAACTAGAGTTCTAACTTAAGAACACATAGAAACACTTATACATCTTCATTTATACCACTGTGTCTAATCTAGACATTTCCTGGCTTGGGCTAGCTATGGAGATCTGAACTTAGTTTATTTTAAATATGCATTTTCCACTAAGTTTTTCTAGATTTCATCTATTTCTCTAAAAAGTGCCCCTTCGCTGAACTGTGAAATGAAGAGAAAAAAATTACTGAGACTTAATACTTTGGCATCAGACATTGATCCATTAATGAATATTAAGGAGTTGTTGTGAAACTCTGTCTTAAGAACCTGGCCTCAAATATGCAGGAAAACTCTCATTCTGCTTACAAAAGCCTATTCTTCTGCTCCTAACTCTTTAGCAGGAAAGGTATGCTCTGAATGTATCTGGCACATATGTGCGTTCGTGACACATAACTAGATTCTTTGAGGTCTTCAGTGGATAAAAGAGAGAAATGATTAAAACATCCCTGGGGAAATAAGACAAACTCTTTGAGTCAGAAAATTACCCCCAAATACAGTGTATTCAAAGGGACTTTTTGAATGCTGAATAAAACGATGTATTTTTTTTTTTTTTTTTTTGTGAAAAGTACATAGACTGTTGCAATGTAGAATTTAGCAACTCAGCTTGACCACTAAATGTTGGGAAGTATTCCCTGTCCCTTTCTTAGAATCTTCACTCTTCCCTTTTCTTCTGAAGGCTGTTGTTTTGAATGTATGTGTCAAAAATGCTTTATGTGTCTCAGGATATGTCTTGTACCATGTTGTTATTCAAAATCCTACTGCTACAAGGACTACATCAAAAGCATATTTATGAGTTGACACAGCTAACTGACAGGAGGAGGGTTTTTGATTGTTAAAAAAACTTGCCTCACTGAGTTCAACAATTTCTGCTTAAATGGTTTTAAACTTTAGTTGTATTTTGCATGAAGACTCTTCATTTGAAACCAATCAAACAAAGTCAATTTAAAAAAATGGAGCAAACATTTTTTTTCTTTTACCCTGAAGACAACAGATAACATAGCAATACAAATTATACTTCAGACAATTGGTGTAATTTTTGTGCTTTAAAGGAATACTCTTCTAATCAGCAGTATTTTAAAGCTGCATAAGCCAATCACTTAATATTTCCAAGCCATAATAACATGCATTTAAATGATATTGAAAGCTAGGTGATTCTATTCAGAGAAGTGGCTTCTAAGGAAGAGGCTGTACATCCTGAAAATAAAAAAACTTTTGAGCATCCATTACCTTTTTCCTTAAATTACAGTGTATGAAATAATATACTGAAGTGACCTTTGAAATAATGTCAATAAATGTAAATGGGTATTTTGGAAATGTTCAAAAGATATTATTTGAAGGAAAATGTAAAATATTAAAGACAAGAGAACTGGATGGGAGTTGGTTGAAGTCAATAAAATAAGCATGAGAAAATAATGATAAACCTTTACAGTTGTTTTCTTGTTATCCTGGTGGTGTTGTTCAGGAGGTAAAAGCTTGCTTCCCATATGAAATAGGACAAAATCACTCCTCTCTTTATCCCTCCCCCACCTTTTATCCCTTTCTTTCCCTTTTCCCATTTCTCTCTTGATTCCGAGCTCCTGAACTTAGGTGACTCACTGTGGCTCAGCACTGGCTGTATGTGATCAGCATGACAGCCTTCTTACTCCCATGGAGCTAGCAATCTAGTGGGAGATCATTGTACATAGACACAAAAGAGGTCGCTCTTGAATTCCATGCCTTTGTAGACTCTCCAGGTTCACACTGTGTCATTTTCTCTCGATGCTCTATGGTTGTCAGAATTCTCGTATGAGTATGGTATAAAAATGTGAGCCAAATATTTAAAAATTTTTTTACCTTTACTTTGATAGCATTTTGTTCTTTCCTTCTTTATGAATGAGGGAGGAGTAACAGAGTTGAGACAAAGATGTGGTTTGAAATTCTTCCTTGAAAGAATTTCATTCAGAGCCATGACTCCAACTGGAGCTGTTTCTGAAGGGCACACAGGACTATTAGAGGGCTTTCCCATCTCTTTAATTCTCAGTCTACTGCCACCAGGGTCCATGCTGTTTCCGGGTTCTGTCAGCTCTGTCAAACTGTTGTGACAAAAAGGTCACAGATGCAAATTACTAAAAATTTGACCACAAGGAAAGAAAAGAGGACTGATTAGACAGAAGCCAAGGATGATTCTGCTTCTTTTGTTGTTTGTTTTGATTTTGCTATGAGATCTTGCAATAGTGCCCTGCTTGATCTAAACTGTGTAGACCAGACTGATCACAGGCTCGTAATGATCCTCTGCTACTACCTTTATTATATTAGATTTTTTTTGGCATGTATCCCATGTCCGGGACTAAACTTTTCACTTATGTATGTATATATGTGTATGTGAATATGTATGTGTATTTGTGTGTATGTGTATATGTGTATGTATGCATGTATGTATGTATGTATGTATGTATATGTGTATTTTTGTATGTATGAATGCAAGCATGAACATGCCCATATGATTAGAGGACAACCTTGGGGTATTTGGTCCTTACCCTGTAATGTGTTTGAGAAAGGGGATAAGGTTCCCTTTTTGTCCCCTGCCCAGCAACATTCCCAGACTAGCCAGCCCATGACTTTCTGGGAATTCTCACATTTCTGTTTCTAGTCTCTCCACAGGAACATTGTGATTGTAAGCATTTCTTATGCATCCAAGTTTTATATGGGCCCTGTGGGTTTGAACTCATGTCTTCATACTTGGACAGCAAACACTTTTTCTTACTAAGACATCCTCCCAGATCCCTATACTTCTTAATACAGAGTCTGTCTGTCTGTCTGTCTGTCTCTCTTTTATAAATGAAAAATAACATTTTCCTGATCTTTCTGGGTGTTGTTTTTAGATTCAAAGGCGGGGGAAGCCCTGGCACTCACAAATAAACTGACAGTATACATGTAAAATGATTCAAGTTTACAATTTGATACAATGTGTAATGAAGGCCAAGCATATATAGGGAAAGATTCATAGACTACTTTGAAAAATAAAAGAATTTGTATTAAGTAGTATTAAATATACACATGAGAAGGTATTTAGCTTTATTTTAAAATTTAAAACAAAATGAAGAACAGAGTTACCATTTCCACCCAGAAAACAGAAGGAATTGTGGAATGTAGCGAGGGAGGCATGAAGGATCCTTCTTTAATGTTGTATATCAATGTCCTCTGAATTAAAACCTTCCTTACTATAGAAACCCATCAAGACTCAGGAAGCAAACAAAATTGGCAAGGCTAAGGCAGGGAATAACTTACAAATCTCAGGAAGTTCCTGAAATTTATAAAATTCACTGTCTTTCCAAGTTGGGAGAGGGCAGACTTTAGTGCCAGTGATCTGCCAGTAAGTCATACAAAGTGCTCCAAAGATTCAGCTTTTATGAACTGTTATCCACAGTGGGGTGAGCTTTTTGGTGATGGAACTTTCCTTGAGTCTTTAATGTTCCTGTAAGCAATCCCTCACCCACTCCTGTAACTAATCTTGATAAGATTATGAGTCACTAAACTAGAATAAGTTGGAGTGGTTCTTTGTTTTGTAATCGGTGACCTATCTAGGGTAAATGGATGTTTGTTCTCACCTGCCAGGAAAATTTACACAATCTGTAAGTGAAAATAACTTTTGAATACATGAAATCGGTTTCTGTGGATTATGATGAGGAGGTTGATTTTCTTTATCAGAAGAGGTTATATCAGCATAGACCACAAAGAAAGATATAGTATGTTTTTTAATAGTACTGACAAAAACAAATCTATGTGGGTACCAAAGAGAAGTAATTTCAGTTTGGGATGAGTAGATGGGCTAAAGAATAGTTTCTAAAAGTAAGAAACAATTGGGAAGAACAATAATCTAGGATGTTGCGTGTCATTCATTTGTTCAAGACATATTTATTAACTTCCTAATGTTTATTAGGCAATATGCCTGACTTACAGAGAGTATTGTGAGATTAAAGATTAATCAATAGATGAGGAGTCTGAGTAGATAGGATTGGAGAGAGTTGGTTCACATCTACTGATCTGTGTGCAGATTTTATTTTCAGACAATTTTGCTTAACTTTTGCCAATACTTTTGGGTTTATTTAAAGCAAGATAGGTTATTAAAGCAGTAGAAGAGAGCTGAACTGTTGACAATATAACTTATTAGCTTGTTTACTTGTTCATTTAAAAAATACCATCCTTGTTCGTTACTATTTCTCTCCTGTCACCCTTATCCCTCACTGAGAGAAAGATACACAGCAGAGGGTGTGAAACAAGGTCATTTATTCAGACTCGGGTGATGAGACAATAAGCAGTAAGGAAAATGTTAATCTTGAGTACAGAATTTTCTTTTTCATTCTGTTTTCTTATTTTTTATTTTTGAAGCACTGAATATTGAATTCAAGGTCGTGTGCTGTCCAAGCACTCTGTCATTGAGTTACACCCTTAGCTTTGACTGTTTCTGTTTCAGATTCTTGTTCCTACTTTTATCACTTTTCTTTTTTATTTATATTCCAGAGACTTTTTGTTTAGCAGTGACATGTCTGGTTTTAGAATATATTTCATTATAGAAAGACACTGATGCTCAGAAAGCTAATCTATCTATCTATCTATCTATCTATCTATCTATCTATCTATCTATCTATCTATCTATCTCTATAGAATATTCACTATCTATAGAATATACACTAACACTGTCACTGGCTCTGAGGAGACTCGGATGTGGATATTGGGATAAGGAGACTGTTATTCTGCTCATCAAATCACATTTGTTAGTATTTCTTTTTTATAGTCAGAATTTATGGTATCTTCTTTAAGAACTTTTTGCCTATTTTAATGGTCATGAAGATTTGCCCCTGTGTCCTCAACCAAAAGTTTGACTACTTGACTTGTTAAGTATGACATTTTTTGTTTTAAAAAGAATACTCATATTTCCAGAAGGACTTCTCTTTTCTACATAAGTTTAACTTTGGCTACTCTGTAGAGTACAGCCATTGTGGTGGTAATCAATCTTTATCAATTTGACAAAATTGAGCTTCAACAAGGGACCACTACTGGGCATGTCTATGAGAACTTCCTAGAGAGGTTCAACTAAGGAAGGAAGACCCATTCTGAATGCAGGTTGCAACATTCAGAGTGCTGGCACCCAGGTTGCATTGAAAGGGGAAGGTGAGCATTGTGTTACCATTTGTGAGGGGCTGCCATTCTCTATAGTCATGACTTCCTGCTTATGATGGAGTGTTTCCCTTCTTAACTATGAGTCAAAAGAAACCCTTTCTCCCTTGAGTTGCTTTTTGTCAGATATTTTATTATGTTTTATTATAGCAATGATAGAATGGTTTTGTGAAGGTTTTGTGAAGGTTTTACATTGTAATACCATTTTTTTTCGTGTGTTTGTGTGTTTATCTAACTCTTGAGTTGGTTTGGTTTTATAACAGGTATGGAAGGATTTCATGATTGGAATGATGTTAATCAGAGAAGAACTGTCATAATGAACTTACATTATAAGGGATCAATGAGAGGAACTATATGTTAGCAACTTATATGTGGGAGAAACTTGGGTGTGAAACTATAGAAAGGAACAAAGAATGAATCACATACCCACTGACAAGCTTTCCTGACATTCTAGTGCTGGTGGATAAGTAGGAATCTGAACTTGGGACCTGAAGGCCAAGTTTGAGGGGATGCTTTTACTCACAGGTGTCATGTGAGTTTCTAATCAAGCATTGGCAATGGCCCTGGGGGTACTATTGGCCTGCGAGACTAGGACCTCAGACATGGCTGTGAAGATGAGAACAAGGTCAAATTAACTTTTCTGAGAGAATCTATATCATTTGCCATAATATCTAATTACAAAGGGGCTTTTAAATATTGCACAGTTTACTTATTAATGCCACGGGCTGGTCCAGCTAGCCACCTGGACCGCTGCCATGTTTCCACACTAGAAGCAGCCAGAGGTGCCAGGAGTACTGGCTCTAGACTCACTAGATATTAGCATGGCAACTGTCTCTGCTGATCAGCTTTGTGAAGTCCATGTTCCAAAGCATGGCCCCTGGTTCAACTCCACCACCCTCATGGTGATCCGCTAAGTCCCAGACAATATCTGCCATGCTCCCTGTACATGGTAGAATGAAGACTCTTAAAGCTTAAAGATTATCCAATGGATTCATATTTCAGCAAATACTCAATACACAAGATGACCACACAATTAGAATTGTTACGCAAAATCTAATCTTTTGATATAAATAGCTACCTGGGACTGTTAGAGACCCATATGCCCGCCTCTGTTTTTCTTCTACCTCCTTTTCCTTCCTCTCCTTCCCTCTTCCTTCTCTCCTCCTCTTCCTCTTTCCTTCTCCCAGCTCCACCTCCTCTTCGACTGCCCAATCACTGAGCTCCACTGCAAATACAATGTGGCAGGAAAATTCCTGCAACAAAATATCCCACAAGTTCTCCCTTTGACCAGCTATACCCTAAGATGGGTCAAGAGAGAGGATTCTAGGAATTGTGGTCCTCATCTTCACCAGATTCATTGTAGAGCAATGATTGTGGGCAACATTTTAAAAATGCAGTTTAAAACAAGACAGAAGGCAACACACAAACCATTTCAAGTCTAATACAACATATATAAGACAATGTTTATAATATATTAAGTCTGTGACCTGATACCCTGCAAGTGTTCAGCGATTATCTCAGTCCAACTATTTCTAAACTTTCTTGTATAAAGCAGTATAAATCATAATCTGGGATGAATAATTATGTTAAAATTGTGTTAGATTTGGAAAAATGTGAACTTGAGGAGAGTATTAAGTGTGGCAGACACTGTTAGTTGTCTACTACAGTCATATCCCTTTCTATTGTTTGTTTATTTTTTGAGATTATAATTCTCTCATTTCCCTTTCTCCTTTCTCCTTCTGCTCACATCTTACCTCCTACCATTTATCACCCCTCTCCTGTTGCTTTCTTTCAAACTTTGTTTATTTTTATGGACTACGTCTTATCATATATTCCTGGCTAGTTTAGCCAATACTAGCTTTGAACTGATGTCAATTCATCTCTCTCTGCATTCTAAATGCTGGGATTATAAACATGCATACCTGTACCAGCTTTTGCATTGACCTTCTCATTTTGACTTTACCATCACAAAAGACTTATTTGTTTGGTGTGGAGTACTGAACCTCCAGTGTGTCTGGATTAATGAGATCCGTCAGTTCCTGAGTGAAGTTTCAGGAAGAATTGGTTGTTTTTTCCTTACTTTGCCTGGAATCAAAGATGAAGTAGCATTTTCCCTTTTTTAGTTATGACATAATAAACATATACTACAGATTGCTATGTATGTTAGTTACTTTTTAATTTTGTTATTGTGATCAAATGCTTGACAAATCTGAGGCAGGAAAGATTTATTTTGGCTCAGAGTTTGAGATGACGTGGGAACAGGAAAATAGCAAAGGAAGACAGGCTTTAAGGGAAACTGAAACCCAGCAGGACAAACACCAAGCAGAGTGGTACCTTGTGGCATATGGGACTCTTTGTGCCGTTTCCTGGGATCAGTGGGCACAAGTAGCTGTATTCTTTCTGTAACATGTGTGGACTCTCTCTTGGGCTGGCTGTATTCGGTGCCTGAAGCTTTTGCTGGCGAACACCTAGTGTTTCTGGCATCTTTAATATATTGGAATCTCCACTGGAATATAAGCACAGGCCGTGTAGGAGCTTCATGTAAGGAATATAACTGCCACACAGCACCGGCTTTCGGTGGCTGTCTCAAACACTGGTAAAAGCTTACAAGATTCCTTTATCTTGCATGCTTGCAAAACTAGATGCTGTGTTCTTCTGTCAGCTGGAGATGTAGCTTGGCTTCTTAATGAGCCAAAAGTATGTCAGTCTATATGTGCCTTTATGTCTGAGTTTGAGAAAATACTTCCGTGGGTGGCCATTTCAGGAACTATGTCACAAATGCTCTTTCTTTTTTGAGACTTTTCTTGCAAACAGACTTTTACTGTTAAATCTTGGGGCTTACAATGAGTGGAGTCTTGTGCTCATGCTGAGGCTAAATCTCTTATTGTTCAAATGTCAAGTCCAAGGTTTTACTTTCATGGCACCATGCTGTTGATTTCTGTCTGCAGCTCTAATGGCTTCCTTCGTGCTTCCTTACTCATTGAGCTGCCCATGTTTTATATATATGTATCTTTACATTTGAACCTCTCTTTCAGTATAAATCTGGACAAATGTAGTAGGCACTACAACCCGAATCTTACACTTTGTCCTCATTTACTTTTTTCAAATACAAATTCATCAATTACTTTTAAATTCACTTATTCAGCTTTCTGAGACAGAATGTAGCTAGATGTTAAAAAAAAAAAAGTCTTCCCCAAATAGCCCTTCCTACCTGAAACCTTGTGATTAGAGTCCTTCTAATCCATATTTTTATCAGCATTCTGGTGTAGCAGTAATTTTAGCTAACCTCTTTGCTCCAAGTGGGTTGTGTATATTTGTTGCACCTGCCCAGGAGCTCTCTGGATTTGCAAATGAGTATGCCTTAACTAGCTCAAAGACTGGGCAGTTCTAATCCTCTACCCAGCTAGCATACATTTCCATCCAGTACTCCCTCCAAGACACTGGTGATCACCCTTCTTCCTCTCTCCCAGTCCCTAGCCCACACAAATCTAAAGGTCCCTTCCCAGTCTATCTGACCAGCTATTGCCCATTGGCTCTTTATTGATTGATCAAAACCCAACTGGGGACAAGGACCTTCACCATTTGGATACACAGATTCCCAATTTTGCTGGCTGGATTAATTCAAAGCATTAGAACCAATCCCCAACATTCTGGTTTTCCTTATCCCTGTGAGAAGATCCCAGTAAGCTTTGCTTAAAAGAATCACAGGCATTTACTAGCCATAACTTCAAACTCTTCCATGTTTTTCCGCCTTTGCAAACCAATGTCAAAGACTTAGGTATCCCACAGTCATGTTTCTCACAGCAACAACAAGGACCACCTCTCTTCTCATTAGCAATTTGCTGTATGCTATATTTTTTTTTGCAACATTGTTACCAAATACCTGATACTAAACAACTTGAGGGAAGAACAATTTATTTTAGCTCATGGACTTAGAGGATCTATTCCATTGTGGTGAGGAAGACACGGTGGCAAGTAGCACCACAGAAGCAGAAGTATGTAGCTGGGGTTTTCCTCAGGTCTTAAAAGAGGCAAAGGTGGAAGGGGAGGGGGGGATAAAGTGGAAGGGCGAGGAGGAGAAGAGAGGGCACCTGGGACAAAGTATTCAAACACAATAACCTGTGGGGAATTTAACCCAAACTTTAACATTGAGCACATTAAATAGAGTATACTTGAGTTTATTTTGGGATTATAGGAGCTTTTCTCTGAGGTTTGCACCAACTACTCACATCATATTATGTGAGAAAATTGAAAAAACTAATTTCTTTGAAGCACTGACCTTTGAAATTGAGCTGAATACAGTCTTGATAAATATGTGTTTTGGAGGGTGGGTAGAAGATATTGAGAAGACCTTCTTAATGTGACAATAAAATTAGCATAATAGCGTACTCAAAATATCCAAGCACGTGTGACTAGCCAAGGGAACCTTGTTAAGAAAAATTCCAAGTTAGTTCGTGTGGGTTGATGATCACACTTTTGTATTCCTAATATTTCTTAGGTACTCATGTGGCTGGTCTGTGACCTTTCAGTACTTTACCAGGAATCTAGACCCTTACTAGGTCAACCTATCAACAAACAAAGTTTATTTCCTAATAATAACTTACTTAATAATAACTTGATAGCTCTCTTGAACCTCACCTACCTGAATGCTAACATTGGCATCTGTTTTCTGCATCTGTCAAATTTAACAAGAGCACAATAAAGCAGAAAGAGCTGAAAGAGTTATCTACTAAATATGACATTTCCCCAGTGAACTGCTAATCACTAGGGGTCAATTTCAAAGCGAAAGAATTAGCATCTCTTGGTGTGAGATTAATGAAAAGGAAGGTTAAGTACCTTTTTGTAATATAGTTCTCTGCATAGCCTCACTGGAAGTGTTCTCTTGAGGTATTAATAGCATCTTTTTGGATATGGAATTTTCATTGCTCTTCTGCCTTGAGAATACTGAAGTGTCTTCTGCTCAATTGTGTTTGGGACATGCTCTGAATGAACTGCCAAAGTAATTTCCACTTTTATGACTGCTGACTGCTCATTGAGTACCATGGTTGGTCTTTTAGAAATAGAGGGGCATTTCCAGGGAGCGTAAAGGCCAGTAATTATCTGAAACATTACGCCCAAGGAAATCTAGGGTTCTTTTCAATTCTCGTTCATGTCCTTTGATGAAATGTTTCGTCCTTGTTTATTTTAACTGTGATTCTCTGAACATAACTATCCATTCCCATTTTTCATCTTATCTTTTACTATTTCCTTGGTATACCTTCAGCAATTGACATTCTCATCACCGAGTGTGAGACACTTGTGTTACTCAAATTCTGGTTTATATATGTTATCCAATTTAATTATTGTGCAAACTTATATGGCAAATTTAGGGGCTGTGTGCTGTGTCATCCTTTCTCTGAATTCAAATGGTGAAACTTTTTTCTACAAGAGGATGGCATGGAGAGGTAGGGGCCTTTGTGAAGTGGTTAGGTTAGGTCATGAGGGTGGAGCCCAACCTTTGCCCTATGACCCTCAATAGCAATAGATCCTTTGTATCTTTAGGGTCTCCCTTGAACTTCTTTTGTTAAAATTCCAGTCAATACAAGAATTGGATGTTGAAATGGAGAAAAATATAAAAAACATACATTCTAGCCTTGTCTCAGATTCTTATCTCCAAAGAACTAACCCTTGTATCTTGAAGCTCAATTTTACTATGATCTTTGATATTTTCAGAGTTAGCATTCTCCTGACTGCTTTTCTGGGCAGTGGAGGGACATAAAATTTCTCAAGCATCTGTAGTGGTAATAGGAGTGTGGAGGGTGTGAGGGCACGGCTGTGCTTGAGTCTTAATTCCACGGATGCTCTTAAACTTCACAGTGTTTATGTTCAGAGAATGAACCTGATTAATGAAATTTGATGAATAATTTATACATAAGAATAACAGACGGTGCTAATGAGGCTGTGGGTATGTGTCTGATAAATGGTTATGCTATCGATAATTCTTCTTGATCAATAGCCACAAACATCCAAAGATTAAGAGGAGATTCTTTGTCTTATTTTTTTCTCCAAATGAAAAGAAATTAATTGTTTTTCTGGAGTTTAGAGTCATTTTTGTCTTAACCAAATATATAGTTTTTCAAAGTTCTTATAAAAGTGCATAAACATAAGCTTCATTTATTAAAATAACAGGTTTTGTACTTCATTATCACCACATTTATCTTTCTTAACACTATATTTATGTTCATCATAGAAGCATCATAAAATGAAGACTTAAAATTAGAAAGAACTAAAATTGGTGACTGTTTGGTCAAATACTTTGGATATTACACTGCAATTTATTTTTCTCTGTCTTTTTCCTTGTCTGGGAAAACATGTCCTTACATGGGTACATACTAGCCTAACTAATGTTCTCTTTTTGTTGTTTATTTGAGTTGTTGCCAATTTTTACTGTTGTGATTTATGTTACAATGTTCATTTTTTTTTTATAGCTTTGAGGGATTTTTTTCTGGTGCCCCATATTGTCATAAGAACAGTAAGATTACAGATATGCACAATTGCATCTAGCTTTCAGTGGATTCGGGGATCTCAGTTCAGATCTGTGTGCTTGTGCAAGCATCTGACCCCCTGGAAGTTCTCCCCATCCCTGGGAACACATTATAATATAATTTCACTGACTCCTCTTTGGAGAATATGCTGAAATTAGACACCTTTATTAATAGAGGAGATATAAGTCAATCACAAAAATATAGGCAAAAATAATCGTTTTGGACCACACTGACATCAAATAATAAGCAGCCAGATCCTGGATAGTTTCAGACTAATATATAATCTCAAAACAAAGTAAATAGGATTTACTGACAAACTCTGCATACATTGTCCAAGAAGAAAGATGATGAGGGTAATTTCTAGATTCACATGTTTTGTCACTCTCTGATACTGTGACAAAATACTGGAGACAATCAACTTGGAGGAAGAAAGGGTTACTTTGGCTCACAGTTTCAGACACTTCAGACTGTGGTCTGAAGTCTCCATTGTTGTATTTCTGGGCTGCAGTTATTCAAACTGTTATGGTGGGAGAGTGTGTTGGAGCAAAGCTATTCATCTTATGTCAAATGATAAGGAGGGGGCGAGAGAATGGTGGGGATGGGGGAAGGAGAGAAGTTTCTTCCACCCTTCAAGAAATGACCTATGACCTTCAGCTTGACCCTCACCTCCCAGAGCTTCTACTACCTCTAAGCAGCACCACCAGCTGGATACCAAACGTTCAAGGGGGTGAGGTGGCATTCCCTTTTCTCTGGGACCAACACATGGTCTCATATGATGGTTGGTATTTGGGTGAGAGTCATGTCTGATCTGTCAGAGGAGACTTTTACAATTGCATCAGTCACTGAGCCCTCAACTTGACATCACCTACAGTGCAAAGCACAGTCAAGCATCAGTGAGTCACGTTGGTCCAGTTACTCTGGTAATGTTCTATTATGGGCATAACAAAATTAGCTCTTCAGTGGTGCCTAGAAACAGCACATGTTGACCTAGTTACAAATACTCTGTACATGGCAATATGTTATAAAGTACGAACAAATCTAGTTGGATGTACTTTTTAAATGTAAAACAATACAGAATAAATCTTGAAATTCCATTTTCAAAGATTTTTGTTTCAGGAAAATGTGAAAATTCTAATTCACAAGGTCATAATTATGAATAAAAAGATGGAAAGGATAGCAGATGAAAATTTCACATTTCTGGATATTTCTTTTTTGTCTCTGAATCCTAGAAATCACTATGTGGATGAGGCTGGACTCAAACTTGTGGCAGGCCTTCTGGCTCTGCCTCTCAAATGCTAGATTACAACTGTGAACACCATTCCCAGAATCATTCTAAATGTTATTTTATTATATAGGTATATAGTTTTATTTTTATATATTTTAAATTAAAATATAATTACACCACTTTCTCTTTCCATCCTCCAGGCCTCCCTGTCTCCTTTCTTCAATCCTTCCCAAGTACCCTTCCCATTCTCAAAGTGATAGCCTTTTTGGTTTATGATTATTATTGTTACATATATATGTGCAACTATATAAATAGAACCTTTTAAATCTGCTTTTGTTGTTTGTATTATATTGTTTCTTTCCTTCAACTTAAGGTTAATGTGATCAGGAATGTTTAGATAATTTTCCATCTTCTGAATTGTGTTATTAACTTCACACAGAGCATACCAGCACAGTGACCACATTATTTGAAATAATATCCTTTACCTTTTATGAAGAGTGATTTACCCTGGACTTTAAAATAAAATTAAGAGAGAACTAAAGATTTATAATTGCACTAATCTTTCTTGCTGTTGTGTAGTAAAACTGGATGTGGCCATACATTAGCATCTTGTAGATTATTCGACCTGTAGATCTCAACTTGTCAGTATCACAGGAGCTGAAAGCAAGGTCAGAGTTGACCACTTAAAGGCTGTCCTGTTGCTAATGTATTGGATCAGGAAGGGAGAGTTCAGGAGACCCTCTGCATTTGTTATCAGGTCTGATTTTGTCTCACCAGTGTCCTCAATTCTACTGTGACTGAGAGGTTTTTAAAAATCTTTCTGTATTTGCTCCTTCGTTTACTTTAATCAGCAGGCACACCTTTTTCCTTTTGCTCTGGTGTGTCAATTGCCTTTCCTTCTAATAACATTTGACATAACCCTCTTACAGGGAAAGAAAAACACTTGTAAGGAAAACATGAAATGTTTCCAACTTCCTCAGGTCTCTCTGGAGGAATGTAAGATTCAAACTGGGGTCAGGCAGAGAGAAGACTACCAGTATGTACAGTTAATATTTCAGTTTCTCAGCATTCTTCTCTTTGGGATTTACATTCTGCCCCACCTCATTCCCATACTGGATTAACAGATGTTTTATTCCAGAACTGACAACCATTGCTGTCAAGTACTCAAGGATAGGATCATCCCATACATTGGTAGCAAGAGGGTGAACTCCTCAATTTAATTTGGCAGAAAAAAAAAAACCTGTCCATGTCTATTAGAATTAAAACCACTTTGTGTATAATAAATAGATTTCAGGTTTTAAAATTCTAACATACATAAGAAGTTGTACCTGATTGAGTACTCATCTAGACATTACGCTACTCGTAGCATTAACCACATTATCAACAAGTCAGAAGCAATGTTGAACATTTGTCAGAAGATAAACCACATCACATGTGCGCATGCATACATACTATGGTTTCTTAAGAAATTATAGATTCTTAAGAATCTATAGAAAAATTATAGATTCTTAAGAGAATCCACTAACCATTCATGTGTATATTCACATAAATGTATGAATGCTCACAATAGATAGTAAAACTTTCAGAGAGATAGTTCAGAACAGAATAAATATAACGTGCCCACAACATCAAACCCACTCCCCCTGCAACAGGCTATGTGACTGACTAAAAAGAAAACAGGATCAAGCATGTTTTTGGCTTTTCCCATGTGTGTACCTACTGTTATGGGTGATTTTTAGTTTCTACTCCTTTATTCATTTATTGTAACAGAAGACACAAAGGGGAAAGAAAAGGAAGAAACACATCACCTTCTTGAAAGATATTTGCTAGGAGGATGGCTGAACACCATCATGGCAGAGTTACTACGCCTTCCTAAGGGGAAGCTTCAGGCTATTTGAACAGAGATTTCGAAGGGGATGTTGTCGGAGAAAGAAGAGAGTGTGGCTAAATCAGGCAATGTATCTGCCATTGCAAAAGTCCCTTCTCTGTACAGTGGCCTTGAAGATGCTGAGGGGAGAGATATCTCAGCTATGTGAAAAAATTATAGCAATAGCCTGCCTCAGGAGACGTTCTGCTCTTACTCACAAAGGCTCAGGCATTTGGAGTGTGGAGGATGAGGAAAATCAAGGGCTGTTGATGGATGACTTACTCAGTGTATGATTAGAAACTTCCATGTGAGTCATGAAATTTGTCAGATGTTCAGGTGTCCCTCCTCAGCCCACCCCCAGTTCTAGATGCAGGTCTGCAGGTGGGAGAGCAGTGGTTTACTAGGAGACTGGAGAAGTAATGGCTGGACTTAGTAATTCATGCTTTTCCTTCTCTTTATGCATCTCTTCCTCCCTAGCAGAAAGTATGCTGGTAATATTTCAGGTTTTTAACTTCCAACAGTCCAAGATTGAAAGAGAAGGCAGACAAGACTGAGAACTGGAAAAACTGGAGGATTTATATTTTGAACATGATTGGAAGTAAATTTTCCCAGATGAGCAGAGATTCCCAAGGGACTAGAAGGGTGAAGGGAGAAAGAGAAAGTGGAGAGAGTGGGGGCAAGCAGGTCCAGTCACTGTCTGGACTTCCAGCTGCAAAGAGAAGAGGGTGGGAAAAAACCAAAGTGATCTTGGATGCTTGGCATTGGGGCAAAGGAAATGTAAAGACTGATTACTTTCTTCCAGTGGCAGACTCTGAAATTACAGAACATTCTATTCTCCTTGTCAAGAGTTGTTCTGGAGTTTATGGAGAAATTGACTTGCTGGGCCCTAAGCTTCAACATACTAGATACTGAGAAAATGTTTCCCTAATTATACAAATGTGTTCTCTCAAAGTTCGTTTTTTGTTTTTTTGTTTTTGTTTTTGTTTTTTTGTTTTGTTTTGTTTTCTTCACTGTTATACTGTGCTTCACAGAATAGAACATCCAGGTCCATTAATCATCAGTAATAAACATAATGAGTTTGAAAGATTTGTATCCTCACTGTGACTTGCCTTTGTCAGACTTCTGAAAACATTTCCAATCTAAAAGACATGAAAGAGTATCCCATTTTAATTTGCATGTTTCTAAGTTACAGACTTTTTTTTTTCCCTTTATAATTTTATTGTTTTTCTTCTGTCCTTCAGGCTGGGTTGTTTATAACCACATATTTACTGAGTTTGTCTTCTTTTCTTGTTTATAGGTTGTTCAAATACTATTTTAGATTGAATTTATTGTTCAAACATCTTGTAAATATTTCCTCTCCTTTTTCTCTAGCTTGCCTTTCTGCTTTGTTTATAGAGTTGAATGGGTAGACGTTAAAATGCTGATGTCATCAAATATATTCTATGATTTAATTTGTACTTAATGGTTTGTTCTTTTTTTATAATGAACCCTATTTTTAGAAATGTTTTAGCTTCATAATAAAATTGAGACCATAGAGATTTCCCATATATTTCTTGCTCAGCTTCATCCCCATACATTTTCTTTTAATTCTTCTTTTTTAATGTTTGAGAAAGCATGTTGTTGGGTGGTCTAAGCTATCCTTAAGTGAATGTGTGATGCTCCTGCCTGGCCTCTGAAATGCTGGGATTACAGGTGCATGCCACCATGACTGACTTAATAATTTATGGATTTCACTTCTCCAAGACTGTGAACTTCCAATTACTCTAGGAAACAGGAGGAATTTAATTTGCTTATACATGTTAAAGTTTATTCCTCAACCCCATCTGATTGGGAGAGTCGTTTGAAAGATCCAGAATAATAAATTAGTTGTTTTTATTACAGGTATTGAGACAGTATTTGGGGCTTAACCATTGGGCCCATGCATGAGCCTCAGAAGCCAAAGAGCAAATGGAGATATTAATAAGCATTGGTATGTTAGAAAGCTGTCAGGGACATTGATTCACAAAAGACCAAGTTTGTACACTCATTGCAGAGGGTAACTGGTTTTGAGTCACAAGTGGATATAGAAAACGTTACCAAAGCAACCAGCAAACAGAAGGGCCAATATGGCAAAGCTGATGCCAGCAGCATTTTCTTAGCAAATGTACAGAGCAAGAAGAAAATACTCATTGGAAAATATTTTTTTCTTTGTGGTAAGTGCTGGGTTTAATATATACTAAAACCTGGACATTTTCCAAAGAGCTTCATTGTAGTGGGGAGAAGAGAAATATCCTATTAATTGTTTAGTTTGAAAAATTACAATTGATGTCTATTTCTGTTTTTTAAAGAGTAAAAAATAAAACTCAATCAATGAGTAAAGGTATCTTTTATCTATAAATACTATATTTATAAGCAGAATAGTTTCTTATAATTTTATGATAGATAGTATTTAGGTACATCTTCAAAGAAAATAAAAATACAATATAAAAGCTTTATATTGTCATATCCTTATTAATCTGTGCATAAAAGTGAACTCAGAGATTTAGTTTGATATGTAAATGATTCAGCACTGAATTATATCCTCAGCCATTGTACTTTGGAGAAAGATTCTTACTGGGTAGCATTAATTGTCCTTGAACTTGCTGTGTAGCCCAGTCTGGCCTAGCACTTGTTATCCTGGTTCAGCCTTATGAAAGCTGCATTTTAGGTACATGTCTCTATCCTTGGCTTGGTGCTGTCCTCTTTAAGTCAGAATCTCAGTGTACATTCTCTCAGTTATGAGAATTAAAAGTGACTCAAAGTACAGTTGCAATTTCTAAGATAACTGTCAGCGTGAGGATTTGAAACTTAGATTGGTCTTGTGAAAAACATTTTTTTTTTTAAATATAAAAATAATTAGCTGGGAATATCCCACTTGTTATCTAAATCCCCAAACAGCCTGGGTAATTTCTCTCATTCTTCAGCAGCCCTGGCATTCTTTCTTTGAATGACATCAGTCTGGAAATACCCCATGATTTTCTGAGTTATAAATGGGTCATTGGCCCTAAACTCCTGAGTGTGTTATGATTCACACTTTCACTTCGGGTTTTTCAATACTATCAGTTTGAAAAAGTGAAACTGAAACTGAGTGCTAATAGCTCACAATGCCCTGAGGAAAGAGTGGGTTTGATGGAATAACTTAGAAATATTCAAGGAGCACTGACTGACAACAGCCTAGGAATCATTTCTCAAGGAAAAAAAAGATGCAGTGTGACAAAATCAAAAACCATGTCAGGTAGCTGCTGGAGGGCTGATTGCCATGCTGCACACCGCACGGTGAGTTGTGGTATCTTCTAGTGTTTGTTTATTTTAATGTGTTAATCAATTCTTTGTGATTTTAAAACACATTTTTTTCTAGTGGAAATAGGGCATAAACTTCAACTCTAGAATTTATTTTCTTAATCATTGCACTATGATATCAATTTAGGCAGAGGAAGAAAGAGAGGGAGGGAGGGAAAGAGGGAGAGAGAGAGGAAGGAAAGGGAGGAAGAAACGGAGACAGGGAAAGAGGGGCAAGAGAGTGAGAGAGGGATAGAAAGGGAGAGAGAGAGCGAGAAAGACACACACACACACACACACACACACACACAGTGAGAGAGAGAGAGAGAGAGAGAGAGAGAGAGAGAGAGAGAGAGAGAGAGAGAGAGGGGGGGGAGACTGACTGCTTAGGTTGGAGAACCAATATATTGCATGTTGCCTCTGGCTCAGTGTGGTGTCTGCTCAGGGCTGTGTCTTCCTGGTACATGGCAACATTCAACAAACAGTTGCAGAATAAATGAAAACAGTGTCTTAAAAATGAATCCTTGTACTTCACATGCTTTGTCAATCCACAGGGGAAAAGGTTCTTCTGAGGTCTCAGGGATCTACTAAGCATGAAGCATGAAGTAGCAGGAATCTTACTAAATTCCAGAGCTAGATCATAATGACGTGTGAACATTATAAAGTATATAATCATTATAAAGTATGCAATCATTATAAAGTATACAATTTGTGGCTAATTTTTAGTAGAATCTGGCTCTTTAATTGGACTTGTTGAGTGGAAATTTTACCAAGGCCTTAGTAGAGATTGACATCATTTACAAAGTTGTTTGGTTATAAATTAATTTTTCCATTAAGAAGAAAATCACCGCCTCGGGCTGTCTATCACCCTACGTTTTCCACCAAAGAATTATGTCACTATATCTTTTCCTATAAATGTATTAATTTCTCACTTCTACCTCTCCCCTTCCCAGATTCAAATTTTTCTTTCTTTCCACCGCGCCTTGGATTTTATTTCATGTTACCAGCACTTCTAATTGAAGATGTTTAAGAGACAAAAAACATCCAAGAAGAGGTATCACTTTTGTTTGCATGAGATGGAATGTGAGGCCCTGTGGCTGTGGCATTTTATCCCACTCATCTCCAGAATTGATGTGGTTGATCTGGTTAGCTGGATGGTTGTCCTCTTCATCCCTCACAGCTCCATTTGCAAGCCTCCTTAAGCAGTGAGCTCAGCTAAAGAGGGTGACCTTCCCCGAATAGAAGAGGACCATCTTCTGTCAAGGGTACAAGAGTAGATACGCGCTCCATCTAGAGCCTCCAAACAAGCTCTCATATGTATGAACTAAGTTTTGAAAATGTAGGCAATTATAGATAATAATTGTGAAATATATATGGGTCATGGTGTATTCAAAATATTCAAAGTTATGATCAGTGTAGGATAATTCACCTTAAACATGTCCCATTTGCTTGTGTTAAGAACATTCTAAATCTTCTCTACCAGTTATTGACTATGTAATTAACGACGTTCTCCACTGTGCCTTCTGATTTAAACCATTGTATGAGTTCAGCCTACCTCTCCAGATGTAAAAAGAAGGCTTATTAGAAAATATATTACTCCTAAAATTCGTTAGGTGTGACCCAAAACACCATTTAACAATCTGAGGGTTTGGGCCAGTGAGATGGCTTAGGGGTAAAGGTTCTTGCCACTAAGCCTGACAATCTGAGTTTGATTCCATGATGGGATCAACTTACTCCTGAAAGTTACTCTCTGACTTCCACACGTGCACCTCAGTGTACTCCCACTCACTCATACAGCCACACAACCATACAACCACCCACCAATGATAAATAACTAACAAAAGTAATGAAAACCTTTAAAAATGTCACAGAATTCCAGTGTTGGTTACACCAATAACTTCAGGTAAACATACTACTAAAAATGTGATGGGAAAGCAAATTTTAGTGAAGGAAAGGTTAGGATGATCAATAATAATCCCATTTGTTTGTTTCTCTGGAGAGCCATGACATGTATACCAGGCATCTTCACATTATAGCATATTACTAGAAAGTTCTACTTTTGCTATTAATTAGTACTTCCTTTTTTTGTATGAGGATTAATCTTGGGGCCATGTGCATGCTGGGTAAGTACTCTACCACTGAGCTACATCTTTTGCCCTGTATTGGTTCTCCAATGTACTCAATAGTAGGGGAAATGTTTTCAACTAAAGTTTTTGTGAATCAGGATAAATGTGGTTTTTCTAATTCTTTTTTCTTAATGGGGACACATTCCCATCTCATTAACACTTGTCAAATATACTCGCAGTAGTGGAAAATTACCCTTGGAAACGGATTATAACAGTTCTTGTGCTTTTGTGTCAGAGATGTTTATAACACATCTTCCCTGATTTCTTTCATTTCTGTACTGTCTCATTTCCTATACTTTAACAGGCTCTTCTCTTGGGTATTCCAACTCCAGTCTTGGCTCATGTCTCTGTTGGACCACCCACCACACTGCCGATACCTCTACAACTTGCAAGCCTTGCCAAAGGATATTAATGGTTGATTTACTCAAGGAAAATACAAACCACAAGTGGATATAGCCACAGTAGTAACACAGGACCATTAGTTTCACTAACATTTATTCTTTGTCATTCACTGTTCCAAGCTGAGGAGACAAAGATGAAACCAGCATCGAGTCTTTGAAGAAGCCAGTAAAACACATGACGACTCCCTGGCAAAGGCATGCCTGGTGCTTATCGATATCTCCTCTTTTCATAACAGTTTTTAAAGGCAGGTCCTGTCATTTCTCTTCCCTGTATAAAATGTCCGAGGATCACCGTGGTCCTCCATGTAGGAGTGTGAACATTTTACTTAATGAGAGAATGGAGTTCAAACTCTGATCTGGATAACGTCAGACTTTCAATTTACTATTTCCACTTCATCTTGTTGCTGTGTCCTTGACCTGTGTGGTCTCATACTATAGCCTCTCACCATATGCAATACTCAATATTATCATGCATTTAGTCCAAACTGCACTAAAAATACAAATGGTATTTCAAAACCTCAGTATAAAATATAAAATATCTCACTAATTGGCATTATATTGATTACATGTTGAAATTATAACATTTTAAGTATATTCTGTATTATTTATATATAAATGAAATTTAGATTGATGACAAAGGTAGAAGGAAACTTCATTCATTTGCAATCCAAAGTTTGCTAGTCAGCTTTCTGTTATTGTGACAGATGATTTAAAATAAACAACCATATGTTATAGGATTTGGAGCTGGGTGTTTTCAACAGCTCTATCTCCCCAAAGCTCAGAAATCTATGAGGAATAGGAGGCAGAAGGATTGTAAGGTGGCAGAAAACTCCAGAAAAGCAGTGTTTTCTAGACATAGAGCAACTGATGCACATATACACTTGCAGAGATTGTGACAGCTCTGAGAAAGAGAAGTGGACACAAAGTCCTACTCTTAAACCCAGAAGCCATATGCAATTGATATCCACCTGGAAAGGAAGCCGGTTTCCTCCAACAAAGTGTTACTAAGTATATCGATCAAGCTCTAGGTGAGACTCTGTGTTCAATGAATAGTTGGCAAACACAACACAGAGTTCAGGTTTTTTTTTTGTGTGTGCATTTTTTGTTATTTTCTTTTGTCTTAGTGATTTTCTTTTTTAGTTTTTCTGTTTTGATTTTTTTTTTCAGAGAGAGAGAGAGAGAGAGAGAGAGAGAGAGAGAGAGAGAGAGATAACACATGAAGTTGGGTTGTTAGAAAGGTAGAGAAGATTTTGGGGAAGTAAGAATATGAGAAAAAATATGATCAAATTATATTGTGTGAGTGTTGGGTTAAAGTGTGTGCTGGTCCCAGTTGTTGGGGTTGAAGTGAGAGTCCTGTGTCTGTCCCCCTCCCCTAAGGGGCTAGGGCCACTTATGTGAAGCTGTGGGACCCCACTCTGGGTTGGAGGAGCGCAGTCTGATGTTCCAAGGGAAGTTGGAGTTAGTTCGTCTGGTTCTCAGGGTCTTGGGCCCCCAGGTGCCGCTGAAGGGGCCCACCGAAGGGCTGAGAACAAAGTGGGGGCATACTGGCTGGATTGGCCCACAGCCAATGGGGAAAGAAAGGAGAGAGTGTTCCAGCTGAGCCCCACAGGGTTGAGAGTTCTTGGCTTGGTTGCTGTTGCTTGGCTTGTGTAAGGTTGAGTGCTTGGCTTGTGTTAGGTTGGTGGTCTCTGTGGCTGGGAACACGGAAAGTTCTGCAGGAGATTAGACAGTGGTTCTGTGGTTGAAAACCTTCTTCACTGTTCCCCATGGCAGGTCCCAAAGAAAAGAAACAGTCCATGGTCTTAAGATGTTTATTGTCATGGAGGAAAGTAGATGAGAAATTGCACCCCATTTTTCTCAGGGCAGGCCTGAGGTTAAATACCTTTTGCAGGGAGGAGGGTCTGGAAAGGAATGCTTAATTGGCTATGCCCTTTTTGCCTTTAGGTGTCTCATTAATATGGAAATCTATCTTGACTCTACATAATCTGTCACCTCTACCTGACTAAAAGACTCAAGTCTATGGAGGTCTGGTGTCAGGAGCCTGGAGTCTGGGAGTGTGGCGAAAACCTACCAGTCCCTTGCAAGGAACCCTGTGGGGTCACCTGCTGGGTCACTGGGTTTCAAACCTAGCTCAATCAGAAATCAGACTGCCTTTCATGGTCCTACAAGTGACGACAATTCTTTAAATAAAATTTAAAAATAAAATGGATGATTTTAAAGGAGTAAACATTTATTTTGGGCTCAGTATTTTAAATTCATCAGTCCATAGTTATATGGCTTCATGTTTTTGCTGGGGTAGGAGTCGTTATATCATAGCAGGGAGAATATAGCAATGTAAAACTGATAAATTTAGATAGATAGATAGATAGATAGATAGATAGATAGATAGATAGATAAAGAGGGTGAGGAAAGGGGAGGGAGAGAGAGAGGGAGAGAGAAAGAAGAAGGAAAGGGAAAGGAAGAGAGAAAAGGGAGGGAGAGACAGAGACAGAGAGAGACAGTGACAGAGATAAAGACAGAGACAGAGAAACAGAGTTCTTCCTTGGTCTACTTCCTTGACTTCATTTCCTAATTACCCATTTGGTTATAAACCAGTCAATGAATTCATCCATTGATGAGTTTAGTACCTAGACTCTCATCATTCAATCACCTTTTAAGGCTCCACCTCTGAGTGCTGCCAGATCAAAGACTGAGCTTTCAATACAGGAGCCTCTGGGAGATTTTATACCCAAACTTTTATACACAGACATTAAAAAGACATTCATATAAATTTCCTTTCCCTGAAAGGCTTAATCTTGGCTCCTGTTATACATGGGCAGTGAAAGGCATTATTTCACACCAAATTTTAAACCCCAGTTAGGAAACTGTAACATCAATTACTTTACACCTTCCCCTCATCTCCTGTGAAAAGGCTTTAACTTGTAGGTATATGAATAGACATTTTAAAGAAAATTTTCTCTTAAGTCATAGAAAACACACGGGGGATATTATGAATGTATTTATTTCATTACTGTTTCATTGTTATTCACAAAGATTGAGTTGAGTTGATTCAGTAAAGATCTGAATTCAGAAGACCGGCTTTCTGTTATTTCTAAATAGCACTTCTGCACAGCTTCCTAAAATCTTGCATTTATCTATCTATGGATAAAGAGAGCTGCAGTTGACCTACATTTCATTTTATAATTTTGGGATCTTGTTTAAAATAGTTATCTTCATCTTTCTTTTCACATGGTATCCTTAGTACCAGAAGTCAGCAGGATTTAGTCATTTTGAAACTTGGGTAGGACTAAATTATGAGTGGTGTAGATCACATCAAGTCTACATGGACAGTGTGTCTGGCTTTAGATCCCGCAGGACAATATGGCAGAGTTAGAAGCAAAGGCTGTTTTGAGGGACTGTGATTATTATCCCTGGAAAGTATCAAGTTGCGTTTGAAAGGCTAAAGAGTTTTTGCTGATTTCAGAGGCATTGAGCTTGAAATGAACTATTCTGGGATAAGTGCGCAATCCTTTATTGGAATGTGTGCTTTAGAGCTGAGCTGGGGACTTTGCATAGCTTCACACTAGTGGCTACATTCACTCAGCATCTCTACTATTGTAAAGTGCATTAGGATTTGGAAAGTTCCTGTTTCTCTCTGCCTACTTCCATTCGGTGTCCTCATCAGACACAACCATCAACAAGTCAGTGCTGGGAGCCTGTGCATGTGCATTTTAAAAGACCTGCTACATAGCAGGCAGTGCACATCGGGCAAAATGGAGTGAAATGATGTCATGCATTCATATGTGAAGTAGTATGTCAAGACCTCCCTAGATAGGATACAAAATATCCTAAATAGAAGATATCATTAAATGTATTTTATTCATAGCAAGACTGGAGTTCAAAGGGATGGTCTTGACTGGCCTTCCATACATATAATGTGATTAAGAATATTTACAGTATTTAAATCTTCATCTATTTAATTCATACAGTGATGTTTTTGAACATTATTCTTTACTGTTTCCCTTTAAGAGGCTAAAATTCTAGTCATACTGCTAGACTTGCTGCTCTCCAGTGAAGAAGGATGTGGTTAAGAAAGCATAGATTCGTAAGAGGACTTTGGGCGAGACTCTCAAGCTAGACTATGGATTAAGCTATGGGATCCTGGAGAAAGTAGCTGTACTTCATGAATAGTCACTCACTGTTGGTGAATGGTGGAAGGAAGCTGTAATTCAGGCACTGAGAAGGACGTTACAAATTCTGGAAACAAAATGTTGTGTTTGTGAAGTTAGGACCCAGATTTGAAATTGGAGAACGACCAAGAAGGAGGGTGGAGAGGTATGTAGGGACCTTATATAGCATCACTTCGTAACATCCTTCAAGGGTGTTTTTTTTTTTTTTTTTTTCCACAATTCAATAGTTAGAGTTTCAGGATATCATGGATGACTAACATGTTCAAATTTAAATTTTAGAAGTGAAATTACACTTCAATACTGGAGGCTGGATTTTTTTCAATAAAAAGTACTTCATGCAAGAAGCAATTCATCCCCAAATAACACACTGATTAAGAGGACAAAGAGGATGGGTATCTTTGAGGAATATTTAGAAGCAGAATTTGCTGAGTCCATTGCTTGACTTGAAAGCAAAGAAAAGATGAATAAAGAAGAAAGTCAATGGCCCACCTTTCTATTTGACAACCATTCAGAACATGCTGGCCTACCTGTCCAGAACACTCAATGGGTTTAGAGCTGAGCAGAGAGCCCCGAAAATGTTTATCACCAACGAGGTTCAGGTCATTAGAGAGAATGGCTTCCTTTAGAGACAGCACAAAGTGAATGAGCAGAGGAAGTCTCAGCATTGGGAGTACAGTGCTATTTCTCTGTTTGTGTGCCCCACCAAGATAATCATGAATCTCTCTTCATTGGAGACTGTCATTAAGAAAAACCAATTAGCAGGGCAGTGGTGGCGCACACCTTTAATCCCGGCACTTAGGAGGCAGAGGCAGGTGGATTTCTGAGTTCGAGGCCAGCCTGGTCTACAGAGTGAGTTCCAGGACAGCCAGGGCTATACAGAGAAACCCTGTCTCGAAAAAAACCAACCAAACAAACAAAAAACAAAAAAACAAAAAAACAAAACAAAACAAAAAAGAAAAGCCAATTTCACAGATTTAGACAATGTTACAGAAGGGGAAAGGAACACTTATATACTGTTTATGGTGAAGCAGATATAGTATAGCCACTTGGAAATCAGTACAGATGTTCCTTAAAAATCTGAAAAATGAAAATATCCACTTATTTCTCTTCTGGCTATATACCTGAAGAATCAAGGTTGGCACACACTAGAGATACCTGTATTCATGCTGTGTTTTATATGGCCATTTTCAATAATTAAATTATGGCATCTACCAGGATCAACAGACTAATGGATAAATAAAATGTGACATATATACACAATGGGGTAATACAGGATATGGAGAGGTGCATGTGACCAAAGTATGCTATGTATGTTAATTTCACAGAGAAACACACCATTTTGTGTAGTTAATATGTAGTATAGGAATCTACCTCCTCCCACCTTAATAACCCCCTCTCAACATCTGTTCAGCAAATATTATATGAAAGAGTTACAATTTCAGAATCATGTCTGACTTGTGTGAATTTATTGATTACTTTTAAGTCACTGAAAGTCAGAATATATATTATATATGGCTTTCTGCTTTCTTGTCCCAGGTGATTTTTATGAAATAGGAAGGAATTTTTACTGGTTGAGCTTGAAATTGGACGGGTCTGTGCTTGGACACAGCCTCATGCTTTCTAGGTAGTCTTGGTAATTTACTGAATTTCTTTTGGTTCTGGTTTTCGCATAGTTGAAGTGGGAATGAGAATCCCACCTGTAAGAGCTATATAACATCGAGGGGTGGCAATGGGCACAGAGCATTTAGAGGGATTCTCTGTACAAAATCACCTTTCAGTAAGTGCTAACCACCATAGTTTCTGTTATATTCTCTAACGTTAACATTTCCAGTGTTGAACTATCCTTGGCCACAGATTTTCATACAATGTTTCCACACCTTACTACACCCCTGCTTTTTTGGGGTCCCCAGTCTTTCCCCTTTGACCTTTTCTAACATTAATCATACATAAAGGTTACTTGAATAGTACAACATTTCTTATTTGGTTGCTTTGCTTGTTTTTATGAACTTTGAAAGCATTTTTTACCATTTCATGACCATGTCTTCTAATGATTCTTATCATTATCTCTTTTTTATATTATGTGTTCTATTTTCTAAACTTTAAAACTGAATCAGCCTCATGAAACTTAGGCTTCAAAGATGGATCACCAGCAATTTAATAACATGTTTCCATGGCCTCCACGAAGTTTCCTCTTGGGCGATTCAGCTCATGTGATCTTGTTGAAACTCCTTCTCTGGAAAATTTGGTGTCTTTTTTTGGAACACCACAGCATCTTCAATCTCGTCAGCATTGGTACCTCTTTCTCTTCCCTCATCCTGTGAGTTGGGATTTCTCAAGAGTTAGTCTTTAGTTTGCTCTTTTCTTTTCTGCAGTACATCAATTTCTTAGCAGAGCTTTTCTACTTAATGTTTCCACTGTGACCTTATCCATGAAGGTATCAATTGTTATCTACTCTGGATTTTTAATGTGTATTCCATTTGTTTATTTTCCACTGTAGATGCTCTGTAATCCTGGTCTCTGCTACCCCCTCAGTTGCATTGGTGTGGGGGCTCAACCCTCATCTCTGTTTTGAGCTTTATTCTTTTCCAGCCAACAGTAATTTTCTCCCTTTTCCACTTTTTTTTTAATTGAAGCATCCAAATTAGTAACTGTTTTAAACTCTATGAAAATACTGTCCTTCTGTAGGAGGTACTTTTAAAGAAAGTATCTAGATTTATGTTTTTTATATGAAACTCAAATATGTCATAATTGAAGACAGTGTTAACTTCCTAAAACTACCAGAGTTGTAGATGAAAAATGGAGAGTAAACATCAGAGTAAAAATTGTGTTATACACTGGAGTGGTGTAATACTAACTGGGGAATTTATGTTGTCAGGCCAAGTTTACTTAATAGTATTAATAAGACAATCAGAATTTGAGATTTAAATGTATTAAGTATTAAGAGTTATATAAAACATAGTAAATTAATATTTTTTCCTCTCTTGCATTAATTATTTAGCACTTGAACTTAATCTTATTTAATATATTGCTTCATAACTTTGGTTAAGAAATGAATGGGAAATATTTTTGTGGAACTATTAAATGGGATGTTTAGCAAATATTTTATGGCTCAAAATTTGAGGAATGTTATTCAGAATATAATTATTTTCATTAAAATCTATGACAATCATTTTTGTGCAAGTAATTAGAAAATAATCCTGGGATGTTGAATTCTGTGCTGAAGAAATACTTGGTTTTGTGTGGAATTGAGCAAAGTTTCCTTACACTTTCATATTGTTTGTGAGAAAAATTTTTGAAGGTTTAAACTAATTCCTAAATCAGTGCTAGATTCAATAAAAATGAACAATTGTCCTGATATAGATCTACACAAAAGGAAACAGTTTTTCTTCCCTTTATACATTTTTAATAGGAAGGGATTTCTAATATATTTGAATGGAAGGAACTTACTTTTCTTATTCCCACCTGTTTGCAGTTGTAAGCAGAACACTGTGTCCTTTGCCAATTGTCTAGTAGGGGAATGACGAAGATTCTCTTCTGGATGCCTAGTTAGTCAGGGTTTCAATTCCTGCACAAAAATCATGATCAAGAAGCAAATTAGGGAGGAAAGGATTTATTCAGCTTACACTTTCACATGACTGTTCATCACCAAAGGAAGTGAGGACTGGAACGCAGGCAGGTCAGGAAGCAGGAGCTGATGTAAAGGCCATGGAGGGGTGTTACTTACTGGCTTCCTTCCCCTGGCTTACTCAGCTTGCTTTTTTATAGAATCCAAGACTACCAGCCAGGGATGCCACCACCCACAATGGTCTGGGCCTTTGCTCCTTGATCACTAATTGAGAAAATGCCTTATAGCTGGATCTCATTACCTGAAGGGAGGCTCCTTTCTCTGTGATAACTCCAGCTTGTGTCAAGTGGACACACAAAACCAGCCAGTACAATGCCTGAGGTCACTGGGGACCCTTCATCGGCTTCATTAGCCTATTTAAGGCAGTATGTCAGGATGATCAAGGTGTAATTTGAATTGTCTTAAGTTCCTATGTTCCTGCAGTGCTCCAAGAATGGCTTTTAGCTTTGAAGCTCAAGTTTGTGATTATAATTCAAAGCAGGATTTTAATCTGAAATACATAAGAATAATTAATAGTCAATTAATAAAAATAATTAATAAGTGAAAAGAAAGACAGAAAAATGAAAAGCTCATGGGATCTTTCAGGAATCAATTTCCAGATGAGAGCCAGATGTGGCCACGTTGCAACTAGGGCAGGTTGGTGTCATCTATATTTTGTCTACCTAAAAAATTGTCCCTAAATGGGCATATTTCCATCATAGGCACCAGCTTTAGTTGATATATTATTCACTTATTCATTTATGTTTCTGGGGGTTACTGAGCTATTGGGTTTGTATGATGTGGAGATATTATCTCTGGTTTCTTTCAAAAGTTTTTATTTTATTTTTACTTTTACTTCTAGCTTCTTAACTTACTGTGCATTCTCCATCGCCACATCTTTGTTCAGGAAACATCAAGCAAAAAGGAATCCGGGATACCATGGCAGAAACAGGAAGTCTAACCCTGATTTTAAATAGCTCAATTTTTTTTCTGGAGGAGGGAAGTTAGACGCTGCTGACTTTTTTTTTCAAGACAGGGTTTCTCTGTGTAGCCCTGGCTGTCCTAGAACTCACTCTGTAGACCAGGCTGGCCTCGAACTCAGAAATCCACTTGCCTCTGCCTCCCAAGTGCTGAGATTAAAGGCGTGCGCCACCAATGCCCAGCTGCTGACTTATCAGGGTGTGAATATGAGAGCCTCTGCGTGGTTCAAAGCATACCGATGTGTGGTGTGTGTTTAGATGGTAGCCGAGGCTCAAAAGCAACCAAGCATGGCTCCCCGCTTTGAAAAATCATTTTCCTATTTTAATGTATCCCAATTTGTAGGCTAATCTTTATAGAAATGATTTTACAGGCAGGTCTATTATTTTTTAACTGGTGTTTTGTATTTTCCTTTTATATTTTCTCTCTTAAAAGTTATAGTCTGTGTATTTTAAGAGAACCTCTCTCCCTCTTTCCCTCTCTCCCCACATCTTCCTCAGATGCTAAGCCTATTCTTGTTTCCTTACAAAACTTATAAATTTAAGTGATTTATAAACAGGCCCTCAAATTAACAGTATCATGGAGTCTCCTTTTATAGTTAGGTCATAAAAATGTAGAGGACAATGTCTTGGCTAGTCGTAGATTGTTTCTTTGAAAATTGGGATAGGGATGGCAGATGGGGAAAGGATTTGTGTGGTTGTATATGTGTGAGCGTGCAATATGTGTCCATCAGGTGCTGTCTACCTTGTATATACTAGGACAGGATTTCTCACTGACTGGGCCTTAGGGGTCTGTTGTCACTGTCTCCCCAGTGTAGCACATACTAGCATGCCCGGCTTTGTTCTGTGAACGTTAGGAATTGAACTCAGGTCACTGAACTTGCAAGGCAAGCATCTGATTGGCTGAGATACCTCCCCGCATTGACATGGCATTTCTTAGGAAACAGAATGTTCAAGTATCTCTTATGTAAGCGGTAACCTCTTAGAGTGAGTCCCCAAGGCACAACAATCTCTATAGCGTTCTCAGACTGGGGATGTGTTACAGTCAGAGAGAAATTTCCTCATTTCCTCCAGTCAATGACTTTGTAAATAGAAGAGGTAGGGGGATAGAGACATGAAAAAACAATCAATTCATTCCGGCAGTGATGGCTACTGTGTCATCTATATTGCAAAAAAATTACTCTCTCAGGAGCAAATTTGAAATGATTCCATGGAAGAAAGGATTTGTGTTAAACAACTAGAAATTCCTACAACTTTCTTACATATTCAACATGACTGAGAAAAAAGGCTACAGATGTGTTCAATTCACAATTCCCCAATTATATATGCAGGATGTAGGTGAAACTGAGCAGTGGATGGTAGAAGACCCACATATTTAGGTTTTCTTAATCACTTTCTAAAAGTATCTACTATGGATAGTCATCTAGAAATTTTCTTAAAATTTCCATTGATTTGCTCACGTTGAAACAGATGTCATATTCTTTTTCTAAAAAGTGAAAAGGGGAAGTGACCCAGGACAAACGTGTCATGGTTCATTGATGAAGGTCTCTCAAGAAGACTGTATGTGGTAGTATGCTGAGAGAGAGAGGAGAGAGGGAGAGAGAGAGAGAGAGAGAGAGAGAGAGAGAGAGAGAAGAGTAGAGAGGATGAGGGAGAGGGAGAGAGAGAGAGAGGGTGGGGAAAGACAAAGGACATAGATGGAGATAGGGGTAAGGGGAGAAAAAGAGGGAGAGAACAAGCATGAAGAAATTTTGTCTGTACTTCAAATATAAAGTGTAGCTAAAACTATGTTTTCTTTTTTCCTTTTTTTCTTTTTTAGAAAGGCTGCAAGGGATTACTTGTGAAAAAGGAATCCAGGGAATAGGATTTTATCCATACCAATTTAAACATTCTACAGTTACATTTTAAAAATGATTTGTTTTATTTTTTAAGCCTGTGTGTGTGTGTTACAGGAGTGTGATGCCAAAAAGAGCCCAGAAGAGGGCATTGGGTCCTCTAGTGCTGTAGTTACAGTCTGTTGTGAGCCACCTGACATGGGTGCTGGGGGCTGACCTCAGGTCCTTTGCAAGATCAGCAAACACATTTACACAATGGCATCTCTCCAATATTTCACCGTTAAATTTCGTCTCTCTTCTGTTCAAAGGTTATAGAGTCTGGTCACAGAGGCCCAGTCAGCCTCTGATGTACATTGGATTTAGGTGTTGTTTTTCTCTTAAGTTAATGATGAAGATGAAGATGATCACACCGTTGTTAAAAAGGGTTCAGAAAATTAATGTAGCACCTATAACAGTTTTATACTCTTGAATTAGATCAGAATACTTTCCCCAAAATATTTAAAATAGTTTAATACAAACCTGTTCAAATATTTTATCACAAAATTATGAACATCAGAGAAGCAGAGAACAAGTGCCACTGTGATAAATAGACCATTTTCTTTATATTGGAATTTATATTAACACAGTTTTTTTTTATATAGGATTTTTTTTATATTTTTTTATTTTATATTTTTTATATTTCCCACAACAAATCTCTTTGCATTTAAAAATTGAATTTATTTTTGAGATTGTCTTGTAAGGACATGAAAGTTATATGTATTACTGAGGTACCTTGTAATCAGTCAAACGTTAGTACATGTAATCATTGTATAATGGGATCATACACATCTATCTCTAAAGATTTCTCTGTGGTGAAAGCATCAGGACTCTTCCCTTCTAGTGTTTTCAGATAAATAGCCTCCATTCTACTGGATAATAGCCCATAACACCCTTTACTGCTACTGCATGGAAGCTTCATACCCATGGCAAGAGTCTTCTGTTGTTCTCTATCTCCTCTTCTCCCATCCTCTGGAAATCAACATTTTTGGATTTTCTGTATGATTGAACTCATGTAGGACTTGTGCCTTATTTCACTAAACATAATTACTTCTACTTCCACTGTGTTGAGTCAAACATCAGGGTTTTATTGTTTTTATGACTAAATACCATTCTGTTGTGTATAGGTGACAGACTTTCATTATGATGAGCATTTCTATCCATTATTTTTTTGTGGCTACTGTGAGTATTGCTAAAGTAACCATGAATGTGCAGATATCACTCACACATTGATTACATTTTCTTCCAATCTATGAGCAGGACCTGAAGTAAGGGATCGTTTGCATTGTCATTTGAAGATGAAATGTCCCCCACAGGCTCATGTGTTTCAGCACTTGATTTCCAGCTGGTTGGGATGGTCATAGACTTCTTAGGAGGTAGCGCTTTACCAGAGGAGGTACATTTCTGTGTGAGCTTTCAGATTTTGTGACCTGGTCCCACTTTTTATTCACTCTCTGTGTCTGGACTGAAGATGCAGTGTGGTGGATTAGCTTCATGCTCTTACTCTGATGCCTTTCCAGCCGTGGTAGAATGTATACCCCATTCTGTAACTATGAGCCAAAATAAACCTTTTCCCCTTCAGTCACCCCTTTCAGAGTATTTAATCACAGCAATGGAAAAGTAATAGCCACTGTGGCAATTTTATTTTGAATTGACAAATGTCTGTATTGTTTTTTATTCTGACTGTCCTAACTTACATTACTAGCAATACTGTACCTAAGGTTCCTTTTTTCATATCCTTGCCACTGCTTGTTATCTTTTGTCTTTTCCTTTCTCTTTTCTCTTGTGGGGGTCATGTGAGGACAGTGCTCTACCAATGTAATGGCTATTCCTGGTTGTCAACATAACTATATCTGGAATGAACTACAATCCAACATTGGAAGGCTCACCTGTGATCCAGATCTTGAGGCTGGGAGATACAAGTTTCTGACCTGGATCTTGGCATGGAGATCTTGAGGCATAGTGGCTATGAATCCCAGGAGACTAAGCCAAGGAGATCTTTGAGTTCAGGATCAGCCTGGAACAAACAAGTCCCAGATCTAGGCATGGTGGTACACACCTTTAGTCTGGGACACATCTTCTGCTGGAGACCTACATAAGGACATTGGAATAAGGAAGATTCACTCTTCTTCACTTTCTTGTATTTACTTGCCAGCACATCTGATGGAATCTACTAGCCTTGTGGGACTAAGCAACTACTAGATCCTTGGACTGCACATTCACAGGTGACCATTTTTTGGGAGTTGGACTACAGACTGTAAGTCATTATGACAAATTCCCTAACTATATAGAGATTATTCATAAGTGTTGTGACTCTAGAGAACCCTAAGACGACAAGTCAGCACTTTTAAATAGACTGCACCTTTTCAGTGCATTCTAATCTTTTCTATTGTGTTTTGAATAAAGTTTCTTAGTTCTTTTGAAATCTATGTGCACCTTTATTTCAATTCCTTAAACAAGAGGCTAAGAATCTGGAAAATCTAGTGAAGACCAAAGATAGCAGAAGTATATCACATATTCCTTGGCATTATTCAAGTTAGATAATAATTGACACATAAACAAAGTATGCAAAATGAATAAAGAGTGTAAGACATTTCAACTTGTGTACATGGTTATGGTTGAACTGAGAATAGACATTTACTGTGCCATTAGACAATACTTAACATGGCCAGGTTCAGTTAATATCCAGTGCCATATATCAAGAGCCATGATTAGACAGATATGCCTATTACTCAGTCCCCAGAACACTTGTAGACATTAGGAACATGTGGTTAATGTGAGCTTTAGAGCGCATCTCTTATGCTTACCTAATTTTAGAAGAAACGAATTTTGTGATGGATAGAACCTGCATATTGTGAAATATCAAAATTTTCCAAGAAAACCATTAAGAATGTACACCTTTTTGGTTCTGGAAATAGATACACAATGAATCACTCTTGCTGCAATATAAATTTCTTACTGTTTCAGAGTAGAGTAATAAACATCTCAGAGGTATTGAATTAGACAGCCTGCCAGCCTTGCTTGGCATTAACTGAATAATTTCTTTCCCATCTGTTAAATGCTCCTAATATCCTTTTCATATTATAGAATTCCCACTCACCCATTCTTTAAATAGTTATCAAATATTGAGAGCCTTCTGAGCTTTCTCCAAAGATGAGAAGTGAAATGGTGTCATTGGATGAATTACAAAGCATTACCATGGCATACCATTACCATATAAAAACTGTTATAAAGAAGACAGGTGTGGTGGTGCACAGCTGTAGCCACAGCTCTTGGGAGTCTTTGGCTGAAGCAAAATGAGTTTGAGGCAGCCTGGTCTACAAATGACCCTTTCTCATGTAGTTTTATTGAGAAAAGAAGGTTTTCTTCAAGTGCAAAAATTGAAAGGAATATGTCAGTTAGAAAGGAAGAAGCAGCAGAAAGGGTCTATCCTATGCCATAGAGGCCATAGTTAATAAAAACATGGTAGTGTTGGGCTCAGGATGTAGCTCACAAGTAGAGCACATGATTAATTATGCTGATGGTCCTGGGTTTGGTTTCCAGTACTGACAAAAATATGCTATTCTGTTTTTGAAATTGTCCCAAAGTAGATTTCAATTGTTCTCACCACAAAACGTGTGATATAACTTATGATTTCATTTTAGCTACTTCACAATGAGTACATATATCATCATGTTGCAATGAATATATTTGTTTGCTAATTAAAAATCAACCTGGAGCAAAAAGTGAGAAAACAGATGACGTGATAGTGTCATTGTCTTGTGCTATTGCGACATGATACATGATGTTGGGTAATATATAAGGGTAAGGAAGTTTGAGCCCAAAATTCTGGTAGCTGGAAAGTCCAAATAGCATACTTTTATTGTCTGGATGGTATTACATCAGGAGCACATTGAAATCACATGATAAGACAAGACAGACACAAGAGGCAAGGAGCCAAAAGAATTGAACTCACTATAAAATTTTATTCTCATGGGTTCTAACCCATTTCTAGAAGACCTTATTTACTTTCACTCTTGAACATTGATTCATTCATAAGGATGGAATTTCCATAACTTAATTACACTGACTAGTTCCACTTCTCAATACCACTGTAGTGAAGACCACACTTCCAGTATGTGAAGCAATGGGACAAAAACCACATCTAAACCACAGAGTGGTCTGCCCCTTTCTCTTTCCTCTTTCTTCTTTCTTTCATGCCTGTGTGTGTTGGCAGGGATTGGATATACCTTGGGAATCTTCCTCAATCACTTATTGATGGCCAGTGTTAATGGACAACTTGACAGAATCTAGAATCATCTGGGGGTATTCATGATCTTTGACCATGTCTGTGTGGGAGATTACCTTGAATGAATTTGGATGGCCTCTGTGGGTAGTACCATTCCCTAGCTGGAATACTGAACTGTATATATGGAGAAAAGGGACTAGAGGAGCAGCATGCATTCATGACAGTTTCTGATTCTGGTTGCATTGTGACTATGAGCTCACTTCAAGCTCTTATCTCCTTGACTTCCATCCCATGATGGGCTATACCCTTGCACTGTGAGTCAGAATACACCACCCTCCCCCACCCTTTATCTCTCCCGTAAGTGGCTTTGGTCACGTACTTTACTACAGCACCGGGAAAAGGAAACTAAACGAGCTTCCATTTCACTTTCAGAGTCAGGGTATTTTTCTGAACCAGATACTTGCTGATTGGCTAGGCCAGTTGACCGCTAATCTCTAGCGTTCCTCCTGTCTCTGCCTCTCCTCTGCCGATACTATAAATGTGCACCACCGCTCCCATATTTTATGTTTGTGTGTGTATGTGTTTATTTATCGAACTCAGGTCCTCAAGCTTATCTGGCAAACATCGTCACCCACAGCACCTTTTAAAAAATGCTCTTCTACAAACCCATATGACCCTGAAGAAGACTTCACTAACCAAAGTCATACTTCACAGGCTGGACTAAAGGACTTCTTCTAGTGTCTTATACCCACATGTGAACTTTCTTTTTCCTGAGTTCACAAAAAATATTAAAAGTTCTCTCCTGAGCGCCAAGCCACCAGGCCGTGCCTGACTCTCTCCAGGGGCTGAAGTTTGTGGTCCGTGTTACTACGGAGGGCCATAGAGTTGTCTGTGGTCTGTGCTGCACCCTGAAGCCGTGTTGGTGTCCATGGATCATGCTGCCTAAGTGGCCTGCGCTGCCACCTGAGGCCGTGTTGGTATCTGTGGTCCAGATTACTACTGAAGGCCTTGTCTGGTTTCATGATCTCTTTGCAGCCAGAAGCTGCGTTTGCGGTCTGAGCTGTTTTCAGAAACCACCTGGCCTGTCACAGTGAAAGCAGTGTGTCCCAGTGACAATGAAGAGCAAGGAGGCTCCTTTTGCTGTGGTTTTATCTGTGATTGTGGATGTACGGTTGAGAGAGAGGCACATGGAAGGCTTCTGTGATACCCACCTTCCCTGATGCCCATCAAGACAGTCACAGTCTAGACAGGAAGATACTGGAGATAATTTTTAAGAAGTGTTATGGAGACTCTAAAAATGTGACTCTCCACAATTGGTAGTCTTTGACGGGGATGTGGGAGGGAAAGGATCCAGCTCTATTTAAGGAGCAGGCCACTGAGAGTTTGGACATACTCCATTGAGTACATACATAACACAAGTCGGACTTTTTTTTTTTTCTTATTCTCACTTTTTAAACTTTTTTTTGTGAGGGAAGGTCCCAAAGGTTGGAGGGCAGAAATGGAAGGATTGGGAAGTGGGTATGATGGGATGCAAGGTGGAAATTTTCAGAGAATCAATAAAATGTTATGTTAAAAATTCTCTCGAGCCAAAGATGGAGCCCAGGTGACCAGAATGAAGATTGTGGTAAACTCGGGCACGGGAGGACCTGGGCAAGCACCGGTGACTGGGGAGGTGGCCGTAAGCTGCCGTCATTTTGCCTAGTGGTGAGTAGAGTGGTCTAAGTCATAAACTAAGTGCTAGCAAAGAAGATTTGATATTTAATATCATACTCAGAAAAAAATAAACAGCTTCCAGAAACAGAAAGGAATCTGCTTAAACATAGATCAGCATATATTGGTCTTATTGCTGCTTTTAGGGGCCTAATAGCAAACAGTCTATTTCTGTGCATCTTGAACGGATGTGTCCGTGTAACTTCTAGCTTACCAATGGCCGTGATCCCATTTTTGACAGTGAACCTGTCCTACAATAGCTTTTTAAGTTTACCTTTGGAGTACAGGTGATTTGAACTGTGAAACCTGTCCCACCACACAGGGTGCACTAGTTGGTTTTGTTCTGGGTGATTTGTACCCTATCCTTTTGGCTACACCCATGAATGGGGGGGCCTTGCTGCCGAATGTGAATCAAGCCTTCTACCATACCTGGGCAATATTTTTAATTATTGGATTACAGTTTCCAAGCCTGTCTTTAAAATGTTATTTCCTACTTTACTTCAGACCATGTTTGCAGCATACCTTGGGTCTAGAAAATATAAACTTCTCATGAAGGCCCTTTAGTTACCTGAACCTGGCTTAGAAATTCTTTGATTTGAAGCAAATATGTACAACAAAAGTAAAATGGTGGGAAAAAAAATCTCTCTTATGTGTCTGCTTTTGCATACCTCTTAAGGGCAATAAGAGACACTATCCACCTTTGAATCAGTCGATTTCCTAAGGGTTGACTTCTTAGGGAAGGCAAAATGAAGAGGAAAGAGCCAGCCTTCTGAGGATCTGGAAGACTGGATTTTCTCAGAACAGCACTAAAATGTTTGTAGGCAATGAACAGGACATCGCATGAATGCTGGCTTAGGTACTAGGCTGAGCTGGTGACTTTGGCTCCCTACCCGGGTCTCTTCTTCTCTGCCTATCTCTAAAGTCAGCCATTTTGCTGGTGGACTTTCCCTAAGAGAGATGACTGACATTTTGCTGATGGGCTCCTGTTTTCCTGGGAACTGCCCAAGTTAAACAAAGACTAGATGTGGGTGTGATTTCTGAACCTGGGGCTACACTTAACCGAGGATACTGGGAAACTCAGAAAAGTCTCAGATTTGTGTCTTTTGAGGAGGTGGGGACTGATTTTTGTGAGATAACTCATTTACTTCTGAGAGACTGTGGCAGGATCAAATCCACATTTATGATAAGAAGGCGTATGTGTGCTTTTCCTCTTTTCCACTCTCTCACTTCCTCCTTCTTGCTTCTTGAGGTCTTAGTCCAAACAACGGCCTGAGCACACATCCCATTTCACGCTCTGCTGTCAGGACAGTAGGGCCATGCAAGCCAGGATAACAGCCTCGGTGGCACAGGCCTCCAGTAGCCATTTAAGATGGCCAGTACACTTCTGCTCTGGGAAGTCCTCTCGATAGTGTGATTTCCCTCAGAAATTTCAGGCACACCCTTATCAACAAATAGCTCCACCAAGAATATTTGTTTGTATCTTTGTTTGTTTGTGGTCTTAGAATAGGTTTCCTCTATTTGTTTCGCAAGATTTATATAATTTTGGTTTTGGTCTCACTTGTCAGAGAACCCTGGCCAAGAAACAAGCACAAATCCACACACTACCCCAGGGACAAGAACACCCGGATCTTCTTGGAAACCTCAAATACTTTAAGTTGTAACTTTTTAATTTTTTTTTTTTTTGCATTTTATTAGTTTTTACTTATATCTTTCTAAAATGACTTATAAATTGAACTTTTTAAGAATCCTCAAGACAAATCCAGTATGTGAGCCCCTGCAAAAAACTCAATAAATCATTGAGCTTATTTAATATGTATTTAATAATAATACATTTTAATGGATTTTTTTTTTTTTTTTTTTTTTTTTTTTTTTTTTTTTTTTTTTTTTTTTGGTTTTTTGAGACAGGGTTTCTCTGTGTAGTCCTGGCTGTCCTGGAACTCACTCTGTAGGCCAGGCTGGCCTCGAACTCAGAAATCTGCCTGTCTCTGCCTCCCACGTGCTGGGATTAAAGGCGTGCACCACCACCGCCTGGCTGTTTTAATGGATTCTTAGAGACCTTTATACAATACATCTTGATTACACTCACTCAGCTCCTATCCCTACTCATTCAAGATCCATCCTCTCTTTCCTGTGTTCCTCACTTTGTATCCTTTAAATAAAGACTATCTTTCATCTGTTATCCTGGTCTGCTGGCTCTCACAGGCCCCCTCCCTTTCTGTAACATTCCCCGAGACTTAAGTGTAGGAATTGTGTTATAAAAGCAATAAACTGGGGACAGGCATCTGAAAGTCAGCTTATCTCTGCATTTTAACCATTTGCAGATTTCTATAATGATCTCTGTTAGCTTCAAGAATGGAGCTTCTCTGATGAAGGGTGAGGGCTGAGCTTATCTGTGGATATAAGGATACATAGAATACTGGTAATTGTACTGGTTAACATGTTCCAGAGTAGGGTTGTGAAGGGGAATGGATTTAGTATTGTGCTTTATAATGCTTCCCAGTATCCATTCCCTAGCTGCTTTTCCTTACACATCTCCCAGTCCCTGGCCCACACTTCTTTCCCCAAATCTGATATCAGCACCCCTCCTATCATCTGGCATGTGGCACCAACTCAGAGCGGTTATGAGATCTGACTTTATCTAAAGACTTGGTAACAGTGGAAAGGAATCATAACACAAATCGGGAAGCAGCCTAATATAAAATTAAATTAACGAATCACAACCATTGTGTACCTTAGGGACTCCTACATTTCTATAGGTTTGTTGGCTCTGGCTTGCTACCAAAGGGGGTTGCTCCCTCGTGCTATAGCTCTGTTGTGTCTTTATCTTCTCTTTTCCAAAATCTTCAGACTTATCTCCCATGTATTCCAGACATTATGGCACCTGGAACTTATCAGTAATATGTTAAATAGTTTAGCTTCCTTTATTTTCAGCCTTATTAGAACACAGCCTTATTAGACTACTCCAATTGCTGCCTTCAATCACACAAATGTCAGTGATACACCCTCCATAACTAACCGTCCGTTTGTGAGGTGCAGTCGATGAGTGAGAAATTGACAGACATTGAAAAATAAAATCCTTAGGAGATCTCATGGCTGAAATATTACTCAAGGCATCTCCCTTTATGTGCCTGTGTCAGAACAAGCAGCCTCTGAGGAGACTGTTTTAACCCTCTTCAGAATACACAATCCCAGAGTCACACACACTCCACTGACCACATCTTCCCATCAGATGGAACCCAGGTAACCTTATCTGGCATGTGGTCCCATCACGAGCCCTGCTCTATATTTTTGGTGTGTTTCTCAGATTTCTCTTGTGGTCAGGGTCAAGAATATGAAATGGTTTGAGACAGTCTGTCAGAAAAGACGTTTTTAACTTATATTTTCTATACCAAATATTCATTTTTGAGTTGGTCTCAGAATGCTACATTGACTGTATTTCAGATGATGATGCACCAAGGTGCCCGTATTAATGTCCTGAAGTAAAATCCCATCTGACTCCAGATTCTTAGAACGGGTGAAGTGAGATGCAGGGAGTTGTTACCATTAAGATAATGGCAATATTCAGATCTTCCACTGCTCTCTCTGACTCCTTCTCCAGTTCCACTACACTTCTCTTTCTTTCCTGGGAGTAGTATGCAACGAATGTTAGATATTTTGCTAAAGCTCCATCTGTTCTTGAAGGGGTATTTAGGTTTTTTTCCTAATGTTTACTCATTTATTCTCTGTGCAGATTGGGATGCTGTGTTACTTTCTCTTCAACTTCACTGATTCTTTTTTTTTTTCCTTTTTTTTTTATTGGAAATTTTATTTACATTTCAGTTTGCTTCACTGATTCTTTAATCAGTCATTGTCATTCTGCTGTTGAGATAACAATTGGCTTTTGTTTTAATTATCTCCCCTGCCCCCATGTTTGGTTAACTTTACGTGTCTCCCTGTGTTGTCCTTCACAGTGGTATTTTGAGACATGGTCTATCAGTGACCTTGAACCTTACCAACTGGATAGAATGGCTGGCTGGCAAGTTCCAGGGACCCTACTGCCTCCATGTGTACAGTGCTGGAATTATACACATGACCACTGCATCAGGCTTTTTATTTGAATGCTGAGATCTGAACTAAGGTCCTCATGCTTGCTCTACAAACCTTTTACTGACTGAGCCATCTCCCCAGTCTCTGTTTATTATAATTTTAAATTAAAGAATCTTTATGTGCTTGATCTTTATATCTTCTGCTGAGATTTCTTATTTTTCCTTCTTTCAAAGATGTTTATATTTACATTTAAATATATCTAGCTTTATAAACATTATTGGATATTTCTACCTTTTTCAAAACTCTGGTGCTGGTATTTATTATATTTTCTCATCCATGTTGAGTGTGATAACAGAATGGCAGGCGGTTTCTGTTTTTGTTTTGTTTTTCACTGTTGAGAATTGGACCCAGTACCTTATGCGTAATAGATAAAGGCTCTTCCACTGAAAGATGTCTCCAACCCAAGATAAGTGAGTTTTTTAATCCATGCTGCAAGTATTCTTGTAATCTAAGTTACTCAGGTGGCTGAGTTGGGCAGATAGATTAAGGGCAGTGTGGTAAATGCAGTTACTTCATCTTAGGTAAGCAACAGTGCCTTTGGACACCACTGATGGCCCATCAAGCACTGTGTTCCTCCTGCAAAGACAGACAGGGAGTAGGCTCCTGAAACAAACAACTTCCTACTTTAAACAACAAGAAATAACACCATCCCTCCAAGAAACCCCTATACTGTGTTTCCATGGGTTCTAATTCCAGAAAGGAAAGATAAATAGAGTGGATCTGGAAACAGATTTCATGATGCTGCTTAAACTTGAAAGTCTACTTTCTTTTATTATTTTATTATTTTTTAACCTTTAACAGTCTTTTATGGATAGTGAATTTTTAAGAACTTGCATCTAGTAAGAAGAATAGGAGAAAATCATGTCTTTTCTATTTGTGTACAAATAGAATATCTGATAGGGTTTTTTTGTTTTGTTTTGTTTTGTTGTTTGAAGATCCCATGACTCCGGAGTCTTTGGATCCATACCCCATCTATTCAACATTTTTGTATCATAGAGTAAGCTCTGATTAAATTCACTTATTGGCTCAGTACCTCCACCATAGTGCATCTAGCTGTGTGAAGGTCAGAACTTCAGCTTCCTAGGCTCATTTATTTCCATATACATCTGCACCCTCTTCCATGTATCAAAAGGTTACCTTTCCATGGACATTCTATATTTCATTTCCACTGTCTAACCCATGTCTGGATTATATAAAAATTAAATAAAAGTCTTTATATTCTGGAAAAGAAATACTAAAAGGATAAAAAAATTTCCATTGTGCTATAAATCAGTACATTTTTTTCACTGCAGTTTTAAACTTAAAACTTAATGACTTTATTTTTAAATAGATTTATTTTAGCCTTACAAAATTACTATTTTCTTACAAGAAAACATTTTGATTTGTTTTGTAATATAACTATTTTTTGTGTGTGCATGCAAATGTGCATACACATGTGTTATATTGTTGAATAGAAGAGAAAAACCAAAAAAATTTGGAACAATAAAATACATAAAAATCTCAGGTTAAGTTCTGTCTTGGTCTTATTAAAATTGCTTGTATGATCATTTCTTAAGTCCAGACTCTCAATATTCATCCTAATTACTGTTTTCCCTTAGTACTGAGTCAAGAAAGGCCAAACAGAAGAATACCACATAGAATGTTAGTAATGCAGAAAGTGTGCTCAACTCCAATCCCATAACACCAATTATACTAATGTTATGGCTTCATGATTTTCTTTCAAAAATAATTTCTATCCTCTAAATTATTTTTAACAAGCTACATCTTGCTACCAGCCATGTCTCAACGGATGTGAAGTGACTGGAAACTTTGAACATCTATAAAAATGTTTATTGAATTTTTGAATTAATGAGATTACTCATTAACAATAGGGAACATCATTTTCATGTTTGTTGAGCAACTGCTCCTACTAAACCGAATACTGGGGCTAAGGAATTCCGGAGAAAGAGCTCAGTACAGTAAGTTGTCACATGAATTATACATCCTGTGATAGAAAACAAACAACAGACTAGCCAGGCCTCAGCTGAAAACAGACTGAACACAAAACAGGTTCATTATATGGTAGGATAACTCCAATGTACCTGGAGGGGAAAGAATCCTGACTTCAGTGTGTGTGTGTTCAGCATGGTTCTTTCTGAGCTGTTTATTTCATCTCTTCTCTTTGTATCACCATGCTGCTTAAACTTGGGATGACTTTAGGGGAGCTGAGGTGGCTCTATTCGTTTCGGTTTTTCTTAATATACAAAGGAAACACTCTCCATGCAATAAGTCACTAAAACCTATTTCTCAAAGTTTATTGATTTTCACTTTAAAAATAAATGTTTTGAGATTATAGTATAATGACACAATTTCCCCCCCTTTTACCCTCTCTCCAAACCCTTTCATAATGTTTCTTTGCTCTCTTTCCAACACATGGCTTCTTTGTCTTTAATTGTTGAATCTGTGTGGCCAGACATGAGGGCACCTGTCAGACAGAATTCCAAGATCATGGAATCTTGACATAACACTTTAAGCATCTGGAGCTGTGAGAAATAGATGTCTTTCACTGAAGGAACCTGACTGTGGTCCTTTGTTACAGAAGCCCAAACTGACTAAGACCTTCCTTGTAACCCAATTGCACCTTTTAAAATAGGATAGGAAAATTAACTTAAGAAATGCTCCATTCAGTACAATTAGAATCAGCATTTGGGGAAATAGTTATCAACCACATCTAATGTGTCACTCTATTAGTCTTCAGTATTATTTCAGTGACTGTGACAGATGGCCTCTGCTTATCTTTCTGAAGATCACAAATAATAAAGACATGCATTCAATGTAGAAGTATAGCAGGGGTGTGTGTTATAGAAGAGCTTTTAAAGTTGTCTAGAGAAATTTAATTAATTTAATGAATTTAACTAATCCTAGAGGTCCATGAAAACTTGGAACATGAGTAGAAATTAGTCAGCAGTATAGAGGTGTAATTGGTGTGAGGTCTTGGGTTGAGATGACCCAGAGTTCAGGGACAGAAGGTGCTTCCAAAAAGCAGTTCAGAATCGTACATCCATGCAAAGGCTGTAGACACTGGTAGTGGCTCACGAGGAAGCAGAGCCTCTTCTGTCTTCTGTGTCTGGCTATGTGGCTTTCACACTGTTTCTTCCTCTTGTTTACAGCACTGCTTTCTAAAGCTTTCCCTGTTTTTATGTCTATGTCACCTCCATAATAAATACCTTAAGGCTTTCACTTTGGGGACAAGTGTTCCAGGAGGTTACTTTTCTCCTTCCTAGCAGACTGATTTTTTTTCCTAATTGGTACAAAAAGAACTTAGATAAGGACAAACTATGTTCAATAGATTTAGAAACAATTATTTCATAGAAGAAGAACATTTCATGGCTTAGGGATTGGGATGCTAGATTGAAGAGGACTTGGAGATATCTAGGAGGTGGGTTAATGGACACAAAGGTAACAGATACTCTTGATTGGTGTGTGGGGAAAGAATGATATGGTTAGAATATAGAGGGGAAGCAAAGTTTAAATGCTTTTGGAAGGTACTTGTGGTGTTTTGTATGAGAATGACCCCTAGGCTGATATGCTTGAAAGTTTGGTCTCCAGCTAGTGGAACTGCTTGGGAATGCTTAGGCATGTGACCTTGTTGGAATAGGTGTGCTCTTGTTGATGGATGTGTCTCACTGGGGGTGAGCGTTGAGCTTTCAAAAGCCCATGCCAAATGCAGTCTTGCTTTCTCTCTCTGTTCTTTGTGTGTGGATCAATCTTTTAGCAACAGCTCCAGGGCCATCTCTGCCTGGCTGCCATCATGCTCTCTACTATGAATCTGTAAGCAAGTCCCTAATTAAATGCCTACTTTTATAAGTTGCTTTGGTCACAGTATCTCATCCCAGCAAGAGAGTAGTAATGAAAATAGTCTTACCGTTAAGGGAAAAGTATAAAAATAAAAGAGGAAAGACATTTTCTTCAAATAAAAGTGATGAACATTTTATATAAAAGACAGAGATTGATGGACAGAGAAACTACTCTACCGTTATCTTCCATGTGCAGTAAATGCCTGTATTGGCTGGTTTTGTGTTTCAACTTGATACAAGCTGGAGTTATCACAGAGAAAGGAGATTCCCTTGAGGAGATGTCTCCATAAGATCCAGTTGTAAGGCAATTAATGACCAAGGGTGGGAGGGCCCATTGTGGGTGGTGCCATCCCTTGGCTGGTAGTCTTGGATTCTATAAGAAAGCAAGGTGAACAAGTGAATGGAAGCAAGCTAATAAGCAGCATCCCTCCATGGCTTCTGCATCAGCTCCTGCCTCCAAGTTCCTGCCCTGTGTGAGTTCCTGTCCTGATTTTCTTTGGTGATGAACAATAACGCGGAAGTGTAAGCTGAATCAGCACTTACCTCCACAACTTACTTCTTGGTCATGATGTTTTGTGCAGGAATACAAACTTTGAATAAGAAAATGCTCTAATAACTGGGAAGCAGAAATAAATGAAGGAAGAAGAAGAAATAAAGATTGAGAAAAAGAATTAAAAAGTTAAAAGATCATGTGCTGCAAATAGGTCTACAAGCCCATGAAGTAACCATTCATTCCAAATTATAAGAGACCTATGAAGTATAATTTATGAAATGAATATTAATAATCTGTTATGACAAGTACACATTTCAGTATGGAATGTATCAATTAACTTCTTGTTGACTTCTCATTCCTCCAGATTAAAAAATAATAAAATTGTTTTTGTTTTCTCTGAGTGTACTGAAGCTCAAGCGATTTATATAATAGCAAGGAATAGTGATCTATCCAGCCACTGAATCCCCTGAGGATGTGAATGCTTGCTATTGCCTATGCCATTTTTGGTCCTTGGTCACTGATCCATGCAGTGAAGATCTGAGATGACTTCTATTCTCTGCTACAGGACTTCAGATCTAATTAGTTTTTTCGTCTGTTATTTTGTGGCATGGGATGATCACTCACTGAAATATATCTCATTCCATTTGTTCCGAAGCCCCATCTTTGGCTTTAAGAAAATGTGGTTCATTTGCACAATGGAATACTACTCAGCTACTAAAAACAAGGACATTATGAAATTTGCAGGCAAATGGATGGAACTAGAAAATATAGTTCTGAGTGGGGTAACTCAAACCCCAAAGAACATGCATGATATGTACTCACATATATATTGATATTAGCCATAAAGTACAGGATAACCATGATACAATCCACAGATCCCCTGCTACCGATAACGAGATGGTCCAAAGGAGGATACTTAAATCTTACTCTGAAGGGGAAATAAAATAGACACAGGAGGTGGAGGGAAGGAGGGAGCTGAGGGGTAGAAGGGAAGGAGTGGGAAGTGGGGCAGGAGGGAGATCAAGTGTAGGGACAGCAGGGAAGAGAGAATGGAAATTAGCAGGGAGGCATCTCTTGAATATGCCAGAGACCTGGGACAGGGGGAGGCCCTAGAGTCTATGGGGTTGACTCTAGTTGAGACTCCTAGCAGTGGAGGATTGGAAGCCTGAAGAGACCATGTTTAATGTTTGACACTATTAATGATACTCAGTTGTGCTTCCAGACAGGAGCCTAGCATAATTGTACTCTGAGAGGCTCCATCCAGCAGCTGATGGAAACAGATGCGGACCTACTGCCAAACATTGAAGAAGTCTTGTGGAAAAATTGGGAGAAGGATCGAGGAACCTGGAGGGGCTTGTGACTTCAAAATAAGACCAACAAAGTCAACAAACCTGGGCCTTTGTGGACTCCCAGAGACTGAACCATCAACCAAAGAGCAAGCATGGGCTGGACCTAGGTCACCTGCAATATTTAGCAAATGTCCAGTTTGATCTTCATGTGGGTCCCCCAACAACTGGAGTAGAGGGCTGTCCCTGACTCTGTTGCCTGCCTGTAGATACCATTGCCCTAATTGGACTGCTTTGTCTGGTCTCAGTGGGAGAAGATTCACCTAGTTCTGCAGAGACTTGATGTGCCAGGGTGGGGTGATACCCAGGGGCCCTCCCCCTCCTCAGATAAGTGGAGAGATGATGGGGGGGAGAGGCGGTCTGAGGGGGACCCTGGAGGAGTGGAGTTCAATCAGGATGTAAAGTCAATAAATAAGTTAATTAATGAAAATAAAAAAAAGAGACTGGAGAGAAGGGGCAAATATCCAAAATTGTTGTCTGTCTCCTAAATTGCATTACTGCCCCCCACTGAAATCTGGGAAGCGGCAGCATTTTCTCTCCAAATTACCCACACTTGATCTCTCTTCTGATGTCCTTCAACCAGGTATGTTATTTTTCTAGTCTCCAGGGAAAAATCCCTGCCCTTTTGCTTCTTGAATGTTTCCCCACTCAGATTCATTTTTGCCCCTTTAAGCTAGAAAACACACAAACCAGAGAAAGTCTTGGTTTTCCACCCCACCCCGTGATACCCACATCCTCAGGAAATAACTTAGAATGGACTAGTTGCCCAAAGTGGCTGCACAGATGGGAAAGAGGAACTGGGAAACTCAGGGAAAAGGATCCATGAGCATCTGAATAACCTGTGGCAATGCTAATACACTGCATCAGCCTACAATTTGCAAAGTGTAAACACGAATGAACAAGTCCTGCTCATTTCAGTCAGGACTCTCCTCCAGGAGTGTTCCTGGTACAGTTTCATTCAGGTACCTTCTTCATTCTCGTTAAGGAAAAAAAAAAAAAAACTTCTGTATACACTCTTCGAACTCAGCTGATGAAAATTCAGATTCCTTGGGAGAAACGTCAGTGTAATCTTAATGCTGAAATCATAGCATCTGAAGTATCTAAAGATGCTCAAGTGGCCTTGCAGCTCATTTTACAAAAGAAATAGCCTCAGTTTAGATTTTTCTTCCCATGGAAGAGTACAGAAAATTCAATATTGATTCTTGCCCCAGGTTTCTTGGTCACTCACCAAGGACATAAAAATCATTTTCAGGAGGAGTAGTGTAACATAAGCTATCTATCTTTACTTAAAATCTTATTTGATAGAAAATGTAACAGGCTTAGAAGATTTCCACTTTTAGTTAGTGCTTTCATGGGATAAAACTCTGATCCGTGCTGAGTGAAATGAACAACATAGCAGGGTAAGCTATGTTTGGAAGCATATTTTCTAATCCAAACAGTATTATATGAGTTTGCAGATGCTTTTATCCCCCGGGACGGTTCCCTACTAGGTACTGTCTCCACACTGGGCTTAAGATTAGCATCTTGTAGAGCTGCTGAAGGATACATTATAGCATCAATATTTTCAGTGACTCAACAGAATAGCTCCGGTTACATTCAGAATGTGAGCGTTCAGTGTTTCTTTTCTAAGTGTTCACAAACATATTTGACACTGTTCCTTGGTTGCAAACTCTTAGAGGTACATGGAAGACTTCATAATTAAGAAAGACATAACCCTTTGAGAAGACCTGGTCTTCTCAAAAAGGTTTTCGTTCTGGGCCAGCTGTAAAAGCACACATGTCAAGCACTTAAACAGGACTTCTTGTTGGCCCCAGTGGCAGCTGAGACAATGTTTAAAGGAAAAAAAAAACATTTTCAGAGTATACTGGAGCAATTGATGTCTCCCAGCCATCTGGAACTCTGTGGGTAGTCACTACATCGATGCCATGTGACGAAGTGTCAGAGGCAGGAAACTGTGGTTTACTTCATTGTTTTCTGGTAAGAAAGTCTCAGAAGTCAGTAACTGCTTGAAAGTGTCCTTAAGTAGGAGAGCCCACACAGACTATAATGAGAAGATCCAGGTATACATGTGCGCACACACACAATCTTGGAACCATTCCAGGAATATCTGTAATATCTAGTTTTGTTTTTCGAGTTGATGAATCACAAAGTAGAACCAAGACTGCAAGCAATAAGAGTATTTCAAGCAGATTGAGATTTCGAAAGGTTAGGGTTTTTTGTCTTTCCGTTTACTTGCTGAATCAGACACATGACATATTCAATGAGGGAGATCACATGACCACAAGCCTCTGCCTGTGTCTGATCTTAGTTCTACAGTTAGTCACTCACTAAAGATTCCACAGCTAGAGTTTGAGGTGTCTAGGCTTTCAAAAACTCTAGAAAATTCCAGAGAAAGAGAATTCTAATCTGCTTACTCCAGAGTGCCTCTCACAGGTGTCAGTTTGAATGACTGTGTGGTAACCCAAATTACTGCTACATTTGGGCTAGAACTGTGACTGTAGCCCATCCCTCAGACTAGAATTTAAAGTCAGAAGGACATAGTTCAAAGTGTGGACACTAGCATAAGTTTGGACCTTGACACTGTCTGAGTATAAGTCAATTACTAAGTTCACTTGGTTATCAGTTTCCTAGGCCAACATAACTCTTTCTTTAAATTATTATTTTAAAAGTTAACTGAGGAGCTAAATATAAAATTACTTGATGTAGATTTAGGATTCCATGAAGGTCATACTTCAGTATCAATGTGGCATTAGTTCTAGGATCCCCACACATAATTAAACCGTTGGATGCTAACAATCTACCTGAAATGGAGTGGTATATTCTTTGAAATTATGTAGTCCTCATATACTGTAAGTTATCTGCAAACTACTTATAATACCTTATCCAGTCTAAATGTTATCGAATTGGTTATGCTGTATTGTTTAGGGATTAATGACAAAAATTTCTCTACATATTCAGTGGAAGTGTAATTAAGAAATGTCTTCGCCAGGCAGTGGTGGCGCATGCCTTTAATCCCAGCACTTGGGAGGCAGAGGCAGGTGGATTTCTGAGTTCGAGGCCAGCCTGGTCTACAGAGTGAGTTCCAGGACATCCTGGGCTAAACAGAGAAACCCTGTCTCGAAAAACCCAAAAAAAAAAAAAAATGTCTTCAGGTCTTTTACAGAGAATGTAGGCTCAGCCCCCACAGGGCAGCTTACAACTATTTATAATTCCACTTCCAGAGGATCCCATGCCATTTTCTGACCTACATGGGCACCAGCCATGCCTGTCGTTCACCAACATAAAGGCAGGCAAAATACCCATACATGTGAAATGAAATAATGATATATAATACAATAAAACTAAAACATAAAAATGTCTAATCTCTGGTTGACTATGTAGGTAGAATCTTGAATATATTTAGAAGTCCATCTTTTTATTACTTGAAAACCAACAGAGACAAATTAGAGTTTATAGTAATTTTTTCAGGTATGTGTGTGTTTGTGTGTGTGTCTGTGTGTCTGTGTATATATGTGTGTGCTTGTGTATGTGTTTGTGTGTGTGTTTTCTTTTTTCAGTCTCTGAGATGCTCTGTAGAAACAAGATGGCTGGTATTTGGCTGATACCAGCAACAACCTATACTAGTCAATTTTTAACTGAACATTTGTCCCACATAACTATAGTCTATCTGATGTTTCTAGCAATGTCTTCTAGGTTTTGGCACTTCTTTTCTTCACATAGGAGAGATACTTGATAACGTTAGTATTTGGTTTTGATAATCTTGGTCCAGATGATTCCCTATCATAAACTTTGAATTTTAGACATGATTTTGTCACTTACATACCAGTTATCCATTTAATCCTGTGTTCATGTTCATTTATCTGTACAGGCAGGTCAATTTTACCAAAAGTTTTTCTTTTAAAAATTAGTTTTTTATTTTTAAATTATCTTATTTTAAGTAAATCATTTTTTTCCCTCTCCTTACTCCAAACCCACACATCCTCTCTTTCTTGCTTTCTTTCAAATTCGTGGTCTTTTTTTTTAAAAACAAAAAACCTTTTTATTGATTCTTAGTGAGTTTCACATCATGCACCCCAGTCCCACTCATCTCCCCAGTCCCTCATATAGCCCTGTTGCCTTTGCAACCTCCCTCACAAAATAAAACACACACACACACACACACACACACACACACACACACACCACACACGCAGAGCGTAGAAAACATCTCAATTGTGGAAACTGCAGTGTTTCCCAGTGTGTCCCACAGTATATCCCTCTGTCCATACAGCTTCATTTGCTAATGTGCACTGCAATGAGTCATCGGTCTGGCTCGAGATCTCTGGCTTCTATGACACAATCAAAATTGTATCCTTACAGGGACTCCTTCTGGTTATCTTGTTGTTGCCCTTTGTCCTGAAGATCTTGCAGCTTTGGAACAGCAGGACTGGCCCAAACCATTTGCAGATGATATAGATTTTTGGCTGGTCCAACTCAGAACCCTGAATCTGGACCTGGGTGATAGCTAAGCTGGTCCTCTCTGACTCTCCCTATCAGCACCACCAGGGCTAGCTCTCAAGCACTGCTCCTGCTGGGCCATCCAGTGCTGCCATCAGCAGGAGGCAGGGTCAGCTCTTTTGTTCTCATGCCTTCAGGCCAGCACCCTGTCCTCCAGAGTCAGCTTTATTGTGCTGCCCAGTCAAGGTGCAGAGGCCCACTTCCCCAAGTGCTGCAGTCTGTGAGGAGCCAGGCCATTCTGTCTCCCATCTTTAGGTCTGGATCATCTGTACCTTCACCACCAGGGCCAGCTCCACTGTTGCCCAGGTGAGGTGCAGGGCCAGTTCTCTGGAGTGGTACAGCCAGTGACGGGCAGGGCTAGCTATTAGGTTCTCATGCCTTAGACCAGCTCTCCTAACTACCCCAGGTGGCAAGAGGGGAGGGCATCACCCCCACCCCCACCCCCAGCTCATCTCAAGGGAGACAAGTGGAGGGGGGCAGTGGTATTGTGCTCTCACTCTTCAGAGTCTCATCTGTGCCCCTTCTAACAGGGCCAGCTCTACTGTGCTGCATGGCTTCTTTTCTTATTAATTAAATCGCTATAGCATTTTTTTTTTGAACTGCAATGCACAAGAGAACAGCTGTTTTACTTTATATATGTTGGCAATAGAAATTCAAACTTGCCTGTGTGCAGGATTTCCACTGCAGTGATCATGTTAATTTAGTTTTTTTTTTTTTTTTAAAGTAACTCCCATATCAAAAGAGCAATGTTGGATTTTTTTTTTTTTTGTAATTTTAAGCAACTTCATAAAAAAGATCCCCCTTATCCTTTTGTAGAGAAGGTAACAACACATGTATTTAATATCACACACAGGAATATGAACAGAAAGAGAACATCAAGCATCCTGGTTTTATTCACACACTATTCCTATTCCTCTTTATGGATAAATCACACGTAGTTAGATTTAATCTGAGACTTACCTTAAAGCTAATCCTTGTCCCACCAGCTTGTTCTCTTCAGGGACCTTCTGGGTCTGCTGCTCTTACTGTTGTATCCAAGGTCTTCACATGGGCTTTGACTCCAAGCCCTGGGTCTATGATTCTGGGATTTAAAATCATTCATTCTTAGGACTAGGTAGACTAACATGATTTTCAGCAGAATAGTGCCTAAAAAGAGATTTTGTGTTAATGAAATTTCACTAAATTGTGTATATTTATGATATGCAATATGAAGTTGTGACATGGTTATATATTGTGGAGTAGTTCAGTGGAGAGAATTGGCATGTGCATTACGTTCACATACTTTTTGTGAAAGCTTATGTATACATTATTTTCGTAATGTGAGTATAACAGATACCTTTCTATTTGTTTCTTTTTTGTTTGCTTGGGTTTTTTTTTTTTTAAATTTTTTAAATTTTTTTGGTGGGGCACGGAGTCTCAAGTCTCACTGTGTAGCCCTAACTAGCTAGCCTAGACCTCATTATATAGACCAGTGTGGCTTCAGACTCATAAGGAATCTCTTGTCTGCATCCTGAGTACTGAGATTAAAGGTATTCGCCATAACACTTGGCCATTAGAGATCTCTAAAGTTTATTCTTCTGAAGTGACTGACTGTCACATCATTTGATGAAGATCTTCTGGGTTTCTACAGAACCTTTAATTCCTGGTAACTCCTTCTCTCAGCTTCCATTATTTTAACTGTTTTGATTCCACTTATAGATGAGAGCATGCAGTATTTGTCTGTGCTTGCCCATACTGATTTTTTCTATGCTATGAGCAACTTCTATTTTAAATTATAAGCAGGGAAAAGATGATTTTTGGACTAATGAGATGGGTAACTTAGTATCAAAGCTTTGTGCCACCAAGGCTGAGCACCTCAGTTGAGTCTCCAGAAACCACACGGTATGAGAAAACTGAGTTTTCATGTTGTCTTCTGACTTACTGTCAATGCCCATGTACTCCCACACACTTTGTTCCCATCATCCTCCACGTATTTTCATTCTTTGTGATGCCTTCTCCCTGATATATTGTCTGTGACAGCCATTCTCAGTTGTCAACTTGACCGTATCTGGAAGGGACTACAATCCAGAAATGGAGAGCACACCTGTGATCCAGATCTTGAGGCAGAAAGACAATTTGATCTAGATCTTGATACTGGAAGGCACAGGCTTTTGATTCAGATGTTGAAGTGAGATAACATACACTTTTGATCAGGATAGATATAGGCCTTTATGTAGATCTTGAGGCATACCCTTAATCTGGGAAATAACTTCTGCTGGAGGCCTACATAAGGACAATAGAAGGAGGGAGGGCTTGTTTGTTCCTTGTCCAATTGTACTCACTTTGACAACACATCTTTGGAGCCTACTTCTTCAGGATTCCAGTTTGTACAGAAGATCAGCTGAAACACCCAGCCTTTGTGGGACTGAGCAGATACTAGATTCTCAGACTTTCTATTCACAGCTAGCCATTGCTGTTAGTTGGACTGACTGCAGGTTGTAAATAGTTACAATACATTCCTTTTAATGTCCATTCCATAAGTTCTGTGTCTCTAAAGAACCCCGACTAATACATTACCCATCACTCAAAATCTGATTACAAGATTCTATGTTCTTTTCTGGATAACCATCTATTATAGATAAATAGATACCATGAAAGCCTATCTCTAACCATTCTGTGTCTTAGCTGGTTATCATATTCTGTAAGGATTTTTTTTTCATGTCAATTCTTAGAACTCTTGTACCCTTATTTCAAAGTATGTCTTTAGGACTTATCCATTAGACTTTCTTTTGAAATGATGTTCTATGTCCTCTACTTGTAGGTGTTAGTTGAGTTTCAATAATTTTTTGTGAAATTAATTATGATCAGTCTATGTTAAACATGAATCAAAAGTTAAATCAAAATACTTTTTTACATAGAAGATTTAAATTATACTATAATTCAATTTGTTAAATTGGCAAATGAAAGTCATGGTTTTACAAGATAGTTCATGCATGAGCTGGGATAACTCAGACTAGAGCCCTTGCCTACCATGAGCACAAGAACCTGGATCTGGCCTGACAACGCAGACAACAGGAAAGGAAGAAAAAATTCCAGTAACTCCCTTTCTAAGTTAGACTATAGGAAGAGTACATAGTAAAACAGAGACCGAGTGCTAGTAAGTTGTACAGTCTTAGAGTTAGATCATGCATGTGAGACATTATTTGTTCCATGTTTCTAAAGGTCTGGAAAGAATCCATGTAGTCTCTCTTGTGTGTTACGGTCGAAAGATGTTGGTTGCATTCCTATCTTGTATCTTCACATAAAATGCTTGATTTGATGTGAGAGAGTGTAACTCAGTAACTGTTACATTGCATTGGCTAGAAATTTATCTTATCTTTTTATTTTTTTGCCTTTGGGGTGGCATTGGGCTTTATTTTCAACACTTATGGTTTTTCTTTTTGATTTTACATAAGGGATACTTTTGAGTTTTATTTCTATAACTGGGAGTCTAGACCTAGAAAAACTCTCCCAGGATGGTCAAATTCCTTTTGACTAAGTTTGTGACTATCTAGAGTAGTCTGAGAGCCTCAGACGACATCAGGAGTTGGATGGTTCACACCCTGTGTTCTGGGATCACTGAGACAATCTCTCACTGGATGAGAAAAGGTTCCAGCAATCATCTTATCCCACACTGTACCATCTGTTTTTGATGGGGATGATTGTTGATTAGTGGGTTTGAAGGCACGGGGAACATCAGATGACTTACTTCTGGAGAGGTAGTAACAGGACTCTCAGTCAGATGCCACTGGCTACAGCTTTCCTATGATACTCTTGGAAGCTGTGTCTTTTTCAAAAGTGATCTGATAGGGTAAGACATTTGCATTTCCAGTAGTCTTGAAGTCCTGCACCCCCCAATATTGTCTGAGCATTGTACTTGAGTCCTTTACTTATCTTGTGTTTATTCCCACTTTGGAAACCTGCAGTACTTCCCCTTGCGGATGGAGGCCTAGGGTTCTGTGCACCTATGTGGCCTATTTAATTCTTTCCTTTCAGTTTAGCCATGTGTGTGTCTTGGTGTCCTGACTTTAACTCCTTCCAGGTTGATTTGTTTATATTTTAACTACTATTTTGAAAATTATAAGGGTTTGAGGAGACTTTTTCTGCCACAATAAAGATGATAACATCTCATTTGCAGAAACTTAGAAGAGGAAAAAAAGCCACAAAATTATTTATAGTTTCAATTAACCAAAATGAATCATTAGTTATATTTGTTTGATTGCTTTTTTTTGGGGGGGGGGCATGATCATACATTATAATTCAAGTTGCTCTACTATATTTCTTCTGTTTTGATCTTTCAGGCACTGAGACTACAGGCTATGCCACGATATTAAGCTTCTACTTACTCTCAATGAAACCTTCTGTAATATGTGTATCCTGCCTCTTTCTTGTTGGATTTTGATATATATTTTTAACTTCATAAAGCCACACATTTGGCAAATGAAGGAAAGTACATAGAAGTAAAAACATTCCTCACCAATAATGCACATGATCTCCAAGAAGAAGTTACATCCCAAAACCCTATAACAAGTTGGAAATGTATTGAATATATCTCACTTACCAAGCATTATAGCTTAGCCATAGAGTGCACTGTAGAGAAATGGTCATCTCTCTCATGATCACATGATGACTGATAGCTGCAACTGGCTCTTGCTTCCCAACACTTGGAGACAATACTTACTCTATACCAAAGCAAAGGACAAAACAAAACTTCAAGATTCAAAATGATGCTCCCACTACTTATACACAGCTTTGCCACTATGATGAAGGCTAAATGTCTCACAGTAACCATTGTAAGGCAAGGGTTCTCTGCATGCTGTTGTATTTCCTTAAAATAAATACTTAAAAGTGCTGAAAAAATAAAATTACTCAGTTTCACTCATTAAAGTACTGAAAACAGGGCAAGACAATGAGATATCATCCGGAAGTGGTAGGGAGGGATCGGGAACCTGATCAGACATTGACGGCAGAGCGTTTCCCCTCAAGGCTTGCTATGTTTCTTTCCTGTGATTCTCAGATTTTCATTTTTGCGAAGAAATGCCTCAAGAAACAACTGAAGGAAGGAAAAATTAGTTCGGATGCACAGATTCAGGTCTATGGCCAGCTGACTCTGCTGCATCCAGGTCTATGGCAAGGCAGTACCATTACGGCAGAAGACAACTGGATAAAGTTGCTCACTGCATGACAGCCAGGAAGCAGAGAGACAGATGGAGATGAAGGAGTAATAGAAACATTCTTCTTCAAGGATGCTTCCAGTGTTCTACTTCCTCCACAAAGGCCCTATGTCCAAATGACCCATTCAGTTATGCGGTCATCAGTGGGCTGGTCCATTGGTGAAATTAGCATCTTCATGATCCAGTTTATCTGGAAATCGTGCTTTTATTGACCCTATTTTGGGGGACACTTCATATTTAAACAATAACATCAATAAAAATGAATTTTACAAAAAGCCATCAGTTGAGCCTTAGAGAGCTCCTAAGAGCCTAACTAAAGCTGGATAAAGCAAACGTTGACCAGGGTGCTAAGTTCTCATGTGCACATACTTTGCCTTTCTGGATCTAGGTTACACACTCAGGGTGATTGTCTCTATCTACACCCATTTACCTGAAAATTCAAGTTTTCTTAATAGCTGAGTATTAAAGTGTTCTTCTTAGTCAAAATCTTTTAGCAAATCTTACTTATGAAAGCCGCACGGAATAGAATATCTTCAGGAGCAATCTAAGTTTTTATTTTATTGAAAATACATTCTTCTCTCATATAATACACTCTGACTACAGTTTTCTCTGTATTCATTCCTCCCAGCCTCCCCTCTTGTTGTGATCCAAGACTTTGAAAAACAATGTTTCCAACATTATTTTATGATGAAATAAGGCACATGGATCATTTTTGAGAACCCTGTGTCCACGAGTAGCTTCTGCCTTCTCTTTCCTCAGAAACAGCTCCCACTCAAGCCATGCTTCTATGAGCATCCATCTTCAATGCTCTACACACTCTAAGGACAACGTTTGTCTCTGTTTTTCTCCCCCCTACAAAGAATCCCTACAAAAATAGGTTTCTTGAAAAATATCCATAGACTTATACAATCCAGTGGCAACCTACGCTTTTTTAGTCCTTTCGAGTATGCCTTATTGGCATTGCTTTTATTTTATTTTTTTACACCTCATGCCTTATCTGTAGCTTATAAGAAACACTTCATAGGACAGTTATTTTTCATATAATGAATATATTGCTTAATTACTAAAGGCAAGGAATATAATCAATGCATTATAAAATTGTTGGTAGGAAATAAGAGTGGGTAAAGAGTTGTGCTTATATGATTTTTTTAGCAAACGGATTTGAAATTCCAGGTCTCCCTCTGGAATAGAGCTTGATTCAGAATGCAGATAACCTTGTGTCTGAAAGACAATGAGGCCTACTAAAATCCCATCTCTTGGTTTTGCTTTGGCCAAACCAAACATCTCTGTAAGTTTCCAAATAAACTCAGAATTTCTCTGGACTTATTAATACAAAATTATGAGATAAATGACTTTACTAGCTTTTGCATATGGAGAGTGTTCTAAGTTAGGATTACTGTACTTAAGTTTTTCATGACTAGTAAGGCACTGTAAGTACTGCGGGAAGAAATGATGTTTTTGTCCATTGTCCTCTGTTCCCTTTATCCTGCATTCCATGTTCTTTCTTTCCTCCTTTAGTATTCCTTATGTATTTCCTTCCTCCTCTGTCTCTTCTTCCTTCCCTTTTCTCCACTTGCTCTCTCTCTGTCTCCTTTCTTCCCTGCAGTCCTCTCTTTTTCCACTGCTTCTGTCCCTCTTGCTCTCTATTTCTTTCTTTTCCATTCTTTGTTATTCTTATATTTATTTAAAAATGGCATTTAGGGGATACTATTAGTGTACACTCATAATAGTTTTGTTGGCTTGAACATCCCAAGTTATTTCACTTACCACTTTGATCTTAGATTTAAAAGAGGATGTTTGCTTTAACTAAATTTGTTTTAAAAGAAACATGCCCCATGTCAGATGATAGAATGTTGCTTTAAAAACTAAATCTTAGTTCCTAATTCACAAGAGATTTTGTGAGGCAACCTTGCATTTCTTTTCCCGGAGGCTGTTTGTGTGTTCTGCAAACCCTTAACATTTGACATGAGATGCTGGAAGATGGTTTATTGGGCAAAGTTAAAGAAAATGAGCAATACAGGAAAACATACAGAGATGAAAGAGATGAGGGCATGTTTTGTTCAGAAACAATTGCAAGCATAGAAAATAGACTTCTTTGTAGAGGTCCCAAATAGCAAGGCTAAGTGGGAAAGAACATATGACAATGGATGAAGAGTCATTAGTAAGGAAAGCCAGAGATAATAGGGGATTCTGAAACCGTCTTGGTAGGATCTTGCTTATTGCAGACCAGGACACTCAGATATCTAATGTGAGGAGCAACAGACGGTGAGAAATCCAGCCACACATTAACTGTGGTGCTCTGGCTCTTGGTAGAATAAATTGACAGGACTGTTCCCACAACCTGGTAATGTGGATCTGACAATGGAAACTGTTAGGGCCGGGTAGAGGATTAGAGGCCCAGCTAGAGACATGTCAAGGAGACTCTTTTAAGTTCTGGCAGCTTGGGATTCTTGCTCTCTGAAGACTGAACCATTCATTATTTCTTCTAGCGGTGAAATTTTTTCTTTCCCTAGGCAGGCATTTTGACGAATTACACAGGCAACTCGATGTCCTCAATATTCTCATGGGCTTGATTCTGGTTTTGCCAGTGAGCAGTGATAAGGACTTTAATGATGTGACAGCAATTTGTTCTGTGATTAGTGTGCAAGGTAAGGAAGAAATCAATCTAATGTTTTCAGTTACAGGGCTGCTGTGAGACACGGAAGAGTTTATAGAGAGCGGCAGAAGGGCTTGATCTCAGGAATATTAGTCCTTACATGAGGGACACAGTGGAGGTTCTCTCTGTCAATTACCTTGGGGAGACATCAAAAATTTTCCAGGCAGCTTAAATTTTTGAGAAAATGAGAACACGGCATAGTGTCAACCCCGGACTTTGTATCAGGGGAACACAGTGTCTGTAGCTCACTTTGGTTCGGAGTCCTTTTTTTTTTTTTGTTTCTGAGTCCGGCTTAAGCTGAGATGACATGTCACTTGCCTACTCAGGTTCCCACAGAAGGGAAAGCAGCTCTGATGAAGGCTATCATTAATCAGCTTATGAGACTGTCAGGACTTCCGAGGCCTGAGCCTTTCTGACAACTTGAGATATTTAAGTGATTCATGAAAAGTCCTTTAGCATGCATTGCTGTAGCTCAATCCTGTGCTTCAGAGGGAGGGGCTCTTACTTCATACTATTATTTAGTTTGGAAGCACAGAGAAAGGAATATGTAGGAACTTGAGAGCTTTCTCATTGGAGGGTTAGCTATGGGTAAAGAAATTAAGAACAATACCAAGCTAGTTTTGAAAGGAGATCGCGAAGGTCCTTGAATTCAGTACTAGAGAGTTCTTGGTTTTATTTCTTGTCCCTGAGACACTTAAAGGAGTAATTAGTAAGGGCAGTACAATTGTTCCCTAAAAGAGAATGTTTAATTGCTCAGAAGTGTGCAGAAGGCAATTGCTAGTGAGCCCTAGAAAAGGGAGTTCGATCAAGACTACGTTGGTTATCAGGGATTTAGACTAACAAGCAGGTCTAGAAACTGATAAACAGACCTGCAAATGTCAGATTGTGAGACACCAGTTTCTAGAGGGAAATCATCCCTCTATAGACTTGAAAGCTCCATCTGACCTGAACATCAGTCTGAACTAAGGGTGCCAGGAAAGGTCCTGTATAAATGACAGCAGAGCCAGGGAGGCTAAGACTTGAATCAGACACACGGGAACAGAAGTCCTGGGGTAGTCCTAAGAGACCTACAGCCAGACTCTCAGAGTACCAAAATCTATAAGCTAAGGACATCCGTGGTACCTTAAATATGACTTAAGGCTTGGCTACAGCCCTAGTTTCAGTTCGTGTCTCCTTGATCTTGGCTTTGACTCTGTTTCCCAGCTTCTGCAGCTTACCTGAACGTGCTGTAAGTATTCATGTGTGGTCAATCAGCAACAGCCTTCCTCAGAGTGATGGACTCCTTGGCTACCTCCTAGCCAGATGCAGTGGAAAACAAGAAATAGCTTCACAAAGGTTGTCTAGACAGAATCTGGTAATATATTAGATGCCACCATTATAGAGTAGGGAAGGAGCAGGGCGGAGTTAGGACATAATCTTTAAACTCTCTTGTTTAAAGAGTACGTTTAAGAGCAGGCCATACTCTCCTGGTGTCCTCCACATCCTCTGATTCTTACAAACTCCCCCTCCCCAACCCCCACTTTCTGAGGAGTCTTTGCTTCCTATTGGGTTGTATTGTCCAATCTCCATATGAAGGCTTTTGCCTTATGTCTTATTGTATCTTGGTTTGTCATGTTTGGTTGTTGTCTCTTGGAGGCCTGCTCTTTTCCAAAGGGATATGGAGGCAGAGTGGATCTCGGCTGGTGGGTAGCTGGGAGGATTGGAGGGAGGAGAGATGTGATCAGGATATATTGTATAAGAGAAGAATCTATTTTTCAATAATTAAAAAAAATAAACTGTTTAAACTAAGGTTAAACTTCTAAAGATATCCATATGCACACATTTAGGACACTTTTTAATCTTGTATTTCAAAATTGGGAATCTCTTTTATTTCTTAATCAAACAATTAACCATTTATTTATTTACATCCCAAATGCTATTCCCCCTCCCAGTCTCCCCCCACAAAATCCCTCCCCTCATTCTCCCTCCCCTTGTTCTCTGAGAGGGGTGGGACCCCCTGGTTATCCACCTACCTCACATGAAGTATTTTCAGGCTTAAGTGCTTTCTCTCCCACTAATGCCAGACAGGGCAGCCCTATGTGCTGAGGGCCTGTGTATGCTCCTTGACTGGTGGCTCAGTTTCTGAAGGCTGCTAAGGGAACAGACTAGTTGACTCTGTCGGTCTTCCTGTGGAGTTCCTATTTCCTCTGGGCCTTCAGTTCTTCCCCCAATTCTTCCATAAGAGTCCCTGACTTCCATTCAATGGTTTGCTTCGGTATCTGCATCTGTTTCAGTCAGCTGCTGGGTGGAGCCTCTCAGAGGACAGTTATGCTAGGCTCCTGTCTGCAAGCATGAGCATCATTAATAGTGTCAGGGATTGGTGCTGAGATCAGAGATTCTTTTAATTAATTAGTTAGCTAATAAATTAATTTACACCCCAAATGCTTCCTTCCCTCTTGGACCCTCCTCCTACCCCCTCCACCTCCTCTCTGAGAGGGTGGAGCTCCCTCTAGATATCTCCCTACCCTGGCAATCAAGTTTCTGCCAGATTAGGCACATCCTCTCCCAGTGAGGCCAGACTAGGCAGTCATGAAGACTGAGCTGCCTGTCTGCTACATATGTACCCGGGGAGCGGGCAGGAGCTCGTTCCAGCCTGTGTGTGTTCTTTGATTGGTGGCTCAGGCTCTGAGAGTTCCCAGGGGCCCAGGTTTGTTGACACTGTTTGTCTTTCTGTGGGGTTCTCATCTACTTCAGGGCCTTTAATTCTTCCTCCAACTCTTGCGTAAGTGTCCCAGAGAAGGTCTAATGTTTGGCTGTGGGTATATTCATCTGTTTCAGTCCACTGCTAGATAGAGCCTCCGAGAGGACAGTTACACTATGCTCCTGTCTGCAAGCATAAGAGTATCATTAATAATGTCAGGGGTTAGTGCTTGCCCATGGGATGGGTTTCAAGTCAGGCCAGTTATTGGCTGGCCATTCCTTTAGTCTCTGCTCCATCTTTTCTCCTGCATTACTTTTAGACAGGACAAATTTTGGATTGAAGGTTTTGTGGGTGAATTGGTGTCCTTATACCTCCACTGGGAGTCCTGCCTAGCTATAGGAGGTGGTCTCTTCAGGTTTCATATGCCTACTGTTAGGCATCACACCTGTCACCCACATTGACTCCTGGGAGCCTCCACTATCCCAGGTATCTGAGACTTCCTAGAGATCTCCTCATCCCCTCACCCTTGCAGCTGCAGATTTTCATTCATTCTCCTTGCCCTCTGGGCCTCTCTCCCCTCTTGCCTTTCCCTGCACCTGATCCTGCCTCCTCATTTCCCTCCCTCTTTACTCAATCCCCTCCTCAGTTCCCTACCTTACCCTGACTCCTGTGATTCTTTCCCCTTCTAAGCATCCTTGCTTAGGCCTTCCTTCTCGTTCAACATCTTTGGGTCTGTGGGGTATATCATGAATATTTTGTACTTTATGACTAATATCCACTTATCAGTGAGCACATACTATGCATCCTTTTAGGTCTGTGCTACCTCACTCAGGATGGTTTTATGAGTTCCATCCATTTGATATCTTGGTTTTTAATAGCTGAATAGTGTTCCAATGTGTAAATGAACTACGTTTTCTGTATGCATTCTTCTGTTGAAGGACATCTGGGTTGTTTCCAGTTTCTGACTATTACAAATAAGGCCGCTATGAATATAGTGGAACATGTGTCCTTGTGGTATGGTGGAGCATCTTTTGGGTATATGTCCAGGAGCAGTATAGATGGGTCTTCAGGTAGAACTATTTCCAGTTTTCTGAGAAACCAACAGATTGATTTCCAGAGTGATTGTACAATTTTACAGTCCCACCAGCAGTTGAGAAGTATTCCCCTTTCCCCAGTGCTTGTCAGCATGTGCTGTCCCTTGAGTTTTTAACCTTAGCCATTCTGATTGATGTAAGGTGGTATCTCAGGGTCATTTGATTTGCACTTCTGTAAAGACTAAGGTGTTGAGCATTTCTTTAAGTGCCTGTAGGCCGTTCTGGATTCCTGTTGAGAATTTTCTGTTTAGATCTATGCCCAAATTTTTAATTGGGTTACTTGGTTTGTTGGAGTTTAACCTCTTGAATTCTTTATGTATTTTTTGGATATTAGCCCTCTGTTGGATGGAGGGTTAGTAAAGATGTTTTCCCAATCTGTAGGTTGCTGTTTTCTCATATTGACATTGTCCTTTGCCTTACAGAAGCTTTTCAGTTTCATGAGGTGACATTTATTAATTGTTGATCTTAGGGCCTGTGCCATTGGTGTTCTGTTCAGGAAATTGTCTCCTGAACCAATTTGTTTAAGGGTATTTCTCACCTTCTCTTTTATTAGGTTTAGTATATCCAGTTTTATGTTGAATTCCTTCATCCACTTGGACTCAAATGTTGTGCAAGGTGATAAATATGGATCTACTTGCACTCTGCTACGTGCAGACATCCAGCACCATTTGTTAAAGATGCTTTCTTTTTTCTATTGCTTCTATTTTTCTTTTGGCTTCTTTGTCAAAAATCAAGTGTCCATAGGTGTATGGGTTTATTTCTGGGTCTTTGATTCTATTCCATTGACCAACCCATCTGTCTCTGTACAGATACTATGCAGTTTTTATCACTATTGCTCTATAGTACAGCTTGAGATCAGGGATGGTGGTTCTACCAGATGTTCTTTTATTGTTCAGGATTGTTTTGGCTATCCTGGGTTTTTTTGTTATTCCATATGAAATTGAGAACTGCCTTTTCAAGGTCTGTAAGAAATTGTTTTGGAATTTTGTTGAGGATTGCATTAAATCTGCAGATTGCTTTTGGTAAGCTGGCTATTTTCACTATGTTAATCCTACTGGTCCAGAAGCATGGGAGACCTTTCCATCTGCTGAGATTGTCTTCAATTTCTTTCTTCAGGGACTTGACGTTTTTGTCATACAGATCTTTTACTTGTTTGGTTAGAGTTATATCAAAACATTTTATACTACTTGTGTCTATTGTGAATGGGTGTTGTTTCCCTAATTTCTTTCTTAGCCTATTTATCATTCGTATAAAAGAGAGCTACTAATTTCTTTGAGTTAATTTTGTATCCACCATCTTGTTGAAGTTGTTTGTCAGCTGTAAGAGTTCTCTGGTAGAATTTTGGGGATCACTTATGTATACTATCATATCATCTGCAAATAGTGATACCTAGATTTCTTCCTTTCCAACTTGTATTATCTTGACCTCCTTTTGTTTTCTTATTGCTCTAGCTAGAACTTCAAGAACTATATTGAATAGATAGGAAGAGAGTAGACAGCCTTTTCTTGTCCCTAGTTTTAGTGGGATTGCTTTAAGTTTCCCTCCATTTAATTTGATATTGGCTACTGGGTTGCTGTATATTGCTTTTATTATGTTTAGGTATGTGCCTTGAATCCCTGATCTCTTGAGGACTTTTAACACAAAGGGATGTTGGATTTTTAAGGTTCTAATGAGATGATCATGTAATTTTTGTCTTTCAGTTTGTTTATGTAGTAGATTATATTGATGGACTTTTGTATATTGAACTATCCCTGCATCTGTGGGGTGAAACCTACTTGATGGTCGTAAATGATGTTTTTGATGTGTTCTTGGATTTGATTTGCAAGAATTTTATCGAGCATTTTTGCATTGATGTTCATAAGTGACATTGATTTGAAGTTCTCTTTCTTTTTGAGTTTTTGTATGATTTAGGTACCAGGGTAACTGTGGCCACATAGAATAAATTAGTAGTATTCCATCTGTTTCTATTTTGTGGAATAGTTTGAGGAGTATTGGTATTAGCTCTTTGACTGTCTGGTTAAATTCTGAACTAAAACCATCTGGCCTTCAGAATTCTTAGGTTGGGAGATTTTAATGGCTGCTTCTATTTCCTTAGGTGTTATGGGACTGTTTAGATAGTTTACCTGATCTTGATTTAACTTTAGTATGTGATATCTCTCTAGAAATCAATTCATTTTGTTTAGATTTTCCAGTTTTGTGGAGTAGGCTTTTGACATAAAACCTACTGATTTTTTAATTTCCTCAGTTTCTGTTGTTAACTCTCCCTTTACATTTCTGATTTTGTTAATTTGGTAATGTCTCTGTGACTTTTTTGATAACTGAGTTAAGAGTTTGTCTAACTTGTTGATTTTCTAAAAGAACCAGCTCTTGGTTTTGTTGATACTTTGTATTGTTCTCTTTGTTTTTAATTAATTGATTTCAGCCTTGAGTTTGACTATTTTTTTTGCCTTCTACTTCTCTTAGGTGTGTTTGCTTTCTCTTGTTCTAGAGCTTTCAGGTGTGCTGTTAAGTTATTAGTATGACATCTCTCCAATTTCTTTATGAAGGATCTTAGTGCTATGAATTTCTTTCTTAGCAATGCTTTCATTGTGTCCCATAGGTTTGGGTATGTTGTACACTCATTTTCATTGAATTCTAGAAAGTCTTTAATTTCCTTCTTTATTTTTCTCTTGACCAACTACCACTGAGTAGAGAATTGTTCAGTTTCAATGAGTATGTGGGCTTGCTGTTGTTGTTAAACTCAACCGTAATCTGTTGTGATCTGATAGGATGCAAAGGGTTACTTCAATCTTCTTGTATCTGTTGAGACTTGCTTTGTGTCCATTTATGTGATCAGTTTTGGATAAGGTTCTGTGAGATGCTAAGAAGAATGTGTATTCTTTTGTTTTAGGGTGCAAGGTTCTGTAGATATCTGTTAAATCCATTTGGTTCATAACACGTGTTAGTTTAATTGTTTTTTTATTTATTTTCTGTTTTGATGAACTGTTCATTGGTCAGAGTTGGGTGTTGAAGTTTCTCATTATTGTGTGGACTTCAATGTGTGATTTGACCTTGAGTAAAGTTTCTTTGATGGATGTGGGTGCCCTTGCATTTGCGGCATATATTTTCAGAATTGAGACCTTTTACTTCGATGAGTATTAAGTGTCCTTTCCCATTTCTTCTGATAACATTTGGTTGAAAGTCTATTTTACTAGATATTAGAATGGCTACTCCAGCTTGTTTCTTGGGTCTTATTTGCACAGAAAACCTTTTTTCTAGCCCTTTACTCTGAGGTATTATCTATCTTTGTTGCTGAAGTGTGTTTCTTGTATGTGGCAGAAGGATGGATTCTGGTTACATATACAGTCTGTTAGCCTGTATCTTTTTATTGGTGAATGGAGCCTGTTGATCTCAAGAAGTATTAATGACCAATGATTGTTAGTTCCTGCTATTTTGATGTTGTAGGTGTGTGTGTATGTGTGTGTGTTTCTCTTCTTTTAGTTTTGCTGTGAGATTATTAATTATTGTGATTTCTTGGGTGCAGTTACCCTCTTAATGTCAGAGCTTTTCTTCTAGTATCTTCTGTAATGCTAGATTAATAGAAAGATATTGATTTTTTTTTCATGGAGTATCTTGGATTCTCCATCTATGGTTATTGAGAGTCTTTCTGGGTATAGTAGTCTGGGTTGACATCTGTAGTTTCTTAAGGTCTGCAAGACATCATTATTATTATTTTGGCTTTTAGAATCTCTGTTGTGAAATCAGGTGTAATTATGATAGGTTTGCCTTTATATGTTAGCTGGCCTTTCTTTCTTGTAGCTTTTAATATTCTTTTCTAAAAATTCTGTAATTTAGTGTTTTGACTATTATGTGGTAGGAGGATTTTCTTTTATGGCCCAATCTATTTCATATTATGTAAGCTTGTATGTTTATAGCTATCTCTTTCTTTAGGTTAGGGATGATTTCTTGTATGATTTTGTTGAAGATGCTTTTGGCCCTTTGAATTGGGAATCTTCACCCTCTTCTATTCCTATTATTCTTAGATTTGGTCTTTTCATAGTATCCCAGATTTCTTGGATGTTTTGAGTTAGGAACTTTTTGTAGTTGGCGTTTTCTTTGATTGATGTATCCATTCCTTCTATGGTATCTTCTACACCTGAGATTCTTTCTTCCATCTCTTGTATTCTGTTGGTCCTGACTTCTTTCCTAGATTTTTCCATCTCCAGGTTTGCCTCCATTTGCGTTTTCTTTTTCTATTTCCATTTTTAGGTCTTGGACCATTTTGTTCGTTTTCTTTGCCTGTTTGATTATATTGTCCTGAACTTCTTTAAGAGACTTATTTGTTTTCTCTTTAAGGGCTTCTACATGTTTGATTGTGTTTTCCTGTATTTCTTTAAGAGATTATTTATATCCTCTTTAAGGATCTCTATCATCTTCGTGAGATGGGATTTCAGGTCACAGTTTTGCTCTTCGGGGTGCTCGAATATCCAGGGCTTGCTGTAAGAGGAGAGCTGAGTTCTGATGGAGTCATAATGTATTGACTTCTGTTGATTATGTTCTTGTGTTTGCCTTTTGCCATCTAGTTATCTCTGGTTTTGGTTGGCCTGGGTGTCCATCACTTGAGCAGGCAGACCAGAAGTGCCTGGAATATTCTTATAGACCAAATACATAGGATGACATGAAAGATATGATTCCTCAGTAGTAGAAGAGTTATAAGGCCATATTTGGGGGCTATTGTTATTGAAAAAGAAATCAGAAGTAGGAACAGATGTGTATATGAGATACTAAATAATGTAGGGAACAGTACATTTTGTTGGAGACCTGGTCAACCTAAAGCACTATTAAGGTATCTACAGGTGCATACTAAATAGATGATTCGGGACACAGTTTGAGGAAGATGATTTCACTTAGCCGACAAGTTCTAGCCTCGTGAACCTGATGCTCAGAAATTGATCAACAGCACTGAAAAGTAAACAGCAAAACAAAACAAAACAAAAACCCGAAACCAAACAAGCAAAAACAACACCTTATTTAGGGAAAGTGTTTAGGATATCACACCTACACTGCCATATGTGGTGGCCACATAGGCATAGTGAACATTTTAAAAATGCGACCAATCTTGTCTAAGATATGTGAGTATGTTTCAAGTACATACTCAATTTTAGAGACACAGAAAAATATATCTAAGTTTTACAATAGTGATTGCTGTTAAAACCTTAATATTTAAGATATTGTAGACTACAGAATGCCATTTTATTTTCTTATTATCCATTTCTCATTTTCAAGAAGTACTGTATTTTAAATTATGTCTATGCTTGTGTTCTGCATATATAAATCTACATTTGTGAATTTGTATGTGTGAGTCTGCATGTAGGAATCTGCACGTGCATGCAGATTTCCGTGGAGGCCAGAGGTGCCAGATTTCCAGGTGCTGGAGTTAGAGATGGGTGCTGGGAACCGCCCTCAGGTTCCCTGGGAGAGTAGTATGTTCTGTTAACCATTTTATTATTTAAAAAAAAATCCAGCTATTAGAAAATTAAAACTTATCCATGCTGCTCATACTAGCATCTGGTATTATGTTTCTATTGGGAAGTTCTACTCTATAGAATGCTAATGGATGGGTATCAAAGAGACTGTGGGGCTGAGAATATAAACATAGACCATGCAACATATAGAGATCTAGGAAGAGGAAGAGGCCAAAGACAATGTGATTGCAAAGGCAGAGAAAATGGTACTAGTGTCCCAGGGGCAGCAGGAATCTGGAGCTTCAGAAAGCCAGTGCAGTGAACATGACTTTTCTAATTAATGAGCATTATTCTATTGGAAATCACAAGATGAATTATTCCTCCAGAAAGGCATAGTATCAACAAGATTGTAAGATGAAAATAAAAGTTACCCTGGGCTGAGAGAGAGGCTGATGTCCAAGTGCCCACTTAGTAAATCAAAAAGTAAGAAGAAAAAGAAAAAAAAACCTCTCTTAAGTATCTACAAAGCTAAATTGAAAAGAAACATTTTTTTTTTTGCTTTGAAAAAGGACTTTCTACTTTATTTTCTTGCAGTGAAAAATGAGGTGTTTTGAACAGTGAGACTCTGGTAATTTAAGCCATGTGTCTCCTGTTTATAGAATCTAGGAAAATGGGTTGCAGTAAAAAAAAAAAAAAAAAAAAAAAAAAAAAAAAATCACTGTCACAAATGATTAAAGATGCATTGTGAGAGAAAAGGAAGATGCTCAAAACCATAGGATACAAAAATTATAGGATTTCTAAGAAACGAAGGTTGTCTCTTTTGCACAATTGTCTTCTGCGAGGGAAAAAGAAAAGAACATCATTCCCACCCCTGGGTACATGACAGTAGGAAAGAATGGTTTCTCAAAAGCATTTTCCTTGAGGCTCCTGACATCATACCTTGTGACCATTTCAGGACTTTCAAGTATTCACTGATCAAGTCTATTATAGCCTACAATGTCCTTCCGGCAGAAACTTGGGTACGTACTTAAAGTGATTTTTTTTGGAGGTGAGTTTAGGGCAAAGAACAAATTGAGGTCTACCAAGTCTCTTCAGGGTATCAGAGCTTTGGAGGTATTTGGATCCTGCTCGAACTTATAAAATCTTAGCTAGTTTCAGGGAGGAAAGAAATTAGGACGAAACAAATCAGCGGAAGTAAGCATGCATGTACAAGGTCCTAGCACAAAGAGAATAAGGAAAAAGAGAAAGGCATTAGCACTGAATGTGTAAATGTGTGGTTAGAGACCTCGTACACCCAAGTGTGGATACCATGTTTGCTGTACTATAAAATAATAGTAACACGTGACAAATTGTTATTTGCTATTAGCTGTGAGTTACTGGAGTGTAGGCTCTTGTACTTGCAAATTTTCACTCATTTATTATGCCAACCTCGTGTGGTTGGTATCATGTCGGAGTCTCCAATGGGCACTGTGAGATTGATCGGGTGACTTATTCAAGGTCAAATAGTATCATTTTTTCTGGGAGTATTAGTGTATATACATGAGCATGTCACATACCTTATCTGAAATAGGAATTGTTAGCCGGTGCACACTAATATGGTTTTGCTTTTTATTTCGTTAAAGGTTATTTGTTCTGCCTCATTTCTAGACTGAGGATGAAGAAGCAGATGTCATCTAAGACACTGTTAGTTGTTTGGAGATGCCATAATAAGCAAGAGAAGGGCTGTATGAAAGGTGACAGTTGGCACCCTGCTTTGTCTTTGTCTAGAGGAAGCCACATAACAGGCTTATCAGTGGGTAAAGTGTGTGGTGACGTTGCACGGATAACATTGGGTATGAAAAAATCAGAGGATTCTCAGAAAGAGATTTTTTTGTAACCTTTTTTTTATCGTGGTGTGTGTGTCTGTGTGTGTGTGCATGTGTGTAGTCATGCTAATCTTCAGTTTTACAGGGAAGAAAATCGACCATCAACTTAAGTTGGTTCCACAGCAAGAGTTGATGTCGCCCATGAGTAATTCCTGGGCTGTCAGTATAGAGCGGGGAGGATCAGGGTAACAGAGACATGTGTGTGTCTCTGCCTTACAGAACGATCCTCCAGGGCAGAAGTTGGTGACAGCACACATTCAAACAGTGAAAAATCATATGGTAAAGCTCCACTGTGTGGATCCTAAATCTGTACTTCCGACATCTTTGCTAAGCAAAGCACAGGGCAGGAAAGCAATCTCAACAACACAGAAACTGAGGACGAGCTTAACTGAGAACTGGAAGAAAGGGATAGCTCAGACAAGGAGGCAGGTGCCATGGATACAGTGAAGGCTGAAAGTCATTTCAGATAAATGCAGGAGGGGGTTTGATAATTGAACAGGAAGAATTTAATCCTTGAATTCTTGAAGTCTAGGCCTCGTGTCTACCACGAATTCCTGAAGAGTACACTATAAGTAATGGATATTAATGTGTATAAAAGAGGAATTGTTATGGACATTCCCATTTATTAAAATATGATAGATTGGTGCCTGAAAATATGTCTGTCCAAATTAAGTGATTATTAGGTAAACCAACGCAGGAAGTTAGGTAGGACAAACGTGTTTTTAAAAAAGAGAATAATTTAGTTCTTCAGAAATGTCAGATTCAGTTTGAATTTATTGAAGAAATTGCTCATTTTATGCAAGTAAATCTAAAGACTCTGAGTCTAACAATTCTAACTGAGGACATCTCAAGAGAGGCACATTGTTCCTGAACACCGTGAAAGCTGGTAATAATCACTTCTCAGAAGTTAGAACGAACTCACATCAAGTGTAGCTTAAATACTTAAGGAATAAGCAGTTATTTTTCCTCTCAAGTAATAAGTTCTGCAGCACTATAACTGGGAATACTTATGCAGCAGGAAACAAACAAAAAGAGATTTAATCCATCATCCCTGCACAGTAATTTTAAATCTTGTACTTTGCCTATAGTCTTTTCATATGCTGGCATGAAAGTTGTATCATGGCAGATTTTTAAACATTAAAAATCCTTGAGTTTTGTTGTAATACGTCATTTCCCTGTAAGCCATCTTTCAGGTTGCAGAAAGCACTTATAGTTTTTGTAGTTGCAGGACATGTTAGAGGCTAGAATGATCATCATCTAGCCTCTGTCTTGCTCCCTCTCTCCCTGGTTCCCTTCCTCCCCTCTTCTCCCCTCCTTTCTTCCTTCCCTCCCTCCCTTCCTAACTCTCTTTCTCTCCAGCATTTAGCTTCTTCATCAATTGATCATTATTAATAACATAATGCATCTAGCTTCACGGAATCTATAGAGGTTTATATTTGTGTTGAATCGTGTGTTGATGGGCTAAAGATTATAAAATTGTTTACTATGTAAATTGACTTAAACTGATTTTCTACCTTACAAAAACGTATTAGTACACAGTTGACTGCATCTTCATTGGTTTAGGAATTAAACTGTGAGTTCATATACATTGACTAGTGTGATGGATCAATTAACAGGATGTAGAGTCACCGGGGCAGAGAGATCCAACAAAGAACCTTCTAGATCGCGCTGGGCTGTGGGCATGCCACTGAGTTGTTTGGGGTGGGAAGGTCCACCCTGAATCTGAGTGGCGCTATTTCTCAGGCTGTGTGAGTGAAGAATGTGAACTGAGTGCAAGCACGCATGTGCATGCATCCATTTTCCCTCTCAACTGCGAGTGTGACTAGCCGCCTTAAGTTCTTATCAGTCTGTCTTCCCCACAGTGCTGATGGGCTGTAACCCAGAACTGTGAGCTAAAATCTACCCTTTCTCCCTTAATTGTTTTGGTAGGACCATTTTGGTCACAGCAATTGGAACAGACACTGAGTACATCTAGTTAATACAAGACTATGATATTCTGTGTGAATGTATAAGTCTGAACACTTGTGAAGCTGACTGTGGCCCTACACAGGTATTTACTGAGCTGAATGGGTCATAATTTTATTCAGTCACATATTTGACCATTCGGTCACAGGCTGACAGTGTGCCAGGCACCGTTTTTTATTTCTGGGTGCACCACAGTGAGGTGAGGTAAACAAACAAACAAACAAACAAATAAACAAAAATCTCTGTGTTCATGGGTT